>CM066035.1:433243500-433922454 GCA_033557465.1 Ichthyophis bannanicus
TAGATACCAGTGAAATATTTGCCTCCCTTTAGAAGAATGTTAGCTGCGAGTGGCGGCAAGCTGACTGAATCCCTGAATCTGTTCTTGTTCCGCTACTGACCCTTTTGCTTTCCTGAACAGGAAGTACATGCCATGAGACCTTGCAGATGGGCGCCTGGATTTTCTGTCCAGAATGTCTGAATGTTGTACTGCCAGAGATGCATGTGGGAGGGCTGGTATAAAGGTAAGAGATCGAGAGATACTTTAGGTGGTAGAGGCAGGGAAAAGGAGAGTGAGAATGAAAAAGGTATAGGCAAACATGGGAGATCAAGTGCTGAGACTAAGGTAGTGGAGTGGAAAACCTTTTGCTAAAGTTAATTGCTCCTCTCTTCAAGCGATGAATGTGTGTGTGTAATGAATGATTCTTTAAGGATTTGTTTACGTTGTTCAACCCTCAAGTGGGAATAATATTGATTAGAATTTGCATTCATTATTGCACCTTTGGTTTATTAATATACCTTAAAAAATTTAGTAACAGGCAGGCTAGTTTTAATGTGTGTTCAACCTACAAATTGACATACGTAAAATAGATTTGTGTGTTGATTTTTAATAAGCTATAAAAAATGTATGAAACAAACTTAGTCTGAACATCAGAGGAAAAAAGCCAGATGAACCAAAAAGCTTTACCTTGTGCATATCGCCTTTGGATGTAGCTGAATGCTTGGCATCATATCAAAAGATTCTGACTTTAATTGTCCTGGGTATTTGATTTATTTATTTATTTTTAAATTTTTAAGTAGACTATATTGGATACATATCCTACAATTTCAAATGCAATCAAACATCCTCAACCATTAATCTCCAGGAATAAGCAGGAATGTAGTCATCACATATGGGTATCGGTACCGACGGAGCCTCGCAGGAACGCTCCCCATCGTCCAATTAGAAAGCTTTTGGTAGCATCCCACAGCGCCTGCGTGCTGCCTTCCCTCCTTTCCCAACTGCCTCTCTCCAGTTCTTCATTTTCCGCGGAGCCAGCAGATCGTGTTCCTGTCACCGCAGAAAATTTTTCCTTCTTTTTTGTGGTCGCGTCTGCCTTCCCCGACGCTTTACCAGTACCGCTGTTTTTTCTTTCTTTCTTTTAAAAAAAAAAAAATTTCTTAGTACTTTTTCCCATTTTTTTTTCCAGGTGCATGCACCTTTTTGGGCCTTAGGCCCAAGGTTTTTTTTTTCCACAATGGAAAAACCCTCTTCGGGTTTTTAAAAAGTGCACAAGTGTGGCAGTACCATCTCCGTCACCGACACCCATGAGTGGTGTCTGAAATGTTTAGGTCCTGACCATTCCATATCGGAATGTATGGCCTGTGCCATGATGTCCAAGAGAGGTCGACAGAACCGAGTTGCCAAGCTCAGTACCCTGTTTCCCTCTGATGCAGCTTCGGTGGCATCGACGTCTTCCAGGTCTTCGTCTTCCTCCCGTGGATGTCAGGTAACTAAACACAAGTCATAGCCGGTCCTCAAATGGTAGATCTCCTTCTAAGCATTAAGATGCCTCTGGCATTGCCCTTGAGGATTCTGCACCGGCAAAATTGCCCCGGCGGGAGGCTTTGGCTTCCAAAGCATTCTCGGGGCTCCAGGACGTTCTCGAGGCCTCAACCTCGGCAGAACTACTGGTGCCATGCTCTGGGGTACCGGCAATCTTCTCCGGTACCGACATCCAGGCATCGGCAGCGTCGATAGACCAGAGAGTCCTGGCTATTGAGCGCAGTCTGGCGGCTCTCCTTGCGGCATCGACGCCCTCGGAACTGTGTCAGACATTTCAAACCGGTACCAGTACTGATAGCATCAACATCTGTTTCTGCATTGCCGGCACCCAGTCATCCGATGCCTTCCGGTACCAAGACTTTGGTACCGATTACTCCCGGTACCGACTTCGGTCGGTACGGGTATCAGGCTCTTCAAGAGCATCCGGACAGGCGGTACTTCGAGTCCTCAGAAGAATCTGAGGATTCTGATAGTTCTGTCAATGCAAGAATGCTTCTCCCAGAGGAGCCCCCCTCCCGTAAGTGCAGGATGTCTCCTCCAGAGGATATTTCCTTTCAGGATTTTATCAGGGAGGTGGCTCGGGGTCTATCCATTACTGTGGCCCCTGAAACAGAGCCTAGGGAAAAGGAATTGGAAATCTTACAATATCCCAAAGCTCCTAAGGAGGCAGCTACCCTGCCCATCCATGAGATCTTGCATGATCTCATGTTATGAATGTGGGAGACGCACCTTACCACCTCGCCTCATTCTCATAGACTAGATACTCTGTATCGAGTCCCTCCTTGTCCTGGTTTCCAAAAAACTCAGCTTCCTCACCACTCTATTGTAGTGGAATCAGCTATGAGAAGGATCAAGAGTGCAAAGAGACCTGCCTCTAATCCTCCAGGACGTGAGTGCAGAACTTTGGATGCTTTTGGACGTCGGGTCTTCCAAGCTTCCAGGCTTTCTGCCAGGATCAGTTTCCTGTAGTCTGTACATGGGAATGTTCCTAAAGGAAGTCACAGGTGATTTAGAGGCTTTGAGTCCTCTTCTTCCTGAGGATAGAAGGCAGGATTTTCTCACATTGGTCAAACATGCCCAAGATGTTTTCTAAATTTGTCAACCGTGCAGCTTTTGACTGTTTTGAGTGCATAAGCAGAACCTCTGCCATTGCCATAGGTGCACGTAGAATTGCTTGGCTCCAGGCATCTGATCTGGAGCTCTGGGTACAAGACAAACTGGGAAATATCCCTTGTACTGGTGAGAACCTGTTTGATAAAGGTTGGCAGGAAAAGGCCAATGAGTTGGCTGCCCGACAACTCCACCTTGGATAGATTATCCAAGTCCACAGCTGATCCTGCTAGAAAGAAATCTTTCAAGAAACCATTCTTTTCTAAAAAGAAAAGATACTATCCTGCTTATTCTCAGCAGGGACGTTCTGCAGGTCAGCTTGTCAGGAAAGGTCAGCAACCACCCAAACAAAGAAAAGCAAAGACTGCTAAGCCTCAGCCGTCCCAGCAGTCTCAGCTCCACAAGGCCTTTGACTTTCAGCTAGAGAACGTAGCCTTCCTGGCTCTCGTTGGACTAGAGCCTTCCACCATTCCAGGAAGGTCGTGTCATTTTGCCCACAGATGGGGGCAGATAACAGCAGAGCATTGGACACTCTCCATCATAAAAGAGGGGTACAAGCCAGCATGGTTTAAGGTGAGGTCAGAGAGGCTGTTGTTGCCAAAAAAGCATCTTTCAGGAAATGGAAAAAAGAGCCAAATGACGAAACCTGGAAACAGCACAAACACTGGCAGTCAAATGCAAGGCATTGATAAGGCAGGCAAAGAGAGAATTGGAGAAGAAGCTTGCTGCGGAAGCAAAAATGCGAAATAAAGACCTTTTTAAGTACATTCTTCTTAAAAAAAAACTGTGAGAGAGTCAGTTGGTCCATTAGATGATAAAGGGGTTAAAGGAGCACTAAGAGGCGACAAGGCGATAGCGGAGAGACTGAATGAATTCTTTGCTTCGGTCTTTACTGAGGAAGATGTAGGGATGTTACCCATGACTGAAGTGGTATTTAAAGGTGCGGAAGAATTGAAGGAAATATCGATACATCGGGAAGATGTCTTACAACTATTAGATAAACTGAAGAGTAGCAAATCACCTGGGCCGGATGGTATACATCCAAGGGTGTTGAAAGAACTGAAATATGAGATTGCAGACCTGCTATCAGTAATCTGTGAACTATCATTAAAATCATCTCTAATACCTGAAGATTGGAGGATCGCCAATGTAACACCAATTTTTTAAAAAGGGTTCCAGGGGTGATCCGGGAAACTACAGACCGGTGAGCCTGACGTCAGTACCGGGAAAAATGGTAGAAACCATCATAAAGAATAAAATTACTCAGCATGTAGATAGTCACAACCTAATGGGAGACAGCCAACATGGCTTTAGACAAGGAAGATCTTGTCTTACTAATCTGTTTATGTTTTTTTGAAGGAGTGAATAAACAGGTGGACAAAGGTGAGTCGGTTGATATTGTGTATCTGGACTTTCAGAAAGCCTTTGACAAGGTCCCTCATCAGAGACTTTTGGCAAAACTAAAGAGTCGTGGGATAGCAGGCAATGTACTATTGTGGATCAGGAACTGGTTAAAAGATAGAAAGCAGAGGGTAGGGCTAAATGGCCAATTTTCCCAATGGGATCTGTGCTGGGTCCGCTGCTTTTTGACATTTTCATAAATGACCTGGAAAGTGGAATAACGAGTGAGGTTATCAAATTTGCAGATGACACAAAACTATTTAAAGTTGTTAAAACCCAAGAGGATTGTGAAGAATTGCAAGAGGATCTTGATAAATTGGAAGACTGGGCATCAAAATGGCAGATGAAATTTAATGTGGACAAGTGCAAGGTTATGCACCTAGGGAAGAACAACCCAAACTATGGTTACACGATGCAAGGTTCCACATTAGGAACCACCACCCAGGAAAAAGATTTAGGCGTCATTGTGGATACCATGTTAAAACCCTCGGCCCAGTGTGCAGCGGCGGCCAAGAGAGCAAATAGAATGCTAGGTATGATAAGGAAAGGAATGGAAAATAAAACAAAAGATATTATAATGCCTCTATATCGTTCCATGGTGAGACCGCACCTTGAATATTGTGTGCAATTCTGGTCGCCGTATCTTAAAAAGGATGTAGCGATTTTAGAAAAGGTACAGAGAAGAGCCACCAAATGGTAAAGGGGATGGAAGGATACTCCTATGAAGAGAGGCTAAAAAGGTTAGGGCTCTTTAACCTGGAAAAGAGACGGCTGAGGGGAGATATGATAGAAGTCTATAAATTAATGAACGAGTGGAACGGGTAAAATGTAGATTGATTGTTTACCTTATCAGAATATAGAAAGACTAGGGGACCATGCAATGAAGCTACAGGGTAAACTATTTAAGACTCAACGTGTAATCAAACTCTGGAATTTGTTACCGGAGGATGTAGTAAAGGGCTGTTAGTGTAGCTGGGTTTAAAAAAGGTTTGGACAACCATTATTAAGAAGTGACCGAAGATATCAATGCTTGATCCAGTACAAGCATTGTGGAACTTGTGTCTCTTGGGGAAACTGCTAGGTACATATGACCTAGATTGGCCACTGTTGGAAACAGAATACTGGGCTTGATGGACCTTGGTCTGACCCAGTATGGCATATCTTATGTTCTTATGTTTTCAAGCATGCCCCCTCCCACAGTGATAAGACAGTTCAATTCTCCGACCTCTCTCATCAACCTGTTAGGTCAGGAAGTCACTATGCTTCTTGCCCAAGGGGCAATAGAAGAAGTACCCATCCATCAGCAGGGTACAGGGTTTTACTCCCCCTATTACCTTATCCCAAAGAAAACAGGGGGATACAGACTTATTCTGGACCTCAGAGAATTGAAACAAATTCCTTGTCAAAGAGAAATTCAAGATGATTTCTCCTGGAACTCTGCTGCCATACCTTCAGAGTCAGGATTGGCTTTGTTCTCTAGATCTCAAGGATGCATACACACATGTTCTCATCCATCCAAATCACAGAAAGTTCCTTCGGTTCCTTTTTCAAGAAAAGCACTACCAATACAGGGTGCTTCCATTTGGCCTGGCCTCAGCACCAAGGGTGTTCATGAAATGCATGGCTGTGTTAGCAGCATTTCTCCGCACTCTAGGGATATTCTTCTTCCCCTACTTAGACGACTGGCTCATTCGAGCCCCAACAGAGTCAGAGGCCAGGACTTCTCTTTCCTGCACGATGCGTATCCTTCAGTATTTGGGTCTGGTAATAAATATCCCAAAATCCAGTCTAACTCCCACTCAGTCTTTAGAGTTCATAGGAGCGTTGCTGGATACCAGAAAGGCAAGGGCCTATCTCCCCCAGGCCTGTTGCCTTCGCATGGTGCAGTTAGCTTCTCAAGCAGCGCTAAAACCTCATCTCACTGCCCGAGAAATGCTACAACTACTAGGCCACATGGCATCCACCGTGCATGTGGTTCCCTATGCTCGCCTCCATATGAGGGCAGCCCAGTGGACTTTATCCACTCAATGGACCCAGGCATCAGGATGCCTGTCAGACAAAATAGCAAACACAAGTCGCCTTATTTTGTCCCTCCAGTGGTGGAAGTCCACTCAAAACCTGTTGGTGGGGTCCCCGTTTCAACAACCTTTACCCCAGGCAACTCTCACAACAGATGCTTCTCCGATGCGTTGGGGAGCTCATCTGCAAGACCTCTCCACCCAAGGCACCTGGTCTCCACAAGAGACTCATCTACATATCAATTTCTTGGAGCTCAGAGCAATCTTCCTTGCTCTTTGAGTGTTCCACACCCTGCTCAGCTACAAGACAATCCTCATCCATACGGACAATCAAGTAGCCATGCTCTACATGAACAAGCAGGGGGGAACAGGCTCTCTGTCGCTTTGCAACGAAGCTTTGCGACTATGGCCCCTCGCCAGAGAGCATCAGATTCATCTCCTGGCGGTGTATCTTCCAGGCATACAAAACTCTTGGGCAGACAGACTCAGTCGAGTTCTGCTTCCACACGAGTGGTCTCTGCATGCAGACCAGGTAGCCAAGATATTTCAAATTTGAGGAACCCCGGACATAGACCTCTTTGCAAGTCCGTGAAATGCCAAATTTCCCAGGTTCTGTTCCAGCACCCCGGCTCAGGGGGCTCAGGCCAGGGATGCTTTCCTCCTTTACTGAGGTCAAGGCTTCCTGTATGCCTTTCCACCCATTCCCCTAATTCCCAAAACCCTGTTCAAGCTTCAGAGAGACAGAGGCCGTATGATTCTCATAGCTCCGCATTGGTGTGGTTCCCTCTGCTTCTACATCTCTCTCGAGCTCCCTCCCTGGAGTTAGGGTCTGCTCCAGATCTCCTGTCCCAGGAGGACGGAATGTTATGGCATCCCAATCACCAGTCTCTGCATCTCAGGCTTGGTTGCTGAAGGCCTGGATCTTCATGATCTTAACCTTCCTCAGCAAGTAAAGGATATCCTTTATGCTTCCAGGAAGCCTTCCAGAAGACGCTCTTATGCTTTCAAGTGGAAAAGGTTTACCATATGGTGTTCGCAGAAGGGTCTTAATCCCCTTGCGATACCTCTGGAATCGTTACTGGAGTATCTCCTTCATTTATCCAATGCAGGACTTAAAACTAACTCAGTAAGAGTCCATTTGAGTGCTATTGCAGCTTCTTTCAAACCTCTAAATGGACAACCTATTTCCTCCCATCCTCTTATAGCAAGATTTATGAGAGTTCTTCTTCTAACTAAGCCTCCCATTAGGCCACCACCGGTGGCATGGGACTTAAACCTGGTTCTTGGTCAGCTCATGAAGCCACCTTTCGAACCCTTAGCTACTCCCTCATTGAAATTCTTTTCTTGGAAGGTTATCTTTCTCATTGCAATCACATCAGCACGTCGCATCAGTGAGTTGCAGGCATTAGTAGCTGAGCCACCTTATACAAGGTTCCATCATGACAAGGTAGTCCTTAGGACTCATCCACACTTTATGCCAAAGGTGGTCTCTCGCCTTTTCATCTAAACCAAGCGGTCTACCTACCTGTGTTCTTTCCAAGGCCTCATGCATCAAATGCAGAAAGGAACCTTCATACTTTGGACTGTAAAAGAGCTTTAGCCTTTTACTTACAAAGAACACAGAAACATAGAAAGTCCTCTCAACTCTTTGTTGATTTTGATCCTTCTCATTTGGGACTTCCAGTCTCCAAGAGAACACTATCTAACTGGATTGGTCAGTGTATATCCTTGCCTATTAGAGTAAGAATCTTCCTCTGGAGGACCATGTCACAGCTCACAATGTGAGAGCCATGGCAGCTTCAATGGCTCATCTGCACTCTGTGTCTATCGACGACATCTGTCGAGCAGCCACCTGGGCCTCGGTTCATACCTTCACAGCCCATTACTGCTTGGACAAGGACTCCCGCCGGGATGCCTTGTTTGGTCAGGCTGTTCTCCAACACCTGTTCCATACCTAATCAACTCCTACCCACCATCCCTGGTAGGATGCCAGAGATCCATGGGGGGAAGTGGAACCCTTCTCAGGGACACACAACTTCTGGGGTCTCTCCCTGGCATCTAAAGCTAGGGAGTTCCCATATGTGATGACTACATTCCTGCTTGTTCCTGGAGATAGCATAGTTACTAACCTGTAACAGGTGATCTCCGGGAATAGCAGGAATTTAGTCCTCACAACCCACCTACCTCCCCTAGGAGTTGTATCTCTCTATCTCTTTCCCTTTCCCTCTCTCTCTCTTTGTCTCAGCTTTAAAACTCAACTGGAGAGAGGCAGTTGGGAAAGGCGGGAAGGCAGCATTCAGGCGCTGTGGGATGCTCCCAAAAGCTTTCTAATTGGACTCTGGGGAGCATTCCCGCACAGGCTCCATCGGTACCGATGATACCCATATGTGAGGACTAAATTCCTGCTGTTCCCAGAGATCACCTGTTACAGGTGAGTAACTATGCTTTACCGTACAACTTTTAACATTATCCCCATTATACATTCAATGTATCTCCATTTCTAAAACATTTATCTCCAGCAACAAGCAGGAATGTAGTCTTCACATATGGGTATCGTCAGTACCGACGGAGCCTGCGCGGGAACGCTCCCCAGCGTCCAATAGGAAAGCTTTTGGGAGCATCCCACAGCGCCTGCGTGCTGCCTTCTCGCCTTTCTACCTCTCTCACTTCAGTTCTTCGTTTTCCGCGGAGCCAACAGGACATGTACCCTGTCACCACAGAAAATTTATTCTTATTCTTTTGTTTTTTTGTGGTCACGTCTGCCTTCACTCGATGCCTACTGGTACCGCCAGTTCTCTTTTCTTCTTTAAAAAAAAACAAACATACAAACCACCCTAGCTTTCTAAAAGATTTTTTCTTTCAGGGGCCTCTCCCCTTTCAGTGCTAGGCGCCATTTTGGGTACTAGGCCCACTTTTCTTCAAACATGGAGAAGCCAGCTAGTGGTTTCAAGAAATGTTCTAACTGTGGCGGTACTATATCCGTCACCGACACCCATGATTGGTGTCTTAAATGTTTAGGTCCTGAACATTGTCCATTGGAGTGTCTCTCTTGCAGAAAGATGACCAAGAGGGGCCTGCAGAATAGAGCTGCAAAACTTGGTACCCTTTTTGCCGCGGATACAATGTCAGTTGCATCGACGTCTTCCAGAGCTTCATCTTCTTCCCATGGATCTCAGGTAACTAAACTTAAGTCTTCCAAGACTGGCCGATCCTCAAAGGGTAGATCTCCTTCTAAGCGTCGAGATGCCACTCGTGTTGCTCTCAAGGAAAGTTCACCGGCAAAACAGCCCTGGCAGGAGTCTTCAGTCTCCAAAGCATTAACAGGGCTCCAGGATGTTCCAGAGGCTTCCATGTCTGTAGAACTACTGGTGCCATGTTCTGGGGTCGTGGCCGCTTCCATCGGTACCGACACCCAGGCATCGGCAGGAGCGATGGATAAGAGAATCCTCACTATCGAACGCAGTCTAGCGACCCTCTTAGCAGCTTCGGTACCACTAAGACCGCTACAGACGGTTCCTCAGGTATTGGTACTGACATTGGTGCCGGTACCGAGTGCACTTGCCTCGGCAAGTATGTTTCCGCCCATGCCAAGCCTCGAGTCTATCTCAGGCATCGAAGGGCCGGCACCGAGACACCCCGATACCGACTTCGAGCAGTACCAATACCGAGCGTTGCACAAACACCGTTCACCGAGATATTTCAAATCTTCCGATTCCGATGATTCTGATAACTCTACTGGTACTAGAGCGATCCTACCAGAGGATCCAACTCCTTCTCAATGCAGAATGCCTCCTCCAGAAGACATGTCCTTCCAGGATTTCATATGTGATTTAGGCAAAGGTCTTTCAATCACGGTGATTCCAGAAAAGGAACCTAGGGCAGAAGAATTAAGAATTCTACAATATCCCATGGCTCCTAAGGAAGCAGCTACGCTTCCCATTCACATGATCTTACATGATTCTATGTTGAGGATGTGGGAAACTCCTTTATTTATTTATTTTAGCTGCATTTATATCCCGCTTTTCACCAGGTCAAAGCGGTTGGGGATACATTTAACATGAGGGGATATGAGACACATACACTAATACTTACAGGGAACATGGGCAATGGAGGGTTAAGTGGCTTGCCCAAGACCACAAGGAGCATCTGTGGGACTAGAAACCCCAGTCCTTCCGGCCCAAGGTTGCTGTCCTCTAGTGGGATATGAACCACCGACCTTCCGGCCTGTGGTACCTTGCCCCAACCACTAGGCCACTCCTCCCTCCCGGTGTCTCCACGTTCCCAACGCCTCAATACCATGTACCGAGTGCCAAGCTGTCCTGGCTTTCAAAAGACTTGGTTACCACATCATTCAATGGTGGTGGAATCAGCCATGCGTAGAATTAAGAGTGCTAAAATGCATTCTTCTAATCCTCCAGGCCGAGAATCGAGAACATTCGTTGCCTTTGGGCGTCGATGCTTCCAATCCTCCATGTTATCAGCCAAGATCAGTTCCTACATTCTTTATATGGGTATGTTCCTGGAAGAAGTTGCACGTGACTTAGAGCTCATGAGCCCTAACATGTCTGGGGACAAAAGGGAAGTTTTCCTTACCCTGGTCAAGCATGCCCAGAATGTCTCTAAATTCATGAACCTTGCAACCTTTGATTGCTTTGAATGGATAAGCAGAACCTCTGCTATCTCCATAGGTGCACGTCGTATTGCCTGGCTTCAGGCATCAGATTTAGAGCAGTGGGTGCAAGACAAGCTGGGAAACATTCCTTGTACAGGAGAAAATCTCTTTGGCAAGGACTGGCAGGACAAGGCTAATCAGCTTGAATCTGAAAATACTACCTTGAACAGACTATCAAAGTCTACAGCCAACCCAGTAAAGAAAAAGTCATTCAAGAAACCCTTTTTCAACAAGAAAAAGAGGTTTTACCAATCATACCCCCATTTGGGCCACTGTCCAGTTCATGTTCCCCAAAAGGGACAACAACAGAACAGACAGCAAAGAAAGATGCAAGCTCAAAGAGCTCAACCGGCCCAGCAAACTCAGCCTCCTCCTTTGACTCTTACCTAGAGAACTTAGTCATTCTGCCCCTGAAAGGACCAGAACCCTTAACCATTCCAGGCAGGTTATGCCATTTTGCCAAAAGATGGCAACAAATAACATCAGAAAACTGGACTCTGTCCATTGTACGACTGGGGTACAAGCTTCACTTTCTCAACATGCCCCCGCCTACAATAATCAAACAGTTCGATTCTCAGGTCCCTGCTACCGGCCTTTTGTGACAGGTGGTCACATCACTTCTCGCTCAAGGAGCAATAGAAGAAGTACCCATATCCCAACAGGGTAGAGGGTTCTACTCCCCCTATTTTCTTATTCCAAAGAAAACAAGGGGACACAGACCTATACTGGACCTCAGAGAATTAAACAAATATCTGTTCTGAGAAAAGCTCAAAATGATCACCCTCGGAACACTCCTACCATACCTTCAGAGTCAGACTGGCTATGCTCTCTAAATCTGAGAGATGCGTACACGCATATTCTCATCCACGCAAATCACAGGAAGTTCCTTCGATTCCTGGTCCACGGAAGACACTTCCAGTACAGAGTTCTTCCTTTTGGTCTGGCTTCTTCCCCAAGAGTCTTCACAAAATGCATGGCAGTGGTAGCAGCATTTCTGAGAACTCTAGGAATATTCGTCTCCCCTTACTTAGATGATTGGCTCATTCGAGCATCAACAGCTCCAGAGGCCAGCTTTGCTCTTTCTCAAACAATGAGAATCCTTCAATACTTGGATTGGTCATAAACCTCCCAAAGTCTCATCTCACCCCCTCTCAATCTCTCAAGTTCATAGGGGATCGTCTAGACACACGGCAGTCAAAAGCTTTCCTGTCACAGCCACGCTGTCTACATATAATACAGCTGGCATCCCAAGCAGCCATGAATGTTTTCCTGACTGCTCGGGAGATGCTTCAGCTTCTGGGGCATATGGTATTCACTGTCCATGTGGTTCCCTATGCTCGCCTTCATATGCGAGCAGCCCAGTGGACCCTATCCTCTCAGTGGACACAGGCCTCGGGTCGGCTAACGGACAAAATCAGAAACGCCACACATCTGATTTCATCCCTGAAATGGTGGCAATCACTGGAAAACTTCGTAGGCTCTCCTTTCCAGCAGCCTCTGTGCCAAGCCACCCTAACAACAGATGCGTCTAAGTTGGGTTGGGGGGTCCACTTGCACGATCTCTCAACTCGGGGTCTCTGGACCCCACAGGAGGCTTCTCTTCACATAAATCTCCTAGAGCTGAGTGCCATTTTCAATGCTATTTGAGTATTTCAGGCCCATCTCAGCCACAAGACAGTTCTGGTCCAAGCCGACAATCAGGTAGCTATGTTCTATCTGAACAAGCAAGGCGGAACGGGCTCTCTGTCGCTATGCAGCGAAGCTTTACAACTATGGGCCCTCACCAGAGAGCTTCAAATCCACCTCCTTGTGGTATACCTTCCAGGCATTCAAAATTCATGGGCAGACAAACTCAGTCGAATACTGCTGCCACACGAGTGGTCTCTCCACTCAGACCACCTTACTCGAGTGTTTCAAATCTGTGGAACACCAGATATAGACCTCTTTGCAAGTCCACAGAATGCCAAACTTCCCTGATTCTGTTCCAAAATCACGCCTCACAACTGTCAGGCAAGGAATGCCTTCCTACTCCACTGGGGTCAGGACTTCCTCTATGCCTTCCCACCCATTCCCCTCATTCCCAAAACTTTATTCAAACTTCAGAGAGACAGAGGTCATATGATACTTATCACTCCATGTTGGCTACGGCAAACGTGGTATCCTCTGCTTCTGCGTCTCTCTCAAACCACTCCTCTGGAGTTGGGAAATGCACCAGATCTCCTTTCCCAGGAGAGCGGATCCTTACTGCAACCGAATCCCCAGTCTCTGCATCTCAGGGCCTGGTTACTGAAAGCCTAGGTTTCTTGTATATCAACCTCTCTCAGCAGGTAAAAGATATCCTTCTGGCTTCCAGAAAACCTTCCACGAGGCATTCCTACAAGTGGAAAAGATTCTCTGTCTGGTGTTCACAAAAGGGACTTAACCCCCTTTTTTTACCTGTGGAGTTGCTACTGGAGTATCTCCTCCAACTATCCACTTCTGGTCTTAAGACCAATTCAGTGAGAGTCCATCTTAGTGCTATTGCTGCTTTTCACAAACCTTTTGATGGACAACCTATTTCCTCTCATCCACTTGTGTCAAGGTTCATGAGAGGCCTTCTCTTAACAAAACCTCCCATTAAGCCACCACCGGCAGCATGGGATCTAAATCTTGTTCTTGGGCAGCTCATGAAACCGCCTTTTGAACCCTTAGCCACTACAACCCTAAAGTTTCTTTCATGGAAAGTCATTTTCCTAATTGCTATCACTTCTGCAAGACGCATTAGTGAACTGCAGACTTTAGTGGCTGACCCTCCTTATACAAGGTTCCACCATGATAAAGTAGTCCTCAGGACTCACCCTCACTTTATGCCAAAGGTGGTTTCGCCTTTTCATCTAAACCAGTCGGTTTATCTTCCTATATTCTTCCCTAGGTCTCATGCCTCCAGTGCAGAAAGGAATCTTCACACTTTGGATTGTGAAAGGGCCTTAGCCTTTTATCTTCAAAGAACTAAGCAACATAGAAATCTTCTCAGCTTTTTGTTGCTTTTGACTCTAGTCATTTGGGACTTCCAGTTTCCAAAATAACTTTATCTAAATGGATTACAGATTGCATATCCTTTACATATGAGAGTAAAGGACTTTCTCTCGAGGGCCATGTTACAGTTCACAATGTGAGAGCCATGGCAGCCTCGATGGCTAATCTTCGTTCTGTGTCTATTGATGACATCTGTAGAGCAGCTACTTGGGCTTCGGTGCATACCTTCACAGCCCACTAGTGCTTAGACAAGGACTTCCGTTGCAATGCCTCGTTTGTCCAAGCTGTTCTTCAGCATCTCTTTCATACTTAATACAACTCCTACCCGCCGGTCCCGAGTTTGATGCCAGAGGTCCATGGAAGGAAGCATGACCCATCTTACCTGGGTTCGCAGCTATCTCCAGGAACAAGCAGGAATGTAGTCTTCACATATGGGGTATCGTCGGTACCAACGGAGCCTGCACGGGAACGCTCCCCAGCGTCCAATAGGAACGCTTTTGGGAGCATCCCTCAGCACATGTGCACTGCCTTCCCACCTTTCCAACTGTCCCTCTTCAGTTCTTCGTTTTCCGCGGAGCCGACAGGATCTATTCCCTGTCACCGCAGAAAATTCCGTCTTTAAATTTCTTTTCTTTTGGTCGTGTTTGTCTACCGCACGATGCCTACCAGTACCGCCGGTTCTTTTCTTTTCATACAAAAAAAAAAAAACGGAGGCTTTAGACTGTTTCTTTTCAGAAACTTTTCTCTTTGGTGCTAGGCGCCATTTTGGGCACTAGGCCCCATATTCCGAAATCATGGAAAAGCCAACTAGTGGTTTAAAAAAAAAAGTACTAAGTTTGGCGGTACCATTTCCGTCACTGACACCCATGATTGGTGTCTGAAATGTTTAGGACCTGAACATTCTCCAACTGAATGTCTCTCCTGCATGGGGATGACTAAAAGAGGAAGACAGAACCAGGCTGCAAAGCTCAGTACCCTCTTTTCTTCAGATGCCAGATCCATTTCATCGACATTGTCAAGGGCCTCTTCTTCCTCCCATGGATCTCAGGTAACTAAACATAAAAGCTGGGCCTCAAAGGGTAGCTCTCCTGCTAAGCATCGAGAGGCCATTGGCATTGCCCTTGAGGGAACCACACCGGCAAAACAGCCCCGGTGGGAGGCTTCGGCTTCCAAAGCATAGATGGGGCTTCAGGATGTTCTCGAGGCCTCAACCTCACAAGAACTACCTGTGCCATGCTCAGGGGTTCCGGCCGTCCTTACCGGTACCGACACCCAGGCATCGGCAGCGTCGATAGACCAGAGGTTCCTCGCTATTGAGCGCAGCATCGCAGCTCTTCTTTCAGCTGCGGTACCGGTGGTCCCACGGGCACCGGTACAGACACCGGTACCGACACTGACGATACTGGTACCAATGGTACCGGCCCCAGTGGGAACTCTTCCCATGCCATCTCTGACTGGAGTGGACAAAGCGGTACCGACTTCGATTGGTACCTGGATCGTGCTTTGCAAGAGCATCGGGGTCAGGAATACTTCGATTCCTCCGATTCCGAAGACTCTGACAATTCTGCGAGCACTAGAGGGTTTCTCCTAGAAGATCCCTCTTCTCCCCAACACAGAATGTCACCTCCAGAGGACATGTCATTTCAGAATTTCATCCGTGATATGGCCAA
Source organism: Ichthyophis bannanicus (assembly GCA_033557465.1). Taxonomy (NCBI): domain Eukaryota; kingdom Metazoa; phylum Chordata; class Amphibia; order Gymnophiona; family Ichthyophiidae; genus Ichthyophis; species Ichthyophis bannanicus. The sequence continues at coordinate 433,258,911 of CM066035.1, forward strand.
GGGTCTTTCAATCACAGTAGCTCCTGAAGACGAACCCAGAGCAAAGGAATTGGAAATTCTCCAATATCCTAAAGCTCATAAGGAGGCAGCCACTCTGCCTGTCCATGAAATTCTGAATAGCTTGATGCTCAGAATGTGGGAGACACCTCTGACTACTACTCCTCACTCTAGGAGACTTGATACTATGTATCGGGTTCCGCCATGTCCTGGATTTCAGAAAACTCAGCTGCCACACCATTCAATGGTAGTGGAATCAGCCATGCGTAGGATGATGAAAAGTGCAAAGAGGCATGCATCCAATCCTCCAGGTCGTGAATGCAAGACTCTGGATGCTTTTGGACGCAGGACCTTTCAAGCTTCTATGCTTTCAGCTAGGATCAGTTCATATATCCTATATATGGGAATGTTCCTTAAGGAAGTCACAGGAGACTTTGGAACTTAGGAGCCCATTTCTTCCAGATGATAAGAGACAGGATTTTCTTGCTCTAGTTAAGCATGCTCAAGATGTCTCCAAGTTTGTCAATCGTGCAGCCTTTGACTGCTTCGAATGCATCAGCATAACCTCTGCTATTGCCTTTGGTGCACGACGGATTGCCTGGCTGTGGGCATCAGACTTGAAGACTTGGGTACAGGATGAGTTAGGCAACATTCCTTGCACGGGGGAGAATCTCTTCGGCAAGAACTGGCAGGAAAAGGCTAACGAGTTAGATGCTGACAGTTCTACCTTAGATAGATTATCAGAATCTACAGCCACTCCAGCCATAAGGAAGCCTTATAAAAAACCCTCTTTTAGCAAAAAGAGGAAGTTTTATCCTTCCTATACCCAGCAGAGTCAAACTCCAGGTCAGGTTGCCCAAAAGGGACAAACTAGACAGCAAAAGAAGTCAAAAGGCCCGAGAGCCCAACCAGGTCTCCAGGTTCAGCCCCCTCAAGGGCTTTGACTCCTTCCTAGAGAGCTTTGCCTCCCTGCCTCTGAGGGGTCCCCAACCCCCCAATATTCCGGGCAGGTTATGCCACTTTGTCAACAGATGGCATCAGATAACAGCAGAAGATTGGACTTTGTCTATTGTAGGAGAGGGGTACAAGCTTCATTTTCACAGCATGCCCCCTCCTACAATTCTAAAGCAATTCAATTCACAAACCTCTGCAGACAATCTGCTAGATCACGAGGTCTCTACACTTCTTGCCCAAGGGGCAATAGAGAAAGTACCCATTCTTCAACAGGGTACAGGGTTCTACTTCCCCTATTTTCTTATTCCAAAGAAAACAGGAGGACACAGACCCATTCTAGAGCTCAGAGAATTGAACAAATATTTGTTTCGAGAGAAATTCAAAATGATTTCTCTAGGAACTCTTCTGCCATACCTTCAAAGCCAGGACTGGCTTTGCTCTCTAGACTTAAGGGATGCATAGACTCACATTCTCATCCATCCAGATCACAGGAAGCTTTTACGTTTCCTTTTCAGGGGAAGATATTTCCAGTACAGGGTTCTTCCTTTTGGTCTGGCTTCAGCACCAAGGGTATTCACGAAATGCATGGCAGTAGTAGCTGCATTTCTACGAACCCTGGGGATTTTCGTCTTCCCCTACTTAGACGACTGGCTCATTCGAACCCCTACAGTTGCAGAGGCCAGCACTGCACTGTCCCATAAAATGCGAATCCTCCAATACTTGGGATTGGTAATAAACTTCCCAAAATCTCAACTAGCTCCTTCCCAATGCCTAGAATTCATAGGAGCCTGTCTGGATACCAGACAGGCAAGGGCTTTCCTTCCACAAGCCCGATGTCTTCGCATAATGCAACTAGCTTCTCAAGCAGTAGGCAAATCCTCCCTCACTGCCCGGGAGCTACTGCAGTTACTGGGACATATGGCATCCACAGTTCATGTAGTCCCATATGCTCACCTCCACATGCGAGCAGCTCAGTGGACCCTCTCCACACAGTGGACACAGGCCACAGGTCATTTGTCAGACAAAATAACAATCTCTCAACGACTAATTTTGTCCCTCCAATGGTGGCAGTCACTAGAAAATCTGACAGTGGGGTCTCCTTTCCATCAACCCCTCTTTCAGGCCACCCTAACAACAGATGCATCACAGGTGGGTTGGGGAGCACACCTGAATCATCTCTCTACCCAGGGCACCTGGACTCCACAGGAGGTTGGTTTACACATAAACCTCCTGGAATTAAGAGCAATCTATTTAGCTCTTCGAGTGTTCCATGCCCAGCTCAGCAACAAGACAGTCCTAGTCCAGACGGACAATCAAGTAGCCATGTTCTGTGTGAACAAGCAGGGCAGAACAGGCTCTCTGTCGTTATGCAACGAAGCTTTACGACTGTGGGCCCTCGCCAGAGAGCATCAAATTCACCTTCTAGTGGTATATCTTCCAGGCATTCAAAACCTTTGGGCAGACAAACTCAGTCGAGTACTGCTGCCTCACGAGTGGTTCCTCCACCTAGACCAGGTGGCAAAGATATTTCATCTCTGGGGCACTCCAGACATAGACCTGTTTGCAAGTCTACTGAATGCCAAACTTCTCCGGTTCTGTTCCAGGATTCCGGCTCACAACTGTCAGGCAAGGGATGCCTTCCTCCTTCACTGGGGTCAGGACTTCCTTTATGCCTTCCCACCCATTCCCCTCATCCCCAAAACATTCTTCAAGCTTCAGAGAGACAGGGGTCGCATTATTCTCATAGCACCATGATGGCCATGCCAAACGTGGTATTCCCTGCTTCTACATCTCTCTCTCTCTCTCAAGCGGCACCTTTGGAGTTAGGGCATGCTCCAGATCTCCTTTCCCAGGAGAATGGGACGCTATTGCACCCGAATCCCCAGTCCCTGCACCTCACGGCTTGGTTGCTGAAGGCTTAGACCTCCAAGCTTTCAACCTGTCCCAGCAGGTAAAAGATATCCTTCAGGCTTCTAGGAAACTTTCCACAATAAGATCTTATGCCTTCAAGTGGAAACGTTTTACTATATGGTGCTCCAAGAAGGGATTAAACCCCCTGGTCATACCCTTAGAATTAATACTAGAGTATCTCCTTCACTTATCGAATTCTGGTTTAAAGACCAATTCGGTAAGAGTCCATCTTAGTGCAATTGCAGCTTCTTATAAGCCTCTGAATGGACAACCAATTTCCTCTAATCCACTCCTATCAAGATTTATGAGAGGCTGGTTCCGCTGAATCTTCGGCACAGGGCTCAGCGGGGAAAGAGATGAATTCGACACAGCCGTCGAGTCACCCGGCTCCTGTACAGCTGCAGCTTGAAGAACTTCCCCACCAGACGCCGGGTCGCGAGCCGTTCGACGAACAAAAGTGTCCAAAGCACCCAAGGTAACTGGCGTAGAGTTAGAGGGGGGTTGAGAGGGCATACCACCCCTTTTCCCCTTACGCTTTCTCCCCATAGAAAGCACATACTCACTCTGTGCAAACGGCTGCCACCATCTTGGATAAAGCACCACCTCAGGTAGAGGCCTTTTATTAACTAAGCCTCCCATCAAGCCACCATCGGTGGCATGGGATCTAAATCTAGTTCTCGGGCAGCTCATGAAGCCACCTTTTGAACCTTTGGCCACTACAGCCTTAGGTTTTTGACCTGGAAGGTCATCTTCCTAATTGCAATCACCTCTGCCCGTCGCATTAGTGAATTGCAAGCTTTAGTGGCTGATCCTCCTTATACTAGGTCTCATCATGATAAGGTTGTTCTTTGAACTCACCCACACTTTATGCCAAAGGTGGTTTCGCCTTTTCATTTAAACCAATCAATTTATCTTCCTGTATTTTTTCCGAGGCATATAAAAAAAAAAAAAAAAAAAGTTTATTGCTAAAAATTAGCACCAGGTATCTAAGAGGCATGTTTACTAAAGTGCTGGAAGTAGCGTGGGGCATATGCACAGTTAGCATACAAATATACCATTGAGGGAGGGTAGAGGCTGTGGTATAAGCAGAGGGAGTATGGTCACGGTAGGGATATATGGACATGTTAGATGCGTCTCTAGCATTCTAGTAGGGTATGTGCATCCATAGCGCATGCGCACTGTGAAGGTGCTCGCTATGAGCACCTTGCTATTGCGTGATAACATTGCAATGTTATGGCCGGCAGTAAGCCATCCTACTCCTACAGAGATGACATAGAGCAATACCTGAGCCTCTATCCCACTAACAGGGCACCTAGAAAATGTCCAATGAAGGATAGAGATGGCTGTCCTGGAAACAGGCACGTACAGCTGCACAACTCAGAGTAATAGGCCAAAGTACAAGGGGGTGGGACATGCAAATCAGGAAAGCAAACACATGCATAGACATCATGCCGTGGCCCTTTCTTGGGGAAATAAGGTGTCAGCAGTGGCTGCAATGTGAAACGACCATATGAATCCCTCTCACTCTTTGGTATTCAGAGTACTCGATTATCTGGATTGCAGTGAAAGGTTACCAGGCCTCTGGTGTAGAAGGGGGTTGGAATTGGGACACCTCCCTGTTACTCCCTTTATACATCTGGCACAGTACTCTTGTGAGGAGCACTGCCCCCTTGGTGGAGAAGGGGAGCGCTAGAGCAGATCCGCAGGCTCAACATAGTGACCACACAAATGGGAGGTATATGGTTAGGGACTCTGCCACTCATGGCTTCAACACATGGGGTCCATGTTGCCCAGATGCAACTTCTTTGGCCACCACATAGGACATATACCCCTGTGGTCTAACCTCAGCCTGGGGGGTGGATTGGGAGGCAGTCTACAAATGGCATCAATGCTCTGACCATTGGGTAAGATTTAGGGACACACTACAAGACCACCTATACACCGCCATGGAGAAAGGCAACCCAAAACAGCTCCCAGCTGGAGCATACTAGCTGTCAAGGAAATGAAAGCACATGGGAGCTCACATGAGCTTTCCAGGTCTCTGGAGTGCCTCATCCCCCTAGGCAGGGGCTATGGACCACTGATCAGAAAGCTCCAACCAAACAAGTCCATGTTCAGTGGTAGAAATATTAGGTACCTGCTCATGAGCTGGTAGGTCAAAGACACATCGTCTGATGGTTATGGTCCGACCTAGGCCATCGGTCCACAGGAACATGGCCCATGGCACTGGCATAGCCCCCCAGGTACATGTATGCACTGCTACATGGCTCCCTCTGCAGGGAGGTGGTGGTCTGACAGCATATATTGGTGCCAAAATTTCATTTTGCCAGTTCCTGCAGCACCTCATTTGCATGCCCTTCCCTCTGCTGTACTCTGCTGCCTCTAACACTGACTATGTGGTCAGTAGATCTGTTTCATTGCGCATAGGCTCTGTCTCCAGCTCCTCAGGTCATCACATCAGCAGCCCTCCCACATCTATTCAGTCCAAATGCATACTTGAACAACATACTTTCAAGAGTGATGTAGCTTTGCTAAATATATGATTGCCCATTCTCTTAGCAGATACACTCATGTGCTGCAGTGCTCTTCTGCTGTGGCAGACTCACCATGCAGCCCATCCAAAACTGATGCCTGAAGCGAGTGCCTGGACATTGCCATCAAGTTCTGTCAACGATGGTTTATGCATGAGGGTTCAGGGTTTTAAATCATTTGACATTTGCACCTGGGCTGCACATTGCCGACACGCCAGCAGGGCGGGTGTAACTACCGCCTTGTCAGAGGCTATCAGTAGTTCCACCCATGCTAGTGGCGTCATTGTGCCTCTAGAGCACCACTAACATGGTGCCGTTCGCTACTGCTATCACCCACTCTTTGCCCTAACCCCTCCTTAACCCCCACCTATTCGTATGCTGCACTATTAGCGTGCCGTTTTCAGCGCAGGAGCCTACACAGCCAGAATGCACGTTGGCTCCATACTAAACCCTACGCTTTAGTAAACATGTCCCTAAATTCTTTCCTTGACATACTGCTGTTTGCTTGCCCCTTTTATAGGTGCCTTGTTGAGTTTAGGGGCCTAGATTTAGCCATTGATAGGGGAATGTTTTACAACAGCAAGTTACTTTACTTATGAAGGGGGGTAATTTATTAATGATAGTGTGTATTAACACTATCACATTTTATCTGCCACAGGGGTCAATTTATTCCTATGGGCATTGTGGCAGGTAACATGCACTAATGGCTTTAGCATGGGCTAGCAGCAATAAGTGACCCCCTAAGTTAACTGCTGGATCTTTTTGAATAGCAGTGTTAAAAATTTATTCATATATTTTTAATGTAGCTCATTAAAACTGAAAACCCAGCTTGTAATGTCTTTGCAGAAATGCAGATAATTTTATGGGACTATAGCAGTATTGCTTTTAGAATTTCATGTATGCCAATAAGGAGAAATCTAGGTCCTGAGATTCAGCAGGCCCTGTTATTTCACAGGCCTAATTTTAAATGCATAAATGATCCATTTAGTGACTGAATATTATTGTTAAATGCACAAGGACCAAGAACCTCCTTTGCCCCTCCCATGTTTGCTCTTTCTATAGATAAAATTTGGCTATTCAGCAAGTTAAACAGCCTGATTTTACCTGTATAAGGTTTAAAAATACATGTATAAGTGAATAATGCATTTTCTACCTGCCAGCAAGCACATAACTTGCTTTGACTATCAGGCCTCAGGTTTCTACTATTAAGGCTACTATAATAAAAATGTGAAGGACAGACTTTAGAAACATGCTTTTTTTTTAAAATTGTAGCTCATGAAGTCAGTGGTAAGTAGTTATTCACAGTAATACTGTAAAATAAATCATGGTAGTCTTCCTTTAGACATAATCTGCTGATGAGTTTGTAAGTGTTTTTATTTTCTCTGTCCCCAGGCAGTGTGGATCAGGCATTCCTTTCCTGTACCAATGTGAAATTTCCAGATCTGTAACCTTCCAAGACAGCAGTTTTGAAAACTGCGAAAAATGGACAAGAAATTAATGAAAAAAATCATACTGCTACAAAAGAGAATGACAGCTTGGGTTATGCTCTGATGCCAATATATTAAATATGTATGTTAAGCATCACCTTTATTTTTGCATATGTGCTATTTTTTAAGAATATAAGAAAATGAGAGCAAGTGCTTCAAATATAAAATAGAAGCAAGATGTGGTCCCTACAGAAGAATCACGTGGTAGTCCCTACCACATGCATGCTCTGTTGGGTTGGCTTAAAAATACTAAATGGGTTACAGATGGATGCAATGAAATAACATTGGGCCTGGTTACTCAGAATCTAGCTATCTTTTGTATAAATTTGATTTACTGCTCGTTACACATGCAATTTTTAGTACTGATTCTGGAAAGGGGTCTGTCCAATTCAAAGGTTAGTACTTTGTTGAAAATCAAATTTAGACTTCCCCAGTGTAAATAATCAACCATTAATTACAGTTTAGATTGCTTCTTTTAGATTATTCGAATGTATTTGTAACCATGTGTTTTCTCGTTCATTTTAAATTAATATATATTTTTTCTGATTAGGGCTTTAATAGGGTAATTTTATAACAGGCCATCTAACTTGTGCAACAAGTATGTGCATTGCATACTTCCCTTTGAAAATTCATTCATGGAATGCACCTGCAGACTTTGATGTCTGCTGTTCAGTATGCACAAATTTCCCTCCTTATTTTACACACATACATGTAGGGCTTAATTTCTGGCGGAACAACCTGGAACGCAGTTCCTCTACTGTTTCAGACTGGAACCAGAGCAGAAGGGGTATTGTGCTCTAGGCAGCCTGCAGGGGAGGGGAAGAGCCTGGAGCAGAGCAGAAAAGCCACTCTGCCCTCCAAACCAGTCCTCCTTCTGTTGTTTTAGGCACTTAGTTGCTTTTATAATTACCTCACAAAATATAGATTGCTTTAATTGTAATTGTGTGACAGGGCAAAGGTACCAAATGACAAATACCAAGGTAAAGAAACTTTAACAGTCTTTTATTTCATAAATTCTTCACAATTTTTACAGTTGAATTACCTCCTTTGCTGTATGTTAAACTGGAGACTTGACTATTTCAGAGAAATGAAATGGATTTTGGATACATTTTAATATCACTTATAAACTAAAAGTATTAAAAATATTTCTTTCATGGAGTGTTAAAACCATTTTAATTAGTGTGCGCTGTTGGCCAGCAAATATATAAGCAATGCACTTTTGATGTTCATTCATTCTAATTATTCTGCAATCAAACATCATCTCCTAAAATAGTGCTGCAACTGGAATCTGCATTATAACCAGTAATGTGCATCTTTGAGCCTTTTGCTTTTTAAAATGTATTTCTTGAAATCAGAACTTTGTTATTAATAATGACACTAACAGCATTTGTATCAAAACATATTAAGTACCTGATATTAATAAGGCTTTCTTTGCATTCTAAATCAGAAGTTTAGTTTTGTGGCTACACACAAAATGTTAAAAATTACATTAGTAAATTTTAAATACCTTATTACACTTTCTAAACTAAGAAGGTAGGAAATCTTAACTTGTCAACAATAGCCTTTCCCATATGTGGAACAAATAGTTCATTGCAGTATTTAACATTTTGTTTGTATTTTTCTTAGAATTGCATCTGTAACTTTTATTTTTCTATATTATCCATTCAATGTCCCATTGAGAAATGCCAATAAAACATTTGGTTTTGTTTCAAAATGTGTAGCATAGACTTTTTTGGTAGGTACTTCACATTTGATAGGTTTGCACTTGTTCCAAATCTGTGACAAGCATCCCATAAGGAATCCAAGGTGACCACTGCTGGATATTCCAGATTTCTGTGGGACATCCTAGAAGCAACCTACTCCTCCTCCACAGTGTGATTCACCAATTCTTCAATATCTTGATGTGAGCTTGCCACTCTTGGACTGACTTCATGAAAAGAGATGGATGACTTTGGTGCTCCTCTCATACCAGCCTCTGTCGCTGCATCTCTCACTGTTTGCAGTCTGCAGCAACCCCATTTACAAAATGCTTCTGAGATGCAGAGGAGCTGCTGTCTGCTCTCAGCTTAAAAAAAGTCCACGCCGATGCTGAGGTCAGACACTTCGTCAGCAAGATATAGAGGAGTAGAAAACAATTCTCTTTGTGTCAGTGTCCCCAAAACTGTTATTGCCTGCATCATCCTCTGGCCTCCTAGGGGTAAAAGCATATTTCCCCTTTCTCTTCCCCATTGTTTCTGTTCCAGGGGGCCGTTAATGCATACCAAATCTCCCAGAGCTCATTAAGCATATCTGGTTGGGTACCATTTTGCCTCTGGAAATCTTTCTTCCAAATGGTTTTTATATTGCGCCTTATGTTCTTAAGAACATGAGATTGTCATACTGAGTCGGACCAAAATATCCTGTCCAGCATCATGCCCAGTATCCTGTATCCAGCAGTGGCCAATCCAGGTCGCAAGTACCCAGCAGGATCCCAAAAGGAATATGTCCAAATCTTTTTAAACACAGCTATACTAACAGCTTTTCCTTATCGTCCCTCCAGTCTAGTCCCGAAGCTCTGGGTTTTGCTCCTCCTCCAGCAGCTTGGAGACTGAGAAACGTCATCCCTTTGACACTAGTATAAAGGCACAGGAACTGCCTCCTGACTCCAGTTATCTCAGTCTCCAAGCAGCTGGAAAATTGTTGAGCCCGCAGAGTAGGAGCTCACTTGAGGAACAATTAAGGAGTTAGTGTAGTTGAAGTAATGGACAGAGTGTTTAAAAAGGTTTTAAGAAAGGATTAGATAGTAAGGGGGGTTTAGCCCTTTAAAGAAGGCTGTGCTGAAGTGCTTATTTCCTCCTACCGTGCACATCCTCTCCTTTCCCCCACCTCCTCCCTCCTTCATTACCTGCTGTTCCTTACTTGAGTTTTAAGTGAAGACTGCATTTGAGGACAGAAAGGCTCCGGCTCCCGAACCCACGTTTATGGGTGAGGAGCCGGTAGCCTACAAGCAGCAACGTTGGCAGAAGTGTTACCTACTTGAGTTGTGTTGAAATGCCGCCGGCACAGTTCCCGGCTAACTGCTGCAGCTCTTCAGAGTATTCCTGGGCTCTTCCCCGATGCTGAAGCCGGATCTCGGCTGAGTGCGGGGAGAGTAAAGCGGGCTACAACTCCCTGTCCCGAAGGTAAGAGGACACCGGATCAGCGATCGGAGCTGCGTGTGTGTGAATCCGCATGTGTAGCGGGGTAGGCTGGACCACGTGGCGTGCGCACGCGGGGGAAAACTTCAGTTTTTTGCATAGTTGGTTCAGGGCCATCTAACTTGATGGGGCAGCTTCGTTTTAGAATGTTATTCTACAGAATTAGGCTGGCGCGAGCCTAGGGAAGATTCCTCCGTGTTTAAAAAAGAAAAAGATTTTTGACCATCGGCACTGATCAAACAGTTAGGTCTGTAGTTACTTTGGGGGCAGCTACTCAGCAAAGTGATACAGAAAGGAGGTCTAGTCTCAGTAGCCGCTCCAGCAGGATGAGTCTTGAAGGACTAGAAAAGGGGACTGTTACTTCTGAAGAGAGATCTGCAATTGTGAGTATATACTTCTGGGAATTTTCTGAAAGGAATTCTTTGTATTAAAGCTAATTTATTTATTTATTTATTTATTTAACATTTCTTATATACCGTGCTATTTGTCATCAGTGCGGTTTACATTGTAACAATAAAACTGCGGCGACCCTGCCCGGCTCAAGGGGTTAAGGACATGAGCAGCCGCTGTACTTCGTGAGGGAAGGAGGAAACCTTTGCCCCCAGGAATGCTGGGAGTTGTAGTTCCAGTTCTTCTCACTCCGAATTAAAGAAACTGTAGTTGTGGTTTCTTTATAATAAGTATTTTATTAAAGCAAAAGGTAAATGTTCCATCACATGCAAACAAGGGTGCTTCCAAAGGCAAACAGAAACTTCAGGTTAAATGCAACTCAAAATACAAATGCTGCTTTTTCACTTTCCAGCAAATTGCTCTCTTTTGCCTCCAGAGGTCAGTTGGCTTCACTGCACCTCTTACAGCCACAGTTACTTTCACTATGCTGAGAATCAGGTGGAGGTAATTAGAACTTCCATTTTCACGGCAATACAACAGCTTTACAGAACTCAGCTCACACACGATAAAGGCAGTTCCCTTCAGCTTGACTTTCCTATACAACAGAATGTACAGTCCATTTGTTCACACTCAGGTATGCTTGTATTTCCCTGGGTTACTCCTTCAAGCTGTGCTGAACTATTTGCCTCTTGTGATACTAGCTGTTTTCTAGCCTGTAAGTCTAAAAACTGTTGGAAGCTCTGAAGTAGCAATTCAGCCTGTTCCTTATGAGAGAGGGCACTACTATCTGCTATAGCTTTTCCCTTCTGCTCAAGGCTGTTTGTCTTCTCTTCCTTTAAGATAAAGGTATTAGGATAATTGCTAGTTTCTTTAGCAATTGACTCATAGGAGGAAGAATTATCTCTATATTCAGCTTGGCAGCCGGGTGGCCAATTACTCACTGTTTGTGCAGCACTTCTGCCTGCAGATGGCTCCCAGGCTCTCCAGCTGATCTGTTTGTTGCTCTCCGGCACAAACGACGTTTCAGGGAATGATTGCTCTTTCACCTGTGCTTGTCCTGAAGTCTTTCTCCCCCAAGGCGATGCCTTCCAAGGGCTATCCACTTCAAGGTTAAATCCTCTCTGCGTGGGACTTCTGCCTATTTCCCTGGAATAGGATTGTGCAGGTTTTCTTCTTATGCCAGGTTCCAAAGTATCATTAATCACTCCACTGGCTTTCCAACCATCCCCTTGTTTCTTCTTCTTCCAATATTCCTTCCTTCCTTTACCTCCTGTATTCCTTGTACTTCTTGTACTCCTTGTATCACCTCCACTCGTGCTTCCTCTACTCGGGTCTCTCGTCTTTCCCTTACTCGGGTCTCTTATCCGTCCTCCACTCGGGTCTCTTATCCGTCCTCCACTCGGGTCCCTTATCCGTCCTCTACTCGGATCTCTTATCCGTCCTCCACTCGGATCTCTTATCCGTCCTCTCTCTTCAGAGCCATGCTCTGGTTTAAATGTACATTCTCTTTTGGACACGCCCCTTCCTAGGGCTGGGTGTGCCCAATCAGAACTGCAGGGCTCCTCCCCTGGGCTGGTCTCCCTACTCAGCTCTGAGGAATAGAGTCTCTCTTTTTTCCTTGCCCTGTCATTTTGGTATAAATCCTGCTGACCCTCAGGATTTTCTACTATCTCCATAGGCTCAGGAGGGCGCTGTTCACAACAGATCCCCCCCCTTAAGATATCACGGGCTGGCCTCTGACCAGAGGCACAGCACGTGATTCTACTCCGGGGTCTGGCGTTGACCTGTGCGTTCTTCATCCTTTTCCTGTCTTGCACTACGGTAGCTACTTGAGCTAGGGCTGTTCTATCGTGCCAAGGCTTCAGAAGGTTAATATGATACACTTGTGTGCGTCCTGTCTGATTCTTCACGAGATAGGATACTGGACCGACTGGCCGGACCACGGTACATGGGCCTTTCCACCGGCTCTCGAATTTCGGATCAGGGCCCGACACCATCACAATAACCCTGTCTCCCACGGCTAACTGGCGTGGCCGTGTGCCTTGGTCATAGTAGTCTTTCTGTCGTCGCTGATTATGTCTTAAGTTGACTTCCGCCTTCTTGGCTTCTGGCAGCCTATATGGACGTTGGCGTACTATCTCGCCCGGCGGCGTTATAATCCCATGGGTGATCAGGTCTGTCTTGCCTGGCATGGGTGTGAGGACATCCTGGTACCTTGTCAGTAGCTGGACCAACTCTTGTTTCTGGGCCCACGACAAGCCTTCATCCATTCTAGGCTCAGGGTGGCTTTTACAGACTGCGATTTGCGGCCCTAGGTCTTCCTCTTCCTTTTCTTCTACCACCGCAGCTAGAGCTTGGAAGCTGGTACCCCCCGTTGACCCGAATCCACCTGCTCCTCGAGCTGTTGTAGATAAGCTGGATACTTCTTCCAGCGGAGGCAGACCTACACGCTCGCAGATTAGTTGAGCTACTCGGTCTCCAACCTGGATTTTAAAGTCCTCCTTGCCGAAGTTGAACATAAGAATTTTAATAGACCCCCTATAATCCGGGTCTATCACTCCGGCTCCTATGTCCAGAAAATGTTTCACGGCGAGTCCCGATCGTGGGGCTATTCGGCCGTAGCATCCTAGTGGCATTTCCATTTGTAGAGCAGTATCTATCAATGCCTTCCCTTGCTTAGGCACTATGACCTCCTCAGCACTACAGAGGTCATAACCTGCTGAGTTACTTGAAGCTCTCCTAGGGGGTTGCGCATTAGGGTTCAGTTTGCAGAATCTCAGCACAAATACCGGTTTCTTCACCATTTCTTCCCTTGGAGGCGGTATTTTCCCTTTTTGCCTTTTTAGGTGAGCAAACAAAGGACTAGGCACTATGCTTTTCCTAGTGGCTTGGGTTGGAGCTTCTACCGGGGATTCTTTGGTAGCTTCTTGCTCTTTCAAAATTAAGCCTTGTTCCACTCCTTTATGGAAGTGTGGCCAGTCTTTACCCAAAACTAGGTTATGAGGTAGCTTGGGGACTACTGCCATGGGGATTTTCTTCAGCGCACCTAGTGCTTTCACCTGCAGACTGTATACAGGGTATAGCGACGTACCACCATGTACACAGCGTATCTTCACATTTCGAACAGGCTGAATCGCTATCCCTGTTGCCTGGATTTGCCGCCACAGCGCCTTGGAGAGCATTGTTTGCTCTGCGCCAGAATCAAGTATCGCAGTGGTGGCAATCCCCTGCACCTCGACCTCTATAAGAAACCCTTCACGAGCTTTATGCGCACTCTCTGCTACTAAGGCAGTCTTAAAACAATTTCTCTGTATATGCCCTTCTCGGCCACATTTAAAACATTTGCCAGGCTGAAACCTAGCCTTTACAGTCGGCATACACATTCTGCTTGCACCATATTGAAATTTCCCCTTCCTTTCTGATTCCGTGATTGCTGCCCCCTTTAACTCACTATTGCTGTCAAGAGGCATTGCTTTGGCCTGCAAGAAGCGTTCCGTGAGGTCCACTGCCTCATGTGGGGTTTTGCAGCTTTGCAGAATCAGGAAGGTCTTTATTTCATCTGGTATAGCGTTCATATATTGCTCTAGCACTAAGCTTTCTAGTATGGACTCTTTAGTCCTATGCTCCGGATTAAGCCATTTATTCAACAATGTGCTTATCCTATACACTAGGGCTTTTGGTGACTCACCCTGTTTTAACCTCACCGCTCGCAAGAGATTATGGTAGGCTAGCGGCGTAAGGCCTAGCCTTTCCCGGACCGCTTTCTTCACCTCCCCATAATTTCCGGCAAGGTCAGGTGGCATGCTCCTGTAGGCCGCCATTGCTTCTCCTGTGAGGGAAGCTGCGAACCTGATGGCCCAATATTCCTCTGGCCATGCACTCAACTGTGCTACCCTTTCAAAACTTTCAATAAAATTGTCAATGTCATCATTGTCCTTTAACTGACCAAAGTTAAACATAGTCTCTGCGCCTAAACCATGCGCAACTATAGGAGCTAAACCTGGAGGTACGGTCGGTTTCTCCTTTGGCATCTTCTGCTCAGCTACCCAGTTTTTCAGCATGTCCAGGAGGGGTTGCTGCTGAGCCTGTATGGCAGCGGCAGTCTGCTCTTGAAACTCTAGACTCAGGTCTCGCTGTCTTTCAAGTTGGGTTGCCATCCACTTGAATATCTCCGCTGCTTCCAGCGACATCTTTGCTATCTGTGAATGCAAACAGAGAGAAAAAAAAACCAAGTGCGATTCCTCACACACACCAAAAAAAAAAAACACTTTTCCTTTTTTTTTTTTTTTTTCACTAGCTGGCCAACACCCTCAGCCCTGTATCCTTTCCCTTTCCCAGGTGGATACCTATTACCTGGCTCAGGTGTTGCGTCACGCTTTCACAGCCTTCGTTGCAGCTGGCACACCGATGCTGGGACTGTCTCCTTCCTCTCAGGATGGTCTGCAATCGGTTCCTTCTTATAGTTGCTCCTTTGAAGTTTCTTTCTCTGCGCGGCACCTTGCGCATGCGTGGAAGATATCCTGCCAACGTAGCCAACTTGCAGCGACCCTGCCCGGCTCAAGGGGTTAAGGACATGAGCAGCCGCTGTACTTCGTGAGGGAAGGAGGAAACCTTTGCCCCCAGGAATGCTGGGAGTTGTAGTTCCAGTTCTTCTCACTCCGAATTAAAGAAACTGTAGTTGTGGTTTCTTTATAATAAGTATTTTATTAAAGCAAAAGGTAAATGTTCCATCACATGCAAACAAGGGTGCTTCCAAAGGCAAACAGAAACTTCAGGTTAAATGCAACTCAAAATACAAATGCTGCTTTTTCACTTTCCAGCAAATTGCTCTCTTTTGCCTCCAGAGGTCAGTTGGCTTCACTGCACCTCTTACAGCCACAGTTACTTTCACTATGCTGAGAATCAGGTGGAGGTAATTAGAACTTCCATTTTCACGGCAATACAACAGCTTTACAGAACTCAGCTCACACACGATAAAGGCAGTTCCCTTCAGCTTGACTTTCCTATACAACAGAATGTACAGTCCATTTGTTCACACTCAGGTATGCTTGTATTTCCCTGGGTTACTCCTTCAAGCTGTGCTGAACTATTTGCCTCTTGTGATACTAGCTGTTTTCTAGCCTGTAAGTCTAAAAACTGTTGGAAGCTCTGAAGTAGCAATTCAGCCTGTTCCTTATGAGAGAGGGCACTACTATCTGCTATAGCTTTTCCCTTCTGCTCAAGGCTGTTTGTCTTCTCTTCCTTTAAGATAAAGGTATTAGGATAATTGCTAGTTTCTTTAGCAATTGACTCATAGGAGGAAGAATTATCTCTATATTCAGCTTGGCAGCCGGGTGGCCAATTACTCACTGTTTGTGCAGCACTTCTGCCTGCAGATGGCTCCCAGGCTCTCCAGCTGATCTGTTTGTTGCTCTCCGGCACAAACGACGTTTCAGGGAATGATTGCTCTTTCACCTGTGCTTGTCCTGAAGTCTTTCTCCCCCAAGGCGATGCCTTCCAAGGGCTATCCACTTCAAGGTTAAATCCTCTCTGCGTGGGACTTCTGCCTATTTCCCTGGAATAGGATTGTGCAGGTTTTCTTCTTATGCCAGGTTCCAAAGTATCATTAATCACTCCACTGGCTTTCCAACCATCCCCTTGTTTCTTCTTCCAATATTCCTTCCTTCCTTTACCTCCTGTATTCCTTGTACTTCTTGTACTCCTTGTATCACCTCCACTCGTGCTTCCTCTACTCGGGTCTCTCGTCTTTCCCTTACTCGGGTCTCTTATCCGTCCTCCACTCGGGTCTCTTATCCGTCCTCCACTCGGGTCCCTTATCCGTCCTCTACTCGGATCTCTTATCCGTCCTCCACTCGGATCTCTTATCCGTCCTCTCTCTTCAGAGCCATGCTCTGGTTTAAATGTACATTCTCTTTTGGACACGCCCCTTCCTAGGGCTGGGTGTGCCCAATCAGAACTGCAGGGCTCCTCCCCTGGGCTGGTCTCCCTACTCAGCTCTGAGGAATAGAGTCTCTCTTTTTTCCTTGCCCTGTCATTTTGGTATAAATCCTGCTGACCCTCAGGATTTTCTACTATCTCCATAGGCTCAGGAGGGCGCTGTTCACCACAAAACACATAGGCCAAATAACTGGCTTTCGTTTACAGATAACAGGGATTTAAAATGGAGGTAAACCAGGGGAACTATATACAATTAATCTGTGAACCCACTGTCTTTTGTTAAATCAGTCAGGGCCTAGTAGCAGCAGTTTAAGTTTAAATTTAAAACACAGAAGAGAGCTTTCTGGTTACATTTCATATCCAGCAGAGAGCTTGTAGTTTAAATTAAATAATAAGTTAGAGCCTAGCAGCAGCAAAGAGCTATAATTTAAATCAAATCAGAATATAGCTTACCTCAGCAGCACAGGACAGGGTACTATGTAGCAGCCCTCTTTTAATAAGTGTTATTTCCCTCCCTCCCTCCCCAACACCCACCCACCCCTGGGATAATCGTAGCTTTATATAGGTACTTACACATCTTAAAAGACAGGAGGTGCTCTCAGGTGAAGCTCATTACCCAAATCAGTCATACACTAAGGACCAGAGATTAATTAAGCTTCAGGTGAACAAGGTATATCAAATGTATTAGGTACAGTTTTATTAGTATAAATATCCATAGCAACCGTTAGTAAGTAAAGAACTTAAAGATCTAAACACAAGCTTAAAACTAAGATGCAGACAGCAGTCCAGCAGCGAGATGGGGGCTTTCCAGTCTTTTGCATTGAGTGTCACATGTATGATTTTCTCCCAGTTGGTGAGAGGTCTTCTCCAGGACCAAGCAGGAAGTCAGTCCTCACATATGGGTGACATCGACGTCGATGGAGCCCTTGCGGAGCATTTCCCCAGCTTTCTATGAAAGCCTTTGGGAATACTGCATGCATGCGCGGTCCCCTTCCTGCCTAAAGGTGCCATCTTGCTCAGTCTCTCTTTTTTCGTGGAGCCTGTCGGACGTCTGTCCTAGTTCACCCGGAAAACAGTTAGATTTTTTCTCACTTTCCTGCGATTCCATCGCGGTTTTTTGCCCGGTTCGACGCCGGTTCCCCTTCCCGCCGGGTTCGGTACACCGGTATCGAGCCCGTTCTCAATTTTTCGGTTTTTGCCCTTCGTGGCTGGCGTTCGCGCTCTTTTTTTCTTTCTCCCTGGAAGGCCGGTCTTTTGACCTCGCGGGGACTCTTTTTTTCCCCTATGGCTTCCAGTGGTTTTAAGAATTGTGATTGGTGCAAGAAACTAATGTCTCTCACCGACACACACAACTGCTGCCTTCGGTGCCTCGGTCCGGATCATGATCCTAAGATCTGTGTACCGTGTGGAAAAATGTCCACTAAGGCACTTCGAAGTCGCCAGCATCAAAAGGAGAGGCTTTTCTCTGATTTGGCCTCCGGCCGGGCATGGACCTCGTCTGAGGCCTCAGCGTCTCGGGAGTCTGACCCCGAGCATCGTCGGGGTTCCTCGAACAGGGGGTCCCCCGAGCGGGAGCGAAAGAAGAAGAAGCGGCTCGCGAGGGCATCATCGGAGGAGGTCCCTGGCACCTCGAGGGCCAGGTCTCGGACCCCTGACCGCCGTCCCGGGCCCGTGGAACAGGAGAAGCCATCCAAAGTGCCTCGTGTGGAGCCAGAGTCTGCTGGACACGTAAGTCCTGTTGTCCTTGAGGACTCTCCTCCCAGGGAGCCGACGTCGGGCCCGGCGCCGCCGGGGCCTGAATCGGTGGCTGCTGAGTCTTCTGAGCTGGGTCTCAGGCTGACAGCCTTGGAGTGCAGACTGTCTGCCTTCATGGATCAGCAGCGGGTGCTGATGGCCAGCCTTGCTGGTGCATCTGCCCCGACCACCGGGACATCGAAGTCGACCCCGGAGACCGAGCCGATACTCGAGACCATGAAGGCTCGAGGTCGTCCTCGGTCGCGGTCACCCTTGAGCTCCCGGTCGGGACGGAGGGCGTCGATGCCGGTGCCTTTGGCGTCAGGGCGGGTACTGCCGGGCCCTGCGTGTTCGGAGCCCGACTCCTCTTCGGACGAGTCCGCCTGGGAGACTGAGGGCGAGGAGTCCCCTGATACCTTCAAGACTCTGTGCGTCCCGTCGGACTCACCGCAGTCTGAGCCCCAGAGTAGATCCCCTCCGGAGGATACCCGGTTCTCAGAGTTCGTTCGGGATATGGCCACTGCTTTGGGGATCGAGGCCCGACAGTATGACTCTCCTCCAAAGGAGGCTTTACTGTGCCGGTTCCTCCGATGCTGGAACGGCTCCTCTTCTGGATGTGGGAGGCACCGGCCTTGGTGCCGGTTCTGAGCAAGTGGGTCGATTCCATTTATCGACGCCGTAAGAGCCCTGGTTTTCAAAAGGCACAGCTACCACACCATTCCATGGTGGTAGAATCGGCCATGCATCGTCTGAAAAGTCAGAAGATGCACTCCGCGGTGCCCCCTGGCAGGGAGGCCCGGAACCTGGATGCATTTGGTAGAAAGTGCTCCACCAAGCATTGATCCACGTGCAAAGAACCACCCAATAAAAACGTGGAATGCAAATGAAAGGACACACCAAATTTTATTAAATAATTTCCTGGAGAGCCTCCAAGGCCTCCTCTCCACACAGAACTCCTCCTTCGAGAGCTTCAGGGTCTGCTGCGAGACAAGGTGGTGGAGCTTGTGCCTCCCCACCTACAAGGTCACGGGCTCTACTCAGGCCTATTCTCGACCTCAGAAACCTAAGCAGGTTCCTAGAGAAAGAAAAGTTCAAGATGCTTACTCTTGGAACACTTCTGCTCTACCTCCAGCAGGGAGATTGGCTATGCTCCTTAGACCTAAAGGATGCGTACACTCACATCCTCATTCATCCAGACCACAGAAAGTACCTCAGGTTCATTGTGGGAGGAAACCATTATCAGTATAGAGTGCTGCCCTTTGGCCTCACCTCCGCCCCAAGAGTCTTTACAAAGTGCCTGGCAGTGGTGGCGGCCTACTTGAGGAATCAAGGTATCTTTGTCTTCCCCTACCTGGACAACTGGCTCATCAGGGGTCAGACATACCAGGAGGCCAGGCAAGCCACCCTCCAAACTATCTCTCTCCTTCAGCATCTAGGCTTTGTCATAAACTTCGCAAAGTCCACTTTGCTCCCCTCCCAGAACCCAGTGTTCATAGGGGCATGCCTGGACTCCCTGCAAGCAAAGGCTTACTTGCCAGAAGACAGAGCGCAAAGGCTGATGGACTTGGCAAGCCACTGGTTTCCGCCAGACTCTGTCTGAGGCTTCTGGGCCACATGGCATCGACAGTGCATGTGACTCCAAATGCCCGCCCTCACATGAGGCCTGCTCAGTAGTGCCTCAGAACTCAGTGGACGTAGGCCACAGGCAGCCTCAGAGACAGAGTACGGCTGTCCAAACCATTCCTGAACTCCCTGCAGTGGTGGCTGCAGCCCCCCAACTTATTACAGGGGGTGCCTTTTCAGATACCTGTTTTCACAGACACAACATGTTTCTCAAGGCTGTTTATCTCCCTGGTCAGGAGAACTTCCTGGCAGACAGGTTGAGCAGAGTTCTGCAACCCCACAAATAGCAGCTGCACCCATTAGTGGTTCAGAAAATTTTCCTGAAATGGGGACTTCCATCCATAGATCTCTTTGCCAGTCCCCTCAACAGGCAACTGCCCAAGTTCGTCTCCAGGCACCCGCATCCCCTACGGTGGGCAGCGGATGCTTTTCTGATTTCCTGGTCTCAGGGCCTCCTATATGCGTTTCCTCCCACGCCTCTGGTGGCCCGAACCCTGTTCAAGGTTCTCCAGGACAAGGCCTCGGTGCTCCTAGTTGCTCCCAGGTGGCCGAGGCAACCTTAGTTTCCACTTCTGCTTCAACTGGCAGTGGACCCTCCACTGCCTCTAGGGTTGCAGCCCGACCTTCTCTCTCAGGATCAAGGTTCCCTTCTGCACCCAAATCTCAAATCTCTCAATTTGATGGCCTGGAGGCTGCAAGGGTAGTTTTGGCTCCTTGGGGCCTACCTCCAGAAGTTGAGGAGGTCGTTCTGGCCTCTAGGAAGCAGTCCACTAGGAAAACCTATGCCCTGAAATGGAAAGGGTTTTCTGTGTGGTGTCAGCTGCGTACAGAGGATCCTTTCTCCTGTGCTGTACCAGTAGTGCTTCAGTACCTGCTGCACTTATCCGATCAGGGACTTAAATCCATTTCTGTTCGGGTCCACCTCTCAGCTCTAGCAACTCACCACTCATTGGTGGAAGGACACTCTCTGTCGGTTCACCCCTTGGTGTCCCGGTTTCTCAGAGGTTTGCTCTTGCTCAAACCCCCTATCCGTCCTCCAGCCCCTGAGTGGGAGTTGAATGTGGTCTTGCAGCAACTGACTCGCCCACCTTTTGAGCCAATGTCTTCTCCGCTTCCTGTCCTGGAAGACACTCTTCCTGGTAGCCCTAACCTCGGCCAGACGAGTGAGTGAGCTTCAGGCCCTGGTCTGTGACAGGCCTTACACCAGATTCTATAGGAACAGGGTAGTCCTTAGGACTCATCCAAAGTTCCTCCCAAAAGTTGTCTCCTCTTTCCACCTCAATCAGGAGGTGGTTCTTCCAACATTCTTCCCTAGGCCTCATGCGAGCCAGGCTGAAGCGGTCCTGCACACCCTGGACTGTAGAAGGGCCTTGTCCTTCTACCTTGACCATACGCAGGGGCATAGAAGGGCTACTCAGCTCTTCATATCTTTTGACCCTAATAATTTGGGGTTAGCTGTGTCCAAGCGTACCTTGTCGATCTGGGTGGCTGACTGTATCACCTGGGCTTACAGGGCGGCTGACCTTCTCTTGCAGGGTCGGGTCACGGCCCACCATGTCAGGGCTATGGCTGCCTCAGTAGCTCATCTCCGCTCTGTACCGTTGGCAGACATCTGCAGGGCTGCAACTTGGTCCTCCAGCCGGACTTTTGCGGCCCATTACTGCCTGGAGAGGGAGTCCTGTAGGGACAGTGCTTTTGGCCAGGCAGTACTCTGGAATCTCTTTGAGGTTTAGGCAACTCCTGCCCTCCAGCCCTCCGTTGGGCTACCGGTGGAGGTTTGTTCAGTGAAAAGCCTTTCTTTGATGCTGGGACTAGAGGGAGTTCTCTTGTTCAGCCTGGGTTCCTCGGTAGCCCAGAGCTAGGGAGTCACCCATATGTGAGGACTGACTTCCTGCTTGGTCCTGGAGAAAGAGTAGTTACTCACCTGTAACAGGTGTTCTCCAGGAGCAGCAGGAATCAGTCCTCATGACCCTCCCTCCTCACCTAGGAGTTGCAGTTGTACATAGTTTATTTTTGCATTTTTGTGTGCTGTTTTTTAGCTATGTCATCAGACTGTGCAAGATGGCACCTTTAGGCGGGAAGGGGACCGCGCATGCGTGCAGTATTCCCAAAGGCTTTCATGGAAAGCTGGGGAAATGCTCCGCAAGGGCTCCATCGACATCGATGTCACCCATATGTGAGGACTGATTCCTGCTGCTCCTGGAGAACACCTGTTACAGGTGAGTAACTACTCTTTGTGTGCACTAGGTGCAAGGAGCTCTTTGCTCTCAGGGAATGAGTCCGTTCTCTAGAGGCTAGAGTAGCAGACTTGGAAAACATAAGAAAGACAGAGAGGTACATAGACGAGACCTACAGGGATATAACCCTGAAGTCTCACCTCCAGTCTGGGAGCATCCCTGTTGCCATGGAGGAGAGAGGTCACGTGACAGGAGAGCATCACCCTGGTGTGGCAGGAAGTGATCCTGTAACTAGGACCTGTCCTCCAGGTGATATAAAACCCTCTCACACCGAGGAAGTTTCTCCAGGGTCATGTGCCCATGAGGGAAGGGTTAGGACAGTCGTCATAGTTGGTGATTCAGTCATTAGGCATGTAGATAGCTGGGTGGTTGGTGGATGTGAGGATCGCCTGGTAACATGCCTGCCTGGTGCGAAGGTAGCGGACCTCACGCGCCACTTAGATAAGGTCTTAGATAGTGCTGGGGAGGAGTCTGCTGTCTTGGTATGTTGGTACCAGTGACATAGGAAAATGTGGTGGGGGGGACTTCCGGTGATGTCATGGAGCTAATGGCAGCTTAGAAGCCTAGCTCCGTCTGATTCCCGAGTGTGGAGAGACAATAAAGTGACCCCAGGTGAAAAAGTGGAAGGAAGACGAGCACCCAGCATTGTGATGGCGGCGAGGAAAAAACTGGCTGGTTTCCAGTCCCCGTACATGCGCCGGGAGTTGATGGCGAAGGCGGAGATGGCCGGCTCGGAAGAGGGAGCCGGGGCAGGGAGCTCGGAGGAGGAGGAAGGAACGGATACGGAGGGGCTGGAGGAGGTGTCGTTGAAAAAGTGGCTGCAGGCTTTTAAAGTGGAAATGAGAAGAGAGATTAAGGCAATGAGGAAAGAGGTGAAGGAAACCCTGCTGGCGATCCAGAATGAGGTGGGCTGTTTGGAACAGCGAGTGGAGGACCTAGAAGGCCATGTGGAGCAATGTGAGGAGGAGATGAGACATGGCGTCGATGCAGAATAAACAAGGCCCAGCAGGAGGAGTTGCAGGAGAAAATAGAGAAGGTGGAAGACAGAGCGAGAAGGAACAACCTACGTATTCGGGGCGTGCCGGAGGAGGCAGCCTCCAGAGACTGTGTACAGATGGTGCAGAGGTTGTGCAGCCATATTGTGCAGCTGGGAGAGGACGCTAGACCGCGAGTGGAGCTAATTGGAGTTGAATGGTCGCTTAGAAGTCTGGGCCCGAGGCGGGAGAAGCAGGCAAGATACATTGTAGCCTGTATGAGCAGTTTCCCCCAAAAGAACAAATATTGAATGCGGCAAGGAAGTTTGGGAGGATTGCATGGGAAGGAAGTGAAATACAAGTGTATAATGACCTGTCAAAAGGAGCACTTGAAAGGAGGAGATCTATGAAAGAGATCACAACATATATGAGGGGGAAAGGCATGCGCTACCAATGGATGTTTCCCTTTGGCATCTTGATGTCAGTGAATGGAGTGAATAGGAAGGTGAAAACGATGGAGGAGGCATGGTCCACACTGAGAGAGATGGGATGTGAGGATCTACCCCAAGCGGGGAGAGGGAACAGCGGCGGGAATCTAAAGCAGCGACTGGTAAACAGCAAACGCGCTTGCAGTGGCAGAGAGCGGGAGAGAAGGGAAAGCGGTTGAAGCGGCTGACTCAGGAGCAGAGGATGGAGGCAACGGAGGACGACACCTGAGAGGAGAGACTGGAGAGATGATGCCTGGATGCAAGTACGGAATCTGAGTAGGGGGCGATAGAGCTCTGTTACTCATGGAACTCGGACACTGGACTTATAGGGCTGAGAGGGAGAGGGGAGGCTATTGGGATTGGGGGGGTGTGGGGGTTTGTAATGATAAGGGAAGGTAGGGGTAGTGTGGGGGAACAAATATTGGGGGAGGAGAGGAACGAGGAGGGGTTGAAGGGGGAGGGGACTTGACAGGGTGGGGGCTGCTTGGGGAATGAGGCAGATAAAGGGTGGGGGGAATGGAGTGTCTGGAAAGGACAAGGCGTCTCCGGAAGGGTAGGAGGGAGTTAAGATATGGGTAAAGGGAGGATGGGGGAAGGGAAGGGAAGGGAGGGGGTGAGGGGCAGGGGAGGAGGGGGGATGGGGAGGGAGGGGGGAAAGATGGGTGGGGAGGGGGGCAAGAACACAGCGATACCAATAGGGGGGATGGATGGGGAAATGGAAGGGATATGCTGCGGATAGGGTCAGTAAATGCTAAGGGGTTGAACTCTCCTGCTAAACGTGGTATGTTATTCCGGGAGGTTCTGAAAAACCAATGGGATGTGGTGTTAATTCAGGAAGCTCACTTGAAGAGAGATGATGTGGGGAGGATGCGGAATAAGCAGTACCCGGATCAATAATATTCGTGTAACAGGGAGGGGATAAAGAAAGGAGGAGTGGCCATTTTGGTGAAGGCAGGGTGCGGGATTCAGGTGGGGGGGCATTTTCAGGATGGGGAGGGGAGAGTAGTTGGGATAAAGGGGAAGTTAGGGATGGAGGAAATTGTGGTAGTGGCGGTGTATGGGCCAAATGGTAATAAAGGGGGGTTCTGGAAAGAGGTGGGGAAGTTAATAGAGGGGGCGGGGGGGGGGGAAGTGCTGGTAGGAGGGGATTTTAATTTAGTACTGGACCCTGGGGTGGACAGGAATCCGAGGGGAGGGGAGAAAGAATAGACAAGGTTTAAAAAAGTTGATGAAACAATGAGGGAGGAGTGGTCTAGTGGTTAGGACAAGGTACTTCAGGCCGGAGGGCCGGGGGTTCAAGTCCCACCTAGGGACAGCAATCTCAGGCCGGAGGGACTGGGATTTCTAGTCCTATAGGCACTCCTTGTGGTCTTGGGCAAGCCACTTAACCCTCCATTGCCCATGTTCCCTGTAAGTATTAGTGTATGTGTCTCATATCCCCTCGTGTTAAATGTATCCCCCAATTGACCGCTTTGACCCGGTGAAAAGCGGGATATAAATACAGCTAAATAAATAAATAAATAAAAATACAATTTGGTGGATGCTTGGAGGGCGCTGAATCCTGAGGGGAGGTTATATACATTTTACTCGGCGCCGCATGATAGTTGGAGCAGGATAGACATGCTCCTGGTGGATAGGGCTTGGTTACTGGAGGTACAGGACAGGGGTATTATCCCTGTAGGTTGGTCAGACCATAGGGTGGTGGAAGTAGGATTTAAGGGGTTAAAGAGGGGAGGGGTGGCATTCTGGAGGTTAAATGAAAGTTTGCTTAAGGATGAGAAGATAGTGGAGGATGTTCGGAGGGTTATAAGGGAGTATTTGCTTTTTAATGACACAGGGGAAGTGGCGGATGTGATGGTGTGGGAGGGGTTGAAAGCGGTGGTAAGAGGGAGGTTTATAATGTGGGGGGCTAGGAAAAAAAGGGAGCGGGAAAGGAAGGAAGGGGAGTTGGGGAAGGCGTTAAGGGAGGCTGAGGAGAAGTACCGGGGGACAGGGGCAAAGAGGGATAGAGTAGAGATGGAGAGGGTGAAAGAGAAGTTACAGGCTATACAAACCGAACAAGTAGCCTTTGCCTTACAGAGAGCTAAGCAGGTTTATTACGAATTTGGAGATAAAGCAGGTAGATTGCTGGTGCGAAGATTAAGGCAGCAAAAGTGGGCGGCAATGATTTACCAGATAGAAGGGAAGGATGGCAAGATGTGTAGAGGGGAGGAGGAGATAAGGGAACGGTTTATGAAATATTATCAGGAGTTATATAAGGGGATGGAGGGGGTGGGGGAGGGGGATATAGTAGGTTATTTGGATGGGGTAAAGTTAGCTGAGCTACCGGAAGAGGCCAAAAGGGACTTAGAGGCGGGGATCTCGGGGGAAGAAATTGGGAGGGCAATGAGGGGGATGGAGGGGGGGAAGGCCCCAGGGTTAGATGGGTTGACAGGGAGTTTTTACAAGGCTTTTTTGGGGGAGATAGGGGCCTTACAAGGTAAAGTATTTAAAGGGGTTTTAAATGAGGCGGAGGAGCTGTCAAGGGGAATGTTGACGGTGGGGATAACCATTTTGTTGAAACCGGGAAAAGACCCATTACGTTGTAGCTCGTATAGACCTATTTCCCTCCTTAACGTGGATGTTAAGCTGTTGGCCAAAATTTTGGCGGGGAGACTAGCAGGGTGGCTACCAGGGATAATCAAAGTGGATCAAGCAGGGTTTATTATGGGAAGGCAATGCAATGTGCAATGTGTGCCTTCGAGTTAGTCCTCAAGCAGCGGATAATATAAAGAGAGCGATAGGGGTGATATGGGAGGCTAGGCAGGAGCGGGAGGAACTTATATTGATGTCAATCGACGCGGAGCAGGCATTTGACGGTGCACTGGGGGTTTCTCATGAAGGTGCTGGAGAAGGTGGGGTGTGGGCCAAATTTTCTGAAATGGGTGAAAGGACTTTACAGGGGGCCAAGGGCAAGGGTTAAAATTAACGGGAGGTACTCCAGGGATTTTGGTTTAGGGCGAGGGACTCGTCAAGGGTGTCCACTGTCTCCGTTGCTGTTTGCAATGTAGTGGAGCCGTTAGCGGAATGCATAAGGGGGAATGGGAAGATAGCGGGCCTAGAAAGTGGGGGGCAGAATCATAAGATTTCATTATATGCGAATGACATCCTGTTATACATTAGCAAGCCGCAGGATTCGTTACCGGAGGTGATGAAGGAGGTGGAAAGGTGCGGGGCAGTGTCGGGGTTTAAAATGAATGTAGATAAAACGGAAGTGATGAGGGTGCAGCTGAGTAGGGAGACTGAGGAGAGGTTGAAACAGTTGTATCTATTACGGTGGGTTAGCAGGTCATTGGGATATTTGGAGGTTAAAATCACAGATAAGTATGAGAGTTTGTATCAAGCTAATTACCCGAGACTTATTGGAAATATTAGCAGAGATTTGGAGGGGTGGATGCGGATGGAGATTTCCTGGTTGGGCAGAATAGCTGCGATTAAAATGAATGTTTTACCTAGACTGCTATACTTGTTCCATGCTTTGCCGGTGGAGGTACCGGAAGGGGCGATGCGAGCGCTGCAAAGGCGGGTGTTTAGCTATATATGGAAGAGGAAGCCACCAAGAGTTGCAAGGGAGGTGATGTTCGCAGCCAAGGAGGAGGGGGGGGGCTTGGTGTACCTAATCTGAGGGCTTACTATAGGGCGGCACAGTTAACACATGTATTGGGTTGGAGGGAGGGAGGGGCAGAGGCCCTGGGTGAGCTTGGTAAAATTAAGGGTGAGAGGGGGGCATTTGGCAGCATGGGTGTGGGCCCCGCGGACGGAGAGAGCAGAGTTAAGGAGTGGTTCCCCGGCGATGAGACAGGTGGTGAAGATATGGGATAAGGTTAGGGGGCCAGAAATAGCCAGCAGGGGAACGGTGTTTTCTGTGATGACACCTTGGAGGGGGTGGAGGGCCTTTAAACCAGGTTGGGAGGGAGGGCGTTTTGATATCTGGAAAGGAAAAGGGTTGGAGTGTAGTTTTCAGCTGTTGGAGGAGGGAGAGATGAAGAGTTTTGAGGAGATGAAGGAGGAGTTTGGTCTGGAAGCGGGGGACAGATTCGCGTATGTGCAGGTGTGCTCGTTTCTTCAGAGGGTACTGGGGAAGGAGGGGATGGGAAGGGAGGTCTCTAGCTTGGAGGTTATTTGGTACGGGAAGAGAGGGTCGAAGGGGATGATTTCAGGATTATATAAAGGGGTTAAGGTGGAGGGAGTGGGGAAGCACAAATATATGGGAGAGTGGGAAAGGGATCTAGGGAAGACAATGTCATTAATAGAATGGAAAAGGGTGTGGGATCAGATAAAGAGGGGGCCCTGCTCGAGCAGGATCAAAGAAAATTGTTGTAAAGTAATGCTGCGCTGGTATTATACTCCTGTGAGATTACACAGGATATATCCGGGGGTGTCTCCATTATGCTGGCGGGAGTATGGGGAAGAGGGGACCTTCTGGCATGTGTGGTGGAGCTGTGCAAAGGTCCAGGGATATTGGAGGCGGATTAGAGGGTGGATTCAGGAGAAGTTAGGGGTAGGGGTGGATCTAGTGCCAAATATCTTTCTCTTAGCGTGGTGGGAAGAGGGTCAGGAGCAACGGGGGGGGGGGGGGGGAGGGGGGTAGGATGGTGTTGGCGTGCCTTAGTGCAGCCCGCTGTGAGGTGGCAGCAGCCTGGAAACAAAAAGAGATGCCCTCGGTGGAGCAATATGAGAGGAGGCTTAGGCATTTGGTGCTTATGGAGAAACTAACAGCGGCAAGGAGGCAGAAGGTGGGTCGGTTTGAGGAAGAGTGGGGTAAGCTGTGTGGTGTTATTGGGGTGGGGTAATCATTGGGAGGGGCAGGGCAAGAGAGGGGGATGAAGGGGGGGCAAAAGGGGAAGAGTGCCCTCTGGAGTTAAGGGGATAAACCTGACTCAATAAGGGTAGAGGCAAGGAGAAAATATATTGGAGGGTGAGGGGAAGGGGGTGGGCCTAATGGGGGAGGGGGAAGGGGGATGAAAAGGGTAGGAATAAGGGATACGGGGGGAAGTATTGGGACACAAAAATAAAGAACGTTATAGATGCAATGTTGTTCAGTTAAACAAAAGGTGGGGTAAGGATTAATATAAGGATCGGGGTTATCAGGGCGTGAAGGGCATTGTGATGGTGATATTTATAATGATGGATACCTGTTGTACAAGGGACAAATTAATACTGCGGAGGGGACGGTTAAGTAGAAGGTCAGTTCCCATTAATATAAGGGATAAAGTGTTATTGATGGGGGTAAAGGTCTTCAGAATGTTTGATACCCATTGTATAAGGAATAAGGGGATATGATTACATGTATCTGGTTATGTAAAGAAATGTTAATAAAACATTTAAAGAGAAAAAAAAAGGAAGCACTTCTCAAGCAGGCTTATAAAGTTTGGCCAATAGCATATAATACTGACTAATAATTTTCGCCACATATTAAAATCCTTTGTAGAGCTAAAAAAAAAAAAAAAAAAAAGAAAATGTGGTAGGGAGGTTATGGAGGCTAAATTTAGGCTTTTAGGTATGAAGTTGAAATCCAGAACTTCCAAGGTAGCGTTCTCCGAAATGCTTCCCGTTCCACGCGCAAGACACAAAAGGCAGGCAGAGCTCCGGAGTTTCAATGCGTGGATGAGACAATGGTGCAGAGATGAGGGTTTTGAATTTGTTAGGAACTGGGGAACATTCTGGGGAAAGGAGGGGCTCTTCCGAAGGGATGGGCTTCACCTTAACTGGGATGGAACCAGGCTGCTGGCATTAACCTTTAAAAAGGAGATAGAGCAGCTTTTAAACTAGATAATAGGGGAAAGCCGACAGTCACCCAAGAGCGGATGGTTCGGAAGAATATATCCTTGAAGGATACTACCAAAAGCAGAGAGGTACCAAAAAAGAGTAAAGTAGCCCAAATGCCCTCGAGTATGGAGCAGACAGACCTTAAAGATCCCAAATTACCCATGTCTACCAATAGCCAAATTAATATGAATAAAATAGTCTCTAAAATACTTGTATGCAAATGCTAGAAGTCTAAAAAATAAGACGGGAGAGTTAGAATATATAGCACTAAATGAGAGGTTAGATATGATTGGAATATCAGAGACATGGTGGAAGGAGGACAACCAGTGGGACACTGTGATACCTGGGTACAAACTATATCATAATGATAGAGCTGAACAAATTGGTGGAGGGGTTGCGCTCTGTTAGAGAGGGCATTGAGTCAGAAAGGATTAAAGTTTTGCAGGAAAGAAAATTTGCTGTAGAATCTCTATGGATTGAAATTCCATGTAAAAAGGGGAAGGCGATGGCAGTGAGGGTGTACTATCGACCGCCTGGCAAGAATGAACAAATGGATGATGAAATGCTCAAAGAAATCAAGGAAGCTAACAAAAGTTACAGCGCAGTAATAATAATGGGTGATTTCAATTACCCCGGTATCGACTGGGTCAATGTCACGGCAGGACATGCTAGGGAGATAAAGTTTCTAGATGAAATAAATGACTGCTTCTTGGAGCAGCTGGTTCATGAACCGACCAGAGGGGAAGCCATATTAGACCTAGTCCTTAGTGGAACACTAGATCTAGTGCAAGAGGATAAGGGTGTTGGGGCCACTTGGGAATAGTGATTATAGCATGATCGCATTTGATTTAATTAGCGGAGGAGGGATAGTAAGGAAATCCACAGTGCTACCTTTTAACTTTCGAAAGGGAGACTATGATAAAATGAGGAAAATAGTTAAGAAAAAACTAAAAGGAGCAGTTGCAAAGGTTAAAGACTTACTTCAAGTTTGGGTGCAAGTTGTTGAAAAATACTATCTTGGAAGCCCAGACCAGCTGTATTCCACGCTTTAAGAAAAGTGGAAGGAAGTCCAAAAAACTGCCAGCATGGTTTAAAGGTGAGGTCAGAGAGGCTGTTGCCAAAAAAGCATCTTTCAGGAAATGGAAAAAAGAGCCAAATGACGAAACCTGGAAACAGGAGTGGAGTGGAGGAGTGGCCTAGTGGTTGGGGCAAGGTACTTCAGGCGGGAAGGTCGAGGGTTCAAATCCCACTAGAGGACAGCAACCTTGGGCCGGAAGGACCGGGGTTTCTAGTCCCACAGGTGCTCCTTGTGGTCTTGGGCAAGCCACTTAACCCTCCATAGCCCATGTTCCCTGTAAAATAGTTATCTCCAAGTTATAATGCCCTGTTCAATGTAATTTCAGTTTGTTCAATGTAAACCGCACTGATGCAGAATAGCGCGGTATATAAGAGAATGTAAATAAATAAATAAAATAAACAGCACAAGCACTGGCAAGGCATTGATAAAGCAGGCAAAGGGAGAATTTGAGAAGAAGCTTGCTGCGGAAGCAAAAACGCGAAAGAGACTTTTTCAAGTACATTCCTAGCAAAAAACCTGTGAGAGAGTCAGTTGGTCCATTAGATGATAGAGGGGTTAAAGGGGCACTAAGAGGTGACAAGGCGATAGCGGAGAGACTGAATGAATTCTTTGCTTCGGTCTTTACTGAGGAAGATGTAGGGATGTTACCCATGACTGAAGTGGTATTTAAAGGTGCGGAAGAATTGAAGGAAATATCGATACATCGGGAAGATGTAATACAACTATTAGATAAACTGAACAGTAGCAAATCACCTGGGCTGGATGGTATACATCCAAGGGTGTTGAAAGAACAGAAATATGAGATTGCAGACCTGCTATTAGTAATCTGTGAACTACCATTAAAATCATCTCTAATACCTGAAGATTGGAGGATCGCCAATTGAACACCACTTTTTAAAAAGAGTTCCAGGGGTGATCCAGGAAACTACAGACCAGTGAGCCTGACGTCAGTACCGGGAAAAATGGTAGAAACCGTCATAAAGAATAAAATTACTCAGCATGTAGATAGTCATGGCCTAATGCGGTTCTCAACCTCTGGGTCGCGACCCCCATGGGGGTCGCCACAGGATTCAGCGGGGGTCGCCTCACTCCACTGTTAAAAAAACAAAACAAAACCCCCCAAAAAACGCACAAGTTGTTGCCGCTGCCGAGTCCGCTTCTCGGCAGCGGCAAACTGACAGACTCCAATCTTCTGCAGCCGCAGCTCCTTGTCTCTTAGGGATCCACGGCTGTGCCTATGAGTGAAGCCATTGCGGAGCCTTTCTGTCTCTCGATGGGCTCCGTGCAGCATTGTCCCACCTCCAAAGGAAGTTGTTTACCACTTCCTTTGGAGGCAGGACAATGGCATGCTGCACGGAGCCCGTCGAGAGACAAAAAGGCTCCGCAACAGCTTCACTCACAGCAGGCATAGCCGCAGTTCCCTAAGAGGCAGGGAGCCGCGGCTGCAGAAGAACAGGCAGACAGGGAGAGGGGAGGAGGGGGCACTAAACCTGCAATGGGGCTGACATGACGGAGGGAGGGGGCTGACTGTTGGATGGAGGGAGGGAGGGGGCTGACATGGATAGGGGGGCTGACATGGAGGGAGGGGAGAGCTGATGGATGGATGGAGGGGGGCTGACATGGGATGGATGGAGGGGGCTGACAGGGAGGGATGGATAGATGGAGGGAGGGAGGGGGCTGACATGGAGGGAGGGAGGGGGGCTGACATGGACAAAGGGAAGAGACGGGGACATACTGGACAGATGGAGATAAATGCTGGACAGAGGGGAGAGACAGTGCGGGTTAGGATTATAATGGGCAGATGGGGGGGCTAGGGCAGGTAATGGGTTGATTAGGGAAGGCTAGGACTGGGAATGGACTGATCAAGGGGGGTTGGGACTGGTAATGTGCTGATAGGGGGTAGGGCTAGCATTGGAAATGAGCTGATCGG
This sequence comes from Ichthyophis bannanicus, assembly GCA_033557465.1. Taxonomy (NCBI): domain Eukaryota; kingdom Metazoa; phylum Chordata; class Amphibia; order Gymnophiona; family Ichthyophiidae; genus Ichthyophis; species Ichthyophis bannanicus. The sequence goes on from CM066035.1 coordinate 433,291,166, forward strand.
GGAGGCTAGGACTGGTAATGGGCTGATGGGGGGAGGTTAGGACTGGTAATGGGCTGATTAGGGGCGCCTAGCACTGGTAATGGGGTTGAGGAGTGACTAGCACTGGAAATGAGCTGATTAGGGGAGCCTAGCACTGGTAATGGGGTTGTGGAGGGACTAGCACTGGAAATGAGCTGATTAGGGGAGGCTGGGACTGCTAATGAGCTGATGGGGGGGTAGGATTGGTATTGGGCTGATTAGGGGAGGCTAGCACTGGTAATGGGGTTGAGGGGGGGACTAGCACTGGAAGCGAGCTGATTGGGGGCTTCGACTGGGAATGGGCTGATTGTGTGGAGGGGAGGATAGAGCTGCTGGCCCTGGGTGAAAACTGGGGGCTAAGACTACAAATGGGCTGATATGAGGGGATGGGAGAATGGAACTGGAAGGGAGTGGATCTGAGAGGGGCTGCCATGGTATTTGTACTAGAAGGGACTGGTCAGTGGGGAAGGAGGGGGACTGGAAGGGAATGGACACCAGTGGCAGTCATGGGAATGCAAGTTGACATTGGAAGGTACTGCGAGTGAGGACTGGAAAGGGGCTGATACTGGGGAGGGTTACTGGGACTGGAAATAGGCTGATGGAAAGAAGTGAAGAAAACGAAAGCAGAGATAAGAAATGGCAGATGGACCATAGACCACAGAAAGGGAGCTAAGAGAAAACAGGAAAGCAGAAGCCTCAGATCGGGACCAGCATGATCAGAGAATAAATTGGTCAGACAACAAAGGTAGAAAAAATAATATTTCATATTAGTGATTTGACTACAAAATCATCATAATTTTGAAATCAAATATTGTTACTTGTGGTTTAAATAAGTAAATTTTATAAATAAAAACCTATTGCAAAGGCCTATAAATATATTAATAATTCAACAAATGATTACAGCGACAATGCGTTAACGATAAAGGAAGAGAGACACATTTGATTTTATCGTTGGGGGTCACCACAATTTGACCAATGGTAAAAGGGGTCACGGTACAAAAAAGGTTGAGAACCACTGGCCTAATGGGAGATAGCCAACATGGCTTTAGACAAGGAAGATCTTGTCTTTCTAATCTATGTTTTTTTGAAGGTGTGAATAAACAGGTGGACAAAGGTGAGTCGGTTGATGTATCTGGACTTTCAGAAAGCTTTTGACAAGGTCCCTCATCAGAGACTTTTGGCAAAACTAAAGAGTCATGGGATAGGAGGCACTGTACTATTGTGGATCAGGAACTGGTTAAAAGATAGAAAGCAGAGGGTAGGGCTAAATGGCCAATTTTCCCAATGGAGAAAGGTGAATAGTGGTGTACCCCAGGGATCTGTGCTGGGTCCGCTGCTTTTTGACATATTCATAAATGACCTGGAAAGTGAAATAATGAGTGAGGTTATCAAATTTGCAGATGACACAAAACTATTCCTTTTCGTCTCTCTGGGCCAGTCCAGGAACAGTAGGGTTGTCAATCTCCTTCAGCAGCTGAGGACTGAAAACTTCAAAGCTTTTGCTGACAGCTACCTAGCTCCCCCTGGTGTCAGAGAGCCAGTCTTTTCAGTCCTCAGCAGCTGAAGGAGGTGTTTGCTGACAGGCTCAGAGAGAAGAAAACAGAAATTGAATATAATCAGGTTCTCCTACCTAACCCTAGCTGGGTTGGTGTTAAGAGAGCTGAGTGTGAATTGAATTGGGTAATTAAGTTGTTGGAAAGAAAAAAAAAGGCTAGGAGGATTATAGAGAAAAGCATAGGCCGGTGGTCGGCTGCCTGCCAGGGCGGTAGAGGCAGAGCCTGGCTCGAAGACCAGTGCCGATGAAGAGAGAAGAGCAGGATCCTGGGAGCCCCAGAATCATCCCTCTGTCTCCAGATTCTCGCCCTTCTCTGCCGCAAGCAGCGGTGCTTGAAGGGCTGGAGAACCAATGTCGGTGTGGCAGGTGCGTTTATTTGTTGTTTTTAGTTCTTGTCGTTCATGCCGTGCTCGCTGAGCGCCGGGGGGGGGGGCAGCGGGGCTGTCAGATAAACCAGGCGGCAATTTTCGGCGAGTGGAGCTCGATCGGGGGACCACGAGATTGGCTCGGGGCACAGGGTTTAGCCTCGGGGATCAGAGCTATCGGTTCTTTTATAATGGAGGAGACTGCGGGGGCTCAAAATGCGGCGGGAAAGCTTCCAGCCGCGAGTGAAAAAGCAGGAATGGCAGCCATTTTAAAGCCGGCTGCCGTTTCTCCCGTGCTGCAACAAAAGTCTCTGAAAAGAAAGACAAAGTCAAAGAAGTCAGCTCCAGAGATAGTGGTGGACCCCGCACCAGTTCCTCAGGTTCCTGAGGGGTTTCAAGCCTTTTTTCTCCAGACTTTATTTTGTCCCTCCATAAGGCTTACTGCTTGAGATTGGAGCGGGGGCCAGATAGGGAAGCTGGGCCCAAACCTCCTGTTTTGCCCGCAGTTCCTGGCACGGCAGGGGACCCAGGGGTAGGGTCTTCCCAAGTGGATTTGTCGGCCGGGGGGGGGGGGGCGTCTGGGGAGTTAGACCAGCAGGCTATGGGTTTCCCAGGACCAGAGGAGGGAGAGATTCCCTTAGAATCTAGTCTGGATTTGTGGCCGGAGGATCTCGAGAAAGGAGAGCTAGCAGCTGGTGATGATCCCAATCTTTTTCGAGTATTTAGGAAGGAGGAGCTCGGGGCGCTCATCTCCCATTCTCTAGCGGCCTTGAATATTGCCTTACCGGCAGTACAGGCTGAACCCTTGGAGGATTCCTTATTGCAGGGCTTTAGAGCGGAACATAAGTGTTTCCCGGTGCATAGGGTGATTAAGCAAATGGTTGAGTCCGAGTGGGAGTGCCCCAAAGCCACCTTGAGAGGAGCATGTGCGTTGGGCCGCTTATATACAGTTCCTTAGGAGGAGAGGGATTTGATGCGCATGCCGAAGGTGGACGCATTGGTTTCCGCGGTGACTAAGAAGACTACTATTCCCGTAGAGGGAGGCGCGGCCCTTAAGGATCTGCAGGATAGAAAGCTGGAGTCCATTCTTAAGCAGGCTTTTGCTACCAGTGCCTTGGCATTACAAACTTCCATCTGTGGGGCTTAGGGGTCCAGAGCTTCAATTAGATGGCTGCAGGCGGAGTCTTCTCCAGCTTTGGAAGGCATTTCAGCGCCTGAAGGCGCAAAGTTAGAATCAGCCGCGGCGTATCTCGCCGACGCCTTCTATGATCTGGTTCGGATGTCAGCTAAATCCATGGCATCGGTCATTGCCGCCCGGAGATTTCTCTGGCTGAGGAATTGGGCGGCGGACGCGTCCTCTAAGGCGCGTCTTAGTAAGCTGCCTTATAAGGGCAAGTTGGTTTTTGGAGAAGCATTGGAAAAAATTGTGAAGGATTTGGGGGACACCAAAGGAGGGCGACTACCGGAGGACCGTCCAAAGGGTCCAAAACAAGGATCTGCACAGAGAGGTCAGAATAGAGAGTTTTGCAGATTCAGAGGGACGCGGTTTACCCCCTATCAGAGGGGGCGGTTTGTACCCAGGGATCAGTCCTTTCGAGGTGCTAGAGGGTTTGGACGGGGATTTAGCGGACCTCAGTCCAATGCCTCTAAGAAGCAGCAATGAAATGAGGGAGGTCCAGGAGAAGAGCTTGATCGGAGGGCGTTTGCAGCGCTTCCTTTCCACCTGGACTGCCATCACTACGGACCACTGGGTATTGGAGATCATTCGGGACGGTTATTCTTTGGAGTTCGACCAGTCGCTTTCGGGGCTGTTTGTGAGGTCGCCATGTGGGTCTCCCGCAAAAGCATTGGCGGTGAAACTGACACTTCAGCGGTTGCTGCAGATTCAGGCGGACGTTCTGGTGCCTCCAGACCAGTACGGTTTAGGTCGATACTCAATTTATTTTGTAGTGCCCAAAAAGGAAGGTTCCTTTTGGCCAATTCTAGATCTCAAGCAGGTGAACCGCTATTTAAGGGTGCCGCATTTTCGCATGGAGACTCTACAATCCATAATCCGGTCCGTGAGGCCGGGCGAGGTGCTGTCGTCCATAGATCTTACGGAAGCGTATTTACACATTCCAATCAAACCCCAGCATCAAAAGTTCCTGCGCTTTACAGTTCCCATGGGACATTTTCAGTTCCGGGCGCTGCCGTTTGGGCTGGCCACGGTGCCTCGCGCGTTCACGAAGGTCATGGTGGTAGTAGCGGCGGCGTTACGAAAAGAGGGTATCCTCGTTCATCCCTATCTGGACAATTGGCTCATCCGGGCTCGCTCGGTTCCAGAATCGACGGAGGCCACCTCCAGGTTGGTGGCTTTTCTCGAAAGCTTAGGATGGGTGGTCAATCGATCCAAGAGTCAATTGAAGCCCGTACAATCCCTAGTGTATTTGGGGGTCGTGTTTGACAAAAAAGGAGGGGCGGTATTTCTTCCGGAGGGCAGAGTTCGAAAACTCTTACGGCAGGTGGCTGCCTTTTTGCACCTGAAGGCTCCAATAGCGTGGAGATACTTGCAGCTTCTAGGTTCCATGGCAGCAACCTTGGAGGTAGTGCCGTGCGCCAGGGCGCATATGCGTCCGCTCCAACACTCGTTACTGTCCCGTTTGTCTCCACAGTGGCATCCTCTCAGTCAACAGTTAAGTTGTCCGGTCCAGGTTTTGGAGAGTCTAAGGTGGTGGAGCGATCCAGCGCATCTTCGGGCCGGAATGCTGCTTGACCCACCGGACTGGTTGTTAGTCACCACAGATGCCAGTCTCTCCAGATGGGGGGCTCATTGTCTAGCTCAAGTAGCTCAAGGGCAATGGACTTAGGAGATGGCCTCCTGGTCCATCAATCAGCTAGAAATGAGAGCGGTGTTATTGGCGTTGGAAGAGTTGGTCTTTCTCTTGAGCGGCAGAGCAGTGCGAGTGTTCTCAGACAATGCCGTCACCGTGGCCTATATCAATCGGCAGGGAGGCACAGGCAGTGCCGGTCCTGTTGGAGGAGAGTCAAGCGCTGATGCGTTGGGTGGAGGATCATCTCCTGGCCCTGTCGGCGGCGCATGTAGCAGGAAGAGACAATGTGCAGGCCGATTTTCTCAGTCGCAATGTGTTGGATCCCAGGGAGTGGCGCTTAAACGACGCCGTCTTTCATGACATAACAAAGCGTTGGGGCCTGCCAGTGATGGATCTGATGGCAACCTTCGACAATGCCAAGGCGTTCCGCTTTTTCAGCAGGGGCAGGGAACGCATGTCCGAGGGCCTCGACGGCTTGGTTCAGCCCTGGCCGGTGGGGGAACTTCTATATGTCTTTCCTCCATGGCCGATGATAGGTCGAGTCATTTGCAGAATCGCTCGGTACCAGGGGAAAGTAATTCTCATTGCTCCGGACTTAGATCTCATACGACTGTTAGTCGACCATCCTTGGAGGTTACCATGTCGGATGAATTTGTTGTACCAGGGACCCATTCTCATGCCGCAGGTGGATCGCTTCTTGCTTACGGCTTGGCTTTTGAAGGGCAGCGGTTGAGGCGGAGAGGCTATTCCGCGGCGGTGGTAAACACCATGCTACAGGCAAGACGGAGATTGACAGCTTTGGCTTATATCCGGGTATGGAGAATTTTTGAAGGCTGGTGCGCAAGGCACCGTGTGCTCCTGCACGCCGCGAGGGTATCAGAGATCCTGTCATTCCTGAAGGATGGGCTGGACAAGGGCTTGGCGTTAAGTACTCTGAAGGTTCACTTGGCGGCTCCGCTTGCTATCGGGGCAAGGTGCAGGGCCGTAGTTTGACTTTCCATCAGGATGTGCAACAGTTTATTCAAGCGGTTAAAAATGTGCGGCCACCTAGACGGTCGATAATGCCTCCTTGGGATTTAAATTTGGTTCTTAGGGCCTTGATGCACGCTCCGTTTGAGCCGGGAAAGAGAATAGCACTAAGGGAGCTCACTTGGAAGGCCGCCTTTTTGGTAGCCTTGTGTTCAGCTAGAAGGATTTCGGATTTGCAGGCTCTTTCCTGCAGGGAGTCGTACATTCAGTTTTCAGAGGAAAAGGTGGTGGTACGCCCGGTGCCCTCCTTTCTCCTGAAGGTAGTATCAGCTTTTCATGTGAATCAGTCAATCTCTCTGCCTACCTTTAGGTCTACACTAGCGATTGAGGGGGAGTGTTCGCTTCATCGGTTGGATCTTGGTAGAGTGCTGCATAGATATATCAGGCGGACGCAGTCTTTTCGGAAATCGGATAGGCTGTTTGTTCTATTTGGAGGAGCCCGAAAGGGGGAAGCAGCTTCCAAAGCCTCCATTTCTCGCTGGGTGAAACAGGCTATAGCAGCAGCGTATCAAGCGGCGGAAAAGTGCCGCCAGAAGGGTTGCGAGCTCATTGAACTAGAGGGCAGGCGGCGTCCTGGGCCGAGAGAACTTTGATTCCGCCAGTGTATATTTGTCGGGCGGCGACCTGGTCGTCATTGCATATCTTTGCGAAGCATTATCGCTTGGATGTTCAGGCAGTGGCAGACACAAATGTCGGAGCATCCGTTGTTTTGGCGGGATTATTGGGACCCTCCCGAGAGTAGGTATTGCTTTGGTAGTACCCTACTGTTCCTGGACTGGCCCAGAGAGACAAAAAGGAAGAATAAATTAGACCTTACCTGCTAATTGTCTTTCCTTGAGTATTCTCCGGGCCAGTCCAGGGCCCACCCGGGATGTAATAGGACATAACGGCGCGGTGGAGGACGCAAAGAAGGGTCCGTGTGACGTTTTCGCCTGGAGGGAACAGAGAGATGTTAGGTCCTCTACGGGGAGCAGTTTTTGACATGGAGTATTTGATTCGGGGGCTCCCTTAAGGAGGGATTTAGCCACAGGCTATTACAGTTTCTAGTTTTTTGGTGTTGCGTACACGAAGTCATGAGTTGCTAAGATACCCTTAGGTTTAGTTGATATACCGTTTCTTGTTTTTTATGTACTGCTTGGACATTAGTAGACTGGCTCTCTGACACCAGGGGGAGCTAGGTAGCTGTCAGCAAAAGCTTTGAAGTTTTCAGTCCTCAGTTGCTGAAGGAGATTGACAACCCTACTGTTCCTGGATTGGCCCGGAGAATACTCAAGGAAAGACAATTAGCAGGTAAGGTCTAATTTATTCTTTAAAGTTGTTAAAACCCAAGAGGATTGTGGAAAATTGCAAGAGGATCTTGATAAAATGGAAGACTGGGCATCAAAATGGCAGATGAAATTTAATGTGGACAAGTGCAAAGTTATGCACCTAGGGAAGAACAACCCAAACTATGGTTACACGATGCAAGGTTCCGCATTAGGAATCACCACCTAGGAAAAAGATTTAGGCGTCATTGTGGATAACATGTTAAAACCCTCGGCACAGTGTGCAGTGGCGGCCAAGAGAGCAAACAGAATGCTAGGTATCATAAGGAAAGGAATGGAAAATAAAACAAAAGATATTATTATGCCTCTATATTGTTCCATGGTGAGACCACACCTTGAATATTGTGTGCAGTTCTGGTCGCCGTATCTTAAAAAGGATATAGCGTTATTAGAAAAGGTTCAGAGAAGAGCCACCAAAATGGTAAAGGGGATGGAAGGATTACTCCTATGAAGAAAGTCTAAAAAGGTTAGGGCTCTTTAACCTGGAAAAGAGACAGCTGAGAGGAGATATGATAGAAGTCTATAAATTAATGAACGGAGTGGAACGGGTAAACGTAGATTGATTGTTTATGTTATCAGAATATAGAAAGACTAGGGGAATGCAATGAAGCTACAGGGTAAACTATTTAAGACTAATAAAAGAAAATATTTTTTCACTCAACGTGTAATCAAACTCTGGAATTTGTTACCGGAGGATGTAGTAAAGGTTGTTAGTATAGCTGGGTGTAAAAAAAGGTTTGGACAAGTTCCTGGAGGAAAGGTCCATAAACCATTATTAAGAAGGGACCCAGGATATCAATGCTTGAACCAATACAAGCATTGTGGAACCTGTGTCCCTTGGGGTAACTGCTAGGTACATATGACCTAGATTGGCCACTGTTGGAAACAGAATACTGGGCTTGATGGACCTTGGTCTGACCCAGTATGGCATGTCTTATCTTCTTATGCCTTCTAGACCATAGTCCTTGGTCTGTGGTACTAGAAGGGGAGTGGTCTTAGAGATGGGAGTGTGTAGAGGCTGCGTTCAGGAAGCAGCCTCTATGGAACAAGTACGGGACGGTGGAGTTGAGGGCCACAAAGAGGCCACTTTGGAATTGCCAGAGACACAGTCTCTCACATTGCCATCCCCAGAACCGGTGGCGGGAACCTCTTCCTCACAGGACTTTCCCTCTTCTCCAGTGCCGTTGCCGGGGGGATTGGTGGCAATCTTCTCACCGGCATTCGTGTCTCTGATTCAGCAAGCATTCGGAGGGATGCAAAGAACGTGCGGAGCCAGTTCCACATAAGGGGAACTGGGTGAGAAGTGACAAGGAACACCTCTGAGCTCGGGAGTGATAGGAATCCTGACAAAGAAGGTCAGGAGCGAAAAAGAGCGGCTGGGACAGTCCGTTGCATCAGAGGGAATCCATTTGGAGGATCTAGAGCAGGACTTGGAGTTTGATGACGATTTAGAAGAAGGCGAGCTCACGGAACAGGAGGATCAAGCTAGAATGGTCCGAGTTTTCAGGAGAGACAAATTACCGGCGCTCATATTGGAAACGCTCAAAGTGCTTAATATGCCGGTGGGAGGTTCGGCGGAGGATACCACATTGAAGGACCCATTGTTGCAGGCTTTTCGGAAAACTCAGAAAGCCTTTCCGGTTCACAGAGTGATTAGAGAAATGATAGAAGAAGAGTGGGATATGCTCGAGGTTGGTCTGAAGGGGTCCAGAGTTATGGCTCGGCTGTACCCATTAGTAAAATAAGATCGAGAATGGTTTAAGTCCCCCAAGGTAGATGCGGCCGTCTCGGTGGTTACCAAAAAGACTACCATTCCGGTAGAGGGTAGCACTGCACTCAAGGATGTGCAGGACAGAAAGCTGGATACCTTGTTAAAACCGGTGTTTGACGTAAATGCTCTATCCATCCAAGCGTCCATTTGTGGTGCTTGGGTAGTGAGAGCCTGTCTTCGTTGGTCTCAATGGCTTCAGAGAGAACAAGTACAGGAGCTGCCAGAATTGAGTCAGGAGCAGCTTACTTGGCCGATATTCATCATGATCTTGTTTGCAGTTTAGCAAAGAGCATGGCTTCAGCAATAGCAGCAAGGTGGTATCTTTGGCTGTGCAATTGGGCAGCAGATGGATCTTCCAAATCTAGGTTTGGCAAGCTGCCTTTCAGGGGGAAGCTACTTTTTGGAGAAGATTTGGATAAGCTGGTGAAGGATTTAGGAGAGTTCAAGGGTGGTAGGTTGCCGGAGGACAAACAGAAGCAGGGCCGGTCGGCTCCGATGGCCAAGGGTCAACAGAGAGACTTTCGTCACTTTCATACCCTAAGGTTTGTTCAAGTTCAAAGAGGACGTTTCCCCTATAGGAACCAGGGATTTCAAGGCTTCTGAGGAGCGGGTAGAGGATTTTCTGCCTCCTTTTCCTCCAATCTCAGAAAGCCACAATGAAGCCAGGGGGACCCAGGGGGAGCAGGTTCCAGTGGGGGGTCGCCTGTGGGAGTTTTATCCTGCCTGGGTCCAAATCACGTCCGATCAGTGGGTATTAGACATCATCAGTGAAGGTTATGCGTTGGAATTTCAATGTTCGGTAACCGATTTGTTTGTGCAATCTCCGTGCAAAGCGCGCTCCATGTATGAAGCAGTGCAAAAGACCTTAGAAAGACTGCTCTCCCTCAAGGCAGTGGTACCGGTATCCCCAGACCAGTACGGTTGCGGTCAGTACTCCATATACTTCCTAGTCCCAGAGGTAAGGTACCTATTGACCAATTTTGGATCTCAAAAAGGTAAATCGCTGTCTGAGTGTCTCATTTCTGTATGGAGACCGTAAGATCGGTCATCGTGGCGGTAAGACAAGGCGAGTTTCTTACTTCCCTAGATTTGTCGGAAGCTTATCTGCATGTTCCGATTCGTCAGGAACATCAGAGGTTTTTAAGATTTGCAGTGCCGATGGGACATTTCCAATTCCAGGTGTTACCGTTTGGGCTAGCTACGGCGCCATAAACCTTCACCAAGGTGATGGTGGTAGTGGCAGCATGGTGAAAGGAAGGGGTGCTGGTGTGCCCCTATCTAGATGATTGATTGATTCGAGCAAAATCCAAGTGAGATGGCTACAGCCAGAGTGGTGGCAGTCTTACAGAGTCTCGGATGGGTAGTCAATTTTTCTAAGAGCAGGTTGAATCCATCACAGAAGCTGGAATACCTGGGTGCTCGCTTCGATACGGGTGTCGGGAAAGTGTTTCTGCCACAGCTACGGGCACAAGGTTTGAGAAAGCTAGTCCTCAGATTTCTAGTCAACAGAAATCCCACGGCCTGGCACTATATCTGCAGTTACTCGGTACCATGGCAGTGACACTCGAATTGGTGTCGTGGGCGAGAGCATTACTCAGACGGTGGTCACATCAGGAGGACAGTCTGTCTCGGATATTGCCCTATCTGCCAGAGACGTGTCAGGCTCTTCAATGTTGGTTGCGGCCAGAAAATCTGGAAAAGGGCATGCCCTTAGAAACACTGGATTGGATACCCTTAACAACGGATGCCAGCCTATCAGGCTTGGGCGCTCACGTCCAAGGGCGGTTCGCACAAGGTCTTCAGACCGATCAGGAAAAGATCTAGTCAATCAACAGGTTGGAATTGCAGGCGGTAGTCCAGGCACTTCAAGTTTTTCGACGGTGTCTTCAGGGGAAGGGCATTCGAGTATTTTCCGACAATGCGATGACAGTTGCCTACATCAACCGGCAAGGGGGCACCAGCAGTATAGTGCTGGAAACTGAGGTGGAACAGTTGTTCGAGTGGGCCGATATACATCTGCTAGCGTTGTTGACAGCGCATGTTGCAGGAGTGGAAAACGTAGAAGCCGATTTTCTGAGTCGGGTAAGAGTGGATCCAGGGGAGTTGGTTCTCTATCCGCAAGTGTTCGAAATGGTGGTACGCTGCTGGGGCCCGCCAGTAATGGCTCTCATTGCGACGTTTCAATCCGCGAAGGCCAATCGGTTCTTCAGCAGAAGATGGGAAAGAATGTCGGAAGGCCTGGATGCACTAATACAGCCCTGGCCAGAAGGGCAACTCCTGTACGTGTTTTCCACCTGGGGTGGTAATAGGTCGGGTGTTGCAGCGCATAGCGCTTCACAGAGGACAGGTAATCTTAATTGCGCCGGATTGGCCAAGACGCCCTTGGTATGTGGATATGATAAGGCTCTTGGTAGGCAAGCCATGGCAGCTTCCAGTTCACAGGGACCTGTTGTTCCAGGGACCACTGCTTATGCCTCAGGTGGATCAGTTCTCGCGTACGGCTTGGCTATTGAAAGGGCAAGGTTGACAGCGAGAGGTTATTCTGCGGCAGTGGTTGCCACCTTCTTGAAGGCTCGGCGGAGGTCAACTTCCTTGGCGTATATTCGTATTTGGCGTGTCTTCGAAGCCTGGTGTGTTGACAAGAAAGTTAAGGCCTTAAAAGCTTCGGTACCTCAGGTGCTGTCTTTTTTACAGGATGAATTTGAGAAAAGGCTAGTGTCTGCATCCTTAAGAGTGCAGTTGGCGGTGCTTTCTTGTAATAGAGGTAAGATAAAAGGAGAGGCGATGGGAGGACATCCAGATATCAAACGTTTTTTGAGGGCGGTATTGCTTTTGTGGCCACCATGTAGGCATGTTGTTCCAACGTGGGATCTACATTTAGTACTGGAGGCTTTGGTGCGTGAGCCTTTCAAACCTTTGTCTAGAGTGTTGCTGAAGGACCTTACTCTCAAGGTAGTCAATCTGGAACTCGGAGCACCAGGTCGAGAAACATCGCCACTTAAAGGTGTACGCCTGTCTCATTGAGTCCTTCCTTGACGCGAGAAGGATTTCCTCGATGTCCTCCGGGAGACGCAATGGAGCTAAGGCGACCCATTCAGCCGCCAGGCTGCGAGGGACAGCGAGGCCAGGTTCAGGTGGAGCACCCGATCCTCCTCCTGCGTCAACAGGCCTGGGGTGCAGCCCAGGGGGACTGGGGGCTCGGATGCGAGCCTGAGCAGAAGTGGGAACCAAGGCTGTTGAGGCCACAAGGGGGCCATGAGGATCATCGAAGCTCGGTCCTGCTGAACCTTGTGGAAGGTTCTCACAATGAGAGGGCGTGGGAGGGAACGCGAAAAGAAGGCCGGAGGTCCAGCTCAAGAGGGACGCATCTGGAGCCACCCTACTCGGATGTGGAACTAGGCCGCAGAAGTGGGGAAGCTGTGCGTGGGGGTCCCCCACCGATGGAACAACAAGAGGCCATCGACCTCCGGATCCAAGCGCCACTCGTGATCTTGCTGAGTTTGTCTGCGAGGACATCCCCCTAGCCTGGGAGGTAGACCGCTCGCAGGGTCATCCCCAGGCGAGACGCAAAGGAGGATCGCCTCTCGGCAGAGGATGCATGACCCTGTTCCCCCCTCCTTGTTGATGTAAAACTGGCTACCCTGTTGTCTGTCTGCACGAGCACAGACTTCCCCCTCACACAGCCCTTGAAGACCCTCAGGGCCCATCGGACTGCCTGAAGCTCAAGCAAGTTGATCTGCAGCCGAGACTCCTCGGGCGACCACCACTCCTGGTTGCGCAGTGCACCATGGTGGGCTCCCCACCCCAGCTGGGAAGCATCTGTCGTTAGGACGAGCTCGTGTGTGAGGTCTGGAAGGGCATTCCCCGAAGAAGACTTCGGGGGTCCCGCCACCAACTCAGGGAGTCTTGGAGACTGCAGGAGACCCGAAGGCCTGGCTCTATTGTGCCCTGAGGCACCACTGGGCTGTCCACATGTGCATGCGGGCGTGGGGGACCACATGGACGGTGGAGACCATGTGCCCGAGGAGGCGCAGCATCACCTGCGCTGTAACCCAAGACTTGTTTTGGATCTGGGACGCCACAGCCCGAAGGCGGCCTATGCGATCCATGGGAAGGAAGGCGGTCACTCGCACCATGTCGAGGCATGTGCTGATGAACTCCAGAGCCTGCACCGGCTCAAGGTGGGACTTGGAGTAGTTGACCAGGAAGCCGAGGCACTCGAAGAGGAGGATCGTGCACGACGCCACCAGGCAGGCTTCGGCGATCAAGGGCCCCATGATGCCAGTCGTCAAGGTAGGGGAAGATGGGTAGGCCCTGCCGCCTGAGGGAGGCAGCGACCACGAAGAGGCACTTTGTGAAAACCCGTGGTGCAGATGCGAGCCCGAAGGGGAGCACTCTGTACTGGTAGTGTTTGCCCTGCACCCTGAAGCGCAGGTACTGCCTGTGCTGGGGGGTGAACTAGGATGTGTGCATAAACGTCCTTGAGGTCCAAGAAGCATAGCTAATCACCTTGCTGAAGGAAGGGCAGCAGGACGCAAAGCGATAACATTTTGAACTTCTCCCGCACCAGGAACTTGTTGAGATTTGAGGTCGAGGAAGGGGCGCAAGCCCTTCCCCCCCCCCCCCCCCCGTCTTTTTTGGGATGAGAAAGTAGCAGGAGTAGAACCCTTGAACTCAAAGGTGCTGTGGTACCTTCTCGATGGCCCTCTGGAAGAGGAGGTTGGATAGCTCCTGCTGCAAGGAGGTCTGGTGCGCAAATAGCCAGGCATGCTCCACTAGGGAGGAGGGCACCAGTCCAAGCGGAGACAGTATCTGTCTCGGATAACCCGGAGGACCCAGGTATCCGACGTGATCGACGCCGACTCTGGGGCAAACAGGGACAGGCGTCCCTCTACCAGTGGAAGAGCTGCCGGGGGGCGAGAGGCTATGCCAACAGTGTCAAAACCCCTGTGTAGGCTGGGGCAGCGTTGGTGGTTGGGCCTTAGGCCCTTTAGGCTTACGGTGGCCACGTGCACCTCCCTTCCCCTGTGTGCTGGGAGCCAGTGCGGAGGTGGGCAGGAAAGGCAGGTAACCCCGGTAAGGGAGTCCCTTCCTTTGGAAGAACAGTTTCTTGTCCTGCTGCTTCTTCCTAGAGAGGGAGGAGGTTTTGCGCAAGAGACGAGTTCGGGTCACAAACTCTGTTTCTATCTCAGCAGCCTTAACCTCCATCGGTTTACCCAACAGTTGCTCACCAAGGCAAGGGACGTCCAGGAGCTTTTCTTGGACCCACTGCACCAGTTCTGAAGACTGGAGCCATGCTGGGCCCCGATGCCAGCGACCGCCACCCTGGTGGAAGACTCAGACCCATCATTTGCGTCATGGGAAAGGTACATCGAACACTCCGCGATGAATTTCAGGAGAGTTTGGAACTGTAGGAGGGGTTCCCCCCTCCCCCCCCCGAGGCCCACGGTGAAACCGCCGAGCTCCTTGGCGAGGTCACGCAGGAACATGCCCATATACAGTTGGTATGCCTGGATACGGTAAGCGAGCATGGAACCCTGGTAGGCCTTACGCCCCAGGGCATCGAGGGCTCTCGACTCCCTACCTGGGGGGACCGAAGAGTGAGACTTTGGGCTTTTTTGCTTTCACATCGCCGACTCCACAACCATGTAAGTCTTTTGGAATCCCGGGCCACACTGAACTCTATACATGACGTTGAGGCACTTGCTCACAATAGGGACCGAAGCAGGTGTCTCCCAAATGCAGAGGGAGCAGCCTTGACAATATGGGTGGAACCGAGACAGTGCCGTGCTGTGCCGTGTCCCGCACGAACGCCAGGAACGATGTGTCTGCGGGCGGAGAATGCCTCTGATAGGTGGGCGGGGATGGGTCCGAAGGGAGGTCCCTGTGGACATGGGTATCTGGGGAAGTATCCCCGTCCGACTCCCAGCCCGAGAGGTCCGAGGAGGAGTCCAACTTGGGCAGGTCACCCCATCCAGAGGCCGAGATCCGCTTGGAGCCAGAGGCCTTGGAGGATCGTGCTCCCGAGGACCAGGAAGGCGAGTGAGACAGACGCTGAGGACCCTAATGAGGCCTGTGGCTCTCGGGGGTTTCCAGGGCAGAGTTTGGTGTCCCCCTCGAGGGAACATCGGTCTCGAGGCGTGGGCCAGCCATGCTGGGCGTGAGCACCTTCTGGGCAGCTAAGAAAGCAGAACCACTGTGCTCTAGTGCCAGCATTCAGGACTCCGACGCGGGTGTGGGACCCTGCAATGCCGACACAGGGGTTACCAGGTCTGGCTTGGAGGAGGAGAGGGGGTCCTCACCAGGACGACCCTCAGGAGACTGGGTGCCGTTGCCGGAGGCCTCTGTATTTGTATGAGGTACCTTTTGAGGCCACTCCTTGTCTTTCTCTCTGGAACGCTGTGGGGGCTGAATGTCCGAGCATGAGAGCACTTGCGCTTATCCAGAGCCTCTGACAGGGACTTCGAGGCCGCCTTCTTCTTACGCCGCTCCACTTCAGGGGACCCCTGGTTTGAGTGCCGCCGAGAACGTGGAGCTGAAGTGGGAGATCCCATCAGAGGAGGGACAACCAAGGGTGCCGCCGAGGATTCCGTGGCTACCTTCTGGAAAATATCATCGGACTTCTGCTTACGGCTGAACAGGGCCTTGGAGGACATTTTCTTAAGAGAGCAGAGCTCCGGGTCATGGTTGGCTGAAAACAAAACACTTTTTCTGAGGGACGAGGACATGCGTCCGAAAGGCTCTGCGGAAAAAGGGAGTCTGAGCATGAAGGCACCTTTGGGCAGGAAGAGGACCACGCATGCGTGGCAGCAATCCCAAAGGCTTTCTTTGAAAGCTGGGGAATTGCTCTGTGCAGGCTCCGTCGGTGCCGATGTCACCCATAAGTGAAGACTGACTTCCTGCTTGTTCCTGGAGAATTACCCGTGCCTGAAATGGTATATAAAGATGATGCATCGGAAGAACTGGGAAGATGTGTTACACTATTTGATGAACTGAAGAGTACCAAATCACCTAGACCAGATGGCATATATCCAAGGGTATTGAAAGAACTGAAATATGAGCTTGTAGACCTACTACACCGCCTTGATTGAAGGATAAGGCGGGACAGAAATACCCTTTAAATAAATAAAATACTATTAGTAATCTGTGAACTATCATTAAAATCAACTGTACTACTTGAAGAGTGGAGAATGGCCAGTGTAACGCCAATATTTAAAAAGGGTTCCAGGGTGATCCGGGAAACTACAGACCTGTGAATCTGACATCTGTATAGGGCAAAATGGTAGAAAGCATTATAAAGAATAAAATTACTGATCATGTATATAGTCATGGTTTAATGTGAGAAAGCCAACATGGATTTAGCCAAGGAAAGTTTTGTCTTACTAATCTATTTTTTTTGAAGGTGTGAATAAACAGGTAGACAAAGGTGAGCCGGTTGATATTAGTGTATCTGGATTTTCAGAAAGCCTTCGACAAGGTCCCTCATGAGAGACTCTTGGCAAAATTAAAAAGTCATGGGATTGGAGGCAGTGTAGTATTGTGGATCAGAAACTGGTTAAAAGATAGAAGGCAGAAGAGAGTAGAGCTAAATGGCCAATTTTCTCAATTGAGAAAAGTAAATAGTAGAGTCCCCCATGGATCTGTGCTGGGCCCGCTGTTTTTTAACATTCATAAATGACCTGGAAATGGTGGTAATGAGTGAGGTGATCAAATTTGCAGATGAGACAAAATTATTCAAAGTTCTTAAAACCCATGAGAATTGTGAAATATTGCAAGAGGACCTTGATAAATTGGAAGACTGGGTGTCCAAATGGCAGATGAAATTTAATGTGGACACGTGCAAAGTTATGCACCTAGGAAAGAACAGCCCAAACTTTGGTTACATGATGCAAGGTACCACCTTAGAAACCACCACCCAGAAAAAAGATTTAGGTGTCATTGTGGATAATACATTGAAACCCTCTGCCTAGTGTGCAGCTGCGGCAAGAAAGCTAATAGAATGCTAGAAATCATAAGGAAAGGAATAGAGAATAAAACCAAGGATATTATAATACCTCTGCATTGTTCCATGGTTCGACTGCACCTTGAATATTGTGTCAGTTCTGGTCGCCATATCTTAAAAAGGATATAAGCGTTATTAGAAAAAGTACAGAGAAGAGCTACCAAAATTTTAGAGGATGGAAGGATACCCCTATAAGGAAAGGTTAAAAAGGTTAGGGCTATTCTACTTGGAAAAGAGAAGACTGAGGGGAGAAGACCATAAATTAGTGAATGGAGAAGAACGGTTTAAAGTAGATTGGTAGTTTATGCCATCAAAAAGTAGAAAGACTAGAGGACACACAATGAAGCTAGAATGTAACCCATATAAGACTTAACAGGAGAAAATATTTTTTCACTCAACACATAATCAAACTCTGGAATTCGTTACCGGAGAATGTAGTGAAAGCTGTTAATATAGCTGGGTTTAAACAATTATTAAAGAGGTCCCAGGAAATCCACTCCTTACCACAGGACAAGCATTGTGGAAGCTGTGGTCTTTGGGTACCTGCCAGGTTCTTGTGATCTGGATTGGTCACTTTTGGAAACAGGATACTGGGCTTGATGAACTTGGTCTGAGCCAGTATGGCATTTCTTCTGTTCTTATGCTTCGGCTGCATGTGTGTAGTAAATTTTTTATCTCTTAAAAATTGAGCTGTTTGATTTTATTATGGCTATTTTTCTGGCCAATATGTCACAAAAATTTGCCAGTGGATTTAAAAAGTGTTCCAGGCACTCAAGGACCATATTCATAACAGACACTCATAGTTAGTACCTTCAGTACCTGGGACCTGATCATCATCAGCCCTCTTCTTGTAAATTGTGTTTACAGATGACAAAAAGAGGACTCAGTTTGAGAGAAAAAGCGCAAATCTATTTTTGGCGCTCACAAGACCGATGCATTGGCATCGACTGTACCATCTCAGTGGCATCAAAGGCTGCATCAGATGCTGGCAGTGTATTGACAATGAGGAGCCCTCCGCCCACTCGAATGCAAACACCCACAGTACCCCGGAACATTGGCCATCAATTGATGTTTACCCGAAGATGAAGAAGGATTTGTCATCATCTTTGATGCCGTATGGTGATTGTGTTGAGCATTGAGTGGCGGCTCTGGTGCATTGACGTCGGAGCCCTCCGAGACATGGTGTTGTGAGCAAGGAGGAGTTTCAGGTGCATCCCTCTAAACAGCTCTGAAGGAGAGGGGAGCTTCTCCTCCAGGGCATGGGAGGGGTAGTGCCGGCCTACTGTATGCCAAAACCAAGCAGCTGATTCACCTTCTCAGATGTTGCTGGGGCCCTGCAGCCTTTGAAGATGGCAGCCATGGAAAAACATCTACTGAGGGCTTTTGAGGAACGCATTGTGATTCTGTTTGCCATGCAAGCATGTTAGTGCCTCAGTGTCTGCTGCATTGACATCATCAGCAGTCCAGCTGATCCTTAAAAAGCATAGAGTGCTTTGCAGGAGAGGCATAGACATCGAGGCATTGAAGGGTTCTGATGCTGGGGCCTCTGGTCAATTACCCTTTCTAATGCATTGGGGTCTAATGCTTCCCTGAAGTCTAGAAAGTCATTGGTGCATTGAAGTTCCTAATCTCCAAGGGGTAGGAGAGTCATCTAGGCCGCGACTTTGAAATATATTTTTTCTCTTTGAGTGTGACTCAGAAGGCTGGTTCATCGATGTCAAATGTGAAGGCATGGTGGCGGACAGGTTCCTAGAACTTCCATCAGACCCTTTTTCTCCTCATGAGAGGTATAAATCACCTCCGGAGGATATGAGGTTCCAAGATTCTGTAAAAGATATGGCTAAGACCATTAAGGCCATGCCATTTTCTCAGGAGACTGAGGATGAACCCAGTGCAGAAGAACTGGAGATCCTTCAGTACTTCTCTTCCCCTAAGGAGGCGGTGACAGTGTCCGTACACTGCATCCTTTAGAGAGTACAGATGAGAATGTGGAATAACCGCCCCCCTCACTGTACCTCCTGTTAGTAGAAAGCTTGACCCCAGGTATAGAGTTCATAAGGCTTCCGAATTCAGGAAGCCCCAGGTTCCTCACCATGTCCTGGTGATTGAATTTGCCCTTAAGAGATCTAAAAGCTTCAAGACTTACTCCTCAGTGCCCCTGGGGAGGGAAGCTCTGACATTAGATTCTTTTGGGAGAAAGATTTTCCAGAGTTCCATGCTTGTGGCCCACATTGCCTCTTACTGAGCTCTACATGGGCATGTTTTTGAAGGATATCATGACCGGCCTAGCTGATCTGTCCCAGTATCTCTCTCCAGAAAGATTGGAACAATATTGTTCCCTTGCGAGACATGGTAAGGACTGCTCAAAGTTCATGGTCTGAGCAATCTATGATATCTTTAAAACAGTATCGAGAGCTTCTGCAATGGGTATTGGTGCCCGGAGGCTCGCCAGGCTCTGGGCCTTAAACCTGGAACAGTCTGTAGGACAAGCTTGTTGGCGTACCATGCCAAAGAGAGAATCTCTTTGAAGAAAAAGTCGAAGTGAAAGCTGGTTTCATCAAAAAGCAGCATGTCACCCTTCATAATCTCTTGAGGCGCACATCTGAACCGGCCTCCTACTGCAGGAGGTTTCAGAGTGGTAGCCAGAAAAAGACCTATTATTCTCCCAGGCATACGTACTTTCCTGGCTCCCACTATTCCCAATCAAAGCAGGTTTCTTGAGCACAGGTGAAACGAGAGAAGCCTCAGAAGGCCCACCCTGCTCCTCAGCCAAAACCAGGTGGCGGGGTATTGACTGGTTCCTACAGAGCATATACTGAAGTGAAGAATGGACAGAAGGTAACAACTTCCACAGTAGAGAAGTCTATCCCAAAACAAAGGAGCAGAAGGAGACCATGGAATGAACAAAATCCTTTATTGAAGTAAAGAGGTCTATAATATGATATAAATATATTAAATAAATAAAAACATATAACCAATGTAAAGGAAGCACATGTATATAGTGTAAAAAAAAAATTATACAGATAACGTACCAGACTTGTAAAAGTGTAGAATCTCTCAGGGATACCAATTAAAAATATATATAAAAACACTACATAAAAAGACAATAAAATAAAAGCATTAGGCTTAAAAAAGTCATAAGACACAAGGGTAAATAATGACAATAAATAATTATCTTAAAAAAACATAATGAAATCTTACACATAGGAATCTTTGCATATAGAAAGGAACTTTACAAAAGAGACCTTATAATAACAGGGGAGGATCAAAACTACATGATAAAACTCCAATATACATGTGAAGTATAATCATTCCCATCAGTATGACATTTTGGTTGGTAATCATTATGCTCTTTGCAATGTAGAGCATTTAGTGATATAGACTGGGCGATGACGTACATAACATATCAAATGTAATGGGAGCATGGAAAACACTCTGTATATAGAATTGTCCTAGGCATTCACATAGATATAGAGAAAGGACACAAGAATCTAGCCTAAGAAATAGGGACTCAAAACCACCATAAATATAACCTGTGTGGGATACTAAAAGCATGTCACTCACAATATAAACTAAAATACCGCTATAAATATGAACTCTACAGCACTGAGAACACTAAAGATAGAGATTATGCAATTAGCAATGTGTGCTCAAAGTCACCATAAATATAGCCTTTGCAGAAGTAATTAAATTGTATCATTCATAACAAAAGTTAAGAGACTGCTGTAAAATAAACTGAACAGAAAGTATTGAAACATCAGCGGCAAGCCCAATCTGTGCTACTGATTAATTCCAACTTCGACTGATGAGAGAGGATCGTGTGCTTACAGATTTGGCAGAATATATCATGAGGACTACATAAAGTTCAAAATTTTTGCATCAGTTCCATGAAGAAAATCAAATAGAATACGCCTTACCTGCTGTAGGCAACAACATATGCCTGCAAACACATAAAGAGCCCTACTTTCCTGCCTTAGGAACTAAACCACTTTCATAGGACAATGATTGATAGCTTATTCACCTTTTTCTATTAAGCCTATGTTTCCATATAACTGGCTATACTCTTTTTGTCCAAAGCTGGTCCCTTGTAACCTCAGACACCTGGATTTTCCAAATTATCCAAAGCTATTACAAATTGCATCTATTTGACATATCTCCATATTGCCCATCAAGGGCTCAGAGCTTTCAGCATCAGGAACTGCTTCAGAGAGAAATCACCGTCCTCTTGTCAGATCTTGCAATCGAGCACGTGCCACCAGATTAGAGAGGATGAGGGTTTTAGTCCAGGTATTTCCTGATCCTCCAAGAAAACAGGGATTCTGTCGCATCCTAGACCTAAGATTACTGTAATTCTGCTTTTGCTGGTCTGTCCTTCCTAGGAATTAAGAGACTCTAAATGGTACAGAATATAGCCATTCACAAACTTACTCAGGCCCATAAGTACAATCATGCAACTCCATTACTTATTCAACACCATTGGTTACCAGTAAAGTTTCATATACGCAATAAAATCCTTCTCACCTATAAAGCCCTACATCAAATGGCCCAAGAGTACCTCTCATCTCTTGTCATACCATACTTTTCAGCCCACTCCCTCCAATCTATGTACAGGAACGGATTATGCTTACTCTCACCATCCTGAGCCAGTATGAGGCCACAAGGCATTGTGTCTTTTTCTTCTCCTCTCTATCATTGTGGAATACCCTCCCCACTGACCTCTCTCTACAGTCTTCCCTCAATCGTTTTAAGACTGATCTGAAAACGTACCTGTTCAGACAAGCATTTGATCTTAAAGGATAAGCTTCGCTTATTGGAGGAGGCTGTGGGTTGTCCTCCCCCCCCCCCCCCCTTGAGTATGCCTGCTTTCTTGAATGAGTATTCTTTTTCTGGTGCCTGACCTGGCCGCATGTTTTCCCTCTCCCTCAGGTCTCTTAACTATACTGTGCTATCAATTGATTTGAGTTCCTTTTTCCTTTCTCACCTTGCTCTTTTTTATATTGCATCTGTAAATTGCTTTTTATTTATTTATTTTTATTAACATTTTTTATATACCGCACTATTCGTTATCAGCGCGGTTTACATGGAACAAGAAACCTCAGACAAGTTACATTTATCTGGTCATTACAGTTAACAGGAAAATCAACTTGGATAACAGGAGCAACTATTTACAAAACAACTATGTACATAACAGTGTCGTAGTGTCATATATCCCTGGCAAAAGGCAGTATAGTAAACCAAATAAACCATAATTGAGTCAGCAGATGACAACTCACAAGATGTTAACTGTACTGGGCATGTGACACTTCTCACATCTCTACAAGAGACAGGTTCAATGGACTCTGAGCACCCAATGGACCCAAGCCTCAGGACATCTCAGGGATTGTCTGTACATCACCAACCCTTTCATTTGGTCTTTGGATTGGTGGCCTATCTCATACAATTTGCTCAAAGGACATTGTGGCCATTACAGAAACATGGCTTAACGAGTCACATGAATGGGATATAGCTGGCTATAATTTATTTAGGAGAGAGAGAGAAGGAAGAAAAGGAGGAGGAGTACCCCTATATGTCAAAAGCAATATTGAAGCTGCTGAAATGCAGGGGACGTGGGGAAAAGAAGCAGCAATGTGGATTGTGTTGGAAAGAGGAGATGGCGCTTTCATCCATACTGATGTAGTCTACAGGCTTCCAACTCAAGCTGAAGAAATTGATAGAGACTTGATTATTGATATTACAAAGGTAGCCATGAAGGGGGAAGTGATCATATTGGGTGACTTTAATCTACCCAATGTGGATTGGCGTAGTCCTGCAAATCTGCAAAGAAGTAAAAAATTGTGGATGCATTCCAAGATGCATTGCTTAGACAAATGGTGATGGAACCGACCAGGGAAAGTTCAGTGCTGGATTTAGTACTTACCAATGGAGATAGTGTATCAAATGTCTGTGGGTGCCCATTTGAGCAGCAGTGATCATCACATGGTGTGGTTTGAGATAAAAGCCAAAGCAGAGCCCAATCATACAGCAAGCTCAAAGTCCTAGACTTCAAAACGCTAACTTCAGTAAAATGGCAAAGTGCCTGAAGGAGGAGGAGTTAAGGTGGGAGGAGGTAAGGGAAGTGGAACTGCAGCGGGCTAAACTAAAGGAGGCAATAAAAGGGGCAACAGATACATATGTATGGAAAGTAAATAAAAACAAGAGGAAACCTATTTGGTTCTCCAAAGGAGTGGCTGCACACATAAAGGCAAAAAACACTGCTTTCACAAAAATCAGTAGTGTGCAAACAGAGGAACACAGAAAAGAATACAGGCTAAAGCTAAAATGACCAAAAGAGAAATAAGGATAGCAAAATCAAAGGCAGAAGAAAAGATGACTAAAGATTTAAAGTGTGATGACAAAACATTTTTCAGGTATATTCGGGAGAAGAGGAAGATCAGAGGTGGAATTGCAAGACTCTGAAGTGCCGAGAAAGGATTCGTGGGAAGTGACAATGAAAAAGCGAAAATGCTAAACAAATACTAATGTTTTTACTAAAGAAAATCCTGGAGAAGGGATCATCTGTGATTGACAAATAAACAAATGGGAATGGTGTAGATACCACACCATTCACAGAAGATGATGTGTTTGAACAGCTTGTAAAACTGAAAGTAAACAAGGCCATGGGACCGGATGGGATACATCCCAGGATACTGAAAGAGATCAGAAAGGTTCTGGCAGGGCTTTTAGGATGTTTTTAATAGGCCCTTGGACAGGAGAAGTGGCAAACTACAGGCCAGTAAGCCTTACCTCGGTGGCAGGAAAAGTAATGGAGGTGCACCTGAAAGAGAGAATAGCGGACTTTCTCAAAACCAATAGGTTGCATGATCCGAGGCAACATGGTTTTACCAAAGGACAATCATGCCAAGCAAATTTGATTGAGTTCTTTGATTGGGTGACCAGAGAACTAGATCAAGGGCATGCGATGGATGTCATCTACCTGGATTTCAGCAAAGCCTTTGATACTGTTCCTCATAGGAGGCTTATCAATAAACTCAATAGTTTGGGGATGGGTCCCAAGGTGGTGAACTGACAGACACTACCAAATTGGTTGACTGACAGGCAACAGAAAGTGATGCTAAACTGAACTCACTTGGATGAAAGGAAGGTGATTAGTTGAGTGCCCCAGGGATCGGTCCTGGGGCCGGTACTGTTCAATGTATTTGTGAGTAATATTCCTGAAGGGCTGAATGGAAAAATCTGTCTTTTTGCAGATGACATGAAAATTTGTAACAGAGTGGATTCCCCTGAAGGATTGGATAACATAAGGAAAGATCTACAAAAGCTTTTAGAATGGTTTAATGCCTAGCAGTTAAGATTTAATGTGAAGAAGTACAGTGTCATGCACTTGGGATACAGAAATCCAAGGAAATTTTATGCGATAGGGGTGAGAGGTTGGTGTGCACTGACTAGGAGAAGGACCTCTGAGTGATTGTTTCTGAGGATCTCAATGTGGCGTAACAGTGTAACAAGGCAGTAGCCAAAGCCAGAAGGATGCTGAGTTGTATACAGAGAGGAATTACCAGCAGAAAGGAAGAGGTATTAATGCCACTGTACAAGTTGCTGGTGAGGCCTCACTTGGAAAACTGCGTTCAGTTTTAGAGACTGTATCTCACTAAGGATATAAAAAGACTGGAAATGGTTCAGAGGAAGGCAGCCAAAATGATTTGATGCCTGCGCCAGAAGATATATGAGAAGAGACTTGAAGACCTAAATATGTATACTCTAGAGGAGAGGGGGGATAATAAATATTTAAAGAGTATTAATGAAAAAACAAACCTTTTTCAAAGATGGGAAGCTGCAAAACTAGATAAGAACATAAGATATGCCATACTGGGTCAGACCAAGGTCTATCAAGCCCAGTATCCTGTTTCCAACAGTGGCTAATCTAGGTCACAAGTACCTAGCAGTTTCCCCAAAGGACACAGGTTTCACAATGCTTGTTGTGGGGCAAGCAGTGGATTTCTCAGGTCCGCTTTAATAATGGTTTATGGACTTTTCCTCCAGGAACTTGTCCAAACCTTTTTTTAAAGCCAGCTACACTAACAGCTTTTACTACATCCTCCGGTAACGAATTCCAGAGTTTGATTGTGCATTGAGCGAAAAAATATTTTCTCTTATTAGTCCTTAAATAGGTTACACTGTAGCTTCGTTGCATGGCCCCTAGTCTTTCTGTATTTTGATGGTGTAAACAATCAATCTACGTTTAGCCGTTCCACTCCACTCATTAATTTATAGACCTTTATCATATTTCCCCTCAGCTGTCTCTTTTCCATGTTGAAGAGTCCTAATCTTTTAGCTTCTCCTCATAGAGGTATCCTTCTATCCCCTTTACCATTTTGGTGACTCTTCTCTGTACCTTGCCACCTTGCTGGGCTGACTAGATGGACCATGATGGTCTTTATCTGCCGTCATTTACTATGTTACTAGGTCTTCCCTTTCAAATGACTCCACTACAAAAAAATATTGATGATAGAGGCATCCAAACTGGGTTAGGGAGCTCATCTACAAAAATTGGGTGTCCAATCAAATTGTCCTAATTCAAACTGACAACCAGGTAGCAATCAACAGGCAGGGAGGAATGAACACGTATCTCCTGTATTGGGAAACAGATTGTGGAAGTTTGCCATCACCCATGGGAAGGACCAAAGAGCCACATACCTGCTAGTCAAACAAAACACTCTTAACGGACAGACTGAATCGTGAGTCCATAAATCACATGACTATATACCAGGCACTGATAATACCACACTTCGATTACGCCAATGTCATTCTCCAAGGTCTTCCTCAATCCACTTTAAACCCATTACAGCTGGCTATGAATGCCGCAGCAAGGATACTCCAGGGGGCTGCCAGGACTGACCATGTTACTCCTTTGCTGATTCAATTACATTGGCTACCCGTTCAGGCCAGAATTATCTTCAAAACGCTACTTCTCACGTTCAAAGCCCTCAATAAGCTCTCTGCTCCTTCCTTATCTGACCTTATCCATACCACTTCACCAAACAGAGCAAGAAGATCATCAGCCATCAACTCCTTAAAACTCCCAAAGGCCCTTACAAGCTGCTCTTCTTCCACAGCCAATAGAGCCTTTACCCTCTGTGCCCCTAGGTGCTGGAATACACTACCTCCTGACATACGGGCCATTGACAGCTTAACACAATTCAGGAAAGCCCTCAAATTCCACCTCTTTAACAAACATCTTATTGAGCCATTTACACCCATCGACTTCAGTGATTCCTCCCAGCTATTCAGTTCCATGGTATCTCAATAACAGAATTAGGACAAATCGCTTTGTTTATTGAACATATTATTAGCACCTGTTCCTAATAACTTGTAGCCATGCTGTAGTATTATATCTGTAAATAGACTGTAAATAGTTTCGCCTGTTATCCAAGTTCCTCCCCTTGTTATCTGTAAACTCATGCATGTTATTGTACTGAGACTTTTTGTTCTATGTGAACCGCGCTGATGCCGAATAGTGCGGTATATAAGAGAATGTAAATAAATAAATAAATAAATAAGGAGGTTGCAGTCCACATCTTTTGTGAGTGGGGGCACACTCCCTTGATTTTTTTGCAACTCCTTAGAATGACCAAGTGGATCAGATCTGCTTGAGTAAGGTCACACAGCAAACTAACCTTGGATGCTTTCCTCCTCAATTTGGGGTGAGGTTTTCTGTATTCGTATCCTCAAATACTTCTCATTCTCCTGAAGCTCAAATCAGTCAGAGGCTCGATGATTCTCATTGCTCCCTACTGGCCCAGACAACCATAGTTTCCTCTCCTCCTAGAACTCTCCAGTCGAGAACCAATTTGCCTGGGCCATGCACCGGATCTGATACTGCTGAGAATGGAATAATGTTACATCCCAAAATCGGCTCCTGGGCCCCTCGTAGCTTGGATGTTGAGAGGCTGACGTTGTCCGTGCTCAATCTGCTGGTCAGTGTCACTGATGTTCTTTTGGCCTCCTGATGGGCTTCAACAAGGAAATCCTACCCATTCAAATGGAAGAGATTTGCTTTCTGTTGTGAGAGACATTTCTTAGATCCCTTTGCCTTTTCCACACAAAAACTGCTTAGGTATTTTCTACACCTTCTGAGTCTGGACTCAAGTCGAACTCAGTAAGGGTGCATCTCCGTGCAATTGGAGCTTTCCATCGAGGTGTGGAAGGAAAACCCATCTCTGAACAGCTTTTAGTTCGCTTTATGCGGGGTTTGCTTTGCTGAAGCCTCCCTATAAATCCTCCGTGTCTTGGGATCTCGGTGTCATTCTTGCACAGCTGATGCTCAGTTCCTGTCCTCTGAAGTTCTTGACCTGGAAGATTTTGTTTCTGTTGGCGGTCACATCAGCACACAGTGTGGGTGAGCTTTAGCCTCTAGTAGTTTATCCACCTTACACTAAATTACATCACATTATAGTGGTCCTCCGTATTCATCCCAAGTTCCTTCCAAAAGTGGTATCAGATTTCCATCTTATAAAGAGTCCTACCAACATTTTTCCCAAAACCTCATGCTCATAAACTGTAAACTGCGCTGTACATGTTGGACTTCAAACGAGCCTTAGCTTTCTACTTGGAGCAAACGAAAGCCCATAGAAAGTATATTCAGCTTTTTGTTTCTTTTGACCCCAACAAATTTAGGGGTTGCCATCTCCCAATGCTCACTATCAATTTGGCTAGCAGACTGCATCTCTTTCACTTATGCCCAGGTAGGCCTAAGCCTTTGAAGGTCATGTCACGGCTCATAACATCAGGGCCATGGCTGCTTTGGTGGCTCACTTGCGCTCGGTCTCCATGGAAGAGATTTGCAAGGCTGCAACATAGACATCAGTCTACACATTCACATCTCTGTCTGGAGGGGGATTCCCAACGCGACAGCAACTTCAGCCAATCAGTACGAAGGAATCTGTTTGGGGAGTAGAATCTGTCTCCCTCCCCTCTAGGCCCATTACTTTCTGTTCAGACTGCCTATAAAAAAAAAAAAAAAATATATATATATATATATAAAATGCCTGTCGCCAACAAAAACATTATTGGATTGCTCCTGATGGGCAACAGATGTTTTCCCCCTTTTTTGTTTAAGGCAGCTTGTAGCTAGGGAGTCCCATACATGAGGACTTATTTCCTGCTTGTCCATGGAGAAAAGATAATTGCTCACCTGTAGCAGGTGTTCTCCGAGGACAGCAAAAAAAAATCCTCAGAACCCGCCCATCTCCCCTAGGAGTTGTATTCTACAATAGCTATAGTATACGAGTATAGTGAAGTTAAGATGGCTCTGTTGCAAGGGGGCGGGAAGACGAGACACATGCACAGAGGAGAGTTCGAAAAGCTTCTAGAAGGAGCTGAGAATACTCCCTCGTGGGGCTCCTTTGGAAGATGTTGCCCATACATGAGGATTTTTCCTGCTGTCCATGGATAACACCTGCTACAGGCAAGTAACTACCTTTTCCGCAGAGTGGGATCTTGTATTGTCACTCCCAGCTCAATTCCTGTAATATTAGCATTCATTCTCACCCTCACTGCCAATGACTATGCTTAAAGCAAATAGCAGAGGCAACAAGAAACATTTATGTCATGTACCCTGACCCAAAGGAAATTAAATATTTTCCAATTACTTTTACACATCCCTTGGGCCCACTGTGCAAGGCCCTAATCCAACTAATAGTTTTCTCCAAAACCTGTTCTTTGTAACAATACTAAAAAGTATCCCCCTTCCACTCTGTTAAATCTCTTTTCAGCATCTGCCAACAGAAGGAGTAAAGGAATCCAATTTTCTTTGTATACCAAATCATAGGCATCACCCTGATATCTTCCACTTGATGACCAGGGATAAACCCTAATTGATCTGCATGGACCAAGCAGTCACAATACAATTTAACCTCCCTGTCAGAAGTTTGGCTAGTAGTGTCACAACTAAGTTCAATAGGGAAATCTGGCAATAGGACTCAGAACTGGTCAGATCTTTGCCCTTTTTAGGCAATTTAAAGATCCCGGTGATCTTCATAGAGGGTGCAAGTTCTTCCTCCCCCAAATTGGGCCTGCAGCTGCTTCAGCAAAAGTTGTATGAAATCTTGCTGTGAAGTTGTCCAAGCCTGGCGCATTATCGTTCTTCATTCACCTAATTGCCCACCAGAGTTAAGCTTCTGCGCTATCTGCATCTAAATTGTCTCTCTCCTCCTGGGACAATTTAACCAGAGTACCACCAGACAGCTAATCCCACATGCTCTAGTCTGAAGTTTTCACCCTCCCCCCACTTCCTACAGTGATTAATAAAACTGAGCAAGGCATGCTCTGATCACTTCTGGATCCACAAGTTCAATGCCCTTCCATCTGGAATCTTCAAAATGTTTGCCCCAGTAGACTGAGCTCTCAGTTTCTGGGTGAAAAATCGGCTTGCTGTATTACCCTGTTCAAAGTACATTTGCTTAACTTTCAGAATTTGATAGGAAATATCATCCATCATTAAAGCCTTTAGCCTCATCATGGTCTCCCCCAGTTTCTGTATGACTCTGGAATGCTTTGCTTTATCCTGCCTCTCTAACTCCTTAATAGCTGTGTGCAATGCCTCAGTACTTTTTTAACTTTTTTTCTTTTTTGTTTAAGGCCCACATTAGTAACTTGCCCCTAATTACTGCCTTAAAACAGCCCACAACACTGGTGGACTTCTTCAGTATTGTCTAACTGGAAGTATTCTTATGTAACCAGTCTCATTTGATTAGTAATGACTTCATTCTCCAGTAAACTATTGTTTGATCTCCAAATTGACCGCCCTGTTGGTAAAATTTAAATTTAACTTCCATTCAGACTGGAACATGATTCAACCAAGAAATGTTCTCAGTACACATCCTCACATGCACAAAGAACCTAGGGCCTTATCCAATAAAAAAAAAATACAATACAAAGTAAGTCCTATGAGGGTGTGAGAAAAAAAGTAGTCTTTTGGGATAGGAAATCCTTCAAATATCAAGTTCTCCATTAGTCCCTTTAGTTATGCCTTACCAAATGACATCCTCCCTATCCCTCTCCCCCCCCCCAAAAAAAAAATCCAAGCTTAATGAAGGTGTTAGATTAAAATCACCTCCTAAAACCTACTTCCCATTTCCCAATTCCAAAAGATAATCACTTCTCAAGGAAGCAATCCCTCTGACCCTCATTTGCTGACTAGACACATACCAGATTAAAATATTCCCTAACAAAAAGAATGTGCAGTTCAAGATAACTATTACTGTGTATCTTGTTTTCAACACCTCTACCTGCAGCTCCTTCAAATACAGTAATATCTATAACCACCTTTCTTGCTTATTAGAGGCAAAATACCTTATCTGGAAAAGATTTGTCCCTAATCTTTAGGTAATAAGCGGGTCTCCTGAATTTTATTGAGGCTCTTAACCACTTTTGCTTTTCTCTACATTTGGCTTTTTTAAAATTTTAGTTTTATATTGAAGCCAGTGCATTTCAAATAACAAACATAGATAACAATCTTAATGGTCTTTGTTAGCAAAACCCAAATAAGTGTAGAGCTTGATATGTATAGCTTTATCATAACCACTTACCCTATCCCCCATCTACGTCCTCCCCTTCCCCTTGTAGTAGATGTAAAACTTTTAATATACACTCCACATAACCTACTCACATTAAATTTAATGCAGAGTCCAAGTTTTTCATCACCCACTGCCATACATTTTTCATATTTCTGTAAATCTAGTCAGTCACCCTCTCTTCAGAGCCATCAACTTACTGAGAAGATAGCTACTTCCCAGAATCCCATGTAACTGGGCAAACTCTCTCTTCCATGCACATGCAATCCCCTCCCATCATCCATCGAATGATGTCACCCATGTGTGAGGACTTTTCTTGGTGTCCATGGGAACACCTGCTACAGGTAACTACACTTTCTCAGTGTTGCCAGAGGAGGGAAGGATAAGGTTCCTTGTTCCTGTGCCTCTCAGTTTAAACTTAGATGTTTCACATTATCAGCAGCTAGCCATCCAGGAATAAAGCCAGCAATTGGTCTTCATAAACTTGCTACTAGTCACTCCATTCAGCCCATCGGCCAGAACCTTGCCTAAAAGTTTTGCATCCCAAATTAAGGAAGGAGATTGGGCTATAGGCTCCATACTCTATGAGGTTCTTCCCTTCCTTGGAGATTACCATTATACCCATCCAACCCATAGTCTCAGGCAGCTTCCATCCTTGCATACACCTTCATCAGGGGTGTCGCCAGCACATCTGCGATGCACTTACATAACTTGGTTGTGTGCCCATCTACTGTAAACCCAGTGCATTGTCAGTCTTCAATAGCTTTATGACATGACACACCTGCTCTTCCTATATCTCCCCTTCTAATCCTATTTTATCTTCTCAACGTATAATTAGTGAAACTAAGGACAAATAGCTGTCCATATCCTCCTCCATTCATTGGAACCCCTTTTTGTATAGCAGTTTGTAAAACTGAGCAAACCTAATCTTATGGCTAGTAACTGGTAAAGCAACTTCTGCTGGTCATCTCTAATCACACTACTTGTGCTTTCATTCTTTGCTGTTTTAGTTTGAAAGAAAGCAACCTACTAGTCCCAACTCCACCTTCAAATTATTCTTGCTTTACTTTAAGTAAGTTATTAATTTCATCAACTTGAGCAGTTTTCAACTTAACCCTCTTCTGCGCCAGTTTATCCTTACAGACTGGCTAGGACAGGCCTCACCCTTTCTCTCTCAAAATTTTTATTAACTCAGAGGGTTTTCTTTTTCCTATCTTTCTCCTTTTTCCTCCTAGCTAGCATGATAAACTTACCTCTTAGATCCATCTCAAGTTGAAGCCTCACTGTTCCCTTGGTACTGTTAAATTCAACATAATCCTGTATCTCTTCCTTAATTTGCTTCCAGATTTCTTCTTCCTCCAGTAAGTTGTCATTAAACATCCAAAAACATCACCCACCTTCCTCTTTAGGTTCTTGCAGACTCATACTAGTGCATGATTGGATCACGTTATAGCCTCAGTTTTTCACTCGATCAACCCTCTAAGTCTAAGGGGTATGTTTACTAATCAGCGGTAGCGGCTTCTGTGCGATATCGGAGTCATGGTTCCATTGAATTCCCCTTACTCTTATCCAACAAAATGAGGTCTATATGTGAATAAGAGCCATGAGGGATTGAGTAGTAAGTGTAGTCCCAGGCACATGACTGCAGATGTTTATTAACTTCAGGACACCTTGAAATGCCTGCAGTCTCCTTTGACCCCAGCCTCTCCGAAGAAGACCTTGAAATTATCCACCTACAGGCATGGTGCCAGATTAAATTCCCTCTCCTACAACTCATGATCCCTATTCCGTTTTCAACATAGTCTCCCCCAACTTATCTAGGAACTTCCTTTGATTTTATTAGGAGCAGAGATGCTAGTAATATTGTAGACTATTCCATTAAGGGACACCCTCATTTCAAAATACCTCCTTCCCACATCCCTCTTGACCCAATGCACCTCCACTTGTAAATCCTTCAAATAGAATACATCCACCCCTTTTCTTCTGTTCATTATAAGAAGCTAAATAGACCATAGGAAACCTTTTTGAGGAAACTAATCGCTTATCTTTTTTTAACAAATTTATTTTTGAATTAGACATATTGAGTCTCCTTAAGCATTAGTTGTCTCATTCATGGGGAGTTTAAGCCCTTAAACATTTATTGTTTTAATCTTAAAAATGGCCTTGGTATAGCTTAGTTTTTGAGGTACTATTCATTGGCTGCAGAATCCTTAAAGATCAGCTCCAAACTCAACACTCACAGCTCTTACAACCACCCTTCCCCCACCATCATCAAAGACCACTCTACATAACATCCCCCTCATGCCCCCTCCCTCTCCCAAACTCATACCAGCTTGTTCAATTCTCCAACCACAGGCCATCCTGGTGAAGAAAATGACATTCCTCTCTTTGGCCCCACCCAGCAGAACATTCTCACCATGAATTTTATGCAGCTTTCACATATCCCATCCCATTAACTCATTTCTATACTCCCCCCCCCCCCCCCAACATTCAATAAGAGAAAGCTCCACCTTTCTAATGGACTAAACCTTTTTACTTCCACAGGGAGAGATGGTCATCCTCAGAACTACTAAGCTTGGGAACCCATTACTGTCCCTAAAGGCAAAGGACCTAATATTCAGTGGCGGTGATTGGCGCTGCTAATGTGGCTAGCCATCTCTGCTGAAAACTGACACAGGATATTCAATGCTGAGGCCAGATCTAGCCACAGGCATTGAATATCTGGGGCAGCCACAGACCCCAGAAACTAACTGGGCAGTGGAGAGATTGAATTGCTGCCCAGTTAGCGATGGGTGCTACCTCTGCTCTGCCCCTAAATGCCCATGACATGCCCCAGTGCTAACCACGTAGCATCAGGGAGTGTAGTGGTGGCACCCGTGGACCTTCAGTGGCACTAACCATGTTAGTGCTGCTGAATATCCCGCTAATTGGCATTTACATGATTTGCAAGTCTGCAAATCGTGCACATGCCTTTGAATATCCCTCTCAAAATACTGTAGACCTAAAGTTGCAGAAGTCTTATATGGATGGAAGAGCCGTAACAAAACTAAACTTGAGAAGCCTCCACTTTCGCACAAATTCTAACAGAGGTGGTTCTCTCTGAGTCCTGGAAACATCATCCATCCAATCTCATTCAGTTATCTTGGGTGCACCCACTAGCGATAGCTGTCTCCTTTGAATGCTGTCTGTCTCTTCTCTCTGTAGCTCACCCATTGTCATTTAACAACATCCTTCTGTTTTGACATAGATTCTTGTGCTTTGGCCTCCAGGCCTACTACGCCTCCTTCAAAGAGGGCTTTCATTGATTCCTGCCTCTTATAAGCCCAAATAGTATGTGAACATCAGACCAAAGGGGAAGAAGACACACCTATAATGTATGTTTTCTTCACAAAGTTTGCTTGGCGTATCTTTTAACTCCTGTCTTCTGTGCAAAGTTAATGGAGCAAGATCTGCAAATATTCTTCCTTATTGGTGTCTCATGAACACAGCCTTCAGGACTATCTTTTCTATTATAGAAAGTCAAGAAAACAGACAATGTCTCTAGGCATATTATTCTTTGGGACTCCAAAGGCCTTGTGTTCAATCAATTTTAATGTTGATAATATCTTGATCCTTATTCCCATTAGCCAGGATGATATGTGTGAACTTCACCACCACTGCAGTACAGTCACCATATGTGGAAGTCGTTTAACCAGAGGTTATAGCAGCAGGACCTATTCTCCACATCTCCCATCTTATTCTTTAATTCCACTACACTTCTCTCCAGTTCATAAACCCTCCATTTTAGAGGGCTCAGAACCCTCTGCCATCATAATGGTTCTGAGATTCCCGCATCTGCCTTCCTATTTCAGCCATTTCTCCATTTAGATGTGCCAGATAATAGATAACTAGATAATAGGGGAAAGCCGACAGTCACCCAAGAGCACATGGTTCGGAACAATGTATCCTTGAAGGATACTAGCAAAAGACTGAAGTTAGGGCATATCAGTAAAGAGGTTCCAATAAAGACCAAAGTAGCTGAAATGCCTTTGAGTACAGAGCAGACAGAGTTTAAAGATTACAAATTACCCCTGCCTACTGATAGCCAGATTAATATGAATAAAATACAGCCTCTAAAATGCTTGTATGCAAATGCTAGAAGTCTAAAAAATAAGATGGGAGAGTTAGAATATATAGCACTAAATGAGAAGTTAGATATGACTGGTATCTCAGAGACATGGTGAAAGGAGGACAACCAGTGGGACACTGTGATACCTGTGTACAAACTATATCGTAATGATAGAAAAGATCAAATTGACAGGAGGAACCTTTGCAAGATGGCCTCTGAGTTTGTCTTTTCCACAGATGCCTAAACGCAAAGGGAAGCTGAGGGTTTTCCCCTGGGAGCCCCAACCTCCTCCTACTGGTCCCATGGATCGTTTTGTTGTACTCACGCAGGCACAAAAACAGGCGATTTGCTCCAGTGCTGCGACGACAGCTGAGGAGAGCTCCTCGACGTCTGCGGAACTAGAGTTCTCCCTGTCTCCTGTTGAGAGATTGCTCCCGCTGTGCCCTGCAATGCTGAACTCATCCCCGGCTGTTTCGGCAATCCCTCCCTTAGATGCAGGGAGTGTAGAAGCCTGTGGAGGGGAAAGTGCCTCGGTTCAGGCTCAGCTGTCCCCTGGAAGTTCTGGGGAGAATTCAGGTGTGCAGCAATCCTCCGAGGCTTTGACGGATCCCGGCTTGCATGCTGAAGGCTTCATTACTCTTCGATCTTCTCCTATTGGGACTTCCATTCCAGCGTTTGCCATTCCTACGAGACCTAAAGTCTTCACGCTTGAGGTAATTTGGGACGCGATTGTTTCCCTCTCGGAGGCAGTACACAGTCAGACCAGGGCATTGCCATCTCAGATTCAAGATAATTTGGCTAGAATTGCTTCTTTGGAAACTGCAAGTGATTGTGTTAAATCCCAGGTAGAAGAACATGGAAGTCAGCTGGCAATATTATCAGACTCAACTGCTTTGATTAAAGATAATGTGGCACTCCGGTACAAAATGGAAGTCCTGGAAAATGCTGTTAGAGCTGTGAATTTAAGGATATTAAATTTTCCTAAGGTGAAAGGCATTTTAGCCCTTGATATGTTTAAGAAATATCTCCAGGAAGTGCTGAAAATGCCGTTGGAATTAATTCCACCTTTGACAAAGGTGTATTATCTCCCTCAGGGGAAAAAAGAACCAGAAGCTTCAGGAAAGATTGCTAACTTGGATGTTTTAAATGTGTCTGACTTATTTGAGGCTTCTGACCCTGGGGCGTGTGTTCCAGCTACCTTGCTGGTTTCCTGTGCGCTAGCCACTGATAGGGAATGGTTGCTGAAAATGTTCTTTAAAAAGAGACTGGAGACTTTTTACAGTCTTACTTATATCTATGTATCTGGATATCTATGAGGATAGGCTAAAAAGGTTTGGGCTCTTCAACCTGGAAAAGACGGCTGAGGGGAGATATGATAGAGGTCTATAAATTAATGAATGGAGTGGAACGGGTTAACATAGATTAATTGTTTACACCATCAAAATATAGAAAGACTAGGGGGCATGCATGAAGCTACAGGGTAACCTATTTAAAGTAAGCCATTTTAATAAATACCTTAAGAATTTTCAATGTTGTCACCTATTTTACACGTTGGGCCTCCAGCATCCCCCCTATCAATACAAACACTCACACCATCTGTCCCACTCACATTCCTAAGGTCCCACCATCCCCCCATGCCATAATCACTGAGGTCTAAAACTCCCCTCACAAAGACCTCCCCCTCCATGGATATGAACATCATTCTACTGGACTTGCTCTCACAGTCAAAGTTCACTCCTCCCTCCCATCCACATTCATCGTCTCTCTCACACACATCTCACCATAAGCCAACTGCACTCTTTCTGTGAGATGGATTCTAACAATTTAGTTCATCTCAAATCCCAAACAGAAGCTCTGCCCCTTTGTGAGGCACTGTCCACAGTCTTGGACGAATGCTCAGAGTACCTGTGCAGGCATCTTCCAGATGTCACCCTCTGCCATTTTGAATACTCCTCCCATGGTTCTTTTTTAGACATAGATATCTCTGCCAGCTGCATTCCTGCCTCCTTAATGACCCAAGCTTCCTCCTTCCTCAATCACATCCACAAACAATTTGCTGCTAATGGTAAAGACTAGCTGAAATGGACATATCTATCTGTAGCAAATATTTTCTTTTTTTTTAAAGTTTAACTGTGATATCCCTTAGCTCCTTAATATTTCATCAAAGGAGCTAAGTCTGAAAATATGTTGACTTGACAAGAGTTCCAGGACAGCTTCCCCAAAGATCAGGACTTAATAGCAATCATTTCTTTAATGCTTTAGCTATGGAAATACACCACTGTATCAATTGGGAAAGTCCCCTTCGGGACCACAAGAGCACAGTGCTGCATCTCCATCTTAGTTCTAGGGGATTCAGTTTTGTTGTTGTTCAGACCCAGCATTACCCTGGAAATTTACAGCCCTCTTGCAATTCCATGTTGCATGTTTTCATGGCCCCCTCAAAATTGGAGGTTCTGCGGTGAGCTCAATTTTTCATGTCCTCCAATTTTTCATCAAGCTGTTTATTTTATTTCATTTAAAATTCTTTTCTCCCCTTCCACAATTGCTTCGGCCTGTTCCTTCGCCTATCCCTCTGTTTTGTCTAGTCAGTGGCTAATCTTGTTCATATCTATCCCCTCTTAGTTCAGCAGATATTTCCTCTTTAACAACAGCCAAGCCTGTCACAGGACCCTAAACCAGTCTCTCATTTCTCCTTTCAACCACTGGTTCCTTACATCCACCTGCTGCTGATGTCTGTGGGATGCAGCTTCCAAGCAAACGTCATCCATCGTCATTTTGAATAGCTCATCTTGTGAGTTATCCTTGCCTGTATAAAAGAATTCCTTAAGATCAAGCCTCTTTTTCTGGGTTGCCATCTCACTAGGTAAAAGGTAACACTAGGGAATATTAGAAGCTTCTTTCTCAGGTTGAGTATAACCACTCATGTATTGCTTAACAATGGTGGGTTTTTAGCTGTGGGCCATGCAGAGCCACCAGGTTATGCTGCCAACCCAGTAGGTGATATCACGTTCTTCATCCTCCATAGTATTTTGTAATTGTGGCCGTGTCCTCAACTGGCAGGCAGCAGGCAGACAAGCTATCAAATCCCTGCTGCCCATGTAGAATGTGGCCATTAAGTGCTACAGTGAGTAGTGATCTTCTGCCTGTCTCCCACCCCTTGGAAGAATGCAGCAAATCAGTGCCACAGCTAGAAGAGAACACCTCTCTCTCACCCACCTCCTGAGCTCTAAAGAAGGAGCAGTTTAGCATTGAAGGGCCTCCACCAGAGGCTAGAAGGCTGAAGTAGAAGAAGATGAAGTGCTGTGCACTATATGTGTGCTTTTCAAAGCTGTTATTGCTGTCCATTAATTCCTACATTTCAATAACTTTATAGCATAGCAAGTCATAAAGGTGCCTGAACATGCTCCACCTGAGTTGCATTGAAAGTAAATGTGTTCTTATCCTCATGCTTTCACATCTGGAATAATTTTATAAGAGATCTTTTACACACATACTGGCATATATGCTAGGAAAAGACTTTATTAAATTACACTCGTGTTGTTTCTAGGAAGGAGAGGCATATGTGACTACTAATGTGCTCAGAAAAGAAGCCTACTGTGTGTTTAAGAGCTACTGCTGGTATCTCCAAGGCCATGTGATGGTCTGGAACTGAGCATCAGGCAGTGATGACTCCATGGTACAACTAAGCTGAAGGCACACCAGTGTGTCATGATGCATGATGA
The DNA here is from genome assembly GCA_033557465.1 of Ichthyophis bannanicus. Lineage (NCBI taxonomy): Eukaryota > Metazoa > Chordata > Amphibia > Gymnophiona > Ichthyophiidae > Ichthyophis > Ichthyophis bannanicus. The sequence goes on from CM066035.1 coordinate 433,329,442, forward strand.
GGCTATTTAAAAGGATTTATATTTTACACTATCTACTAGGCAGATTACAATAAAACATGCAAAATACATATAAAATCATAAAACAATCAAGACCATAAACACAATATAGAAACACAAACATGATGACAGAAAAAGACCACATGGCCTTTATAGTCTGTCCTTCCATATCAACAACTACAACAGTCCACTTTTTACCTTTAGAGATCCTCTGTGTTTGTCCCATGCTTTTTTGAATTCGGTTACTATCCTCATCTCTACCACCTCCACTGGGAGACTATTTCATGGATCCACTACTCTTTCCGTAAAGAAATATTTCCGCATATCACTCCTGAATCTATCTCCCTTCATCCTCTTCCCATGTCCCCTCATAGCAGAACTTGCTTTCAATTGAAAGAGGCTCTCTCCCTGAACATTTATGCCACGGAGGTATTTAAACATCTCAATCATATCACTTCTATCCCGCCTTTCCTCTAAGGTGTACATATTAAGATCCTTAAGTCTGTCCTCATATACTTTATAATGAAGACCACTAATCATTTTAGTAGCCACCCTCTGCACTGACTCCATCCTGTTCACATCCTTTTGAAGGTGCGGTCTCCAGAATTGCACACTATACTCCAAATGAGGTTGCACCAAAGACTTATACAGAGGCATTATCACCTCCTTTTTTCTGCTAGCCATTCCTCTTCGTATGCACCCAAGTATCCTTCTAGCTTTTGCCGTCGCCTTTTCTACCTGTTTAGCTACTTTAAGATCATCAGACACAACCACACCTAGGTCCCACTCTTCTTTAGTGGACAAAAGTACTTCACCCCCTATACCAGCGATGGCGAACCTATGGCACGCGTGCCAGCTGTGGCACGCGAAGGCCTTGCAGCTGGCACGCGGGAAGGTCCGCTAAAACAGGTGTCTGCCTCCCTTCGTCTGCAGCCGCGGCTCCCTGCCTGTTAGGGAACCGCGGCTGTGCTTGTAAAATCGTTGCGGAGCCCTTCCTGTCTTGACGGGCTCCGTGCAGCATTGTCCCACCTCTAAAGGAAGTTGTACAACTTCCTTTAGAGGCGGGACATTGCTGCACGGAGCCCGTCAAGACTGGAAGGGCTCCGCAACGATTTAACACGCACAGCCGCGGTTCCCTAACAGGCAGGGAGCCGCGGCTGCAGACGAAGGGAGGAAGACATGGGGAGAGGGAGAGGGGGGGGGCTACCATCGACATGGGGAGCGGGGGGGGGGCTACCATCGACAGGGGGAGAGGGGGGGGGCTACCATCGACATGGGGAGAGGGGGGGGCTACCATCGACAAGGGGCGAGGGGGGGGTCGACATGGGGAGGGGGGGGGCTACCATCGACATGGGGAGAGGGGGGGGCAACCATCGACATGGGGCGAGGGGGGGCTACCATCGACATGGGGGGGAGGGGGGCATACATGGAGGGAGGGAGCTGATATGGATGGATGGAAGGAGGGGGGCTTACATGGAGGGAGGGAGCTGATATGGATGGATGGAAGGAGGGGGGCTTACATGGAGGGAGGGAGCTGAGATGGATGGATGGAGGGAGGGAGCTGAAATGGATAGATGGAAGGACGGGGGCTTACATGGAAGGAGGGCGGACTGACATGGAGCTAGGCTGACATGGACAGTGGGGCTGACAGGGAGGAGGGAGGGAGGGAGCTGACATGGACAGATGGAAGGCCGGGGGCTGACAGGGCGGGAGGGGGGCTGGCATGCACAAAGGGGAGAGACAGGGACATACTGGACAGACGGGATAAATGCTGGAGAGAGGCGAGAGACATTGCGGCTTAGGATTATAATGGGCTGATGGGGGAGCTAGCACTGGTAATGGGCAGATGGGAGGGGACTAGGACTGGTAATGGGTTGAAGGCTAGGATTGGGAATGGACTGATCAAGGGGGGGGGGTTGGGACTGGTAATGGGCTGATAGGGGGGTATGACTGATAATGGACTGATGGGGGGCTAGCATTGGAAATGAGCTGATCGGTGAGGTTAGGACTGGAAATGGGCTGATGGGGGGATAAGACTGGTGATGGGGGGGGTAGGACTGGTGGTATTGGGCTGATTAGGGGAGGCTAGCACTGGTAATGGGGTTGAGGGGGGATTAGCACTGGAAGTGAGCTGATTGGGGGGCTTTGACTGAGAATGGGCTGATTGTGGGGAGGGGAGGATAGAGCTGCTGGCCCTGGAAGAAAACTGGGGGCTAAGGCTACAAATGGGCTGATGCGAGGGGATGGGAGAATGGAACTGGAAGGGAGTGGATCTGAGAGGGGCTGCCATGGTATTTGTACTAGAAGGGACTGGTCAGTGGGGAAGGAGGGGGACTGGAAGGGAATGGACACCAGTGGCAATCATGGGAATGCAAGTTGACATTGGAAGGTACTGGGAGTGAGGACTGGAAAGGGGCTGATACTGGGGAGGGTTACTGGGACTGGAAATAGGCTGATGGAAAGAAGTGAAGAAAACGAAAGAAGAGATAAGAAATGGCAGATGGACCATAGACCACAGAAACAGAGCTAAGAGAAGACAGGAAAGCAGAAGCCTCAGATCGGGACCAGCATGATCAGAGAATAAATTGGTCAGACAACAAAGGTAGAAAAAATAATTTTATTTCATATTAGTGATTTGACTACAAAATCATCATAATTTTGAAATCAAATATTGTTACTTGTTGTGATTAATTAACCGTATTTTCTGGCGTATTTTTTTTGGTGTGCGCTGGAAGAGGGGTAGTCTTATACGGCGAGTATAGGCCAAACACCTATATTTTAACAGGAAAAGTAGGGGGTCGTCTTATACGCCCAGTCGTCTTATACGCCGGAAAATACGGTAAGTAAATTTAACGTTTTCTATGAAAAGTAGTTCTGAGGGGGGTCAAAAAAATATTAAAAGAAAAGTGACAATAATATAATAATATATTTATAATGTGGATTACATTTGGGCCCTCATATTTACCTCAGGCTATGATTGTGATTGTGATTATGATGGTACACTGTAAGAAACAATATATGCAGTGTTAGATTTGTTTTAAATGTCGCAATGGTTTTGCGGCTCCCAGTTTTTTTTTTCCCTTCGGAAACGGGTCCAAGTGGCTCTTTATGTCTTAAAGGTTGCAGACCCCTGTGCTAGGAGAAAGGCCCCAGCCCGGCCCCGCGCTTCCCCTTCCAGTCGGAGCTTCTGCGCGCCTCTCGCCGAGAAGCTGCACGCTAGAGCTCGTGCGCCGTCCTCTCGTGAGATTATAGGACCCGCGCGGGAGCTGGGTTCCAAAGAAGAGCAAAACCTACCACTTTCATGATGAATGGGAAATGGACTACTTCTTCATCATGGTGAAAGACAAGTGTTGTGTAATTTGTAACGCCCCAGTATCCTTGCCCAAAATGGGTGATCTGGAACATCATTATAAGGCTCTAAAATATTGTTGTTAAGATTTAATTGACGTGCTGGCACTTTGAGGAAATTCTTTGGTTTTGTGCGGCAGTTTGGGCACTCGGGCTCAAAAAGGTTAGCCATCACTGCCCTATACTATATTGCTCCCTTGGATTGCTGCAGCCCAAATGCATGACCTTATATTTTTTAACATTAAATCCCAGCTGCCAAATTCTAGACCATTCTTCAAGCTTAGCTAGGTCCCTCCTCATGTTATCTACACCTTTCCTGGGTGTGTACTCTATTGCAGATTTTGGTATCATCCGCAAAGAGGCAAACCTTACCCGACAGCCCTTCCGCTATATCACTAACAAAGATGTTAAAAAGAATCGGACCAAGGACAGATCCCTGGGGCACACCACTGGTAACATCCTTCTCCTCAGAGGGAGCTCCATTTACCTGTACTCTTTGTTGCCTCCCACCCAACCAATTTCTAACCCAAGCAGTAACTGTAGGGGTCCATCCCTAGGGTGCTCAGTTTGTTTATAAGTCACCTGTGAGGAACATTATCAAAGGTTTTACTGAAATCTAAATACACCACATCTAGGGCTCTCCCTTGGTCCAACTCCCTGCTCACCCAGTCAAAGAAATCAATCAGATTTGTCTGACAAGACCTGCCTCTGGTGAATCCATGCTGTCTCGGATCCTGTAATCTGCTGGACTCCAGAAACCTCACTATTTTCTCTTTCAGCAGCGTTTCCAATAATTTACTCACCACTGAAGTTAAACTAACCGGCCTGTAGTTTTCAACCACATCCTTACTTCCGCTTTTGTGTAAAGGCACTACATGAGCCTCTCTCCAGTCCTTTGGCACCACTCCCGACTCCAACGAGGCATTGAAAAGGTCAGTCAGTGGAGCTGCTAGAATGTCCCCAAGTTCCCTCAGTATTCTAGGGTGTATCCCATCCGGTCCCATCACTTTGTCTACTTTAAGTTGAGCTAGTTTCTCACGAACACAGTCTTCTGAAAATTGTTCAAGATGTCCCTCGCTTCTGTTCCTGTTTGAGGGTGTTTGAGGTCCTGCTCCTGGTTCTTCATCTGTGGACACAGAACAGAAATATTTGTTAAACAATTTCACTTTATCCTTATCAGCTTCTACATATTCCTCCCCTGCCCCCTTGAGTCTGACAATACCACTTTTGCCCTTCCTCTTCTCACTAACATATCTGAAAAATGTCTCCCCCCCCCCCCCCCCATTTTATTGCATTGGCTATTTCCTCCTCTTTTTATTCTTTGCCTTCCTGACTACTTTGCTAGCTTCTCTAAGTTTTTCCAAATATAGATGCCTGTCTTCCTCTCTCTGTGATCTCTTGTATTTCATGAAGGCCTCCCTCTTTTTCTTCACTTTTTCAGCTACTTCTTTCGAAAGCCATAGCGGTCTCCTTTTCCTTTTACCTTTATTTACCATTTTAACGAAAAGGTTGGCTGCCCTTAAAATATCCCCTTTCAGTTTTGCCCACTGTTTTTCTACATCCCCTAGCTGTTCCCATCCCACTAACGACTCCCTGAGGTATTGGCCCATTTTGGCACAGTTAGTCTTTCTAAAGTCTAAGATCCTCACCTTTGAATGGATTCTAACAGCCCTAGTCCTAATACTGAACCACACCATCTGGTGATCACTGGATGCAAAATGATCTCCCACTACAACATCAGAAACACTTTCACCATTGGTAAGCACCAAGTCCAGTATGGCCCCTTCATGTGTGGAGTCTGTTACCAATTGCCTGAATAGTTCTGCCTGTAGAGAATCCAGGATCTCCTTACTTCTAGATGATACTGCAGCAGGAATGTGCCAATCAACATCTGGCATATTGAAATCTCCTATCAGCAGCACTTCCCCTTTCCTAGCAATGCTGCGTATGTCTTCAATTAACTCTCTGTCCACCTCTTCCTCTTGTGAGGGAGGTCTGTATATCACACCAATGCAAATAGATTTCTCTTTCCCTCTTCCTAGTTTAACCCACAATGCCTCCTTTCTCCCTTTTTAACGCTCTAATTCCAAAGCTTTAATAGTAGTTTTTACATATAGTGCCACTTCTCCTCCCCTTCCTCCTACCCTGTCCTTTCTGAATAAAGTATAGCCAGGTATAGTTACACCCCAATCATGGTTTTCTGTGAACCATGTTTCTGTAACTGCCACTACATCCAAGTCAGCCACTCCCACCAAAGCTTCAACATCAGGGATCTTATTTCCCATGCTACGGGCATTTATACACACTGCTTTCCATATGTTACCCCTGTTACCCATTTCCATAAAGGTATTTAATGTATCACCTATCTGCGGGCTTTCACCTACCTGGGGGCTTTCTTCACCCATCCCTAACGAATCTAGTTTAAAGCCCTCTTCAGTAGATTAGCCAGTCTACTACCGAAGACGCGTTGACCTTTCTTGGACAGATGGATGCCATCTCTGCTCTGCAACCCTTGGAACAGCATCCCATGGTCTAGGAAACCAAAACACTCTCGATGACACCATCCACGCACCAGGCAGACAGCATACCTCTCTGAACATAAGTCTGGTCGGCAGATGACATGATAGAACTGCTACGAGTATCAATATACTGCTGCCATTGTAAGTAAGATGAAGTATCTAATGACATAAATACCCCAGAGGCCTTAAATGGGGAAAAAAAGAAAAGAAAAGCTAGAAAAAAGCCTCCGAAATAAATGTGATTTTAATTTTCTTTGAAACAGCAAGATTTCAGAAGTTGTTTGTAGCTACAATGGAATGATGAAACAGTCCACTGATATTGACGTTCTGTAGGGTATATTAGTAGCATAAAAATAAGTTAGACTCTCTGTTGTCCAGGGGGAATGGCTACTATTACCCAGCCCAAAGTTCGGTGAGTTATTCTGGCAATGAGCCACGAAAGAAGTCTGGTCTGCAGAGATATATTAGACTTTATTATAGGCAACCAGGTAGAAAAATATACACACACATATAGCTAATTAGAAACATGAGGTAGAAATTTGTTATAGTACAGATGTACACTTGGACAACGTAATAAATCACTGATTAGTAACCAGACGTCACTGATTCGCTCTGCACTGAGGAAAAGTAAGAAATATATTGCTAACCCCTTGCCCATCCGGAGGAGGAGAGATAAGTCAGTACCTTAGTTCCGTCGGGCACTCAGGAACAACGCAGTCCAGGGAGGCAGCTCCTAGGTAATGCAGGCTCCAGCCCCGTCAGAGGCGAGCCGCAGTAAGTCCGAACAGGAGGTATCTGTGAAAGTCTTATCTCAGACCTTTGGAGGACGGCCTAGCCCACACTTAGTGGCCGTTTTGCGGAAGGGTCAGGTCGCAGGAATCAGGTACGCAGTGCACAGCAGAGAGGAACCGGTGCAGAAGTCTGTATGAACAGGTGGGAAAAAACCCCCAACTCTCTCTAAAGTTCCAGTGCAGATTGCATTATTCTGTGTAAGAATCCTCCGTCATAGGTCCGATGATTGGTTGGCACCAGGCAGTCTGAGGTGTTCTCAGCGAATCAGGAGGTAGATGATGGGCAGCTTCTTGCAAACAAAGGCACCATAGTAAGAAGTCAGGCCGAGGCAACAGTATGTAACTTCTGGGCATGTACAAGTGTCCAAGGCCAGCCACGGACAATAGCTTCTGTATGTATGCTTAGAAACGCTGTGCCAGCAGTTGCTTGGAGGTCGTTTGTAGCTGAACACAGCAAAAGTGTAGTGAAGAATCCATCTTGTCAGTGCAGTTTGGTTCAGGCCTGAGTTGCTGAGCAGGCCGGAGATTTGCATGTAGAATTGCAGGGGTACCAGCCCTACATCTCCCCCCCCCCTTGTAAGATGGAGGATGCTACAAGGGAGTACACTCCATCGTACAAAGCCTAACTAGCAGGACTACCGTGCAGGTCAGAACCAAATGACAAATGGTTGACTAAAGCATGATAAGTGGAAAATACTTCAAGCACAATATGCATGAAAGCAATACTGCATGAGGAATAATACAGTGAAGACACTCAAGCAATAAAAGAAGTCAAAATAAAATGACATAGATACAGTCAAGTCAATGCAATCAATATAAAGCATGGTAACATCATCTGTCAGACCTCTGTTTCTCAGAGGAGCTCTATGAGAAGGAGCCGCAGGTTGAAATCTGCAACAGCTCAGACAACCTTTAGTATACAATTGTACATCTTGGTACATGTGGGGCCAGTAGGCCACTTGTTTCAATGTTTCATAGGTTATTTGGTCACCTCTATGACCGGCACAAGGTTCATCATGAGTGTGCTGTAACATAACTCCTCGGAAGGCCCGAGGTACCACCCATTGCACAATACCATGCTTACTCGTCCGTATCAACAGATCTTTCTGGAGATGGAACATGTCCTTGGAGATGTAGAGGATCTTCAGTTCCTCATCGTCCTGACAATCCTCCAGAGTTAATGGGTGTTCCTGGGGGTTCTGCAGAAAAAGGTAGAAACGTCCAAGAGTAGGATCTTGTTTCTGGGCTTGCACGAGGTCGAGATCTGTGCTCTCGCCACACCATTGAACCACAGGGGGCATGGTGGATAATTGAGCTTGTCGCCGGGTAACCGCCGTCACAATTCGAAGCCCATTAGTCTCGGGGGCCTCCAACTGCCAGAGGTCTCCAGAGACAGCACCCTCCTTGGCAAGCTGATCAGCTAGATCATTTCCAATCTTGTCAGGGTTATCAACACGGGCATGACCTTTCACTTTCTTCCAGTAGATGGTCATGTCATTTTCATGAGCTACCTTGTCCAAGGCCAGAATCAATCCGGCATGTTTGACAGGTTTCCCTTTGGAATTCAGCATATTGTTAGATTTCCAAATGGGTAAGTGGGAAACAAAATTCTGTCGGACGTAGTCTGAATCAGTACAGATGGTTAGGGTGTGAACCCCTTCCCGAGCAGCGGACTGGAGAGCTGCCAGGGCTGCAGCTAGCTCTGCATACTGATTAGTCTTGGTACCCAGACGGTACTTCAAGGGTTCACAAGGGTAGTTCTGGTTCCAAACTACACCTATACCTGCTACCAGTTCATGGTCAGGCTCTCGACGGTAAGCACAACCGTCCACATACACCTTGGGGTAGCCTTTACAGAGGTTCTCATCATAAGGACGATGACGAGAAGGCTCAGGCGTACATGACTCCATTTCGGTGTCTAAATTACCCACTAAAGGTTCTCTGGCAGTGCAATCGTGCAATTCAGCCAGGCCCTGTGCGGCGGCATCCTTGCGGTTTTGAGCATACCTTACCTCTAGGGGCCAGCCCTGAAGTGCTAAGGTCCAGGAGACAATGCGACTGTTTGACACTTGTCCCGATTTAATCCGATCACTGCCTTGGAACTTGATGGGTTGGTGATGAGTCTCAACAACCAGCCTCTCACCTTGGATATAACTGCGGAAATATTGGAGGGCCCAGACTGTGGACAACAAGGACTTCTCACAGTCGGAGTATTTCCTCTCCACTTCCGTTAAAGCTTTGCTGGCATAGGCAATAACTTTCCTATCTGTGTCATGCATCTGGTACAGAACAGCACTCATAAAGTGATCGGTGAAACCTAGTTCCACGAAGAATCCTCTGCCACTCTCTGGATAGGCAAGACAGGGAGCTCGACTCAAAGCCGCCTTCAGCTCTTCTAGAGCTGCCTCTTGGTCGGGATTCCATGCCCAAGGTTCATCTCTTTTGAGGAGTTTGACCAGGGGTCGGGAAATCTCCGCATATTGATCCACAAATTGGCGTGAATAATTGCAAATGCCCAAGAATGAGCGCAGCTCACTCACGTTGGTCGGACGTTTGAGTTGTTGCAAGGCCACAATTCTCTTCCTTTGAGGCCGCAGTCCCTCAGCAGAAACTTCGTAACCCAAATAATTGAGGGATTTCCGGCACCATTGGCCCTTTGAGAAGGACAGCTTTGCTCCCGCAGCTTTCAGTTGCTGGAAAACATGCTCTATTTCTTGCAAATGGTCAGTAAAACTGGTGCTCTTCACCAGAATGTCGTCTACATAGACGAGGGTGCCTCTAGTCTCAGCATCAGGCAAAGCCTTATGCAGGAAAATATTGAAGTCTGCTGGGGCATTCAAATAACCAAACGGTGTCCGATTCCAAGTATTTTGTCACCTACTGAAGGTAAAAAAGCCAGCTTATGCTGATCTTCTGGATGGACAGGTATAGTCCAAAATCCTGAGGCCAGATCCAGGCTTGTAAAGTACCTTGCACCCTTGATGGTGGCTAAGTTCTGTTCCAGATGTGCCATAGGCCATCTGGATAGAGGTACCTTTTTATTAAGCTGGCAATAGTCCAAAGCTAAGCGCCAGCTAGAATCCTTCTTGATGACAGGCCACAGTGGGGCATTGTAAGTACTGTTGCATTGACATATAATTCCCTTTTGTTCCAGGGAATTAATGATTTCCTGAACGGATTCATAGGAGGCCAATGGGATTTTATCCTGCCTCACAAAGACGGGTTTACTGTTTGGATCCGTAGGAATACGGGTGACATGTAGGTCGGTGAGACCACAGTCATAGGTGTCAGTGGCAAACAGGTCCTTGTGACGGTACAGCAGTTCTTTTAATCGGGCCTTTTCTGACTCATCAGTGCAGGCGTCTGCTTCAGCAAGTTTTCCCGCAACCATTTCGTCAAATCCCAGAACAGGTTTGTTTGAGGGTATTTCAATCTTCTCCTCAATCTCATCTTGGAGAGAGGAGACCTGGATGGCTTGGACAGCATGGGGCTCCCCCCCCTGGTGGGTGAGGGAACTAACAGCCTCATCGAGTTTACTTGACAAAATCAGATGGTCAGACTCGAGGTCCACCTGAGAGGTCACAGCACTATGTGGCCAGACAAACTGTAAGGTGAGGAGGCCTCGGGGTGAGGATCATACACATGCAGGGGTTCCCCCCCCCCCCCCTTCACAGATGTTCCAGGAAACAAGGCCTTCCCCAATAATCTGGAGACTCAATTCCACACTTGGGAACGATTCTCCCACTAGGAATCCCAGAGGTTCGCCTTTCACAAGGTGAATGTGATCTGGGTTTGGATTGGTGAGCAATAAGTGTAAGGAGGGAGCTGTGGCCTCCATGCAGGGTATGGGACCCATGGCTAGGCCCAGCTCCTCAAAACGGGAATTTGGACTGAAGAAGACCAAGTTGTCTGAGACCACATGTCCTCGGGTCACCTGTATCGGCAGGGGACAATCCTGTACCCTCCCAGGTATGTGGATGTCTTCTGCACTGACCACTTCACAGACTTGAGGAACTGTCTGACCAGCCCGTAGGGATGGGTGGGCACCAGAGAAATCCTCCGGATCTCCTTCCATCCTACTCCAGAGGATGTTGTTCACGAAATCCACATAAGTTCCCAGTCGAACAAGACAATCTGAGCCTAAGGAGAGGGGCACCTCAAGTCCTCTGATGATGGAGAAGGTGTGCCGAAAACCTTTGACCTCAACTTGCAAGGGGAGATTGCAGTAGCCCATTAATGTCTTGAGCCCTTCCCCAGGCACTTGGAACGAAGTCTTTGCTCCCATTACCCAATCAAGGGTAAGCTGTTGTTTGAGCCGATAGAAAAGCGTCTCACTGATGATGGAGTGGTCATAGTGGGGTAATAGGTAGGCCCTTTCCTTTTGGGACATGCCCACCTGCACATATATAAAGGGACCTTTCTCAGCCGAGAATATGTCCGTCAGTCTCCTAGGGTGATCTAGGCAGGGATGGGATGGAGGAGGGGTTTGCACCTCACAACCTTCCACAGGTTCCTTCAGGAATATCTGCAGGCAGTCAGTATCAAGGACAATGTTAGCTACTGAACCCACTGCAATGGCAACCACGTCGCTGATGCCCTGATCCTCATCTCCAGCCCTTTCATACTGGAGCTGAAGGATCTGGGGATCAGCTGACCTCTGGAAATTAATCCTGATGGACTTGTTTGTGTGTTCCACCGAACAAGGACCACTGACTCTGCTGTCATGTTTTACCCTAGCATAAGGTATGGGATGTGTGACCTGTGTCCAGATCACTTCCTGGACATAGTCCAGAATGGGGCGTAACCGTTTCAGGAGCTCATTGCCAATCAAGAATTCTTCCCCAGGGCACTTAGTAATGATGACAGGATGTTTCACCTGTAATTTTCCAATTTGGAGGTTAAGCCAGACTTGCCCCATTGACTCTATGGGCTGATTCCCATAAGCTGCGAGTGACAAATCACTGGGTGTGACATGTAGGGTCCTCTGACTCCCCAAGGAAGCAGTGAGTCTATCAAAGAGACTCGAGGTAATCGGGGTAGCCTCAGAGGCTGAATCTATCAGGCCCTCACAGAGAAAAGCCTGCTGAATTGTAACAGGAACAGTGTACCTCTGTCCTTTTGGCTTGAGTTTACCCAGAAAGTACTTGTGCTTCCTGATGGTGTCAAAGGCTGGACCCTCGCTGTCCATTGTGGGGCTGTCACTCTGTGTCCATGGGGTGGCATCTCCAGCTGGCTGCACCTGTGCAATAGTGACCTGTGGGACAGAAACAAAGTTGGTTAGTCATTCAGTCGCATTAGAAGGGGAAGAGGAGTCAACCAGTTCCTCCTCTGGCTTCTGAGGCTTTGCTCGTGGCTTAGGTGGCGCACTACTAGCAGAAGCCTCCTGTGAGGAGCTGAATGCAATGGTAGCCTTCATCATATCTGTCAACTCGCTTATTCTCTTTTCCAGCTCCTGGAATTTGTCAAAACCGGGCTTTCTCTTCCAGTTCCGGTTCTGTGGAGCGAAACGCTGATTGCCAGAGCGCTGCTTAGACCCAGATGACTGGTTATTCTGGGATGGCCTGGGAGGATTCTGTGGAGCAGAAGGAGAAGAGTTATTTTCCAACGAAAGGGTAGATTTTACAGCACTAACACACTGTTTTGGCTCTTTGACTTTGCTTGGAGCCCTTACTGTGCTGCCAGTATTGGTTGCTCTCATGTTGGGAACAGCTTCCCAAATCCACTCAGCATGTTCTATCACACGTGACAGGGGTTTGTGACGCTTGTCAGAGATATAAGGCTTAATAGATGGAAGGAGCAACTGACAGAAAAGATTACGAAACTCCTGATGGTGTTCTATTGTTTCCCAAGAAGGGTCACTCTGAAAGAAGGTCTGCCTAAGTCTGTAAGCAAACTCTCGGGGTGTTTCATTTTCCCTATGAGTCATACTAAATGCTGCCTGCTTTGCAGCAATATCATCAGGGTATGGCCCATAATGTTTCTTTAGTGCCTGTTCAAAGATGACGATGTCCTCCTTTTCATCGTCTGCCATGGCCCTAATAAACTGCTGACAAGGTACATCAAAGGACCATGGAAGATACAGAACCATGTCCTCCCCCCTGGTAATGTTCAGTGCCCGAAAGGCATCTTGGACTGCAGCTAAATGTTCATTTATGGTGGCACGACCATTTTTCTCAAAAGGTGTGACTATACTCCGCAAAGTTGTAATAATTTGTAATTGGGCGACAGAAGCACCTTCATTTGTTTTCCCTTGCAGGACACGGGAGCATAGAGGATTTTGCTTGCCTTCAGCTCCCTCTAGTGGTCGCTGCTGGTACAGTCTTCCATCACTAGGGGGACTTCCCACCCCCCCCCCCCACCGCTCCTTGTATGGGGAGGGGTCGAGAGTAGGGTGTTTCACTCCGCCCTGTTTCTCTCCTGTGCTCATGCGCTGTGGGAGAGAACTGACTCTGTTCTGGAAAAGCTGCCTTTCTACACTGGGCAGGGTTTCCAGTCGCAAACTGCCGTCATCTACCCTCTGGTAATTCGAGAAGCCTAGGGGGATCAAATTATCCCTGTACTCTGTCTCATTACCCTGAGAGGTGGACTCATAGGCCAATCAGCTCTTAATTGCCGGATTTCGAGGTTAACTCTCTGTATTTCCTGCCCACATTCCTGACGTGCAACAGCTAGCTCTCTTTGCAGATCGGCTGTACGCCGTCTCGCTGCACTTAGAGCAGTCTCTGTCTCATTTAACTCAGCCATCAGAGCTCTCTCTTGCTGCTTATAAAGAGCAGCGTCCGCTTTTAACCTCTTGGTCTGGGCGGCTAGTTCAGTTCTACAAACTGTCAGAAACTGCAATTCCTTTTGATCCTGTTCACCACGCTTCTTAAGAGCGGAAACCTGAGCCACTAACTCTCTGTGTGAACCATCGTTACAAACACAGGAATAGCTGCTAGAATTACACTGACTCAGTAAGACGCAACTCATTCAGAGATCCTGTAATGTGGGTTACAAACCCGTCTCAACAGACAATTCTCTAGCCACAAACCTCAGTATAAACAGCTGCTTGGACCACAATAGGACAATTCAGAAATAGTACACAAATTCTGAGAGCCGTAGCTCATTCAGAAAGACTCATCCCTTGGAAGAGACCTCATTATTATGTAGGGTATATTAGTAGCATAAAAATAAGTTAGACTCTCTGTTGTCCAGGGGGAATGGCTACTATTACCCAGCCCAAAGTTCGGTGAGTTATTCTGGCAATGAGCCACGAAAGAAGTCTGGTCTGCAGAGATATATTAGACTTTATTATAGGCAACCAGGTAGAAAAATATACACACATATAGCTAATTAGAAACATGAGGTAGAAATTTGTTATAGTACAGATGTACACTTGGACAACGTAATAAATCACTGATTAGTAACCAGACGTCACTGATTCGCTCTGCACTGAGGAAAAGTAAGAAATATATTGCTAACCCCTTGCCCATCCGGAGGAGGAGAGATAAGTCAGTACCTTAGTTCCGTCGGGCACTCAGGAACAACGCAGTCCAGGGAGGCAGCTCCTAGGTAATGCAGGCTCCAGCCCCATCAGAGGCGAGCCGCAGTAAGTCCGAACAGGAGGTATCTGTGAAAGTCTTATCTCAGACCTTTGGAGGACGGCCTAGCCCACACTTAGTGGCCGTCTTGCGGAAGGGTCAGGTCGCAGGAATCAGGTACGCAGTGCACAGCAGAGAGGAACCGGTGCAGAAGTCTGTATGAACAGGTGGGAAAAAACCCCCAACTCTCTCTAAAGTTCCAGTGCAGATTGCATTATTCTGTGTAAGAATCCTCCGTCATAGGTCCGATGATTGGTTGGCACCAGGCAATCTGAGGTGTTCTCAGCGAATCAGGAGGTAGATGATGGGCAGCTTCTTGCAAACAAAGGCACCATAGTAAGAAGTCAGGCCGAGGCAACAGTATGTAACTTCTGGGCATGTACAAGTGTCCAAGGCCAGCCACGGACAATAACTTCTGTATGTATGCTTAGAAACGCTGCGCCAGCAGTTGCTTGGAGGTCGTTTGTAGCTGAACACAGCAAAAGTGTAGTGAAGAATCCATCTTGTCAGTGCAGTTTGGTTCAGGCCTGAGTTGCTGAGCAGGCCGGAGATTTGCATGTAGAATTGCAGGGGTACCAGCCCTACAGTTCCTCAGCCCTCATAATGACTAATTGCTCTGTATACACCATTTGCTACATCAATGTTATCTGTAAGCCAATATAATCATCCAAGTTTAGCACCCTTGTTCTATGTAAACATATTGGTTCATGGTATATGTAAACGCTCTGAATTCCACGATGGGACGGTATAAAAAAAATGTTAAATAGATTCAAGAAAAGGGCATCTTGAGTTTGCAAATCAGGTGGACAGTAGATAGTCAAGGCTTCTAACAAGCTCAGTGGAACTTTGTGATTTAGAGACTTAAATACTAACATAAGAACTTTATAAAGAAAGCGTGGTTTGATTGGTAGCTAGTGTAACTCAAATGAGCAATGATCTGCCCACGTCTCGCAGTTTGTAATGAGACATGCTGCAGCATTCTGTATTAGCTGTAGAACCTACATGGCATATGCTGGAAACCCAATAGTCCAAAGGTGACAGGACCAAGGCTTGAACAAAAGCACAGAGATTTGCTGTTGATACAAAAGGTTTAAGTCTGTGAATCATCTTCAATTTCAAGATTGTAGCTCTAGCAACTTTTTGTATTTGAGGTTGCATAGTAAGTTGGGTAACCAGAATAATCTCCCAGGTCATGAACCTGAATTTTAATTGGTAATGTGCAATCACGGGTACTCATGTAAATGGAGACAAGATTGGGCAATGCCCAAGTTAAATATAAGACATCTGCTTTACTGACATTCAATGCCAACTTACTGTGGTTCATCCATGTTTTCACAGTTCTAATGCATAAACCTAGTGATCCAAGATAGTTTTCAAAGAAGAAGTGATGGGAGCCATCAACTGGATATCATCAGCATAGATCCTATGCATGATATGCAGTCCAGAAAAGTCCTTGCAAATAGGAACAATATAAATATTGAATGATATCGAGAAAAGTGCAGATTCCTGAGGAACTCCGAAAACATTAGGACACTAAAAGGGAAAATTTCTCAGCTGCTCTAACTTGAAACTTACAATTTGATAAAAAAGAGTGAAACCAGGAGTATACTGTTTGAGAAATATAAATTTTATGTAACCTACAGTAACTAGTAATGATGAATGATCAATGGTATCAAAAGTAGCCGAGAGATCTAAAAGATGTGTAGATATGATTTGCCTTGATCAAATCCTAAAAGAAAGGTGTCCATCATGGACGACAGTGTTTCTGTACCATGATGTGGTCAAAAACTGACCTAAGAGAGGCTGAGTATGTCCCATCTGTCAACATACTCTGCCTCTCTTCTCATTTTTCCATGATTTTGGCTAGGAAAGATAAAGAAGAGAATGGGCAATAAAGCAAGTGGATCTTTCATATTTAAAGAGGAGCTTTACATAACGGTTAGCCAATATCAGGTGGCAGGTTTGAGAGTGTTTGTATCGTGAGTTGTTTGGCCATTATCTGAAGTGATCTTCAGCATGCTGCCATTTGGAATGGGAAGGTATCTTTTCAAATGTGAAAGTTTTTGGCCAAGTGACTTAAACTGACAGTAAAGGTGCAGATCTGAGAAGAATGTGGGTTTTTTTGTTGATTTGTATATGAACTTAATTGCTTTTAAAATTTGGACATGTTTCTTCATGGATCTTTCTTTGTATGATTTTTTTAAAATCTTTGAAGGTGTTTGGATTGTCTTTAGTTAGATTTGTTTTCTGGAACATATATTTGCATTTTAGACATTCTTTCGTATAAATTTGTGGTATTTCAAGTTATTTTTAGAATGTTTTGACATTTTGTTATATATTGGAATTTGTAGGGTAAATATATTGGAATTTGTAGGGTAAATAATTTTGTAGAGTTCTAAGACTTGGAATGTTTTCTGTTTTGTTTTGTTTTTTAAAAAATCTTCATAACCTAAGAAAAACTTTAGGCATAGGAACTGTACTGTTTTGACATGCTCACAATCTTGAATATTTGGCACATCCATAAATGTTGTTCTCTGTTTTGTTTATGCTTTAATTTAAGACTTCTCTAATATATGTACATTCATAATTTTTCCTCATTAAAACAAAATGAATGACAAATGAGACAAGAATGGATAAACATACATTAATATCCAACCTTTTCCATGGAGATAAGAGTAGGGTGATTCAGTTAAAATAATTTATTGCTTATATCGGAGTAGTTCTAGATTTTTTTCTAAATTGAAACTTTATCCAGTCATAAGTGATGGAACTATAATTAGATGAAGGGTTCTTTATTTTATGTGCTATGTGAATGTGAATATGTTGTTACTTTTTGGTATCATGTTGAGGAAAGAATTGTTACAATTAGTGTAATTTCTTGAATATTCCAATGCTCTCCACCCACATCAAACTCATTTCTGACCCTGGCACAGTGTTAAAACTGTCTTACATCTGATTCATGCTCATTTAGATAAAGGGAACAAGGTTTTATTAATCTTATTCGACTTGATTGCTGCTTTTGATCTGGTCGACCACACTCTACATCTACAGTGCCTCCATGATTCGGGCATCCAGGATACTGTCTTGTTCTTTTCATATCTTTATATGTCATGTCTTTTTAGTTACTTCCTTGCCCCTGCGGTGTTTGGTATTTTTATTTCTCCCCTTTGCTATACTAGCACAAGATCTGGGTTTTCTACCATTTTTGTATGCTGACGACATTGTTGTTAGTCACAACAGCAAATTGTAATGTAGGGTTTCTTCGTGACATCTCGCTCAAATTGGCACAACTAACAAACTGGTTGCATGGAAATGGACGACTTCTGAATATTAAAAAGACAGGCTATAATCTTCTCAAACAAAAGAGCCCCAATTCAGTGATAAATAAATAGTATACTCACAAAAATCACCAAACTAACCCCTAAAACTAACCCCTAAAAATTATCACTTTTTAGGGGTTAGTTTGGTGATTTTTGTGAGTATAATCTTCTCAAGACAGCATAATTCCTCCCAAGCCATATTTCTTTCAGAATTCCCCTCCCTGCTCCCCTCTCCTCTCCTCCCCAAGACACATCAGAGATTCTCCCATACTGATTCAAAGCATTCTACTTTTTGCCTTCGGGCTGCTGTTAACTTTTCCATATAACACTTTCGATGGCTGGTCTGCTCATTCCCATGCAGGCTCCATCCAATAGTATCACCCATATGTGAAGACTTGTCCTGCTGTCCTTGCAGAACACCTGCTACAGGTGAGTAACGAGAAACTTTGATTGAATTTCTCAAAGATTAGATTGTGGTCCTCTTTGGAATTGATTAGGATGTATATGTGGAATATTTTTGAAATTACTTATTACCAGATTTCTATTTCTATATTATATTACCATACAACAGGTGTTATAATTAACAATTCCATTGAGAATGGATTGGATGTTATCTCTACTAATGAGCAAGGACCATCATTATATGTGTGTGTACAGCACTGTGTATGTCTTGTAGCACTATATTTATTTGTCTTTTTTATACCGCCTTATGATATTACCATTAGAGCCTCTTATTTGTTTTCTTCACCCAGGAAGTGGATATGAATTTAATTTTTACAAAATATTTAAAAAATGAATAGATTTCTTTTCTGGGAAGTGAATATCTTTCTAGTTATTTAATGGCGTTCTTTTCTTTATTTCCAGTGTTATTTTTAATTATATAAACCACATGGATTGTTTTGTCATTTTTGTGGTATATCAAATAAATGAAACCGTAACATAACCCATAACCGTATTTATTTTTTCCTGATATTGTAAGAGTTGACTTGATCATAAAATTTTTCAGACTTTGAAGTTGCAGACACTTGCAATAGCAGCAACTTTTTTTAAGGTTCCCATGCAAGTGTCTAGTTACACATCAGGGAAATGAATGTATCTTCTTTGACTAAATTCAATTGGAGGATTTTTTTTGTGTAATAGAAAGGTGGTCTGTTGTTTTGTATGATATTCATTGGGTGGTGGAGCTTGTGATGCTGCAAACCCTCTGGGAGCGAAAGAATATGTTTTAAACCCGGGAAAAGTCAAACACCGACTGCAATGTCCCGAGGAACCATGTAGGGGGAGCAGGAGAGACCTCCAAGGAACAGAGGAGCCACACCTCCTAGGTCAGGAGGTAGTGCCAGCCCACCTCCAATCAAGAAAGAGAGGAGTGCCTTTTAAAGGGAATTTGAAAGGTTGGCAGGCAGAACAAGCGGAACAGGGCCGAGAAGGAAACCGGGAACAAGAAGCAGAACTACAGGAACCTGGAGTGGAACCAGGAGCGGAACTGTCAGAGTCAGGAGAAGCAGAATCAGGGGCAGGACAGCCCTGGAAAGGGGGATATCCAGGAGGAGCAATAATCCCTGACCAACAGATTCACAGGAGGCAGCAGCAGCCTCAGAGGTTGGGAGAAAGGAGACCCTATGGAGAAGGTGGGACGACTCCAGCCCGAGTGAGTGGTAGCCATATTGAGAGGCCAAGGCGTGGCTGTGACTGTGACCTGAAGCCCACAGCCAAACGCTTGGAGAGCTTAAGGCCTAGTACTCAGGCCAAGCAGGATCCCTACTGGAGCAGGCCTCAAGCCTCACCCGGAGCAGTCCAACCAAGAAGACAAGGTAACCCATATTTTACTAAAAGCAGGGTACAAACTGCGGATGTATGGGGTGTGCGAGGAGCACAATAATATTATCCTTATGAGAATGTTTGTAAGATAAGGTGCGAGGAACACGCGCCCACTAAAAGACTTGTTAAGGTCCAAGCTGTACAGAAAGCTAAGACAAGACTCTTGCCAAGCAAGGACAGTTCACAGTATCTGAAGGCACAGGACCGACGCCCAGTTCTCAACCCCGAGCATTGGGAAGTTCTACGAAACATATTTAAAGAACCTTATGGCAACTTACCCCCAAGTACTGACTTAGGCTCAGAGGCCTCAGAAGCCGAGCCGATGCAAATGGAGTTTGAGTCAGACCATGAGATGGATTGTAGCTTCTGTAGGAGAGGGAGCCTAGAGTCCTGTCTGAGCAACTGAGCTATCTTGGGAGTTAAGACTGTTTATCTGCTTTATCATTGAATGTGAAGATAACAGTTTTCCTTTACTGCTTTCTTTTCCTTTTTACCTGAAGTAAGGAATTTGTGTTTTGACGTTTTTGTAACCAAGCAATTGAACCTTTGTGCATTAACAGGGGAAATAAAAGCCTTTTATTTTCCCCCATTCGGACCTTTTGTTTCTGTGGGATTTTTGGTGACAGAGAACGCTACCAGGCCTGAAAGTCCCTGGGCCCTGCATGATATTGGCCAAACCCAATCCATAAATATTTTTATGCCCCACCTACCTCGCTCCAATACGCTGCCCAGGTAGGACGGGTGACAAGCTAGGGTAGAATATTCGCTGGATTCTCTCCTCCCTTCATATGACAGCAACAGCCGAAGCACCCGCACTATTGATCAGCTTTGACATGGAAAAAACGTTTGATTGGGTTAATTGGAGCTACATATCTCAGGTACTGGAAACTATGGGGATAGGGGGATTTTTCACTGACACGGTAAGACTGCTATACTCTAACCCCAGAGGACAAGTTCTGGTAAATGGCTCTTTGTTGGCTGACTTTCCGCTGCATTGAGGGACCTGACAGGCTTTTCCCCTCTCTCCCCTCCTCTTTGTTTTAATATTAGAGCCATTACTCGCCAACTATGTATGCACCTGGATTTGCTGGGAGCATGAATCGGGAGAGAGGAGTTCCACCTCTCAGCATTTGCAGATGATATTTTGGTGTATCTGGACTCCCCACATGATACTCTAACTATGTTGAATATTTTTGAAGATTTTGGTAAATTTTCTGGCTTAACACTGAACTTAGAAAAATCAGAAGCACTATACATCAGTCCATCCGAACGGGATCGAACGACAACTTTCCATTGAAGTGGGCCTCCACCAACTTTAAATACTTGGGCATCCAACTACCGGCAGACATTGGGAGACTACAGGAACTTAATGTGGCAATGCTTCTAACAGACACACGTGACTGTTTGGCGCTGTGGAAGGATCTCTCCCTGTTGTTGGGAGGCCGTATTGCGCTCTATTTTTCCTCCCAAAGTGCACAACCACCCAGCAGTAGTTGGTAATATTTCCTAAATGGCTATATATTCTGCACGTTCTGCCTATATTACTAACTGGTAAGGAACTATGTACCTTAGAACACAGTCTCAATAAATTTCTCTGAAGGGACAGAGACCTAGAATCCGCCTACGATGCCTTCAATAACCCTCGGATCGAGGAGGAATAGGAGTGCCTGACCTATGCTGTTACAACATGGCCTGTCTGCTATGGAACATGTGTGATTGGCTTGGTACAACAGCATATTACACTCCATTGCATTAGAACAAGAGGTGGCATACCCTTTGGCATTACAATATGTCCTAATTCTGCTCTCCCGTGAATGCTTCGCACACCTGGTTTTTAGGGTGATGTGGCAGGTGTGGTGGCTAATGTGTAAATGTTGCCAGGGGAACCCTGGGGTTATATCACTCCTCCCCTTTTATGGCAATAGGGCCTTCCTACTGGGCATGGAGAGAAGGGCATTTTGCAGATGGGAATCTCTGGGTATAATGGCTATTGAACAAGTAATAGATGAGATGGGAGGGGTCTTGCCCTTTGCCAAACTATGAATCCTTTCGATACATACAGATATGTAGTTATATACATAGTTTGGAAATACAGGACCTGCGGGATGGTATCTGTGCAAGATTAAAGGAGCTCCTATACTCTGGCATGACACCTCAGGCCGCTGCCTGATCGCAGGACCTAAAGGTTGAGGTATCCGGGGAAGATATGCTTGCAGTGTTTACTTCTTCCCAATACCCAGTACTAACTCAGACTTTCGAGATATGCAATATTGAATACTATGGAGGAGCCACTTTGCATCGTGCCAGGCGTTCCAAGCGGACAGCAGTGCAATGGCAGACTGCCCAAGATGTAGCGCAGAGAGAGCTGACCTGGGGTATATATGGTGGAACTGCCGGGTGGTTGTGCACTTTTTGGAGGAAGTGGATAGACATTTGAGACTACTTTCTGGACTTAGTATGTCACTTGACCCAAGAGTCTTTATACTGGAACTGTTATCCTATGTTGAGGCAGCTAGAGGCTCCCAGCGGTGCTGGCTTGGCAGTGTCCGTCCTACTGGTCGCCTGCCGACTTCTCCTACGAAATTGGCTACTCCCAATGGGCCCTGCATTGGCACAATGGAAAAAGGAATACATTCTTTCCTAACCATAGAACAGGTTGGAGCATGGGCCAATGGTCGATTCAAAGATACATTTTTGGTAGAATGGGAACCATATATTCAAACACTGACCCCAAGAACTCAAAGACGCATTCTAAATGTCCTTTAGAACTAAAGACATCTGGAAGATCAAGGGGAGAGATTTCCCCCTGCTACGAACTCCAGAGTTATATGGGGGGGAGGGATAGGGGGAATATTAAGCTACAAATATATGCTAAGATCTGGAAACAGAATCTGGGGGCAATCTAGAGTAATAAACTTGTCTTGGGATAATATCGCTACCCGGGAGCGGGTCACACACAAGCTTGATAATAGCTAATACACAGAGACTGACAAGATGGGTAGCCGGTCAAAACAAGTTTACTGTAGATTGGGACAGATATATTGGGGAGTCTACGAGGATTACATGTCTAGGTCAACCCGGCAGTGTAAAAGACAAAACTGCCGGGAAAGCTGTAATTTAATATATAATTGCATGAGAAGCATAGTGAGCTATATGGGGGGGGGGGGGGGGGGGGGGGGGGGGGGGTGGGGGGTGGG
The DNA here is from genome assembly GCA_033557465.1 of Ichthyophis bannanicus. NCBI lineage: Eukaryota > Metazoa > Chordata > Amphibia > Gymnophiona > Ichthyophiidae > Ichthyophis > Ichthyophis bannanicus. The sequence goes on from CM066035.1 coordinate 433,352,015, forward strand.
GGGGGGGGTGGTGGAAAATTACCAGACAATAATTGTAAAGAGCATTTGACAGCATTGATGTTCTTTTATCAGTTTTTATTTAACAATGTTAAAAAGGTTGCAAAATATGTTAATTGCATACTTCTAATGTGACTTGTAATATATACCAATTTATCTTTGTTGCTGTCTCAATAAAGATTTTTTTTTTAATTTATAGATTTTGATTAAAATTACAATAACCAAAAAGAACAAGGCCAATCAAAAATTTCAAGAAACCAATATACATATACACAGATTATGACAGAGTAGATAAAGTCCACATTAAGGGACCCGACTGGGAATAAAATTAAAGAAATATAAAAAATAAAGCAGCAAATAAGGCAAAAAGCCCACAGTAGGAGGCCAGTTACAATTAAACACCCTTTATCACCTCTAATGCCCTCTGCTTCTCTGAAATAAAGTTTTCCAAATGAGTGACGTCTACAAAAACATAAGATGCACCTTCATAATTGATGATGCATTTACAAGGGAAATGCAAAAAAAAAAAGAAGTAGCTCCCAATGACAAAACCTGAGGCTTTAAAGCTAGAAAAAGCCTCCGCTTGAGCTGGGTGCTACGTGAGACATCAGGGAAAACATTCACAGGATGTCCACAGAACTTGGCAGACTTATATTTGAAAAAAGTACTAAGAATGCGTTATTTAACATCTCTAGACATGAAAGTCACCAATAAAGTGGAACGCGAATTGATTAAATCCAGGGAGTCCTCTAAAAAGGCAGTTAGGTTAGAAATAGTGGGTTCTATCACATCAAGTTCGCCCTCAACGGGATTAACTTTCTTAGAGCTGGAGGGAATATAATAAAGCTGAGAAACTTCAACAAAATCAGAAATCATTAACACTTCCTTCAAATATTTATCTAACAAGATCTTAGGAGCAAGGAGAGTAGAATGAGGAAAATTTAAAAAAATGAAGGTTACAAGACCGCACAGAATTCTCCAAGGCTTCAAGCTTATTATGCAAAACGAAAGAATCCTTGATACCTGCAGTCTTAACTGCGTGTAAAGGCAAGACCTGAGCCTCCAGTTTTGAAAAGCGCCACATCAACTGATGAAACTTTCCCTTCAAGCTGCTGCAGGGAAACTACAGCTTCTTGAGAGAAAGTACATTAAGCATTTAAAGTAGTAGACATCTTATCATCAATAGATTTCAAAGCCCCCCCAACATCCTTTAAAATAATCTCCTTGTCAGGTGATAGGGTCGGGAGTTCAACAGCACTACCAGGCCTAACCATAGAGACTGTATTAGGAAAACTCACAGGAAAATTAGAATCCCTTACCTTTTCAGAGGACTCCCCGGTGGAAGCATAGAACAACGAAGGAAGAGGACAGGGTGGGGGAGACCTCCCTCTTGAGCTCAGGGAGGCTCCCTCTGGAGACGACTGCGTAATAGGAAGAGGAGCAAAGTGCTTATCGAGGGGGCCAGCCGGTTTCACTGTACCGGTTGAACCTCCCCCGGCACCACTCCCAACTTTTGCCTTTCGTTTCCCCATAGTAGCAGAACTACATGGAAAAATAAACAGAAAACAAAAACCCAGCTAAGGAAACAAACACAAACTGCGGGTAGCAGAAATGTGTTAGCGCCGTGGTAACACCGCTGTGACGCCGAAGGGGCGTGGCTCGCCCCTTTGAACACGCCCCTTTGAACCACGCTCCGCGAACACGCTCCACAATTAAATAAGAAAAAAGCTTTATAGAAAAACAATACAGACAAGGATCAAAAGGGTCCTCGCAGCATGCGGGCTAGCTCCCCCGATGCCTGTCTGGTGCTCCAGGGAAGACGAGGGCATCCTGTAGCAGCGCTGCACAGCGGCAGCAGACCCAAGGACCGTTGGATTGGCCCCAAGTACCCCCAATGAACTTCCCAGCCAAGTCCAGGTAACAGGAGAACTGGCAGCTTTTAAATCCCGATCAGGGGTCCTCACAGCATGCGGGCTAGCTCCCCGATGCCTGTCCGGTGCTCCGTGGAAGACAAGGGTGTCCTGTAGCAGCGCTGCACAGCGGCAGCAGACCCAAGGGCCGTTGGATTGGCCCCAAGTACCTCCAACGAACTTCCCAGCCAAGTCCCTCAATAAAGAAATTTAACATAAATAAACATAAACACAGAGACACAGCTAGACTCTCCTCAGGAAAATAAACAAATGCATCATACCATTGAGCTACCCTCCTGAGACACACTTTACCATGAGTTTTTCATCCAAGTCTTCCCACATAGACATGCCTGAGTTAACAAATGGAGGAAAAGAGAAACATGCCATTGTGTTGCACTGTAAGTGTGCACCTTCATTTTGCTTAAACTCAGCAAAGTTTGTTTTTACCACATCCTCTGTCGTCAAATTCCAGAAGGCAATTGTTTTTCATGAAAAAAATATTTTTTCTTATTTGTTTTAAATCTACTACTTAGTAACTTCATGGTTTGTCCCCTCATCTTTGTACTTTTTGAAAGAGTAAGTAATAATTACCAGTGTTTACCTATTCAACTTCAAGCAGTGCCAGTGTAGTAGAGTTATACGTGCTGCTCCATGTAGGTTGCTCCTCTCTATTTATTGTTATGTTTGCTTTGATTCCATCCTCTTGCTATGTAGTGATCCTCTGTCTGTCCTATGCCTTTTTGAATTCCGTCATTGTTTTTGCTCCTATCATCTCCTCCAGGAGGGCATTCCAGGTATCCACCACCTTTTCTGTAAAAAAAAATAAAAAATTTCCCGATGTTGTTTTTAAGTTTACCACCTTGCAGCTTCAGTTCATGTCCTCTAGTTCTACAACTTCTCCATCTTTGAAAAAGGTTTTTGTTCATTAATACCATTTAAGTATTTAAAGGTCTGTATTACATCTCCTCTGTCTCTCCTCTCCTCTCTAGGTATACATATTTAGGCCTTCAAGTCTTTTCTCATATGCCTTCTGGCACAGGCCCAATATCATCTTGGTTGCCTTCCTATGAACCATTTCAAGTCTTTTTATATCCTTTGTAAGGCTTCACCAATGACTTATACAGAAACACTAATACCTCTTTCCTACTACTTATTCTATTCTGTATGCAGCCTAATATCTTTCTGGCTTTGGCTACCACCTTGTCACACTACTTCACCACCTTGAGATCCTCAGACACAATCGCTCTGAGGTCATTCTCCTGGTCTGTACACACCAGACTCTCATCCCCTATCGCTTACAGCTCCTTTGGGTTTTTGCATCCCAAGTGCATCAAATCTCAATTGCCAATAATTTGGCTATTCTTCTCATTTTTGTATATCTATTCTTATGTTGTCTACTTCCTCCAAAATGTCCACTCTGTTGTAAATCTTCATATCATCTGCAAAAAGGCAAACTTTTTATTTTAACCCTTTGGCAATATCAACCACAACAATTTTGAACAGTAATGGTCCCAGGACTGATCCCTGAGGCGTTCCACTATTCACCGTCCTTTCTTCAGAGTGAGCTCCATTTACCACTACCCTCTTTAGTTTGTCAGTCAACCAGTTCTTGATCCAGTTCACTACCTTGGGATCCATCCCCAGGTGGTTCAGTTTATTCACAAGCATCCTATAAGGAACAGTATCATAGGCTTTGCTGAAATCTAAGTAGACTATATCCATCGCTTGCCCTTGATCTAGTTCTCTGGTCACCTAGTAAAAGAAATCAATCAGATTTGTTTGGCAGGATCTTCTGTTGGTAAAGACATGTTGCCTCTTTTTATTTTTATTTATTTATTTGGTTCTTTTATACCGCCCCTTCCAGAGATCAGGGGTGGTTTACATTTAACACAACATATTACAAAGAACAGAGGTTGAACTATTTACGTAGATCCATAGGTATATTTAACATGAAGTGAATGCTTTATATACATAGTTGTCTGAACTGACGACTAGTATCTATTTACAGTTTACTATTTATGTGTATTTCTGTGAGTTTAGATTTGAATAGGGAGTATTGATGGGGGCAGTACAGAGGGTTCGGTGGTGATTATAAGGTGAGGTGAGGTAGGTGTTTGTGAGGTTGGATTATCATTGATGTTACTGTAGTGTTCAGTAAAAAGGTATGTTTTGATTTCTTTTCTGAATAGCTGTAGGTCTTTGGTCGCACAGATTGACAATGACAGTGAGTTCCAGAGACTAGGAGCAGTGTAGGAGAAGGCTCTGGAGCTAGTGGACTGTTTTGTCTTGCATATGGAGGTTGGTGTTACCAATGAGTGTTTTGCATATTGCCTACAGGATCTGTAGTCTGGTTGTGTTTGTATGAGAGTAGAAAGGTATGAAGGGGCTATGTTGTTGATCAGTTTGAATGTTGTCATCAGTAGCTTGTATTTTATTTGGCTCCCTACTGGGAGCCAATGAAGGTCGTATAAGATCGGGGTTATGTATGCAGTCAATCGGGTCTTGTATACTATTCTTGCTGTTTTGCGCTCTTTGGAGGATTGTTAAGGTTTTGACTGGTAGGCCCTGTAACAGGCTATTACAGTAGTCTACGTGGGGTGTAATGAGAGCGTGGACTACTGACCTGAAATCTTGAATATGAAGTAGGGGTCTTAGGTGTTGGATAGTTTTTAGCTTGAAGTAGACAGTTCTGTTTTTTTTTTAGATGGTGTATCATGCTGAGGGATTGATCTAATATTACTCAGAGGTATTTTACCTCCTACTTAACTGGGAGAGTCACGTCATTAATTGTGATTGCTGGGGGGGGGGGGGGGGTGTGAAATTTTGATTTCTTGAAACAAATAGGGTTTCTGGTTTTTTTTGAGGTTTATATTCAAATTGTTGGTGATCAACCAGGATTGCGTTTCTTTGATGCATTCTGAGAGTATGTTGTAGTTAATGTTTTTTATGTCTGTTGGGAGGGACAACATATGGGACAAAATTTGTTGGGAGGAGGAGTAGCCTAGTGGTTGGGGCAAGGTACTTCAGGCCAGAAGGTCGGAGGTTCAAATCCCACCAGAGGACAGCAACCTTGGGCCGGAAGGACTGGGGTTTCTAGTCCCACAGATGCTCCTTGTGGTCTTGGGCAAGCCACTTAACCCTCCATTGCCCATGTTCCCTGTAAGTATTAGTGTATGTGTCTCATATCCCTGCATGTTAAATGTATCCCCCAATTGTGTTGTGACCGCTTTGATTGAAGGATAAGGCGGTATACAAAACTGTCTAAATAAATAAATAAATAAATATGTTGTCTGCGTAAATGTAATATTCGATGCTGTATTTTTTGAAAATGTTAGTAATTGGCTGTAGGTATAGATTGAAAGGAAATGCTGAAAGTGCTGATCCTTGCGGTATCCCTTGGTTTTGGGGGAATGTATCTGATGTTTCCTGGCCTACGTGGACACGTAGTTTACGGTTTGGGCAGTATGATATGAACCATTGGAGAACTGTGCCTCCTAATCCTATTTGTGACAGTCTTGTAATTAGGGTGGTCTGGTTAAGGTTGTCAAACGCTGATGCAATATCAGTGTAAAGGAGGATAAATGCTCGATTAAGGTTGTCTGTGCCTCTGAAAAGATTGTCCATTAGGGATATCAACAGGGTTTCCACTCTGTGGAAAGGGTGAAATCCAAATTGGTACATATCTAGGGGGGAGTTTAGAGCGATGAAATCCTGAAGTTGTATTTGGATTACTTTTTCAATTATTTTCACAATAAACGGGATACTGGCTATGGATCTGTATGCATTCGGATCTTTTGTATCTAGTGACTTATTCTTTAGAATAGGGCAAATGGATATGCATTTCAGATCAGTAGGCATAATACCTTATGAGAGGGATTGGTTGACTATGTTTAGGAGATAAGGCGCTAATTCGGTCTTTGTGGATTTGATCCATGAAACCGGGCATGGATCAAGGGGGGAGATTGTGGTGTTTATTTTAGAAATTATGTATAGTAAGTGTTTTTGGTCAATTAGGTAAAACTGCCAATTGTTGACATTTGTTGGTTGTTCAGTTTGGGGGAAGGATACTGTTGGGGTTTTTATTTCTTAGCTTTTCTGAGAAATGGTTGGCAAGGTTTTGCGGGTGAATATTATCCGTTTCTGATTCAGTCTGACCAGTTCTTGTAAGTGATCTGACAATTGCGAATAGTTCTCTGGGACGGTTTAAGGAAAACTTTATTATCTTAGTGTGGTATTCGCTTTTCACATTATTAATGGCATTTTTGTAAGTTGTAAGTAGGTTGTTGTAGAGTGTTTTGTTTTCTTGAGTTTTGGCAAGTCTCCACTATTTTTTTTACTTTCTTAGTCTTTTTAGTTTAGTAAGCTTGTGGGTGAACCATTTTTCTGATCTTTTTGTTGTTTGCCTGGTGAGTCTGATGTGGGGAGTGGAAGCATTTTGTATGGAGTTATTCCATGTAATTATGGAGTTGTTAATGTCATTGGAATCGCTTGTAAGCTATGGCAGAATTTTATTTAAGAACGCTTCTTTATTGAAGTGGGCAAATTTCCTTTGTTGTGGTTCTGTGGTTGATGTAGATGTGAAGGTCATGTGTATGGGTAATAGAATGTCACCAGATGGTGATCAGACCAGGGTGCTTCAGTTATTATAGGGAGTATAGACATGCAGTTATTTGTCATGGGGGTCGGTAGGAAGATTAGATCGAGTAGGTTTCCCCTTGTGTGTATTGGGGAGTGTACAATTTGTTGGAATCCCATTTCTGACATTGCATCTAGGAATTCAGAAGCGTGGGAGGGATTGAGGGATGGGAGATTTAGGTCTCCAAGTAGTATGAGCGGTTTGCTGAGTGCTGCCGAGCAAGCTGTTTCTAGGATTGAAGTCAGATTGTTATCATATGAGGGGGGGGGGTCTGTAAATTAGACAAATGGATATGTATCTGTTTTCTTAATATACTGTCAGATGGTGACAGCCATGTCTCGGTGATGCACAGGATGTCTGGATTGGCATCTTTAATTAGGTCATTGATTAGCGGTATTTTATTTCGTACTGATCTCACATTGCTGAGGATATACTTTAGTGGGGTGGGGGTTTAAAGATATCTGGGGTAGTATTTATCTGGGAGGTTTGGATTTATATTAATCTATTTCTGTGTTGGTAGTTACTCTGGTGTGTTTTATGGTTATGATTATAGTGTCTTGGTTGAGGGTATGTATCATATCTGATGAGGTCGTGTATGATTTGGGATGGGATTGTAATTGTGTGTTTCTTGTTTGTACAGAAGCGCTTTTATCATCTGTGAAGAGAGGAGGAGGAGAGTGATTATACCGTTTTAGGTTCCATTGCAGTGGGATGGATGGCTTAGCGATGACTGAGGACTGTGTGGTAATGTAGTGTTTGATGTATTAGATTAGGTTGCATGCAATGGGAGGGTTTCGTTTAAGTTGGTGGGATGGGGCTCAAGGCAGCTTGATGGGCTGGGATAACAGATGTCTTCACTATTCCTTTAAATTGCCATGAGTTACAGAGTGAAAGATACAGCAAAATTATGCAGAGAATATGAATGATACAGCAAAGGTTATGCAGAAAATGAATAACAAAGTGGTTACCATTGAGCTTTGTGGAGTAGTCTTAATCTGTATCTTCTCTTATGTGCGGATGTTTTGATTTTTTCTTGTTGAAGAGGGGCAGAGTTAGGGAGCACGTGCTGCACAGGGACGTCTTTGGGGGAGAGCAATCTGGAGGATCGTAGGCCTTTTGCTCACCTTGATGTTGGATCAAGCTGCTGTTGGTAGAGAGCAGAAACGGGCTTCCTCTCCCTTAAGCTTTGCTGGTGTTGGTGCTGCTGCTGCCACGGTGCCGGGTTGAAAGAGGGATTCGCCCCCCATAGCTTGCTGGAATATAAAGGCAATTACTTTGTCCTGGAGTCGTTTGGGGAGAAACTTAGTGTGCTTGAAGATCACTCTTTTGTAGCTTTGATTGGATCTCCTCTCTGTGTATCATGGCTCAGAGAAGGGGGAAGGACCCCACATCGCAAAAGACTCCGATCAGCTGGTTTAGGTGGATAGGAGGTTCGTTTTACCTGGGAAATGTTGATTTAATGTGTTTATTTGTGCCTAAGTGCCCCGCCTAAGGGCCCTCTGCCGAGGCCCTCATGTGCGGGACCGCCAGGCGCGGGCACGCCTGGAGGCATGCTTCCTTTTAAAGCTGGTCTGTGGGAGGATCCTGCCTTGGAGGGGGGAGCGGGAGCTACCCCCAATAATGGATCGTGTCCGGTGAAGAGCAGGAGTGTTTAGAGGCTGAAGAGGCTTTTGTTCTGCAGTGTGCTTCCTTTTAAAGCTGGTCTGTGGGAGGATCCTGCCTTGGAGAGGGGGGGGGGGAGCGGGAGGGGCTTGCAGCTCCTGCTTCTACCCCCAATGGTGGAAGCCTCTGATCTCACAACCTGTTGGCTACCCCCAAAAAAACATTATTCTATCTATATGTTAAGTAGTTTTGTTCTTTATAATTTTTTCAACAATTTTCCTAGCACTAAATCTGGTTCACAGTCTCTCTAGTGTTCAGATCACCCCAGGAACCCTTTTTAAAAATTGGTGTTGTATTGGCCAATCTTCAGGTATTGCATATGATTTTAAAGATAGGTTACAAATTATTAATAGTAGATCATTAATTTCATTTTTGAGTTTGGTACTCTGGGGTGTAAGCCATCCAGTCTAGGTGATTTGTTACTCTTTAATGCCTTAATTTTGTGCTTTATATTTTCCAGGTTCATGGAAATTTGTTCTAGTTCCTTTAAAACATTGCTGTTAAATACAGGGCCAGTGCAATGGTATTGGGTGCCCTAGGCAAACCTTTGGCTTTATGCTGCCCCCAAGATTTTGATGATTATCCCAACTCCAGCCTTTCTACAACAATTCTGTAAAAATATATAATTTTACAGCCTACTTTCAAATATTAAACTTTGCTTTGTATGTATGGGGTATGTTTACTAAAGTGGGCTATCTGTTTACCTGGGCTATCTGCAACTAGGTCCCATTGAATAACAATGGATCTAGTTGCAGATAGCCTGGGTTAGCAGATAGCCCGATGTAGTAGACATACCCCTGTGTGTGTGCCTACTTACCCTGCAGGTAAAAGAGTGTGCTGATGGCTCTCTGAGTTTGTGTGGCTGTCAAGATCTATTGTTTTGCTTTAATTACTAATGCTTTTCCCCCCTAGAAGTTACTGCCCTAGGCCAAGGCCTATGTTGGGTCTAATGGTTGGGTCAGTCTTGGTTTAATAACATTTCTAGTATGGCTAGCTTCTTTATATCTTTCTCAGTAAAGACAAAACAAAAAATTCACTTCATCTCTCAGTTAAGGGATTGTCCTCCCTAAGGCCACTTTTACCCCTCAATCATCTATTACAGTGCTTCTTAGCCCTTTCCTGCAGGTACACTTTGCTAGTCAGGTTTTTGGGATTACCACAAGAAATATGCATGAGACAAATCTGCATACTGTATAATGGAGTTCTATGAACTGAATTTTTCTGAACCTGCAGTGTTAAGTCTGTCTATCCAGGGTAGCATTGGTTAATTGCCTGTAATGTGTTCATTTTTGAAGGACGTCCTTTAACAGCAAGTTACTGAATTTTAAAGGAAATAGTCTCTCCTTGGGATATGCGCAGACCAAACATTGTTTGTCTGTTTGGCTTTTAATTCTTTATTTAGTAGTATATACCTTTTCAGAAGTAGTTCAAGGTAAGCTTTTTTCACTAATTGTTTTTTTGGGGGGGGGGAAGGGGGGTGTTTTAGTTTGTTTCACATATTTATTTTGCTACAATTTTAACGAGAATTAGAACATTCAGCATATGCAAATTGATTATAATTGTATTAATTTGTAGGTTAATTAAAATTTGTGTTATGTTGATGAACTCAATGCGTGCTAATGAATGCACATCCTTAGTTTCTGTCCCCGAGAGACAACTGTAGAGGAATTGATTGTAAGCAATGTATCACTGTAAAGCAGAAACGTGCAAAGGCAAACAATTTTGAATTTGTGTTTAGATACAGTATGCAAAGGTAAACAATAGTGCATGTTGATGTGTATTAGTGTACACTAAACAGTAGTGCCTTTTAGTAAATCTAGGAATAATTATCCTGAGCACATATCCCATGCTGTCTTAAAAACGTTTAGGCGGTAATTTTATAAAGTCTTTATTTGTGCATCTGTGGCCATGTATTCATGTAAAAGGCCTTTTATAAAATACAAACGGATTTAAATGTACAAGCTTTTAAAAAAGGCATGTACTTTCCCAGTAGGTATAGCCAACGGCACGTTCTGGTTGGAGAACATGGGGAAATGCTTTAATTAGTGGATGTACTTGCACTTGAGAATGTGTAAATGCCTTCACCTACATTCCAGGCATGATTTCTGCCTCTTACGCTAGTGGGGAGGAATAGCTTAGTGGTTGGGGCAAGTTGCCTTGGGCCAGAAGGTTGGGGGTTCAAATCTCGCTGAAGGATAGCAACTTCAGAAGCCAAACAAAACCGTGGATTGCAATGGAAGGAAAATGTTTATTCAATGAATTAAATTCAGCCAAGGCCCGATAAAGGCCGTGTTTCGCAAACACCTTCTTCAGGGGCTAAATGGCTAAACACAAAATAAATAATAAACAAAATACATTAACATGATATAATTAATCATAAGGCAGTACTAAGAACAAAGTCTAGAACATATAAACAATATAAAAAGTCTGCATGAGTTTAATAATTAGACACGCTTAAAAAACAAACAAACAAACAAACAAATCGGAACCGAGCAAATTATAAAATTAAGAATCTAAAAACATATATATAATATACAATATAATAAATTATCCCATAATAAAAGTATAAATACATATATTAGGTAAAATTATATATACATATACGTTTAATACAGTAAAAACAGTTGATAAAAACACCACATTACACCTGTCCTAATAGAACTACATTGGCTCCCCATCACGGCCCGCATTCAATACAAAATATTAGTCACCACCTTCAAACTCATCCAGAATGTAGCACCCTCGCATCTCAATAGCCTAATATCCAACATGCCCAACAACAGATGCAGAAGAACAGCAAACCTCAACACCCTCTGTCTCCCGAAATGCTTCAGAAAGGTTAATGCTTACACTAGTAATAGGGCCTTCTCACTTACAGCACCAACACTCTGGAACCGGTTACCAAGCGAACTGCGTGCAACCTGTGATCTAAAAGACTTCAGGAAAAAACTTAAAACGCACCTCTTCCAAGCACATTTCAATTTAACCTAATGAGATGCACCCAGGCATATATGAGCAAATAGATATATGTAGCTTATGCATATATGTATATAATCAATCCTATGTGAAGTCTTATATGTATATAACAAGCCTATGTGAAGTCATAACTGTCATGCATGTGTAAATATGTATATTTTGTACTTTGTGTGAAGTCTAACAGCAATCAACTGTAAATCTATAATCCTTTTTGCTGTGTGATACCACCCCGCCCTAATCGCAGTGTACATACCCCTAATTTCTGGCCAGTACAACCAAACCCCCCTTGTATAGTAACCGCTGCTGATCACTGGAAGCAGCGGGATACAAATTGTACGCAAATAAACAAATAAAATAAATAAAGTTGTGTGGAAAAAATAAAATAGTATAGAAAAAAACCCCAATGACCTACTGGAATGTGACAACAAAACTAGCAAGCAAAAAAGGCCTCTAAAACAAAGGGATGTGACAGACCAATAGAGCAGACAATATTGACATATAAAAAGATCAAAAAATAAAAAGTATATTAAATAGGAGCAGATACCAATTAAAATAACGATACGTGCCTGTCACGTGAACCTCACACGGGTGTCTTGATAGATGTCTAAGGAAATCTAATCCAAAGTGGTACACTGATGCCACCACAGCACGATGTCGGATGATAGATTAACATCTAAACCAATCTAAAAAATTTTTATGTTGTGCATTAGTTAATAAAGAATCTTATTTATAAAAATAAAGGCGCGGGCAGGGTCCCGGCGCCTGCGCATAACCGGGTGCTTTGCCTGGCGCGGGACCCTGCTCGTGCACAAGGGGGAGGTGGTGGAGGTCGGGGCCGCGCAGGGCCATGCGCGCGGGGCATTATTTGAAATGATTGGCTCCGCTCGTGGAGTCGGGCGAGCGAAGCCAATCAGGGTGCAGGCAGCCATGTGCTCTGGCGTGTCGGAGACTCTCCAGAGCACAGGCTGTTAGGCGGGAGGCGCGGCAGGACGGCAGCAACCTTTGGTCGGTCGGCGGGGGGGCAGCGCGGCGTCCAGCGGCGGCGGGAGTGCAGGCCTCGTGTGGAGTGGATCCCGTTGGCGGCGGCAAGGATCGGGGCACAACTGAACGGCAGGCAAGTGCCTTGGGTAGCAGGGTGGGCTCGCGTCTGCCTGCCACAGCCTTCGTAAAGCAGGTGGGCCTGGGGACAGCGCTCTGCATCGGGGAGGGCTGTCACGGGTGAGCGGGTGTTTGCTGTGCAGCGCGCTGTGCATTTGAGGCTGTGGGGGGTGCCTGGGGTGGTGCTGTGTGAGCCTGGTTTAAAACAAAATAACATAAAATAAAATTGATACATAAAGTACTTAAATAAAAGAAGGAGGACTGCCAACCTTAAGGAATGGCAGGTCAGAAGGCGGCAAGTGGTGGGGGTGGAAAAGGGGGGGGCAGGCGGCCCGGGGGGGGGGGGGGCAAAAAAGAGGGCAGAAGAAAAAAGGGGTAGCAAATGCGGCGGGGTCACGGTCAGAGAGTGCTAGTGAGCATGGGGTCAGGGAAAAGGGGGCGAGGGGTGCTGGGGGTTTGGTTAGGGGGTGTAGGGGGTCACGGACTTGAGCAGGGCTTTGTGGAAGGTCCGCGGGGCAGGCGGAGTGTCATGGGCCTCCGCAGTCGTCCTTTTCCCCTGCAGCTGGCAATAATGAGACCCCGGATAGGGAGTCGGGTTCCAGGGGGGGGCAGGTGGAGGGCGTAGGGGGAGGGCTTCGCAGGATGGCTTGGGGGCAGGGGTGGGGAGTTAACTCCTTGGGCCAATGGGGGGCGGGGGGGGGGACCCAGGCAGGTACTTGGGGCGGCTGGGGGGGATGCGTGGGGGTGGCTATCTCCGGACGGGGGTTTTGTTCCTCCTGCAGTGGGTTTCCCGCCTACCGGCTGGTCAGGACCACCAGGGCAGCGGTCGGGATGGGAGCATTGGTTGGGGGGGGGTTCAAGGTTCCTCGAGGGCGGATTGGACTGGGGCATGGCCTTCGAGAGGTGCGCTGGGCTTGTCTTCGTTGGGTTTTCCTCTTTTGTCTTCACAGGTGCCCCATATGGTGGCGACGGGCCCTGCCACGTCTGCGGTGGTGTCCTGCGGTGAGGGGAGTATCGATTCACGGCCCCCTGCGGCAGTGGGTGCAGCTGGAGTTGGCGGCCAGGTGTCAGGAGCGGCGGATCTTCAGCGGTCGGCGGAGCCGAGGGGCGATGACCTGCTTTCATCCAGGACTCGTGGCAGCGACGGCACCCCAGGTGAGTCGAGCACGGTTGACAGTGGCGCATTGCTGGAGCGCGGGTCGCGGTCCAAACGGCCGGGCAAGGCGCGCGGAAAGCGGAAGTGGGGGTGTCGTTATCGACGTACCTCTTCTTCTTCCTCCTCATCGTCTTCGGATTCGTCTGGCGCCTCGGTGGCTGCAGGCGGTGGGCCGGGGCGACCGTGAGTGGGGGGGTCGAGGCGAGTTCGGCTGGTGGGGGTGCGGCATCTTTGGTTCCCTTGTCGGAATTGTGGGAAGGTGTCCCCAGGAAGCTGCGGCGAAAGATTAGGAAGCGCAAATATATCGATATTTTTCGATTGTTAGAAGGAAGGAAACGTTGGGGGGACAGCAAGAAGAAGCGAAAGGAAGACGAAAAGGCGGGTCGGTTACAGAAGGTGTCGCGCAATGTCATTAATTGGGTGCGATCTTTCTTGCGGTTGGCGAGCGTGTGGGGGCATCATTTTCCTCAACAGTCCGGGATGTTGTTATCCTATGCCGACTCGATTCTTGAAACGTCTCAAATGCATGAAGGCTGGTCGTGGCTTAACTACGACGAAAAATTCAGGGATAAAATGGAGGAGAATAAATTTTTAACCTGGGGCACCCAAGACATCAACCTGTGGCTAACACAGATGTCAGTCAAGGGAGGGGGGTCCGGGGGAAACGGAGGGAAGATGGGGGCAGTAGTCGTTGGGGGGGGCGGCTCGTTCCTTTCGGGGGGCAGTCGCCACAGGACAGGCTCGCCCGGCCCCTGGAGGCGGGAGTGATGTGTGCTGGCGGTTTAATCGATCAATGTGTCCATTTCCGGATTGTAAATTCCGGCATGCCTGCTCAAGCTGTGGAGGTCCGCATGCAGCAGCAAAATGTGTCAAAAAAGTGCCCGGGCCTCAGCCGCCGTCCGTCCTCAAATAGGGGGGGGCTTTTTGAACTGGCCCCTTCGCCTATTCGGGTTCCGTGTTTGTGTTCTTTGTTGTGTTCTTATCCGAGGAGGCGGGATAGGTTAGTGTTACAGTTGGGCTTTACTTCGGGTTTTGTGGTTCCAGTGCGTGGCGTGGTCGTGGTTGCGTCGCCGTGCAATTCCCCTAGTGTGCGGAGGTGGGGGGCGATAGCTCCGGGGGAAGATAGAGGAAGAATTACGGTTAGGGAGGATAGCGGGGCCTTTTCAGCAGCCGCCGTTCCCGGATTTTGTTGTATCACCGTTAGGTATTATTCCCAAGAAGGAGCCGGGGAAGTTTCGGCTAATTCACAATCTCTCTTCCCCGGCGGGGTCGTCCGTGAACGATTTGATTCCGCGGGATTTGTGCACCGTGCGTTATCAGTCTTTTGACACGGCCATGGAGTTGGTCAGGAGAGCAGGGCGGGGGGCATTGATGGCGAAGGTTGATATCGAGTCGGCTTTTCGTTTGTTGCTGGTTCATCCGTCTTCCTTCAGGTTGTTGGGTTTTCGGTTTGAGGAGGCCTTTTATTTTGACAATTGCATGCCCATGGGGTGTGCGGTATCTTGCGCGTATTTTGAAAAGTTCAGCTCTTTTTTGCACTGGTGTTTGGTGCGGCGCGTGGGCAGAAGGGAGGTTGTCCACTATTTGGATGATTTTTTCTTTGTAGGCGAAGCAGAGTCCGTAGGGTGCAGTGAGCTGTTGGCTGGTTTTGGTAGTCTGGCTTGTGAGTTGGGGGTGCCGTTGGCTGAGAATAAGACGGTAGGTCCGACAACATGGTTGACCTTCTTAGGTGTGGAATTAGATTCGCAAAGTTTAGAGGCCCGATTGCCCTCGGATAAGGTGGAGAGATTGAGAGTGCTGGTGGCGAATGCCTTGGCATCTTCCAAGTTGACTCTGCGGGAGCTGCAGGCTTTAATAGGGTCCCTTAACTTTGCGTGTAAGGTCATTCCCATGGGCAGGGTCTTCCTTCGGCGCTTGGCGGCAGCGACGGCGGGGGCTCGGAAGCCTCACCATCGTGTCCGAGTGTCTAAGGTTATGTGAGAGGATTTGAGGATTTGGGCGCTCTTTTTGAGCGACTTTAATGGCACGTCGGTGTTGCGGGACGCAGAGATCTCCAGTGAGGATTTGCAGCTGTATTCGGATGCAGCAGGTGGGGTTGGGCTGGGCATATATTTCGGCGGTGCCTGGTGTGCTGAGCGGTGGCCGCTGGAATGGGAGGATGCCGGGCTTCTGCGAAATATTACCTTTCTTGAATTGTTTCCCATCTTGGTGGCGCTTGCGTTATGGCCGGAGCGATTGTCCAACCGTAGGGTGGTGTGGTGGTGTGATAACGAGGCGGTGGTGGCCGTTGTGAATCGTTATACTCCACGCTGCCGTACGGTTGCGGCTTTGATGCGCCAAGTCGTTCTAGCCTGTTTGCGTTTGAACGTTGACTTAAAGGCCCGACATATTCCGGGTCGTACTAATGCCATCGCTGATGCTCTTTCTTCGTTTGCAGTGGGAGCGGTTTCGGCAGTTGGCACCGGTGGCAGACGAGGAGGGGCTCGGGGTCCCTTGGAACTTGTGGAGCTGTGGCCTACCGCGATGAAGAACCTGTTAAGGAATTCAGTAGCTGAGCGCACGTGGGATTCTTATCGGCGGGGCTGTGCGCGGGTGTGGGAGTATCTGCATGGTGCGGGGAGTGATGGGAGCGAGGTGTCTGAGTATCTGCTGGGGAGCTATGTGGGGTGGGCAAAGGACAAAGGGTTCCCGAGATCGGCGGTCCGGGGCCATCTGGCGGGGTTTGAATTTTTTGCCCGGGCGGTGGGGTGGCCGGGCGTAGGGCAGGGGCGCCTGGCTCGGCGTTTACTGCAAGGGTGGGAACGGGCGTTGCCGTTACGGCGGGATCGCAGGCTCCCGATTACCCATGATTTGTTGCAGAGTTTGTGTTCTGTGTTGTCGGAAGTGGCATCGTCGCCTTACGAGGGTGTTTTATTTCGGGCTGTGTTTTGTTTAGCGTTTTTTGGAGCCTTTCGGGTCGGCGAGTTGGCGGCTGATTCGGGGAAGTTGGCTTTAGGTAATTGTTTGCGGTTACAGCATGTGTGGAAGGAGCCGGGACGGGTGCGTGTACTTTTAGCTAAGTCCAAAACGGATCAGCGGGGAAAAGGTTTGTGGGTGGTGCTGGGGAGTATCGGTGGACTCACTTGCCCGGTAGCGGCCCTTGAAGACTACTTGCGGGTACGCCCGGGTGGTGGTGAAGCGTTGTTCGTGCATAGGGACTCTTCGTATTTGACTAGGTATCAAGTGACGGCTGTGTTACGCCTGGCCCTGCGTAGGATCGGCAGGGATCCGGCGTTGTTTTCGGCTCACTCTTTTCGCATTGGGGCGGCCACTAGTGCGGCTGCGGCGGGTATGTCGGGGGCTCAGATCCAGGGTATTGGCCGCTGCCGCTCTAAGGCCTTTCGGGGTTATGTGAGGCTCTGAGGAGCCCTGGTAGGGTTGGGGGGGTTACTAATGCTGTTATTTTCTTTTCCAGGTGGGGGTCTTATGGAGAGGGGCTGTTGGATGCTGGGACACTCTTTTGTCTTCTGGGCTGGTCAGAGAGCTGCGGTGCGGCCCATCGGGATTAATCTTGGCCTCGACCCCGTTGCGGTGACGCTTTCATGGCTGGGCGAGCGGGGGCTGAGGTGGACTCAACTGTTGCCCTTGCTTCGTCGTCATCTGCGGGTTCGAGGACGACCAGCGGTCGTGCTGGTCCATCTTGGAGGCAACGATTTGTCGGAGTGGTCTTGCAAGCAGCTTATAAGGGCGGCGAAGAAGGACTTTTCGACTTTGCTACGTTTGCTGGACAGAGTCATCTTGATTTGGTCGGACATCATTCCGCGTCCGGCCTCATGGGGCCAGAGGAGATGGTCCTGCGGACTTACCAAGATAAATCGTCAGATTGGGAGATGGGTCTGTGAAAGAGGGGGGTTTCAGGTGCAGCATGGGTGGGTTGATGTAGCCTGTGCAGGGTTGTATAGGGCGGATGGTGTTCATCTTTCGCCAGTAGGGATGGACTTGCTCTTGAACGACTGGCAGGAGGTCTTGGAGCGAGTTGTTCAGGGTGGCCGCACTGGTCGCAGCTTGGGGTGCTTGGGGGGGCGGCACAGCTAAATTTTCGCCGTGCCGGTGGTGGGATCCCGGAGGTTTCTGGGGTCCGGAGCCTTAGGCGACTCGGGACGGGGCGGGGTGCCCTCGACCCGGACTACCCCTGGAAGACTTTTGCTAGTAATATGGCGAAGTCGGATAGGGGTGGTCGGAATGTTGCCGGTGGTCGGACCATGGTTGCAGCGGAGGCGAGGTCGCTTTGCTAGTAGCACGGCTGGTGACGCATCGCTCCGCTGGGGGGGGGGTTGGAAGTGCATTGTTCCTGTTATGGTTTTGTTGTTATGGGAAATAAAGCTGCGACCAGTTGTTACCATACTTGGCTGTCAGAGTAATTTGTGGGAAAGAAAGAGAAATGCTGTTGATTGTTGGGGCAAGAGGCGGGGGTGGGGGGAAGCAAGGTATAAGGTAAGGGTGAGCGCCGGGTCTGGCTACCCGGTTAAAATAAAGGCGCGGGCAGGGTCCTGGCGCCTGCGCATAACCGGGTGCTTTGCCCGGCGCGGGACCCTGCTCGTGCACAAGGGGGAGGTGGTGGAGGTCGGGGCCGCGCAGGGTCGTGCGCGTGGGGCATTATTTGAAATGATTGGCTCCGCTCGTGGAGTCGGGCGAGCGGAGCCAATCAGGGTGCAGGCAGCCATGTGCTCTGGCGTGTTGGAGACTCTCCAGAGCACAGGCTGTTAGGCGGGAGGCGCGGCAGCACACCCGCCCGCCCAGCCTTCGCGGTTGCGGGGCTGGTGTAGGGGTGTCGCAGCTGGGGGGGGTGAGGCGGGATCCCGGAGGTTTCCGGGGTCCGGAGCCTTAGGCGACTCGGGACGGGGGCGGGGTGCCCTCGACCCAGACTACCCCTGGAAGACTTTTGCTAGTAATATGGCGAAGTCGGATAGGGGTGGTCGGAATGTTGCCGGTGGTCGGACCATGGTTGCAGCGGAGGCGAGGTCGCTTTGCTAGTAGCACGGCTGGTGACGCATCGCTCCGCTGGGGGGGGGGGGGGGTTGGAAGTGCATTGTTCCTGTTATGGTTTTGTTGTTATGGGAAATAAAGCTGCGACCAGTTGTTACCATACTTGGCTGTCAGAGTAATTTGTGGGAAAGAAAGAGAAATGCTGTTGATTGTTGGGGCAAGAGGCGGGGGTGGGGGGAAGCAAGGTATAAGGTAAGGGTGAGCGCCGGGTCTGGCTACCCGGTTACTTACTGTGGAGAGCACTACATTAATAAAAATAAAAATAAAAAATAAAACCGGATCACAAAACAAAGATATCATTATAAATTAAAAGATATATGACTAAAAATGGTAATCCCACTTGCATAAAATGCATATAACTAAAACTAGATCATAAATAAAAAATACTCCAATCGCATCCATAATATGCAATTGGTGAACATTGAACAAGTCAAAATATATGTTATCTAAATATAATCATCCATAACAGTATTATAGATGATAAGTTAAAAACCAGACAATGTAGTGACAATCCAACGAAAGAAAAATAAAACTCAAACGAAATAAATATCAAAAATGGATCAAAGAATGCATATGAATTCATATTCACTTAACCAGCCAAAGTGAGAAAACCCATTCAAAACCATATAAAAAAGATTTTATTATGCCAGCCAAACCGACATCAGTTTCAAAACAGACCTCTAATAGCGTGTGGTGGTGAAGGGGAGCATTAAACCATTAGATGCCCTGTATTTTAAAACAAAATTGATGCCGTGGCAAATTAGACATCTATCAAGACACCCGTGTGAGGTTCACGTGACAGGCACATATCGTTATTTTAATTGGTATCTGCTCCTTTTTAATATACGTTTTATTTTTTGATCTTTTTATATGTCAATATTGTCTGCTCTATTGGTCTGTCACATCCCTTTGTTTTAGAGGCATTTTTGCTTGCTAGTTTTGTTGTCACACTCCAGTAGGTCATTGGGGTTTTTTTCTATACTATTTTATTTTTTCCACACAACTTTGTTTTTATCAACTGTTTTTACTGTATTAAACGTATATGTATATATAATTTTACCTAATATATGTATTTATACTTTTATTATGGGATAATTTATTATATGATATATTATATATATGTTTTTAGATTCTTAATTTTATAATTTGTTCTGTTACGATTTGTTTGTTTGTTTTTTAAGCGTGTCTAATTATTAAACTCTTGCAGACTTTTTATATTGGCCAGCAACCTTGGGCCGAAAGGACTGGGGTTTCTAGTCCCACAGGTGCTCCTTGTGGTCTTGGGCAAGCCACTTAACCCTCCATAGCCCATGTTCCATGTAAAATAGTTATTTCCAAGTTATAATGCCCTGTTCAATGTAATTTCAGTTTGTTCAATGTAAACCGCACTTATGCAGAATAGCGCGGTATATAAGAGAATGTAAATAAATAAATAAATAAATAAATATGTTCTAGACTTTGTTCTTAGTCCTGCCTTATGATTAATTATATCATGTTAATGTATTTTGTTTATTATTTATTTTGTGTTTAGCCATTTAGCCCCTGAAGAAGGTGTTTGTGAAACACGGCCTGTGTCTGGCCTTGGCTGAATTTAATTAATTGAATAAACATTTTCCTTCCATTGCAATCCATGGTTTTGTTTGGTTTCTGTTATTGCACGTGGATAAGTGCTCTCTTGTTGGACTCTACGGGATAGCAACTTCAGGCCATAGTGACTGGGGTTTCTAGTCCCCAGGCACTTAACCCTCCATTGCTTCAGGTACAAAACTTAGACAGTGAGCCCTTTGGGAACAAGGGAAATATATCTGAATGTACACTGCTTTGAACTGGTGAAAAGCAGTATATAAGCATTGCTAAATAAAATAAATATTTGATAAAGACACACATAGGGGCCTATGTGTCCTTATAAAACAGCGCCTAAGTAAGTGCCTACTTGCCCTCTTAATGTAGGCGCCCTATTATAAAATAACCCTCCACCTGTTTTAGACTTCACCACCTGCTCTGGGAAAGCATTCCATACATCCACCACTCTTTTCTGGAAAATTATTTCTTCAGGACCAAGCAGGAAGTCAGTCCTCACATATGGGTGACATCGACGTCGATGGAGCCCCTGCGGAGCATTTCCCCAGCTTTCTATGAAAGCCCTTGGGAATACTGCATGCATGCGCGGTCCCCTTCCCGCCTAAAGGTGCCATCTTGCTCAGTTTCTCTTTTTCCGTGGAGCCCGTCTGACGCTTGTCCTAGTTCACCCGGAAAACAGATTTTTCTCACTATTTCTTGCGATTCCATGGCGGCTTTTTGCCAGGTTCAACGCTGGTTCCCCTTCCCGCCGGGTTCGGTACACCGGTATCGAGCCCGTTCTCATTTTTTCGGTTTTTGCCCTTCGTGGCTGGCGTTCACGCCCTTTTTTCTTTTTCCCTGGAAGGGCGGTCCTTTGACCTCTTGGGGGCTCTTTTTTCCCCGATGGCTTCTAGTGGTTTTAAAAATTGTGATCGGTGCAAGAAGCTAATGTCTCTCACTGACACACACGACTGCTGCCTTCGGTGCCTCGGTCCGGATCATGATCCTAAGATCTGTGTACCGTGTGGAAAAATGTCCACTAAGGCACTTCGAAGTCGCCAGCATCAAAAGGAAAGGCTTTTCTCTGATTCGGCCTCCGGCCGGGCCCAGACCTCATCTGAGGCCTCGATGTCTCGGGAGTCTGACCCCGAGCATCGTCGGGGTTCCTCGGACAGGGGGTCCCCTGAGCGGGAGCGAAAGAGGAAGAAGCGGCTCACGAGGGTGGCGTCGGAGGAGGTCCCTGGCACCTCGAGGGCCAGGTCTCGGACCCCTGACCGCCGTCCTAGGCCCGTGGAACAGGAGAAGCCGTCAAAAGTGCCTCGTGTGGAGCCGGAGTCTGCTGGACACGTAAGTCCTGTTGTCCTCGAGGACTCTCCTCCCAGGGAGCCGACATCGGGCCTGGCGCCGCCGGGGCCCGAGTCGGTGGCTGCTGAGTCTCCTGAGCTGGGTCTCAGGCTGACAGCCTTGGAGTGCAGACTGTCTGCCTTCATGGATCAGCAGCAGGTGCTGATGGCCAGCCTTGCTGGTGCATCTGCCCCGACCACCGGGACATCGACGTCGAAGTCGACCCCGGAGACCGAGCCGATACTCGAGACCATGAAGGCTCGAGGTCGTCCTCGGTCGCGGTCACCCTCGACCTCCCGGTCGGGACCAAGGGTGTCGACGCCGGTGCCTTCGGCATCAGGGTGGGTGCTGCTGGGCCCTGCGCAGTCGGAGCCCGACTCCTCTTCGGACGAGTCCGCATGGGAGACGGAGGACGAGGAGTCCCCTGATACCTTCAAGACTCGGTGCGTCCCATCGGACTCACCGCAGTCTGAACCCCAGAGTAGATCCCCTCCGGAGGATACCTGGTTCTCTGAGTTCGTTCGGGATATGGCCACAGCGTTGGCGATCCCTGCGGACCCCGAGGAGGAGCCGAAGAGCTCGAGGCCCTCCAGTATGACTCTCCTCCGAAGGAGGCCTTTACTGTGCTGGTTCCTCCGATGCTGGAATGGCTCCTCTTCCGGATGTGGGAGGCACCGGCCTCGGCGCCGTTTCTGAGCAAGCAGGTCGATTCCATTTATTGACTCCGTAAGAGCCCTGGTTTTCAAAAGGCACAGCTACCACACCATTCCATGGTGGTGGAATCGGCCATCCATCGTCTGAAAAGTCAGAAGATGCACTCCGCAGTGCCCCCTGGCAGGGAGGCCCGGAACCTGGATGCGTTTGGTAGAAAGTGCTTCCAGAGCTCGATGCTTGCTTGCCGTGTCCAGTCTTACCAGCTGTACATGGGCATGTACTTGCAGGACCTGGCAAAGGAGCTTGCTGGGTTCTCTGCTGTTCTCTCCGGGGAACCTTTGAAGAGGTTCAAGTCCTTGTCCTCGGGGATCCGGGAATGCTCTAAGTTCATGTCCCGCGCAGCCTACGATGGCTTCGAGGCCTTGGCGCATGTTGCGGCAGCCGGCATCGGATCTCGAGCCATGGGTTCAAGACAAGTTGGTCGATGTCCCTTGCCGAGGTGAAAACCTTTTTGGCAAGCCCATGGCCGAGAAGGCTGCACAGCTCGAGACCGAGTACCTCACGAGGACAAGGCTGTCTAGAAAGACTTCTGCCCCTTCTCATAAAAAGAAGGGCTCGGGTAAGAAGTCCTTTTACCCGAGGAAGGTGGCTGCCTACAAACAGTTCCCACCTTACCAGGCCTCCCCAGCTCCCCCACAGGGTCAGCAGGCCAAGGGGCAGGGACATGGGCCCCGTAGGCAGAAGGCCCCCAAGCCTCAGGCTCCTGCTCCCACTCAGCAGGGTGGGGGGTTTTGACTCCCAAAGCATAACCTCTCCGTCTCTGCTGTCCCATCCCTGCACAGGAGGTCGACTAGCTCTGTTTGCCCACAGGTGGCCACCCTTTACAGGGTCTTAAGCATAGTCCACAAGGGCTATATGCTTCACTTCCTACAGCTACCTCCTCCTTACTTTCCTGGAGAGCCTCCAAGACCTCCTCTCCACACAGACCTCCTCCTTCAAGAGCTTCAGGGTCTGTTGCGAGACAAGGCGGTGGAGCCTGTGCCTCCCCAGCTGCTAGGTCACGGGTTCTACTCCAGGTACTTCCTAGTACCAAAGAGAACCGGCGGCCTCAGGCCTATTCTCGATCTCAGAAACCTCAACAGGTTCCTAGAGAAAGAAAAGTTCAAGATGCTTACTCTTGGAACACTTCTGCCCTACCTCCAGCAGGGAGATTGGCTATGCTCCTTAGACCTAAAGGATGCGTACACTCACATCCTCATTCATCCAGACCACAGAAAGTACCTCAGGTTCATTGTGGGGGGAAACCATTACCAGTACAGGGTGCTGCCTTTCGGCCTCACCTCCGCTCCCAGGGTTTTTACCAAATGTCTGGCGATGGTGGCAGCCTACCTGAGAAATCAGGGTATCTTTGTCTTCCCCTACCTGGACGACTGGCTCATCAGAGGTCAAACGTGCCAGGAGGCCAGGCAAGCCACCCTCCGCACTATCTCTCTACTTCAACACCTGGGGTTTGTCATAAACTTCGTAAAGTCCACTTTGCTCCCCTCCCAGAACTTGGAGTTCATAGGGGCAAGGCTGGACTCTCTGCAGGCAAAGGCTTTCTTGCCAGAGGACAGAGCCCAAAGACTGATAGACTTGGCAAACCAGTTTCTCAGCAGGTCACTGGTTTCGGCCAGGCTCTGGCTGAGGCTTCTCGGTCACATGGCTTCGACAGTCCATGTGACTCCCAATGCCTGGCTCCATATGAGGCCTGCACAGTGGTGCCTCAGAACTCAGTGGGCACAAGCCACAGGGGGTCTCAGAGACAGAGTAAGGGTGTCCAGACCATTCCTGAACTCCCTACGCTGGTGGCTGCACCCCCCCCAACTTACTGCAAGGGGTGCCTTTTCAGATACCTGGTTTCACAGTGGTGTTGACCACAGATGCCTCCCTGCAGGGCTGGGTAGCACATTGTCTGGGCAAGTGCACCCAGGGCCTGTGGTCTCCCTGTGAGGCCGCGCAACAGATCAACCTCCTGGAACTCCGGGCTATTCGCTTAGCCCTCAAGACTTTCTCTCAAAGCCTAACTCACCAGTCTGTCTTAGTACAGACGGACAACCAAGTAGCCATGTTTTATGTGAACAAGTAGGGCGGCACTGGGTCCAGGCTCCTTTGTCAGGAGGCACAGAATCTTTGTTTGTTTGCGCTCAAGCACAACATGTTTCTCAAAGCTGTTTATCTCCCTGGCCAGGAGAACTGCCTGGCAGACAGGTTGAGCAGAGTTCTGCAGCCCCACGAATGGCAACTCCACCCATTAGTGGTTCAGAAGATTTTCCTGAAATGGGGACTTCCATCCATAGATCTCTTTGCCAGTCCCCTGAACAAGCAGCTGCCCAGGTTCTGCTCCAGGCACCCGCATCCCATGAGGTGGGCAGCGGATGCTTTTCTGATTTCCTGGTCTCAGGGCCTCCTATATGCGTTTCCTCCCACGCCTCTGGTGGCCCGAACCCTGTTCAAGGTTCTCAAGGACAAGGCCTCGGTACTACTGGTAGCTCCCAGGTGGCCGAGGCAACCTTGGTTTTCACTTCTGCTTCAACTGGCGGTGAACCCCCCCCCCCTGCCTCTGGGGTTGCAGCCCGACCTTCTCTCTCAGGATCAAGGTTCTCTTCTGCACCCAAATCTCAAATCTCTCAGTTTGATGGCCTGGAGGCTGCAAGGGTAGTTTTGGCTCCTTGGGGCCTACCTCCAGAAGCTGAAGAGGTCATCCTGGTCTCTAGAAAGCAGTCCACTAGGAAAACCTATGCCCTGAAATGGAAAAGATTTTCTGTGTGGTGTCAGCTGCGTACAGAAGATCCTTTCTCCTGTGCTGTTCCAGTAGTGCTTCAGTACCTGCTGCACTTATCCAATCAGGGCCTTAAGTCCAATTCTGTTCAGGTCCACTTCTCAGCTCTGGCAGCTCACCACTCTCTGGTGGAGGGACACTCTCTGTCGGTTCACCCCTTGGTGTCCCGGTTCCTCAGGGGTTTGCTCTTGCTCAAGCCTCCTGTCCTTCCTCCAGCCCCTGAGTGGGAGTTGAATGTGGTCTTGCAACAACTGACTCGCTCACCTTTTGAGCCGATGGCTACTTGTCCTCTCCGCTTCCTTTCCTGGAAGACTCTCTTCCTGGTAGCTTTAACCTCAGCCAGACGGGTGAGTGAGCTTCAGGCCCTGGTCTGTGACAGGCCTTAAACCCGCTTCTATAGGAACAGGGTAGTCCTTAGGACTCATCCAAAGTTCCTTCCCAAAGTTGTCGTCTCCTTCCACCTCAACCAGGAGGTGGTTCTTCCAACATTCTTCCCTAGGCCTCATGCAAGCCCGGCTGAAGCGGTCCTGCATACCCTGGACTGTAGGAGGGCCTTATCCTTCTACCTTGACCGTACGCAGGGACATAGAAGGGCTACTCAGCTCTTCGTATCTTTTGACCCTAATAATCTGGGGTTAGCTGTGTCCAAACGTACCTTGTCCATTTGGGTGGCTGACTGTATCACCTGGGCTTACAGGGCAGCTGACCTTCCCTTGCAGGATCGGGTCACGGCCCACCGTGTAAGGGCTATGGCTGCCTCAGTAGCTCATCTCTGCTCTGTACCGTTGGCAGACATCTGCAGGGCTGCAACTTGGTCCTCAAGCCAGACTTTTGCGGCCCATTACTGCCTGGAGAGGGAGTCCCGAAGGGGCAGTGCTTTTGGCCAGGCAGTACTCCGGAATCTCTTTGAGGTTTCGGCAACTCCTGCCCGCCAGCCCTCTGTTGGGCTACCGGTGGAGGTTCTTTATGTGCAAAGCCTTTTCTTTGATGCTGGGACTAGAGGGAGTTCTCTTGTTCAGCCTGGGTTCCTGGTAGCCCAGAGCTAGAGAGTCACCCATATGTGAGGACTGACTTCCTGCTTGGTCCTGGAGAAAGAGTAGTTACTCACCTCTAACAGGTGTTCTCCAGGAGCAGCAGGAATCAGTCCTCACAACCCTCCCTCCTCCCCTGGGAGTTGCAGTTGTACATAGTTTATTTTTACATTTCTTTTGTGTGCTGTTTTTTAGCTATGTCATTTGACTGAGCAAGATGGCACCTTTAGGCGGGAAGGGGACCGCGCATGCGTGCAGTATTCCCAAAGGCTTTCATAGAAAGCTGGGGAAATGCTCCGCAGGGGCTCCATCGACGTCGATGTCACCCATATGTGAGGACTGATTCCTGCTGCTCCTGGAGAACACCTGTTACAGGTGAGTAACTACTCTTTCCTGACATTGCTTCTGAGTCTATTCCCTCAGAGCCTTATTTCATGCTGCCTTGTTCTAGAATGGTTCTGACATATTTCTAGAGGACAGGTAGTGCCATTTTGAGAAAAAGATTCAACTGGAGATCTCTCCTGCCTTCAGTGCCCAACGGGGAGCTTTAAAGTATACTGGAGAGAGGGAATTTGCAGTAGAGTTTGGAATAACATCTAGCACTCTCCCTTTATCCAACTCTCTATTCACATCACTTGGTCTACTTTTAATGTAACTTAGCTCCTCATGAACCCAGTCTTCTGAAAATCATTTGAGATCTATCTCACTTCCATTACTATTTGTGTTTATTTTCTGTGTTTACTTCTGGCCCTCCATCTGTGAACGCAAAATAGAAACATTTATTAAGCAATTCTGCTTTTTACTCATCAGTCTCTATATAGTATTCCCTTTAACCTTTGAGTCTCACAATGCCAGGTTTCCATTTCCTCCTGCCATTAACATATTTAATGGCTTATCCCGCTGTTTCACTTTATTAGCTATTTTTTTTCCATTTGCATGAATGTATAAATGGCAATTATTCCCATATACTTTTTTTCTCAAAATATATCACTTTTCATGCTCGCTGCCACTTTCTGTCTCCAAAGGTTTCCCTTCCATTATAATTTGAAGACTGCAGAGAGTTAAATCATTCCTGTTGTCTAGTCTTTGGTGCTCTGGTAGCCTGAAATCTCATCATCTGGAAGCAGGGAATTGGGACATTATTTTCAAAGATTCAACAATTTCTTCCACATGTGCGATGATCTATTCTTTCTTTGCTATTTCCTGTCCACTTGGGAAGGAGCAGCTGCCTCCATAGTTTGGGGACACTGAGCCAATTTTGCCATGTGCTTTGGAATCTGGAATAAAAATGTAGTGTCAGAATGATTTATACATATTTTATGCCTCTTAAAATCTTTTCCTCATCTGGGAATAAAGGATAACTGGAAACAATTTTTTCTAGATGTATTACAAAAAGGATTTCAAACTTTGGACAAACTTATCCTGAAACTGCATTTGTACATAACATTTGATTAACTCTTTGGTACATGGTAGCTGAGTTACACAGAGTTTTGGGGACTTTTCTCTATTATATTAGTTCTAAATAAAATGATTAATATTGAATGTTATAAAATATATTGTTGTATTTTAAGATGGTTTAGAATTTTTCTTTCCATAATAGGTCTTTCTTTTCTATATTAAGAACTTTATAATAATGTTGCTGGTGTTTTTTTTAAAGGAGTAGTAGCAGAAATTCAATTTATTATAATATTCAAAAGAATAAACTTCACTAATAAGGAATTAATCAATGAGGGCTAGATTTACTAATATGCACTATTGCATTAGTACACAATAAGGTATTAATGTTTATCTACTCTAGGGCTCCTTTAATCCAATAGGAATATTTACTAGTACTGTGCATTAATGGTAGTAGTGCAATTTAGAAAATCTGACCTAAATGAATATATATTCATATTTTATTGTTGGGCATATTTCATTCAAGCAATAGTGCCTATTGAGGAGGCTCCATCTATCTGTCTGTCTAGCCAGACGCAACTGCACATGCATACACACACACCCACACACACCCACACCCCAACCAACCACAATACGACACACATAGACACTCTATAACACACACACACCACACCGCACAACACAACACAATGCAACACACAACACATGCACCACAATTCACACAACACGCAATGCATTCCGCACACAATGCATACCAAACACAATATACATACACTGCAATGTACACCACACACAACACAATACAGCACACATGCACCAAAATGCACACCACACACAACACAGCACACATGCACCAAAATGCACACCACACACAACACAATACAGCACGCATGCACCACAATGCACACCACACACAACACAATACAGCACGCATCCACCACAATGCACACCACACACAACACAATACAGCACGCATGCACCACAATGCACACCACACACAACACAATACAGCACGCACCCACCACAATGCACACCACACACAACACAATACAGCACGCACGCACCACAATGCACACCACATACAGCACACCACACACAGCACAATACAGAACGCACGCACCGCAATACAAACCACACACAGCACAATACAGCACGCACGCACTGCAATGCACACCACACACAGCACAATACAGCACGCATGCCCTGCAATGCATATCACACACCATACTGCTGATACATACACATCCCCCCACCCTCCACCATCTCACCCTCTGATTTCCACAAAGACACAGCTAAACTCTCCTTTTGGAAATATACACATCATACCATTGCACTAGCCTGCTGTGAGCCACTATCATAATTGTTTTATGCAAGTCTCCCACACAGACATACCTGAGTTTGCAAATGGAGGAAAAAAGAAACGTGTTATTGTGTCACACCGTAAGCATGCGCTTTCAGCTTGTTTCTTTGTAGAATTTTGGATACACCTCCTAGGCTCAATACATCATATTTTAGGGACTTTAAGGTTTTTAAATGCATAATACTACTAAAATTCAGACACAACAATATTATAATAGTCTAGTTCATTTCCAGGGCATATTTATTGTTTCCGTGCTTATCTGCTTCTCCTTTGTAGTTAGCTTCCTTGCATTATGCTCTAAAATATTTCCTTTCGGAAAACTGCTCAAAAAGAATTTGGCTTTTATATATAACAACCTTAACTTTTGGAACTTGGGAAGGAAAAGTCCACACCATACAGTGACTTGTCTCTATTTTTGAAAGTATAAGGATAACAAAAGAGTCTGGCAAAAGACTGCACACCAAGGAATCCAAGAATAACTTTTTACAATATTATTGTAATCTTTGTAGGTCGTGGCATCTTTTTATTGGATCATCTAAAGACACACTGTCATACATGAACCTGGAGTCCACAAAGATCCTCTTTTTTTTTTTTTTTAATAGGCCATGTTATGAGGTGGCAAATGACCCCTCCCCAAAAAATTGGCATGCCACCCCAACCTTAATGTGGTCTGGCTATGGCTGCTGCTAACTCAAAATGCAGGCATCTCCTCCCTTCTGCAGCTGTGATTGAAACATCTATTATCTGAGATGCAGGGCTCATCAGCTGTTTGAGTCACAAAGGACCTGTGTGTTTTAATAGGCAGTGAAAAGGGATAGGGTGCAGTAGGAGGAGCACAATGGAAATTGGGATATGAAGATGGTGAAAGAGGGCTATTAGGCTGATTAAGGAGAAAGAAATGGACCAATGGCCTTGAGGACAGGGAGGGAATGAGTGACATGTAAGGAGTTGAGGCTGGTGAGCTGATATAGGCAAAGGAAGATAGATGGAGTACAGAAGTAGCCTAATGATTAGGGCAGTGGGCTGAGAATTGGGGAAGGCAGGCTGGACTCCCACTGCCACTCCTTGTGGCCTGGGGCAAGTCACTTAACCCTCCATTGTCCTGGGTACAAACTTAGATTGTAAATCATCCAGAGACAGGAAGATACATTCAGATACATTAGGTGACTCACCTTGAGCTACAACTGAAAAAGGTGTGAGCCAAAGCCAAATCCGAACAAGGGCTGAGGGGGTAATAAAGGACTATGTAATGAATGAAAGACAGAGGTGGTATAACAGGCTGGGGAAGGAGGCCAAAAAGGCAAACAGAATGTTAGGAATCGTTAGGAAGTGAAAATAAAATGAAACAAAGGATACAATAATGTCTCAGTATTGCTCCATGCTACAACAGCATTGAGTCTAGTGTGCAATTCTGGTCTCTGCTGCTTAACACTAGAAGCCCCAAAAGGAATTTTACCTAGAAACCCCAAAGTGCGTCAATTGACGCATTATCACGACGACTGCATTTAGCATGAAATGCAGATGTGAATTAATGTGAAGTTACTTATTTGTTAAATACGTGCAGTATGTGATGTCATTACATGACGTCATCGTGTGTTTATTGTTTGTAATGTCGGAGAAAAACTGTAAGCAGTGATTGAGATGTGCCACCTAGCGGGAACATGAATTTATACCTAGAAGCCCCAAAGTATGTCAATTGATGCATCCAAGACAACTGAGTGCGTCAATTGACGTACTTTGGGGCTTCTAGGTATAAATTCATTTTCCCGCTAGGTGGTGCATCTGTCATTAATTTTCGATGCACATATTTGAACATCTTGACCTTGCTAACAAAGTCATGGAACATGACTGACATGGTTCTAGCAGTGGCGCTGGTATACAACTTCAAAGATGCATTTGCATCAATTGACGCACTTTGGGGCTTCTAGTGTTAAAAATGATAGAACAGCATAAGAAAAGGGTGACCAAAATTATAAAGGGGGTGGAACAACTCCTATAAGGAAAGCTAAAGAGGTAAGGCTTTTTTCTTTTTTTTTTTTTTAAAAGGACTAGGAGAATGAAGCTACAAAGTAATATATTTAAAACAGATAGGAGACATTTATTTTTTCTCTCAACGTATAGTCTTTGGAGCTCATTGTTGACAAATGTCATAAAAGTGGGTACTTAAGATGGGTTTAAAAAAGGTTTGGGCAAATTCCTAGAGAAAAATTCATAAACAGTTAATAAGGTAGTCCAAGAGAAAACCATTGGTTATCCCTGGGGATAAGTAGCATGGAGTGGCTACTACTGGGATATGTCAGGTATTTGTGACCTGGATTGCCCACTGTTGGAAAGAAGACACTGGGCTTAATGGACCCAGTATGGCAGTTCCTATGTTCTGTCTCCATGGAGAATACGTTTGAAAGATGACTGATTTGTTTTCTTTTGTATACTTAGCCTCATAATTATGGAAGACGACTCCTACTGATTTTAGGCTGGAGATTTTGTATGTTAAGTTTAAATCTGGCCTAGAGACCTGTTTTTTTGCACTTACTTTTGAATAATGTAAGCCAGAGGTTGGGTCCAAGGTGGTCTGAGAGTGGCTGATTTGATGTGATTGTTTGCTCTATGGTGCAATTGTTTTGTGTGTGGGGGAGGGGGGGAGGAAGGGATCTTCTAATTGTTATGGTTATTAGTTATTACAGCGAGTCAAAAGGGAGGTACTTTGTGCTGCCTATTGCCCCCAATAAGGATCTCCTCACCTCAGCACCACTCCTCTAGTGCCAGTGCTTCTGCTGTTCCCCCCCAAACCATTTCTTCTTTCTTCCTATTTTTTTTTGTTTTCTTAAAATATTAGTGCCACCAGTAAACTCCAGCCAAACTTCATCTCCCAGTGAGTGGACCCAGACCTGGAACGGGAGAGCTGGAGGAGGCAAAAAACTCTGTACCACTGGGTTCTGCACCCCACCCTTTAATGCGCCAACAAGCGCAGTTGACTGCAGGCACAGCAGATCCATCAGCGAGCTGCCCATGGCCATCAAAAGCTTTCCAGACCAGTCAGACTGCACAGGGAACACAGAACATCCATCTGCTGGAGACTAAGATCTTACTCAGCTGGAACAGATGAAAAATGCTAAAGCAGGCTCGAAATCCCCTTTGACTCCTGTGCCATTCTTGGCATCCTGGAAAGCTCTTCGTTCTCCTCTCCCCACGAGTGAAAAGTTTTTATTTATTTATTTATTTAACATTTCTTATATACCGCGCTATTTGTCATCAACGCGGTTTACATCAAAACAATAGAACACTTGACCAGATACATTGGCCGTCGTTTACATAAAACGGGGAGTTAACATGGAGGAGAACTTGGGGAACTATTTACATTCAAGTTTATAGCAAACTTAGGAAACTATGTACAAATCGGTTGTATTACATATTAGGTATGATTACAGTGTTTTACGTCATGTAGCGGCTGTATGATATAGTGGGGGTGTGTGGGAGGTAATGGGGTATTGGGATGGGTATAATGTAAGAGAAAAAGGTGGTGTTTGAGGGCTTTTCTAAATTGAATAAGGTCTCTAATAGCTCTAATGTGTGGGGGGAGTTTGTTCCAGCATACGGGGGCGTAGTTCCTGAAAGCCCTATTGGTGGTGATCTGGTTGAGTTTTGCGGATTCAATTGGTATAAGTAGCATGTTGGCAGCCTGGGATCTCCTGGATCTGTTGTCTGGAGAACGCGTTATGAGGTCGGAAATGGATGGGGGAGCTATCATGTTGAAGGCCTTGAAGGTAATGAGGAGGGTTTTGTACAGGATTCTACTGCTTATGGGAAGCCAGTGTAGTTCCTTTAGAATGGGGGAGATGTGGTCGACCCTTGAGGTTCCGTAGAGCACACGGGCTGCCGCATTCATGGCTAGCTGTAATGGTTTGAGGGAGCTCTTTGGAAGGCCATGTAGAACTATGTTGGCATAGTCGAAGTGCGGTGTGACTAGTGCCTGGAAGATGGTGCGGAAATCCGCGGATTCCATCATGGGCCTAAGATGCCGTAGGGTTTTTATCTTGAAATAGATGGTCTTGACAGTGCGTTTGATATGTTCCTTGAAGTTGAGTTGTTGATCAAGAATTACCCCGAGATATCGTATGTTGGATTTGATTGGAAGTTCCGCGTCTCTGACTTTGAGTGTTGGTGGCGGAGAGAAGGCTTTATTCCTTGTGATCATTAGTACTTCCGTTTTCTTGAAGTTTATCCGGAGGTTCTGAGTGAGTAGCCAGTCAGTTATTGTGTTGAAGCAGTCAACTAGCACTGTATAATCGGGACAGTTGATGGCAATGGGTGTGAATAGCAGGACATCATCGGCATACATAAGACACGATATGCCAAATGAACGGGCGATGTCACAGATTGGTTGCATATAGATGTTAAAGAGCAACGCGGAGAGGGAGGATCCTTGGGGTACACCTTGGTGCTGTTGGAAAGGTTCGGAGGTGGTGCTTTGAATCCGGACTTGTTGACATCTGCCTTCGAGGTAGGATTTACACCACTCCCACGCTTGATCTCGGATTCCCTTCTCATGTAGCCGGGTGAGAAGCTGCAGGTGGTCTACGGAGTCAAACGCTGCTGATATATCAAGGAAGATTAGTGCGAAGCCATTCTTTATACTGTCAATTCCATTGATCAGTGAACTGGTTAATGTTGTCAGTAGGGTTTCGATACCGTGTGCTTCTCTGAATCCATGTTGAGAGGGATCCAGTGGTGAGGAGGAGTCAACATGCTGCTGGATCTGTCTAAGTGTTATTTTCTCTAGGATCTTAGCCATAAAAGGGATACTGGAGATTGGTCTGTAAGATTCCTCTTTCTTTGGGTCAAGTTGATTGTTTTTTAGTAGTGGGCGGATGGATGTGTGCTTGAGCGCATCTGGGAAGACTCCTGTTTCGAATGACAACTTGGTGATGTTGGCTATGATAGGGCTGAACTCCGTGCGCATTGTCTTGATCCAGTGCGCTGGGCAGGGGTCGGTTGGTGCGGTCGTGGCGTTGATTGACGCAACTACTTCTTCAATGGTCTTTGTTGATGGCGGTGAGAGTTTGGTGAGTGTGGACTGGGAAAGAGTGGTTTTGGGATTTGTGGTATGGTTAAGATGAGGTGATGATGCCATTGTAGTTACCTTTATTGATTTTGATTGGATGTAATTCGCATATGCTTGTGGCTGAATATCTTCTTGTTGAGGAGGGGAAGGTTGGTTGGTAAGGGATTTCACCAGCTGGAAAAGGTCTCTTGGCTTATTTAGTGAGCGGCTGAGAATTTCTGCATGGAATTGTTTCCTTTTGGCCCACGTTGATTCGCGATGGGTCTTCAGATATTGTTGATAGATGGCTTGGTCTGAGGTATTTCTAGTAGCTCTCCATTTCCTTTCGAGTTTTCTGAGTCGGAGTAGGGACGCTCGTAGTTCCGGGGAAAACCATGGGGCGGCGTGTTTCTTGGTGTCTCTTCTGTCCGATGCGGTTTTTTTGTTGTTGGCAGGCTGTTGAGCGTAATGGGAGAGGGTCTCGTTCCAGTTGGACATCATGTCATTCAGGTTGGTTGCTGGTTGATCAAGTTTTGGGAGAACGTCACTAACGATTGTTTCCCTGTTGAGTTGCTTGAAGCGTGTGGTTCCTGATGTTTCCGTTGCACTTGGGCGGTGGCACGTAGAGTGTTGCGTTGGTAACTGGAATGTTATTAGATTGTGATCTGACCAGGGGACTGGTGAGATAGTAAGGTCAAATTGGTTTGATGTACTCATGGCTGTATGTGGGATGAATATTAGGTCAAGGGGGTTTCCTCCTTGGTGGGTGGGATCAGTTATAGCCTGCTTGTAGTTGAGGTCAGCCATTGCTTCGAGGAAGGCTTTGGCTAGGGTGGGTTGAGTGGAAGCGAGATTAAGGTCTCCTAGTAGCCAGTTAGGTTTGGAGGGGTCTTCTGGATTACATGCTAGGTCAATGATGTCTGAGAGCTCATCTGATCCAATTCCTGGGGTTCTGTAAATGAGGTTAATAGTATTGTATTTGCTGGTGATGGTTAGTGTATTCAGGAGTTGCGTGCTCTTGGTAAGGCTAGTCCGGTATTGTAACAATGTTTTTGCAAGGATCAGTACACCTCCTCCTCTTTTGTTTTCCCTATTACAGGTATAGATCGAAAAGTTAGGTGGTGTAAGGTGATTCAATATGACATTGTCTGATTCAGAGATCCATGTTTCTGTGACCATTAGCATGTCTAGATTGTGCATAGTGATTAGGTCAGTGATTACCGGCCATTTATTACAGACCGAACGTGCGTTGATAAGGACGCACCTTAGTTCTTGTTGATGCTTTGTGTTTTTATGTTTTGTGGAGTTTGAGGTCTCTATGGCTATATATATTAAGTGTGACAGTCTTCTGTGTGAAGGGTTTGAGTGTCGGTGGTATTGGTTGTTGTATGTTTTACCGTTTGCACTCTTTAGTAGTTGGATGGGGTTGCATCTATCTGCCAATACAACTGATTCATAGAGTGTGCTGACCAGTGTATAGAGTAGGGCAAAAGTAAGTAATGGGTAAGCCATTTATGTTTCCGGAATGAGGCGTTTCTAGGTTAATGGGTGTTTTGTGATGTTGTATGTGTTTTTCTAGTGATGTGTTGTGTTAGTGGAGGTGTTTAGCACTTCAGTGTAGTGATTCAGTAGAGCAGTACAGTGTAGCAATATAGTGTGGCAATGAGCAGTACAGTGTAGCAATATAGTATAGCAATATAGTGTGGCAATGAGGTATATCAATTCGGTATAGCAATACAGTGCAGCAATATAATGTATCAATACAGTGTAGCAATGAGGTATAGCAGTTTAGTAGTGCAGCAATATAGTGTGGCAATGCAGTATAGCAATTCGGTATAGCAATACAGTGCAGCAATATAATGTATCAATACAGTGTAGCAATGAGGTATAGCAGTTTAGTAGTGCAGCAATATAGTGTGGCAATGCAGTATAGCAATTAAGGTGTAACGATGAGGGGTAGCAATATAGTGCAGCAATACAGTGTAGCAATGACGTGTAGCAATTCAGGTATAGCAATGAGGTATAGTAATTCAGTTAGGTAGGCACCATGTGTCGGCTAGTTTGTACCTTAGGTCCTCTGAGTTATTCGTCTTGCATCCAGTTCTTACGCTCTGTTGCTCTGGTGGTGAGGAAGGCTGTGCTGG
This sequence comes from Ichthyophis bannanicus, assembly GCA_033557465.1. Taxonomy (NCBI): domain Eukaryota; kingdom Metazoa; phylum Chordata; class Amphibia; order Gymnophiona; family Ichthyophiidae; genus Ichthyophis; species Ichthyophis bannanicus. The sequence goes on from CM066035.1 coordinate 433,387,825, forward strand.
CTGTAGAACGTTTGAGGAGAGACAGGGCTGTTGAGAGGGGGCGAGCTCGACCGTGGGGGAGCTCAAGCTGCTGATCTGCTGAAGTGATGCCGATGTGTCAATGTGGTCTTGGTGCTCACGTGTGTGCCACTGCCTAAGGGCCACGCCAAAGGGCCCTCTGGCGAGGCCCTCAGGCGCGGGTCCGCAAGGCGCGGGTGCGCCCTTCGACGTTCTTCTTTTAAACGGGCTGAGCTGCCGCGATTGGGCAGGAGGAGCAGGCTGGAACGTCGGCGGTGGCCCGAGTTGGCTGAAAGCACGCTCCCTCCGGGGAGATGTGCAGGGCTGGAGAGAGGATCGCTGCTTCTGGCGCTCCTTTTTAAATCCGGCTGGGCTGCCGCGATTGGGCAGGAGGAGCAGGCTGGAACGTCGGCGGTGGCCCGAGTTGGCTGAAAGCACGCTCCCTCCGGGGAGATGTGCAGGGCTGGAGAGAGGATCGCTGCTTCTGGCGCTCCTTTTTAAATCCGGCTGGGCTGCCGCGATTGGGCAGGAGGAGCAGGCTGGAACGTCGGCGGTGGCCCGAGTTGGCTGAAAGCACGCTCCCTCCGGGGAGATGTGCAGGGCTGGAGAGAGGATCGCTGCTTCTGGCGCTCCTTTTTAAATCCGGCTGGGCTGCCGCGATGGGGCAGGAGGAGCAGGCTGGAACGTCGGCGGTGGCCCGAGTTGGCTGAAAGCACGCTCCCTCCGGGGAGATGTGCAGGGCTGGAGAGAGGATCGCTGCTTCTGGCGCTCCTTTTTAAATCCGGCTGGGCTGCCGCGATTGGGCAGGAGGAGCAGGCTGGAACGTCGGCGGTGGCCCGAGTTGGCTGAAAGCACGGTCCCTCCGGGGAGATGTGCAGGGCTGGAGAGAGGATCGCTGCTTCTGGCGCTCCTTTTTAAATCCGGCTGGGCTGCCGCGATTGGGCAGGAGGAGCAGGCTGGAACGTCGGCGGTGGCCCGAGTTGGCTGAAAGCACGCTCCCTCCGGGGAGATGTGCAGGGCTGGAGCGTGTTCACAGGAGGTCACCCCTGTTGGTAATTTCCTCCCAATATTATCTTCCTCCAAAGGTCCATTGCTCTCGCCCTTCCTTCGTCTTCCTTTTATGTCTTTATTTTTTCAATCAAAGAGACAGAAGGGAAGGAAGGCAGGGCAAAGAACCCAAACCCCTCCTCCCTTCTCTGAGATCCTCCAGGCAAGGGAAGGGAGACAGAGGAGAAATTAAGGTGCAAGAAGCAATGGTGGCACAAGGGTTTCGGCTGCCCTAGGCAGACCCTTCGTGCTGCTGCCCCCCCCCCCCAAAAGACTGTGCCTCAGTCCAGCCTGCCATACTGCCCTCCACTTTGCGTTGAAGCACTGGCGGCTGAACTACTGCTTCAGTGTTGCGTCAGGCCTTAAAATGCTCGCAAGCATTTGTGCTCATGGCCTGCCGCTCCTGCCCCCTCTCCAATGCAACTTTCTGGAAGGGTGGGCAGGAGCAGCAGGCCAGAACTGCACATGTGCGTAGGCATTTTAAAGCCCACCATGGCGTTGAAGCAGCATAAGAACATAAGACATGCCATACTGGGTCAGACCAAGGTCCATCAAGTCCAGTATCCTGTTTCCAACAGTGGCCAATCCAGGTCACAAGTACCTGGCAGTTTCCCAAAAAGACACACAGGTTCCATAATGCTTGTATTGAGGCAAGCAGTGGATTACCGGGCCCTCTTTATGGAGCTTTCCTCCAGGAACTTGCCCAAACATTTTTTTAAACCCAGTTATACTAACAGCTTTGACTACATCCTCCAGTAATGAATTCCAGAGTTTGATTATACGTTGAGTGAAAAAATATTTTCTCTTATTAGTCTTAAATGGGTTGCACTGTAGCTTCATTGAATGTTCTCTAGTCTTTCTTCTTTTTGATGGTGTAAACAATTGATCTATGTTTACCCGTTCCACTCCATTCATTCATTCATAGATCTCTATCATATCTCCCCTCAGTTGTCTCTTTTCCAGGTTGAAGAGCCCTAACCTTTTAAGCCTCTCTTCATAGGGGTATCCTTACATTCCCTTTACCGTTTTGGTGGCTCTTCTTTGTATCTTTTGTAATTCTGCTATATCCTTTTTAAGATACAGCGACCAGAATTGCACACAATATTCAAGGTGCGGTTGTACTATGGAATGATACAGAGGCTTTTTAATATCCTTTGTTTTACTCAGCAGCTGCTTCCTGTAGGTTTGGGTTAGCGATGGCGGTCTGCTGCCCTAGGTGACTGCTTAGTTCACCTAATGGATGGGCCAACCCTGGGGGAAGTGAGATAGGAGAGGGAAGGGACATGGATTCTTTCAGGTAGTCCCTTGGGCCTGGAGAGAGAGAGGGACAGAATATAAGAAAGCAAGAAAGAAGGGAAAGGATTCAGACTCCTGTAGATAGTCCTGATGTCAGGGGGTGCTAAACCAGGAGAGCAAGTCAGATAAATGTGCACAGGTGTCTGTCTTAGCAGCACCTATATCCTGCACACAAAAAGACAAGTGTGCATGTGCTGAAATGCTATGGCGCATAAGAGTAATCATTCTGGTCAGAATAATTGCTCTTATGCGCTTCATAGCATTCCAGCACATTCACACAATTGTCTTTTTGTGCGCAGCATATAGGTGCTGCTAAGCATTCCAAGACCTGCACATACTTGTTCCAGCATGCTTCTCCTACTGTTTTTTTCAAGCCTCACTCACTACAGCAAAGCCCAGAAAAATCTGCGGGGTTTATCTGCTCAAGAAACAGGCATAAATTACTCTTCAGCACTGACCACAGACCCCTTACGTCTCTCTTCTGACCTGGTTTTAAGTCCAACTTTTGAGCTTAGCCTTCTGCTCTTCTGTTCACTTCCTTGAATCCAGGTGGCATAGTTTAATTGCTGCATTACCAAATGCAGAGCCAGAATAAAAATAAGAACTGAGCAGTGAACACTTAGCATTGTATGAATAGCCCGTGATAATCCACTACCAAATACTAGCATAAATTCTGGACTATCACAGCCTGTTCATATGATGCTATATATTTACTGCTCGGTTTCTTACATTGCTGGATTTGACAGATAAATATTAGCATCATGTGAAGAGTTCACAAAGGAATTTGGGGGGGAGGAGTGTGTAGTCACCATTATTTGCAATTAGAGAGGGGGGCACTGATCTATAGGTTGCAGGGGGCACCAGAAATACTAGCACCAGCACTGACATCAGGGAAGACATATTTTATGACCATGAAAATTCTGTTTCCTAGCGGCAAAATACAATCTCGGGACCCTATCCCGTTTTGAAGCACTAGCAAAAGTAGCAACCAAAGTTGCCCTATTGTAGGTTTCTTTAAGGGAGGTCTCCAACTGCAGCATTGAAGTCAAAGATTCCTAGTCTGGAACCACTCCCCCCATACCAGTCCTCCTAATAGAGCCCATAACATAATAGGCTGTAGAAATGCACGGGTGTGGAGGGGTCTAGGCCCAGTATATCCCGAAAATACTGCTTAAGCATTTCAAGTGAAGAAATTAATCTAGTATAGGGAAAATTCAGGAAACCCATTTATTATAGTGAATGGAGTTTTCTAGGTTATCGAGCTTATTATCCAGGATGCTATTGCCTTTAACAAGGGAAGCATTTACTGATACAACCTAAATGCTGATCTTGAAGCTGAAATTTGCCCTCAAGCCTCTCTAAATGCTGATCTACTTTTGAAACCTCTCCACAGCTTCCCCAGTAAATAAGCAAAGCTGCGATAGACAGGTTGCTAGCGTGGTCTCTATGCTAGAAATTAATCGCCTAATTTGAAATCTCCTTAGGAAGTGTCAGTGGTAACACCATATAACAAGACAGCTTTCCAGAAAAGGAGACTGGCTTCACAGAAATCAAACAAAAGAATCGATTACAACAGTAAGCATTTGCACGTCTCCCTTTATGGCCATCCACTGAGAGATTTAAAGTCAGGACTTCCAGAACTACAATTGTCTACACAATTTTAGGACTGTCAGAACTAACCAGAGCTGTAGTACTCAGATCTTCCTCTGCCAGCAATGAGCCTTGACTCCCAGATGGAAATAAGATACTTTCAAGTCCCTTCCCACTGGGTTGCTCATGCTAAATAGATACTAAAGGTTGTGGTGGAAGGCGGAGGACAGGGCTAAGGGAAACTTAGTCAGCTGTTAAATCTAACTGACCTTCATTAAGTGTAGAGGAGCCGAGTTCTTCACTTCTCTTCTCAGTAACAAAATTGTCCATGGGACCTTGCGCCACCTCACTTTTGGCTGAAGTCCCAGCTCTTCCTTTTCCCCATGTCCACAGCTTACCAGCTGGAACAGCTCAGATCTTCCAGGAAAAGAAAAACAAACCGCTGTGATGTTCTTCAGAATCCTTCAGGCTCCTCGGGCTCCAAAGTGGCGTTTCTCTTTGAGCACACAGCTTTGGTCACATGACTGTGGCACTCGGTTTTTAAAATATAGATCCTGGGTGCTCCAGTGATGTCACTTCTGGGTTTGCGGTGAAACAGCAGGCACAGGGGGGGGGGGGGGGAAAGATAGCATCCAAGATCTCTCTCACCTTTCTGGCTCCTCCAAACTGCCTCTCAGCCAGGCACTGCTCTCCCCCGTAAGAGGTTTCTAACCACCTGCCATTGTGTAGTCCTTGCAGTGGCCATCCATGCTGCTTGTCAGACAATGGTCACAACTTCGAAGAGCAATGCCATCTTTCAGTCTTTGTTCTTGGGGGATAATTAAGAGTTCTTGAAATTGAGCCAGTATACACTGGGGAGGCCTTTGACACTTCAACTCCTTTCACTCCTCTTCTCTTTTTTCACAATAATAGTGTCCAGGCCAGAATTTTATGTTCTTAAACAAAGGGTTGACTTAAAGAACTTTAGGGTCACTGAGACTGTATAATAATAACTGGAAGAGGCAAAAATATTACTATAATTACACTTCTTTCTCCTGGAATCCAACTACAATACAAGCAGGTACACTTTTGGTTCTGTTTTCTCTTCCTCTCGGTTTATTGGAAATTTATTCTAAGCGTTCGCTTTTCTCTTCTTTGCCCTACTTCTTATGGTCACCCTTTTTGGTACCTCGGAGCAGGACCGGTGCAAGGATATAAGGTGCCTTAGGCCAGCCCTCAATCTTGGCACTCCTACTGCTGCTGTTGCCACCGCCCCTCTCCGGGACCTGCAATAATGGCAATGGCATTTAAATGGCATTGCAGCCATTACCCAAACTCTGAATTGCTATTCTGTGACCTACCTCTAAGGAAGACATCTGTTTGCACAGGGCGCTTCGTTCCCCAAGCAAACAGGAAGCCTCCATTGGAGGGGGCAGAAGCAGCAGAGTTTGAAACATCAGGGGAAATTTGGGGTAGGCTGCAGCCCAAGACACCTTCCAATCACTGCTTTCTCCCACTGCAGATTCTAACCCTGTGGCTACTTCTTGGTGGCATGAGGGCTAAGAGATAGCCAGAGCCTCCTGCCCCTGCTTACTTCATCCTTATTGGTGCAGTGGTGATGAGGCAAAGACAGAATTCCGCCTTTGGATGTGGTTTATATATTAGCTCAATATTCCCTCCCAGAAGAGTCTCCTCCCAGAATTATGTCATTGGGTAGAAGTACCTCCTCTGTTCTGGAGGATTACCAGAATATTTACAGATCAGATTATAGTAATTTATAAATGTTGGCTGTATGTGACAGGGGGTACTTTCTGTAACCGTTTCCAACAGAATGTGGTACATATAAAGCTGATAGTGAACAATCTTTGTGTTCAATTCATCCAAATTCAAGACTTATACAAATTTGCCAATGTCTGTGAATACAAGAATTAAAGGGGGCTTCCCTGCAGCAATGATCTCTTATATAATTGCCCCTGGTACGTACATCAAACTTATGTACATGCTTTATAGATCTTAAATTTATATGTTCCAACAATAAATTGAAAGTAGCAGCAGAAGTACAAAAACTGCGAAGATATGAAGAAAACAGAAAAGAAAGATATCAAAATAAACTATTTAGAGAGAACCCAAAACAATTTTATAGGGAATTGGGAAAGAGCATTAATATGGTAAAAATACTACTAATCAAAACTGAAACAGAAACCTTTTGGAGAAAACTATACAAGGACCCTATAGAGCACAATCAAGGAGTACAATGGTTGCCCTGCTTATTTATTTATTTTATTTAGCTGTATTTATATCCCGCTTTTCACCGGGTCAAAGCGGTCAATTGGGAGATACATTTAACACGAGGGGATATGACACACATACAGGGAACATGGGCAATGGAGGGTTAAGTGGCTTGCCCAAGACCACAAGGAGTACCTATAGGACTAGAAATCCCAGTCCCTCCGGCCTGAGATTGCTGTCCCCAGGTGGGACTTGAACCCCCGGCCCTTCGGCCTGAAGTACCTTGTCCTAACCACTAGGCCACTCCTCCCACTCCCACTTATAGAAACATTTAGAAAAAGCAAACATCAAATCTATGGAATGGCCTTTGGTAACAGGTGGAGAACGACTATTCTGTGAATCACATTGAGAGGGAGAAGATCTTGAAGTACCAAGAAAATGTGACAGAAAGATACTGAGTTATTTCCCATCGTGTTGGGTGCCACAGGCTTGAGTAAGAAGAAATTCCAAACACACCTTGATAAATGACCCATACGTGTTACATCTTACAAACAGCAGAAGGAGGCTCTCTTTGGCACAATGCAAGTACTATGCCGAGCATTAGCAACAAGTTTAAGAGACAGAGATCATACTCCACATACCCTGGCTTAAAAGTGAGGTTCATGACTTCATGATTGGTGCAAAATTAACCCATATCGAGAAATTGCCCGAGTGACTTTTTAAACAATCTTCCACTTGGAATAGAAACAGTCAAAACTCTAGTTATCCCTTTTCTGATATACACTTTAAGTAAATGGTTAGAGGAAATGGCAATAATCATAATCCATCCTCTATGAAGCTAATTCAAACTGAAGGTGAAAAGCTACAAAATAAAGCCCTGCTCATAGTTTCATCATGACAGTGACTTATGAAAATGATTAAATCTTACAGAGCCCAACACAGGAAGCAATAAGAGAAATGGATTTAAACCCCCCCCCCCCCCGTAATGATATATCTTGTTGTCAAAACAACTTTGATGTACTTAAGGAAGGAAAAAAAACCAACATGGTATATGATAAAGAGAAGCGTGATGTATGATTACGTAAAGAAAATATGCAAAATGGTTTTATGCTCATTTGAAATACACAACAAAAATATTTACTTCAGGGGCCTAATGAATATATATATATATATATATATATATATATATATATATGAAGAATAAAAACTCAGATTAGTTATCAATTTCTGCTTAACAACTTGCCATGGTTCTAGTGAATATAAATATTCACCTTGTAAAGTATCAAAGTGAATCAAACAAAAACATGTATCATTAAAATAATTTTTAAATGTATGCACTTATCTCCACAGAGCTTTCAACATGCTTTCTGCAAAATTGCAGCATGTTATCATTGTAGCTTTCCCCTTCATATACCACTGTTCTTTTTCAATAATAATTCTTTGCCATTCCTCTCAAAGTTACCCAAAGAAGGCCCCCATTTCACAAATCATTGCTTCAAGGGTTAAAAACTATTTTACAGCATTTGATTTCTTTGTACATACCCACACACTTCTTGGCATGTCTTTCACCATTTGTCAGTGGGTATTTGTCATCTTCTTATGAGGCAGCCAATCACAATCATCTATATGATTTGACACCATCGGGCAGAGGCTCCCAAACTGCTGGTCGTGACCTCAAATGGGCTAGGACTGGGAGAGGCCAGCATTGAAAATTAGTATGGGACTTTGAAGCCCGTGTGCATGCTGCACCCTGTGCATGGACTCCAAAGCCCTGCTCTGGTTTTCAAGGGCTCTTTGCTGTGATGGGCTCCGTACATGTAGATTGAGCCCAGCGGTGGAGGAAGCTGTGATGATCTCATGAGACTTGAAGTAGCGCGGTCAGCAAAACGTCCGTCACTGCATGGCTCAAGCAGTCAAGCTGCATGCACAGAGCCAATAACAGTGAAGAGCAGCAAAGGCAAGAATGGTGAGCCTAGTTGCATGGGGGAGGGAAATGAAAGAGAGATAGATGGGAGGAATGGGGGATGAGATAAATGTATTGGGTGATGGCTGCGGGGAGGGGGGGGCAATGAGACATGCATTGGGTGATGGCTGCAAGGGGAGAATGGAAGGGAGAGACACATATAGGTGATGGATGCAGAGGTGGGGACAATGAAAGAGAGAGAGACACTCACATAGGTGATGTGCTGGACACTGGGCATATAAAGATGGAGTAGAGATAGAGAGGAGGGAGAGGGAACATTGGAGGCTGGACCAGCAGGGGAAGGGGAAATAGGGAGGAAGCTGGGCATAATGGGGGGTTGGAATAGTTCGAATGGCAGAGAAGGAGACAATGGCCATGAAAGGGAGGAACACAGAAAAAATGCTGGGCATGGGAGGGCTAGGGAGACACAAGAGATGCTGGGCATATGTGGGAGAGATAGAGGCCCTGGATGGGGATGGCGAGAGGAGAGATGCAGTACATGGGGGAGGAGAGATGGGAGAATCAGTGAAAGAGTAGGCAATAAGAGGCTTGGGAAGGAGAGAGAGATGGGGATGGGAGAGTTGCATGACAGAAAGTGATGAAAAGCTGAGGTAAATACAGTGAAAAGCAGGAGAAGGAAGAAAACTGAAAAGAAGAGATCAGTATTACAGACTGATATGTGATGAAGTGAAGACAGGAGGAGAGAGAAGAAATGGCTAATAGACAAGTGAAACTGGAAATAAGAATTAAGAGAAGGCAGAGAAAAGCAGAAACCAGACCCTGGGACCAACATGATTAGAAAAATAAAATGACCAGAAAACAAAGTAAAAAAATAATTTTATTTTCTATTAGTGATTGGAATATGTGAGCTTTTGGAATGCACACCTGCTAGGACCGGTGTTAGATATGGCTGGGGCCCAGCTCAAGGCAAAAATTTGGGAGGGGACCTCAAAACCCACTATCAGGTTGTGCTTCCTTCAGCTTCTGACACACACACACACACACACACACACACACTGCCCCTGATTGCTTAGCCCTTACAACCATGCGCATATAGTGCTCCCAGATAGTGAGTCCCCATGCAACGTATGCACATTCACACACTGCCCCAAGACATTCATCCTCCCCACACACATAATGCCCCCGGACACTCCCCCCCCAGCACACACTGCCCCCAGAGATGCTCAGCCCCCCACACTGCATATGTTCAAGAAGCTGTGGCATAACTTCCAAGCCTGTGTTAGGAGAGTTGAGTACATCAGATAATTACTTGAAAAAGCATAGATTTACATATTTCTATATATTTATACTTTTTATTTGCATGATAATTTTATTTGATTACTATCTGGGGTCATGGGAATTTTCAGCTGCTAAAATGGGGTTATACCAGAAATAAGTTTAGAAAGCAGTGCCATCGGGACTCCCAGACTCATTCATACACATGAAGGCATTTATAGACATCCACATTAATCATTAAACAGTTCTCACTGATGTTTTAAAAAAGGACCCCCAATCAATGAAAGAATTTAACCCGTAAGGTTCTATTATATTGAGATATGTGAACTTTGGATTGTTGGATTTGCCCAAGTGTAATACTCTTATGCCCATCTTGCCATTGTTTCCTTTCCTTCAGCAGCAGCACTACATGACAGTGAGGAAATATTTTGTATTGCTCCGAAGCGTCTGCCTCCATTTTATCCCTCTTAATATAGCATGCTCTGAGAGTGCAAAACTGAACTAATTCAGAGGACCTTGTTCAGTAAGGTTAGGGGCTGGAGAAAAAAGGTGCTTATCTGCATTTTGCAACAGACAAATCCTCAGCTTTTAAAAAAACAATGACACAGGAATATGGTAGAAACTACACACCTACAACACACACAAAGATATTATCTGACACCCAAACCAGAGCTTACCTTCACAAATACTTACTATGACTTACTTGAGTTAATTCACTAACCAGTCTGCCCCAGGTGCCTGTGCGGTGTCTCAAGCTTTCATCATCTTTTCTATTTCTTGAAGATTGCACACTTTAGCTACCAATAATTCTTCTTCTAGACATTATTGGACACATATATTGTGGAGTATGCAGCAGACAATAAAGACTTTGGCAAACTTTAGGATAGAAAATTTCCAAGTATAATTCGCAAAGCAAAAATATGTTTCCAGGATACTGAACATGTGTGTGTTCTTCTAGTAGAGCAATAAAAACTATTATAGTAGTTTTCTGACCCAGAAGATGTATGTAGAAATAGAGTTACAGTAAGTCTGAGTCAAAGAGGTAGTCCTTTATCACACAAGAAGACGACTATATCATCATTTTATACTGGGACAAGTTACCTCAGGCCAGAGGGCCAGGAGTTCAATTCTCATGTAAGGACAAGTAACTTCAGGCCAGAGGGACTGGGGTCTCTAGTCCCATGGACACTCCTTGTGGCCTTGGGCAAGCCACTTAACCCTCCATTGCCTCAGGTATGCTTAGATTGTGAGCCCTTTGGGGCTGAGGGAATAAAAAGTGCCTTTTAGAATATATCTGTAAATCGCTCTGATACACACAGTAAAGGGCGGTATATCAAGTGCCTAAACTATAAACCATTTACAAGACACATTTCATACTTACCTCACAACCTTACATACATAGACTCGGTTCCACACTTACCCAGTAGAATTCTGATCTGATAATCACAGCGATGCTCATTTCATACAGTGGACTATGCTTTAATAAATGGATGCTATGACAGTATTATAAGGACACCTGTATTCACACTTATACCTACCCAACTGAATTCCATTTCAAGGATCATGACTACACCATTGGATTTGCACTTAATGTGCACTGGTAATGCATATTAAGTGTAAAACCTCAGCATTAGCTGTCTGGGGCATAACCTGTATGTCTCCAGCACCTAACTCATATTGGGGTACCATAACGATCAGCACAATAACTTGGGGGCACCTAACGCCACCTATAGAGGTTTCATTAGATGAACCGCATGGTTACTGCACTTGTGTGCTACTGTGTTAGCCACCCCTATGCTCGGCTCCTATCTACCCACTGTCCACAGTAGTGTGCGAGGGCCAGTTAACATGTGTCTCAGTGGTTAGTAGCTGGCCTGTCCATGTGTTAGGGTTCACTGTAGCCAGTTGCTGCTTGCAAAAATGCATGTTAACTATTAGTGGTGTTTAGTAAAAGGGCCCCATAGAGGGAGCTTTCCACATGGCATGCTAGCATACTTGGACTAAAAATACTTATGGCTCTAGTAGATGGTTTCCCTTGGAAAAACTAAGTTCAATTAAGCTATCTCACAGATACACTTTGCATCTTCCTATTCCTCCTTTTGAATTGGTTGATATTGGATATAATCAGACATATATACAACCAAGGTATGGGTGAGTATATGCTGGTTCTTATAATCCTCTTTAGAAGAAACTTCCACTACCACTCTCCTGGGTGCAGATCCTCTTCAATAGCAGAGTCCACATTCTGGAGATTTACACCTTTTCACAAACTTTGACAAATCTGACAGTAGGACATGTGCAATGGGTTTCTCCTTAGAAAGATTTCTTAGATTCCTGCTTAAAGCCCCAAATACTTCACATTTCCATTTAATCTCTCAGAGTCCCAAGTGATCCTACCTAAGTCAGAGCCTTCTTCAGAAAAGCAAACCAGAAAAAGAGTGAGCAGAATTTTCTGAGATTTTTCTTTCTTATTCAACCACCAAAACTTTAAACACCTCCTATTGGGAAGTGTCTGAACCTTATCAACACCTCTTTTTGGACATCTTGATTGTGTATCTGTGGAAACATGTTTTATGTTTTATAGAGCTTGATATACTGCCCTTCACCAGAGCATCAGGGCAGTATACAATGTAAAAGATACATAATAGTATCAGAACATAAAAAGAAAAAAAGAATGCCAAAATATGACAGGTAACAGCAAACATTCATAGAGGGGAAAGTGGAGGGGAGAGAGTAGAGAGGAGGTCAGAGGTCAGTTGGGTTAAGGTCAAAGGCCATAAGGAAAAGGTGGGTCTTGTGCTTGGACTTAAAGTTGGGGAAGGGAGGACTCAAGATGAAGGGTGGGTCTGAGAAAGTAAAAAGCAGGAGTGGGTAGTTTCTAAACGGGCATGGGAAGTGGAAGAAAGGTGAAGGCGATTGGTGTGAATAGTCCAGAGTACCCATGGAGGAGCATGAAGGTGCAGAACATTAGAGGGGTAGGTGAGGATTCTAGTATGCAGGGCCTTATGACCAATCATGAGGAGCCTATATTGCAGATGGTATTTGCGGGGGAACCAGTGGAAGCAAATCAAGAGGGGAGTGATATGATCAAAGCGAGTGGCATAAGATTTCCATGATGCCTCAATGTACATAGTTACCCCAAGTTATCCAAGTTTTATTACCTGTTCCTTGTAAGCACTGATCAGTCAATGTAATGTGCAAGTTTTGTGTTTCATGTGAACCGCGCTGATGATGAATAGCGCGGTATATAAGAAAATGTAAATAAATAAAAAAATAAAGTAAAATAAGCTAGGAGAAAGGCAACGGTATTCTGAATGAGTTGTAAGTGGTAGATCTGGTATTGGGGGAGACCTAAGAGAACAACATTACAATAGTCTAACCTTGACATGACAAGGGCCAGGAGAAGGGTGGTGAGGGAGTAAAGGGAGAGGAAGGGATGAATGGTGTAGATTTGGCAAAGTGAAACGAGCAGCGGATAAGAGAGGAGATATGGAAATTGAATGAGGGAGAGGAGCCTAAGATTATACCAAGATAACAGAGAGAATCTACCAAAGGAATAGGGATAGATAGTCCCTTGGTATGGGGTCCCTTACTGAGCATTCATCAATCTATGGAGAGACGAGGGGCTCATATGTCAGGGGAGGCAGCACCTTCAGGCCTTAGTACTGCCTCCCTTGGGATAACACGGGATCAGCTGTGGCTGGTAGGCCATTGACCCCTGGGATCACTCACGCTCCAATTACTTACACTTCCAAAAACTCAATCTAGCTCAGGGTTAGTTTTAAACCAATATTTTCCTGAAAGACTTAAGTATTAGAAACAATACTAAGAACATATAGCATAAGAACATAAGATATGCTATACTGGGTCAGACCAAGGTCCTCAAGCCCAATATCCTGTTTCCAACAGTGGTCAATTTAGGTCACAAGTGCCTAGCAGTTTCCCCAAAAGAGACAGGTTCCACAATGCTTGTACTGGGGCAAGCAGTGGATTTCCCAGGCCTCTTTAATAATAGTTTATGGATCTATCCTCCAGGAACTTATCCAAACTTTTTTAAACCCAGCTATACTATCAGCTTTTACTATATCCTCCGGTAACGAATTCCAGAGTTTGATTACGCATTGAGTGAAAAATTTTTTTTCTCTTATTAGTCTTGAATAGGTTACCCTATAGCTTCATTGCATGTCCCCTAGTCTTTCTGTATTTTGATGATGTAAACAATTGATCTACGTTTACCTGTTCCACTCCATTCATTAACTTATAGACCTCTATCATATCTCCCCTCAGCCATTTCTTTTCCAGGGTGAAGAGCCCTAACCTTTTTAGCCTCTCCTCATAGGGGTATCATTCCATTTCCTTTACCATTTTGGTGGCTCTTCTCTGTACGTTTTCTAATTCCGTTATATCCTTTTTAAGATACGGCGACCAGAATTACATACAATATTCAAGGTGCAGTCGTAGCATGGAAAGATACAGAGGCATTATAATATTTGTTTTATTCTCTATTGCTTTCCTTATGATTCCTAGCATTCTATTTACTTGGCAGCCGCTGCACACTGGGCGGAGGGTTTCAACATGTTATCCACGATGACGCCTAAATCTTTTTCGTCGGTGGTGGTTCCTAATGTGGAACCTTGCACCATGTAACCATAGTTTGGGTTGTACTTTCCTAGGTGCATAACTTTGCACTTGTCCAAATTAAATTTCATCTGCCATTTGAACATCCAGTCTTCCAATTTATCAAGGTTCTCTTACAATTTTTCACAATCCTCTTGGGTTTTAACAACTTTGAATAATTTGTGTCATCTGCAAATTTGAGTACCTCATTTGTTATTCCCCTTTCCAGGTAATTTACTGTACGAATATGTCAAAAAGCAGCATACCCAGCACAGATCCCTGGGGTACTCCACTATTCACCTTTCTCCATTGGGAAAATTAGCCATTAAGCCTACCCTCTGCTTGCTATCTTTAACCAGTTCCTGATCCACAATAGTACACTGCCTCCTATACCATGACTTTTTAATTTCGCCAAGAGCATCTCAAGAGGGACCTTGTTAAAGACTTTCTGAAAATCCAGATACACTATTTCAACCAACTCACCTTTGTCTACCTGTTTTTTCACACCTTCAAAAAATATATAAGATTAGTAAGACAAGACCTTCCTTGTCTAAAGCCATGTTGGCTGTCTCCCATTAAGCCATGACCATCTACATGCAGAGCAGAGATGGCATCCATCTGTCCAAGAAAGGTCAACGCGTCTTCAGTAGTAGACTGGCTAATCTACTGAAGAGGGCTTTAAACTAGATTCGTTGGGGATGGGTGAAGAAAGCCCACAGGTAAGTGAAAGCCCCCAGGTAGGTGATACATTAAATAACTTTATGGAAATGGGTAACAGGGGTAACATATGGAAAGCAGTGTGTATAAATGCCCGTAGCATGGGAAATAAGATCCCTGATGTTGAAGCTTTGGTGGGAGTGGCTGACTTGGATTTAGTGGCAGTTACAGAAACATGGTTCACAGAAAACCATGATTGGGATGTAACTATACCTGGCTATACTTTATTCAGAAAGGACAGGGTAGGAAGTAGGGGAGGAGGAGTGGCACTATATGTAAAAACTACTATTAAAGCTTTGGAATTACAGAGCTTAAAAGGGAGAGGGGAGGCATTGTGGGTTAAACTAGAAAAAAGGAAGGAGAAATCTATTTACATTGGTGTGATATACAGACCTCCCTCACAAGAGGAAGAGGTGGACAGAGAGTTAATTGAAGACATGCGCAGCATTGCTAGGAAAGGGGAAGTGCTACTGATAGGAGATTTCAATATGCCAGATGTTGATTGGCACATTCCTGCTGCAGTATCATCTAGAAGTAAGGAGATCCTGGATTCTCTACAGGGAGAACTATTCAGGCAATTGGTAACAGACCCCACACGTGAAGGGGCCATACTGGACTTGGTGCTTACCAATGGTGAAAGTGTTTCTGATGTTGTAGTGGGAGATCATTTTGCATCCAGTGATCACCAGATGGTGTGGTTCAGTATTAGGACTAGGGCTGTTAGAATCCATTCAAAGGCGAGGATCTTAGACTTTAGGAAGACTAACTTTGCGAAGATGGGCCAATACCTCAGGGAGTCGTTAGTTGGATGGGAACAGCTGAGGGATGTAGAAAAACAGTGGGAAAAACTGAAAGGGGATATTTTAAGGGCAACCAACCTTTTTGTTAAAATGGTAAATAAAGGTAAAAGGAAAAGGAGACCGCTATGGGTTTCGAAAGAAGTAGCTGAAAAAGTGAAGAAAAAGAGGGAGGCCTTCATGAAATACAAGAGATCACAGAGAGAGGAAGACAGGCATCTGTATTTAGAAAAACTTAGAGAAGCTAGCAAAGTAGTCAAGAAGGCAAAGATTCAAAAGGAGGAGAAAATAGCCAATGCAATAAAATGGAGGGATAAGACATTTTTCAGATATATTAGTGAGAAGAGGAAGGGCAAGAGTGGTATTGTCAGACTCAATGGTGCAGGGGAGGAATATGTAGAAGCTGATAAGGATAAAGCAGAATTGCTTAACAAATATTTTTGTTCTGTGTTCACAGATGAAGCACCAGGAGCAGGACCTCAGAAAACACCCACAAATAGGAACAGAAGCAAAGGACATCTTGAGCAATTTTCAAAAGACTGTGTTCGTGAGAAACTATCTCAACTTAAAGTAGACAAAGCGATGGGACCGGATGGGATACACCCGAGAATATTGAGGGAACTTGGGGACGTTCTAGCAGATCCACTGACTGACCTTTTCAATGCCTTGTTGGAGTCGCGGGTGGTGCCAAAGGATTGGAGAGAGGCTGATGTGGTGCATTTACACAAAAGCGGAAGTAAGGATGTGGTTGAAAACTACAGGCCGGTTAGTTTAACTTTGGTGGTGAGTAAATTATTGGACACGCTGCTGAAAGAAAAAATAGTGAGATTTCTGGAGTCCAGCGGATTACAGGATCTGAGGCAGCATGGATTCACCAGAGGGAGGTCTTGTCAGACAAATCTGATTGATTTCTTTGACTGGGTGACCAGGGAGTTGGACCGAGGGAGAGCCCTAGATGTGGTGTATTTAGATTTCAGTAAAGCCTTTGACACTGTTCCTCACAGGCGACTTATAAACAAACTGAGCACCCTAGGGATGGACCCTAAAGTTACTGCTTGGGTTAGAAATTGGTTGGGTGGGAGGTGACAGAGTACAAGTAAATGGAGCTCACTCTGAGGAGAAGGATGTTATCAGTGGTGTACCCCAGGGATCTGTCCTTGGTCCGATTCTTTTTAACATCTTTGTTAATGATATAGCGGAAGGGCTTTCAGGTAAGGTTTGCCTCTTTGCAGATGATACCAAAATCTGCAATAGAGTAGACACCCAGGAATGGGTAGATAACATGAGGAGAGATCTAGCTAAGCTTGAAGAATGGTCTAGAATTTGGCAGCTGGGATTTAATGTTAAAAAATGTAAGGTCATGTATTTGGGCTGCAGCAATCCAAGGGAGCAATATAGTATAGGGGGTGAAGTACTTTTGTCCACTAAAGAAGAGCGGGACCTAGGCATGGTTGTGTCTGATGATCTTAAAGTAGCTAAACAGGTAGAAAAGGCGACGGCAAAAGCTAGAAGGATGCTTGGGTGCATACGGAGAGGAATGGCTAGCAGAAAAAAGGAGGTGATAATGCCTCTGTATAAGTCTTTGGTGCGACCTCATTTGGAGTATAGTGTGAAATTCTGGAGACCACACCTTCAAAAGGATGTGAACAGGATGGAGTCGTTGCAGAGGGTGGCTACTAAAATGATTAGTGGTCTTCATTCTAAAGCATATGAGGACAGACTTAAGGATCTTAATATGTACACCTTGGAGGAAAGGCGGGATAGAGGTGATATGATTGAGATGTTTAAATACCTCCATGGCATAAATGTTCAGGGAGAGAGCCTCTTTCAATTGAAAGCAAGTTCTGCTACGAGGGGACATGGGATGAGGGTGAAGGGAGATAGATTCAGGAGTGATATGCGGAAATATTTCTTTACGGAAAGAGTAGTGGAACTGTGGAATAGTCTCCCAGTGGAGGTGGTAGAGATGAGGACAGTAACTGAATGCAAAAAAGCATGGGACAAACACAGAGGATCTCTAAAGGTAAAAAGGGGACTGTTGTAGTTGTTATGGAAGGACAGACTAGATAGGCCATGTGGTCTTTTTCTGTCGTCATATTTCTATGTTTCTATGTTTCTACATGTTCAGTAATTTTGTTCTTTATAATGGGTTCTACCATTTTTCCTAGTACTGATGTCAGACTCACTGGTCTGTAGTTTCCTGGATCACCCCTGGAACCCTTGTTAAAAATTGGCGTTACATTGGCCATCCTCCAATCTTCAGGTATTACAGATGATTTTAATGATGGTTCACAGGTTACTAATAGTAGGTCTGCAATCTCATATTTCAGTTCTTTAAACACTCTCAGATGAATACCATCTGGTCCAAGTGATCTGCTACTCTTCAGTTTATCAAATAGTTGTAATACATCTTCCTGGTGTATCGCTCTTTCTTTCAATTGTTATGCAGCATCACCTTTAAATACCATTTCAGTCATGGGTAATATCCCTGCATCTTCCTCAGTAAAGATCGAAGCAAAGAATTCATTCAGTCTCTCCGCTATGGCCTTGTTCCCTCTTAGTGTCTCTTTTATCCCTCCATCATCTAATGGTCCAACTGACTCTCTCACAGATTTTTTGCTATGAATATACTTGAAAAAGTCTTTATTATGCATTTTTGCTTCCACAGTAAGCTTCTTCTCAAATTTGCTCTTTGCCTATGTTATGAATGTCTTCCATCTGACTTGGCAGTGCTTATGTTGTTTCCAGTTTTCAGCATTTGGCTCCTTTTTCCATTTCCTGAAAGATGCTTTTTGGCAACAGCTGCCTCTCTGATCTCACCTTTAAACCATGCTGGCAGTTTTTTGGACTTCCTTCCACTTTTCTTCAAGTGTGGAATACAGCTGGTCTGGGCTTCCAAGGTAGCATTTTTAAACAACACCCACGCTTAATGTAAATCTTTAACCTTTCTAATTGCTCCTTTTCTTAACTATTTTACTTATTTTATCATAGTCTTCCTTTTAAAAATTAAAAGGTAGCACTGTGGGGTTCCTTGCTGTCCTTCCTCCATTTATTAAATCAAAAGCGATCATGCTATAATCACTATTAACAAGTGGCCCCATAACCCATATCTCTTACACCAGATCTTGTGTTCCACCAAGAACTAGGTCCAAAATGGCTTCCCCTCTTGTCTGTTCATAAACCAGCTTCTCTAAATAGCAGTCATTTATTTCATCTATAAACTTTATTTCCCTAGCATGTCCTACCATGACCCTATCCAGTTGAAATCATCCATTATAATTACTATGCTGTTACTTTTGTTAGCTTCCTTGATTTCTTTGAGCATGTCAAAATCCATTTGTTCATTCTGGCCAGGCGGTTGATAGTACACCCCCACTGCCATCGCCTTCTCCTTTCCCTTTTTACACAGAATTTCAATCCATAGAGATTCTACAGTGTATTTTGTTTCAAGCAAAACTTTAATCCTTTGTGACCCAATGCCTCTCTAACATAGAGTGCAACCCTTCCACCAGTTTGATATGCCCTGTCATAACATAACATAACATAACATAACATAACATAGTAACATAGTATATGATGGCAGATAAAGACCAGCACGATATAGTTTGTACCCAGTTATCACAGTGTCACTCTGGTTGTCCTTCCACCATGTCTCTGAGATATGAATCAAATCTAACCTCTCATTTAGTGCTATATATTCTAACTATCCCATCTTATTTTTTAGACGTCTAGCATTTACATACAAGCATTTTAGAGGCTGTATTTTTTTCATATTAATCTGGTTATTGGTAAGCAGGGTAATTTGGAATTTTTAAGCTCTGTCTGCTCTGCATTTAAGGGCATTTGGGTTACTTATTGGAACCTCTGTCTATATGCCCTAACTTCAATCTTTTGCTAGTATCCTTCAAGGATACATTGTTCAGAACCATATGCTCTTGGGCAACTGTCGGCTTTCCCCTATTATCTAGTTTAAAATCTGTTCTATCTCCTTTTTAAAGGTTAATGCCAGCAACCTGGTTCCATCCCAGTTAAGGTGGAGCCCATCCCTTCGGAAAAACTCCTCCTTTCCCCAGAATGTTACCCAGTTCCTAACAAATCCAAAACCCTCTTCCTTGCACCATCGTTTCATCCACGCATTGAGACTCCTGAGCTCTGCCTGCCTTTTGGGTCCTGCACGTGGAACCGGAAGCATGTTGGAGAATGCTACCCTGGAAGTTCTGGATTTCAATTTCCTACCTAAAATCCTAAATTTGGCCTCCAGAACTTCCCTATCACACTTTCCTATGTCATTGGTACAAATATATACCAAGACAGCAGACTCCTCCCCAGCACTATCTACGACCTTGTCTAGATGGCATGTGAGGTCCGTTACCTTTGCACCAGGCAGGCATGTTACCAGGTGATCCTCATGTCCACCAGCCACCCAGCTATCTACATGCCTAATGATCGAATCACCAATTATAATGGCTATCCTATCCCTTCCCTCATGGGCACATGGCTCTGGGGAAACCACTTCGGTGCAAGCGAGTTCTATATCTCCTGGAGGACAGGTTTTAGCTATAGGATCACTTCCTGCCACACCAGGGTGATGCTTTCCTATCACGTGACCTCTCTCCTCCATGGCAATAGGGATGCTGCCAGACTGGATGTGGGCTTCATTACTACATCCCTGTATGTCTCGTCTGTTATACCTCTCTGTCTTCCTTATGTACTCCAAGTTTGCTACTCTAGCCTCTAGAGATCGAACTCGTTCCCTGAGAGCAAAGAGCTCAACTAGTTCGCGCGTAAGACCCCTCATCAGGACCACGTGATGCGAGCAGGGTAGCGGTCGCATCCTGAGAGTGCTCCGAGACCCTCAGCCCAGGCCAGCAATATAGCACCATATAAACCTGCAATAATTCACTGAAACAGTCCCTCGGGAGTGTTGGAGAACTCGCAGTATCAAACACAGCGGCTTGCTGACTACCGGCATGGCGACAGCAGCTAGACTGACCAAAAGAGAGTGGGAGCGGGCGACCGGCTCAAGTAAGATGGCGGAGTCAAACCCATCGCCAAGCTCGCCCAGATCCCCTGCTTCGTCAGATGCGACGTCGGCAGCAGTAGTAGCAGCTCTGTCGCCGCAATTTGAGGCGCTGCATGAAAAAATGGACGGACTCCGTGCCACTGTGGAATCCTTAGGGAGCAGACTCCGTGAGGCCGAAGATCGCCTGGGGCAGACGGAGGAAAAGATGGAGGTGGTGGAGTCAGAGGTGGCTGGCCTAAAACACCAACTAAGCTTGCAAGAGGCAAAGCTCGACGATCTAGAGAACCAGTCCAGAAGGAGCAATTTGCGGTTTATGGGGATCCCAGAGACCATCCTCGATAAGGACCTGCGGGGCTACTTAGAAGCACTAACTATGCAACTGCTGGATGGCGCTGATCTCGGGGACCCCCTGAGAATTGAAAGAGTGCACCGGCTCGGTACCAAGCAATCACAAGATGCTCGTCCTCGAATTGTGCTGGCCAAATTCCTTTACTTCCCGCAGAAGGAAATATTACTGCGAGCGGCGCGGCAGAAGGGGGAAGTAATCTACAACAACTCCAAAATTCGAATCGCACAGGACTATTCTGCAGCTTTGAGCCGGCGGCGCCGGGAATATGCCCCCCTGTGCGAGAAACTTATCAGCGCTGGGATTCGATTCTCCGTCCAATACCCCGCTAAGCTACGTGTGATAAGTGAAGGAACACACCACGTTTTTACAACGGCTGCGGAGGCAGCAGGTCTGGTGAATCGCATTGTGATCGGGGGACAGACGGCCTCTACACCCCACGCTCTCCACGCTGACATTTCATAGGACTAACTATGAGGAGATAGCCTGATTCCCTATCGGGGGAATTGTATTGGGATAGCTTGAAGTGGAACAGGTCGTAACCTCTGCCAGACTGTGGACGAGTTATTTTGTGTCGTTGGGACTGCTCCCTTAGATACAAGTTAGCTGAGATCTGCTTTGCTACTTTGTTTTTTACCCAGGCAATGGACTTCTTACCTCTGGATAGACTATGCCTCTAATTCTAGCCGGCTTCGTTCCTTTTTTGACTACTGCTTGCTTAGCGGCTGGATATGGAGCTCTTTCTATTTTTCTTTATCTTTTTCTCTCTCCCCTGTCGTTTTCTTCCTTTTTCATTTTTTTTTTTTTTCAGTGCACAATGCTCCCCCAGGCAAATCACTGGGCAGTTTTGTCCGCTGTGTTAATTATAGCCTGATTGGTATCCGGGGGGGGCCTGTAGGTGTGTAGTTTATTATTTATTTATTATATATTTATTTATTTATTTATTTTATTATTTTTCCCTTTCTCTACCTGCCCGTGTTAATTCCCTACTGCAAATGGAAGCAGCCTCCGTGACCATATTAGTCACGTGTGACCACGCAGCCATTTGTAGTGGAGAGAGGGATTATGCCCGGTTGCAAATTCATGGCGATGGGGAGGGGTGTGGTGTGCTGCGGGATCGCCTTCTGGGTGGCATGCCCTAGCTGCCCTAGATGCCGGAGCCCCCCTGCTGAGTGCTATGGAGTGGGGAAAGGTAAGAGGCGGTAGGGCCTTACCTTGCGCTGTGGCTGGGGTTAATCCTCCGCGGCCATGACGATTATTATAACTTTGGAGTAGCCGAAACAACATGGCCGCCAGAAGTGAGTGCTGTTGCATGCCTACCCGGGGGGTAATTTCCTGGCTTTATGGTTAATCGTTAAGCTTGTAAAATAGGCCCGCAATTTAAATGCAGAAGCGTTCAGCGATGTGTATTTGTTTACTCCTGGTGTATTGCTGATGGCTAGCTGCCCCTGTTAGTTTTGATGACCTTTGCTTTCATTACACTGGAGAAGGGACCAGACCCCTGCTGGGGCTCCTGCTTACTTCTAGGGAGAGTGTTCCCAGGCCTTGCGCTGGGGGACCCCGGGGGGACCTACATCCACTGTGCTCGGGGCCCCCTCTGGGGGAATAAGTAATGCTCGAGACTTGGAGCGGGTTACCCAGGTGGAAAACCAGCTTGAGCGGGATTAGAACTTACCCTTTGTGGGCGACGGGGGATCGGCCGCTCTCAGAGTGGTCTTGGTGGGCCCTTAGAGAGGGGAGGTGGAGAGGGCCCAAGGTCCAGGAAGCTGACTGATGGGGTGGGGGGTGGAAATAGGATGGGGAGGGAAGGGTGCTGGGAGGGAGGGGGGGAAATGGGGGCTCCAGGGGGGGAGGGGGGAGGGGTTGTCGCACTCCGAACTCACTCCACGGGCAGGGCATTACCTTCTCTTGTCACAAGGATGGGAGGCTCCAGGCTGGGAGGGCCTCCTTAACTACGCTTTGCTGGCAGCTAGGCCATAAACATACCGTGATCCTTTGAAGATCATAACCTGGAATGTTTGCAGTTTGGGTAGCCCGATAAAGCGATATAAAATACTGAAGGCGCTGGCTAGACAACGTTGTGATATTGCGCTACTCCAGGAAACCCACCAAACAGCGGAAGAGCATGCTAAACTAAGTCGGGACTGGGTAGGCCAGGTTTGGGGTGCACCTGCACGGGGGAAGAAGGGAGGGGTGGCCATTCTACTCCATAAGAGGGTGCGCTTCTCGTTGAAAAAGCAGGTGGTTGATCCTGAGGGACGCTTCTTATTATTGTGGGGCGTACTGGAAGACCATGAGATAATATTAGGGAATGTTTATGGTCCCAATATGTTGGACCGGGAATTCTTTGACCGTTTTGCGGCTAAAGTGGAACTACTGCCGGAGGTACCTATAGTAGTGGGGGGAGATTTTAACGGGGTATTTGACGTGAGTTTAGATACCTCTAGTGGGAGGGGGACGAGAGATAGAATACTTAGCTCTCAAGTGCTGCAACGCTTTCGGAGGCGCTTGGGCTTGATGGATCCATGGAGAGTATTACATTCATCTGAGAAGGACTTTACGTACATTTCAAGGGCGCATGGGACCAGTGCGAGAATAGATTATGTTTTATTATCTACAACAGCCTTTGCACAGGTGGTGGAGGCGGAGATAGGTCCTTTGGAGATCTCCGACCATGCTATGGCTTGGGTTGAGATGCATTGGGGGGGAGGAGTAGGTACATCCCGCCTATGGCGGTTCCCCATTGAGCTATACAAAGATGAGCAGTTCCGGAAATTTTTGGACCACCGCTGGCGTGATTTTGAACTAACTCATCGGGTGCACCGCGAGGATCCCGAGTTGGTCTGGGAAAACGCCAAGGTGGTACTTCGAGGAGACATCATTGGCTATGCCGCGCGGAAACGTCGATTGATGGCAGAGCAGATCGTTCGGTTGGAGCGGCAAGTTTCCCATGCCCGGGTGCTTAGTGGCCAGTCACCCACAGTGTTGAATAAAAACGGCTTTGGGAGCTTCAGGTTTCCCTGAATGAATTGCTTCATCAACGCGCCAAGAAGTCTCTGCTCTATTATAAATATCGGCTACATTGCTTCGGGGATAAACCGGGGAAACTTCTAGGACGTTGTTTGCGGGGTCCGCGAGGAGGAAAGGGGGTAGCGGCTCTCCGAGATGAACAGGGGAAACTCCATCAAAGCCGTGAGGCGATCAGTGCACTTTTCAAAAACTTCTTTCAACAACTCTATATGGCGGAAGAGAATGACCCTCCTACTATGGAGGCCTACCTCCAAAGGCTGCAGCTTCCCCAGGTGACGGAGACGCAATAGGCCCAACTGGGACAGCCACTTACCCTATCAGAGGTCCAGTCTGTAATTGCTCAGGCCAGTTGTTGTAAGGCGCCTGGCCCCGACGGCTTTGGGGCTGAGTTTTATAAACTCCTGTCCGACGGAGTGGGACCGTTGTTGGTGGATACTTACCAGCAGCGGATAGATGGGGGCGGTAGGCGATGGGGAGATAACCAAGCCTATATTACATTGATTCCTAAACCGGCCAAAGACCCATTGCAGGCGGCCTCTTATAGACCGATCTCGTTATTAAATTTTGATGCTAAGTTGTTGGCAAAAATCTTGGCCGAGCGGTTAGCGGGAGTCTTAGGTGACATTGTGCATGAGTCTCAGATGGGATTTGTACGGGGTCGGTATGCTGTGCGTAATATACGTCGAATTCTAACATCCCTGGAGTGGGTGCACAGCCACCAGATGCAGACGCTCCTGGTGAGCTTTGACGCGGAAAAGGCTTTTGATAGGGTAGACTGGACCTATCTGGATCATCTGTTACCGAGGTATGGCCTCGGACAGGCTTTCTGTGCTATGGTGAAGAGCTTATACGATGCTCCAACCGCTAGAGTACTATGTAACGGGGTTTTATCATCCCCCTTTCCATTGCACCGGGGCACTAGGCAGGGCTGTCCATTATCTCCCTTATTGTTTGTTTTGTCCTTAGATCCTCTCATCCGCAGTATAGAACAAGATCGACAAATTCGTGGGATAGAGGTGGGTGCACGAGGATTTAAAGTGTCGGCCTTTGCTGATGATATGCTCGTGCATTTGCTGGCGCCACGCGAATCGTTGCCGAGACTGATGGCTGAGTTTCAGAGATTCGGTAGTTTTGCGGGTCTTCGGATCAATGCAGAGAAATCGGAGGCCCTGGATGTGTTGGGGGGGCTACGAGATCGCTGGGGGGAGGATTTCCCTCTGAAATGGGCCGAGCATGGGTTTACATATTTAGGTATTATTCTAACCAGACGGCCACAGGATCTATACCATACGAACTTTGAGAAAGTTTTGTCTGGGATGCGGCGCCAATTACGATCTTGGAACCCATTGCCGTTGGTGCTCTTGGGGAGAATCGCTGCAATTAAACTGGTGATCCTACCCCGTATACTCTACTGGTTTCAAACTTTGCCGGTCTGGTTACTACGAAGGGATTTGCTTAAACTGGAGAGGGAGATCCAAAGATTTTTGTGGAAGGGGGCCCGAGCGCGGATCCCGATATCTCGTATGATTGGTGGATGGCGAAAGGGAGGCCTGGGGCTACCGGATTTAAGACTCTATGCACTGGCTTGCCAGGTGCGACATATTGGAGATTACCTCGGGGGAACGGACGTTTATACACCTAGAGGGTTAGAGGCGGCGTTAGTGGCTCCTTTCTCCCTGGTGGGGACCTTGCATGTGGACTCGAAGTATCTGCCATTGAGACTTATGCGGAATGTGTTGTTGAACGCGATGCGGCAAACATGGAAACAATTAAATGGCTTCTGGCAACGTAACTGGCAGGTATCTAGCTGGCTACCGATACAAGGTAATGTGCATTTTCTGCCAGGATTGGATTCACCAGCGTTTATGTTATGGCACCGACAGGGCCTACATTATTTAGGGCATGTAGTCGACCTCATGGGTAAATGCAAGCCGTTTGTGGAACTCCGTGCGGAATATGACTTGCCCGATAGCCACTACTTTGCGTGTCATCAGCTTTCTCATTATGTGGCTACGTTACCCCGGGCGGAACTGGGGGAGGACCGGTCGAAGCAAATTATTGATTTCTTGGAACTTGGGGGGGATTCTCCCCTGAGGATAGCTGGGTTGAGGACTAAGCTGGCGTGCTATGGGGTGGTACCGGACTATGGTAGAGCGGAGGCAGCATGGGAAGGAGAATTGGGCCGTGAGATTCCACCCGGCACGATTTGCCTGGCGGTGGGGTGGATAATATAACTGGCGGAGGGAGTGCGCTGGAGGGAAATTCAATATAAGGCCTTAACTCGGGTACATTTCTCTCCGCGCAGAGCGCTGCGGAGTCGTATAACGCAAGATGGGTCTTGCCCTCGATGTCAAGCGCCACTGGCAACTTTAACTCATATGTGGTGGCAGTGCAGACGTATCCTTCCGTATTGGTCCCACATCCGCCGATATCTTGGGAGGTTATTACAACAAACGGTTTCCTTGGACCAGTGGTTTAGTCATTTTGGATCAACTGCATCCGACCCTACCTACCGGGAGATGGACGCGCTTATTGGTGCGTAAAGCATGTTTGGTGGGGAAAGGTCCGATTTTACATAACTGGAGAGATCGGAACCCGCCCACGTTTCTGGAATGGCGCAATAATTTCCATCAGTTGATGCTGGCAGAGCGCTGGAGGGCTAGGGGCTCCGTGAAGCAGTGGACCAACTTCCTGCTGATTTGGGTACCCTATATCCAGAGGTTGGGCCCACGCTGCAGGAGTGAAATAGTGAATGTGGGTCTCTAAGGCCTGGCTTACAGGGTGCGGAGAGGGTATAGGTTTTTGCACGCAGTATATTGCGGCATTGCCGTGGAGTTCGGGGTGCGACATGGGGGAGGGGAGGATGGGGGCTACAGGGGGGGGGAGGGGAAGGGTGGGGGGGAAGGGGTTGGGTGGGGGGGGGGCTGTTCTGAGTAAAAAAAAAAAAGGAGAAAACGTTTAACCATATGTGCCTTTCGATTTTCTGTATCGTGTTTTGTTTACGGCGACCTACCTGTTTATTGTATAGGCCCCAGAGGAGATAAGACACCACTCCTTTGTGGCTTTTTGCTGAGTAATGTATTGTACGTTATGTTGCTGTTTGGTTAATAAACAAAGTTTACAAAAAAAAAAAGAAAGACCCCTCATCAACCGGGAGAAAGGTCATACATGTGACACTCAATGCAAAAGCCTGGAAAGCTCCCATCCTGCTGCTGGACTGCTTTCTGCATCTTAGTTTTAAGGTCGTGTTTAGGTATTTGTTTGCTTACTTAGGCCCTCACTTGGTTTGCAGTTTGTCATGCTGTGAGGGCTTGTGTGCATCAGTGATGCTGAGGGTTAAGCTATCAGTAGTTTAACCACTGGCAGGGTCTCCCAAGATGGACAGGTATTAGGTGCCAGAAGAAGACAAACCACCCATCTGGGCAGCAGCAGAATGGGACAGTGTTGATGGCGGAGGATCATATTTCTGTGACAACGGCAACATCATTAAACTTAAACTGCGCGGAGGTAAGGCCCGGCAATCTACTTCTGTATCTTGCCATGAAAACCCAATGGATAGTCACAACAAAACAAATTGCAATATAGTGCCGGAAGATGAGACCCCCAGGTCGGAAGGCACTCAACTAGCTAGTGGGGAAGAGCTGAAGACTTTGAAAGAGTAAAGCCAACATTTATGATGTGGTTGGTTCAAAGCCCTTGTGACTTCTGACTGCTGATGTAGCTGCGCATGAAATGAGTCAGAAACTGTAAAGATGTCTTACATATTGGAACTTGGAATGTATGAAGCATGAACCAAGGGAAGTTGGTGGTGGTCAAGAACGAAATGGAACGTGTACAACTTGATCTGTTGGGTGTCAGCGAACTGAAATGGACTGGTATTGGGCACTTTGCATCAGATGATCACATGGTCTACTATGCTGGATATGAAAGACAAAGAAGAAATGGTGTTGCATTTATAATTAAGAAGAAACTTTCAAGAACTGTAATGAAATACAATGCAGTCAGTGAACGCTTAATCTCTATTCATCTACGAGGAATGCCTATCAACACAACTATAATTCAAGTATATGCCCCAACAACAGCTGCAGAAGAGGATGAAATTGAAGAGTTTATGAACAAGTTCAAGCTGAAATTGACAGAACATGCAAACAGGTTATCCTGGTAGTCATGGGTGACTGGAACGCAAAAGTTAGCAACAAAGAAGAAGCAAAACCAAGAGCGGAACACCAAGGACCAAGCCTACACGCAGGTGTAATAATATGCAAACACAATTTATTGAAGGACCCAACTAAAAGGTTTCGGCCTGAGGCCTTCTTCAGGGGTCTAAAAACAAAATAAAACATACATATTAAAACATATATACATAAACACTTTGACATAAAGTATGGCATATAAAAACTTGAAAACTTTCAATAATTAAAATGAAGTGGGCACATCCATAAAATAGAACAATAACAAAAAACACACAAAGGGAGTTGCCTTTTAAGGAAACAACATTTCATAAGAGTGCACTACTAATTAAAAATTGATTATAAGGAAGCACACATGATAAAAAAGAATACATTACCACAAAGGTGAAGCAACAACATGTAAGAAGGCAGAAAGCTCTCCTCAGTCTGTATAAATTAAAGAAAAGCAGAATAATGTTACAACTAAAAAATGTCATACCAATAAAAATAATAATAATACAATGTAGAATAAATATAACATATATGAACTGATTTGACATAACCATGTTTCAACTCGACAGATTACAAATGAAAAGGCAACCGATTGAAGGTGCAATGATAAAAGAGCAGGTGAAATTTAACAGCAGGAAATATTAAAAAAATAAAAAAATAATAATAGCTGACCCAAAATTGTGAACGTTAAAATAATCGGATATATTACATCACTGAAGAGACCTGATTACATCTAAAATACAAATGTGGCATATCGTGAAAGCCATAAAAAGAAGGACAACATAAAAGGGACGAGGGAGCCTTGTTGTTAACCCTAAATGCATAAAAACCGATAACCGAGGCAGGCGGACCCGGCGCTTTGGGCCCTAGCCTTTTCCCCCGCCGCTCCCCCCAACCCGACCCCCCCCCAACATAAGACATCACACCATAACTTCATGGAACACAACTGGTCACAGCTTTATTAACCATTAACAATTAGAACAAACCAACATCAAACTTCCTAACCCCCCATTAGCGGAACCCGGCTGCACCAGCCATACCTTAGCAAAGTGCCCGCCACCGCTAATGCCATAACTTGCCTCCCGGCAAGTTGCAATGCCCCTCTCCCCGACTTCGCCATGCTATTAGCAAAAGTCGGCAGGGTTTTGACCAGGTCAGGGGCACCCCCCCCCGCCCAAATGTAACCTGCTGCTCCGGACCCCGGAAACCTCCGGGATCCCGCCACCGGCACAAAACCCTGTTCATGTGCCGCCCCCCCAACCCTAAGCTGTGACCAGCGCACATCATGGACCGACATATATTCCAAGGCCTCTTGCCAGTCGTTAAGGAGCAGATCCATACCAACTGGCGACAAATGAACCCCATCAGCCCGATAGAGCCCTGAACACCCGACATCCACCCAGTCATGCAAAATCTGATAACCTCCCCTCTCACAGACCCATCGACCAATCTGTCGATTGATCTTAGTCAGGCCCCGAGACCACCGTCGCTGGTCCCAGCAAGCTGGCCTTGGAATGATGTCCGACCACAGCAAAATAACGCCTGGAAACATCCGAAGCACCACCCCCAGATCGTCCTGCGCTGCCCGGATCAGCTGCCTGCAGGACCAGGACACCAGGTCATTGCCCCCAAGATGCACAATCAGGGCTGTCGGCCACCGCAATGTCCTCCCGTGGCGCTGTAGCAAAGGCAGCAATTGTGACCAACGCATTCCTCTCACGCCCAGCCATGTCACAGCCACCACCGACAGATCCAGTCCCAAATTAGCTCCGATAGGCCGAGCAGCCGCACGCCGTCCTGCCCAGTGGACAAAAGAGTGGCCAGCAACCCAACAGCCACCAGGCCCGACACCCCCATCTGCAAAAGAAATAAACAGTTAAAGACCCCGACCCACAACCCAAGCCCCTATAGCCGCACATAGCCTTTAAAAGCCTGAGAGCGCCACCTACCTATACCCTGAATCACCTGCTCGGGCAACCCGGCTGCTGCCGCGCTAGTGGCAGCCCCAATACGAAAGGAGTGTGGCGCAAACCGCGTAGGGTCCTCCCCCACCGCACGCAACGCCAGTCACAGTACCGCCATTACCTGAAAATGGGTTAAGACCCGCGCGTCTGCGTGCAAGAAAAACCCACCCGCCAGCCTCGGACGTACCGACAAATACTGCCGCACCGCCCAAACCGGGCAAGCCCGCGGGTCCCCGATCTCACCCAACAACACCCACAAACCTTTCCCCAGCGGATCTGTCTTGGACCTCGCCAAAAGGATCCGTAACCACTCCCCCTCCACCCGAACATGATGCACCTGTAGCCCCCCAACACCCCCCCCCCGGGCAGAGCTCGCGACCAACTCACTGATTCGAAAAGCCCCAAAAAAGGCAAGGCAAAACACCGCCTGGAACAAAGTTGCTTCGTACGCAGACGCCGCCACCCGCGCTAAGGCCCCGCAGACCCTCACCAAGAGCCCATGTGTAATGGGCAACCGCGAGTCCCGCGGTGTAGGCTGAACACGCTCCCAACCTTGCAAAAGCCGCCGCGGCAAAACCCCCCCAGCAGGCGAGCCCCATCCCACCGCGCTCGCAAAAAAATTAAACCCTGCCAAGTGCGCACGCACCGCCGATCGCGAGAAGCCGGCGCCCTTGGCCTCCACAATATATTGACCAATCAATCCCGCCGAAACCCCTCCCGGCTGCCACCCATGAGCCACCAAAAAGGCGACCACCTGGTCACAGCCCCGCTGATACGCAGACCAAGTCCCTGCAGACACCGAATTCTTCAGCAGATCTAGCATCTCCCGTGGCCAATGCTCCACAAGCTCTCTGGGACCACAGATCCATCCTTGTCCGCTTCGGGGGCCAGAGCCCGGAACCGCTCCCACTGAAAACGAGAAAGAGCATCAGTGATCTCGTTAGTGCACCCCGGTATATGCCGCGCCTTCACCGACACATTCAACCGGAGACAGGCTAACACCACTTCCCGCATCAAGCCCGCCACCCTCAAGCACTTAGGGGAGTAGCAATTAACCACACTGACCATCGCCTCATTATCACACCACCAGAGAACCCTACGGTTTCTAAGCCTCTCCGGCCATAGCTCCAAAATCACACGAATCGGAAAGAGCTCCAAAAAGGTGATGTTCTTGGTCAAACCCGCAACATGCCATGACTCCGGCCAACGATCCGCGCACCAGGCCCCACTGAAATAGACACCTAACCTGGCCCCCCCCGCCACATCTGTGTACAGCTGCAAGGCATCACTGGACACCTCGGACTCCATCAAAACAGAAGTCCCATTGAAGTCCTCCAAAAAACGACTCCACACCATCAAATCTGCCCTCATCGCCCCTGTGACCCTAATCCGGTGGTGAGGCTTCCGCACCCCGGCCGTGGCACACACCAGCCGATGTGAAAACACCCTCCCCATCGGAATCACCCTACACACAAAATTTAATGACCCTAACAGCGCCTGCAGCTCCCTCAAGGAAATCTTGTGGGACGACAACACGTTAGCCACCGAAATCCGCAAGCGGGCAACCTTATCCTGCGGCAAACGTGCGACCATCTCCTCAGAATCCAACTCTACCCACAAAAAGGTCAATCGCATCGCCAGACCCTCCGTCTTGCCCTCCGCCAACGGTACGCCGAACTCCCGCGCCAGCCGCACAAACGCAGATAACATCGCTTGGCATTCCCCCGACTGCGCCGCACCCACAAACAAAAAATCGTCCAGGTAATGCACCACATTCAACAAGCCGGACGACTGAACCAGCACTCACTGCAGGAAGGTACTAAACATCTCAAAATAAGCGCAAGAGACCGAAGAGCCCATCGGCATACACTTGTCAAAATAATACCCCCCTTGAAGGCAAAAGCTTAAGAAAGGAAAAGCAGACGGATGCACTGGTAACAAGCGAAACGCCGATTCAATGTCAACCTTTGCCAAAAGGACAGACCGACTGGCCCCCCTCACCATCAGGGCCGCCTTATCAAAGGATGCATACCGGACTTATGAAACTCACGTGGAATGCGATCATTAACGGAAGCACCGATCGGACAAGACAAATTATGAATTAACCGGAACTTCCCCGGTTCCTTCTTGGGTACTATAGCTAACGGAGAAATCACCATGTCAGGAAAAGGGTGCTCAGTGAAGGGACCCGCCACTCTCCCCAACCGCAATTCCCCCGCCAACTTGTCCTGGACGACCGCAGCCCAACGTCGGACTGATGGGGAGTTCCGCGCACTCGGTGCCGACACCACACCACGCACCGGGATAACGAAACCAAACCAAAATCCAAACGACAGAATCACCGCCTCCCGCCTCCTAGGGTAGCGACTCAGCCACCCCAAAAAGACCTCCACCCGTATCGGGGAGGGCGCACGCCCACGCCACTCATTGCCCCTTAGGCGCGGGACCGGCAACTAACCAGCGGCGCCTTTCTTAATGCACCTGGTGGCCGAGTGAGGACCTCCGCACAAGGAACAGGCGTGCTGAAATTTACAGTCGGGAAAGGGGCAAAAGGACCGGTTGAACCGCCAGCACACATCACCGCTCGCCGCCGGGCCCGCCTTCGGCGGCACCCCACCTGCCCCTGCACGAAAGGAACGCACCGCCCACCCCGCCACTACCTTTTCCCCCGCCCCCCCCACCGGCACTAGACCTAGCCGACATCTGCGTCAGCCACAGGTTAATGTCCTGCGTGCCCCAAGAAAGCGATCTGCTCTCCTCCATCTTATCCCTGAACTTCTCATCATAGTTCAGCCAAGCCCATCCATCATGCGTCTGAGATGCCTCCAGGATGGAATCGGCGTACGCTAACAACATCCCATACTGCCCCGGTTCGTGGTGACCCCATACGCTGGCCAACCGCAGAAAGGATCGCATCCAGTTCACCACATTACGCACCACCTTCCTAACCCTACCGGCCTTCTCATCCTCCTTCCTCTTCTTCCGACTCTCACCTGAATGCTTCCTCCCCTCAAGCAAGCAGAAGATATCTATGTAGCGCCGCTTCCTAATCTTGCACCGCAGCTTACGCGGCACCCCCTCCCACAATTCCGGAAAAACCACCACTGATGCAGCTCTACCACCCGCACCAGAGCCCACCCCCCCACCTTCCCGGTCCTGCCTACCCGGCACCCCTCCTGACCCAATGGACGAACCACTCGAAGAAGAAGACGACGAGGACGATTCGGAGCTATGGCGCCGCCGACAAGACCGCCTGTGCTTCTTACGCAAACCACCCCCTGCTTTCG
The DNA here is from genome assembly GCA_033557465.1 of Ichthyophis bannanicus. NCBI lineage: Eukaryota > Metazoa > Chordata > Amphibia > Gymnophiona > Ichthyophiidae > Ichthyophis > Ichthyophis bannanicus. The sequence goes on from CM066035.1 coordinate 433,421,124, forward strand.
CCTCCTGTGACCACCCCCCCACATCGCCCGCACCCCCAAGCAACTCACCAGGCTCACCGTCAGCCGGCGCCGATGCCGCGGCCGTCCCATCTGCAACCAGACCGTCCTCACCGCCGGCCCCTGTGATATCCTCGGGCCGTCCCTGCGTTGACTCAGCCGCTGCTCCGTACTGTGCCGCCGCACCCGCCACCAGACTCAACCAGCTTTTGCATCCAGCGGCGCTCGACGTCCATGTTGGCTGCGCCATAACCGGCTCCTGCGGAGACATAAAAGGAAAAACAGGGGGGGGGGGAACTGCCAGTGACCAAGCTTGATGCCAAGGCCCACCCCAGTCCGCCCGAGATGAGCCCTGCCCCCCACTCAACCACTGTTCCCACGGTGAAGGCCCCCCCCGGCGGACCATAGCCACCGAGACCAGGGAGCCAACCAGCGGGCACACTATAGCCACTGCCCCACTGGGCCCCATCCTGCCGCAACCCTCCCCCAGGCCCCTGAACCCCCAACACACCCCCTGCCACCCCCGTACCCACCGCCGGACCCGCAGCACCTCCACCACCCCCCACATTCACTCCCCCGCCACTCCGACTGCTCCCCGAAGCCCCCCATGTACCCCCAGGGTTCCACTGGGGGACGGGTCACCCCTTCCACCCCCATCACCCCCCCGGCCGCCGAACCCCTTTTGCCCCCTTACGCCCCCACACAGCACCCCCACCAGAAGCCCCACGACCCCTCTGCCCCCCCACCCCCAGGGCTGGGCAACTCCTTACCCGTCCCAGCTGCCCCATGAGACCGTGACCCCCCCCGCCCCTGCACCCCCGACCCAGCAGCACCTTCTGGGCCCTACCACGCGGAGCAGGCATCCCCCAAGGACCAAAAAACCCCCTCTACAAAACTTTGACTCCCAGGGAGGAGATAATCCAAATGAAAGCAAGGTACCCTGCTGCTAGGGCTATCTAATTTGTAGTGAATTTATTGGCTGTTTTTTTTTTTTTTTTTAGCACAATCCCCGAACGGGCCACCGCACGACCGCCCCACACTCCACTACCTCAAAGACCCACACACCAAAATCTGGCGCGCCCGGATTTGCCGTAAGCTGCACCGCACTGCCAGAGTCCAGGAATCGCCGCCCGAGGCGCTCCACTGCCGCCGCTTCTACAGCCCCACGAAAACGCCGGCACACCGAAAGCAGCCTCCGCTCCAACTGACACGCGGAGGCTGCCGGACGGAACTCCCCCCCCATCCCCCAACAACAGACCCATCGATTGGCTCCCGTACGGCTGCGACCACCGAGAGCCAATCAATTTGAAACACGCACTCGCGTGCCCCCCCGGGCTGCGCGCAGGGTCCCCGCGCCGGGCCGTGCGCACGGTTAAAGTCGGCCACCGGGACCCTGCCCGCGGCCTCACGAAGCTTGTAAATAAATATTCAGTAACGTGATGTGAAGGTCAAACAACATCTGAAAAGCGCACCAGTGCAAAAATTCAAAGAAAGGCATTGTAATAAAAAAGTGAAAACAAACAGCATATGGGCCAATAAAATGTGATGAAAACCTAACACAGAGGTTGGCATAGTAAATATATCACTATAATGATGGTTAAGGTATACGTATGTAAAGAGGTTTGCATGTAAACAGATCAGAGTGTGCCGCCAAAGAAGCCAAGCCGGCCATAAAATAGCAAAGATTTAAAAACTAACTATGGCAGAACCGGACAAACAGCTGACTTCTGATCACTCCAAACGTTATAACAAAAATGATTAAAAATATAATAAATATGTGTATAGAAAGAACGAAGATATCTTAATGTGTCCTATAAAAAGTAATAGAGTAAATGAATAAACTGCGTATGACGGCCACTAAGGTACAATATAGCAGAGAAAATGACCAAAAATATGCGATGTCCTATAATGACTATGTTATATAAAAAGAATGGTATAAGGGACTATTGCTAATACAAGGACAAGTCATAAAAAATTCCAAGAGGTCACTCCACTGAACGTATCATCAAGAAAAGATTTGTACGAACCAAACCGCCGTAATGCATAGAAGGCTGAGAAAATGTAGGGGTAAAAGAGGAAGAGCTCAACAGAAAAGCTGCAGACATTACCAGCGTGAAAGAGAAAAAAGAACTCAACAGAAAAGCTGCAGACATTGCCAGCGTCGTTGCTATGTGCGGGAACCGCCGCACAGAAGCAGATAGGGTATTTAAATCATTCTGAAGCAGGACTGTGAATTCCCTGCAAGAAATCATTGCGCAAGTGAAAAGTAGAACTATTTTAAAAGAATACTAAACCTTAAGAGAGATAACGTGGCTTTTAAAAACGTGGATATATTGAGGGCTAAGGATGCACAAAAACATACTGCTTTGGTGTTTATCTTAATATTATTACAACTGCTAGTTGTGGAGCTCAAGGCTATAAGATAAAACTATCATATTGAGTAGAAGAATCTAATATAGTATGGACGGAAGTATGGCAAAATAAGATGAAAAACCGTGCAAATACACCTATACTGCATCAAAGCTATAAGACATTAATAAAAATGTAAATAACTAATCATAAATAACCAAACATAATAAAATTTATAGTAGTTGACATAACCATGTTTCAACTCGACAGATTACAAATAAAAAGGCAACCGAATGAAGGTGCAATAATAGAAGAGCAGGTAAAACCTAACAGCAGAAAATATTAAAACATAAATAATAACTGACCCAAAATTGTAAACGTTAAAATAATCGGATCACCAGCGCAAAAATTCAAAGAAAGACATTATGATAAAAAAGTGAAAACAAACACCATATGGGCCAATAAAATGTGATGAAAACTTAACACAGAGGTTGGCATAGTAAATATATCACTATAATGATGGTTAGGGTATATGTAAAGAGGTTTGTTTATTAAAAAGGCAGTAAACAGATCAGAGTGAGCCGCCAAAGAAGCCAAGCCGGCCATAAAATAGCAAAGATTTAAAAACTAACTATAGCAGAACCGGACAAACAACAGCTGACTTCTGATCACTCCAAACGTTGTAACAAAAATGATTAAAAATATAATAAATACGTGTATAGAAAAGAACGAAAATATCTTAATGTGTCCTATAAAAAATAATAGAGTAAATGAATAAACTGCGTGTGACTACCACTAAGATACAATATAGCAGAGAAAATGACCAAAAATATGTGATGTCCTATAATGACTATGTTATATAAAAAAGATGGTATAAGGGACTACCGCTAATACAAGGACAAGTCATAAAAAATTCCAAGAGGTCACTACACTGAACGTATCATCAAGAAAGGTAGTCCCTTATACCATTCTTTTTATATAACATAGTCATTATAGGACATCGCATATTTTTGGTCATTTTCTCTGCTATATCGTACCTTAGTGGCAGTCATACGCAGTTTATTCATTTACTCTATTACTTTTTATAGGACACATTAAGATATCTTTGTTCCTTTCTATACACGTATTTATTATATTTTTAATCATTTTTGTTATAACGTTTGGAGTGATCAGAAGTCAGCTGTTTGTCCGGTTCTGCCATAGTTTGTTTTTAAATCTTTGCTATTTTATGGCCGGCTTGGCTTCTTTGGTGGCACACTCTGATCTGTTTACATACAAACCTCTTTACATACGTATACCTTAACCATCATTATAGTGATATATTTACTATGCCAACCTCTGTGTTAGGTTTTCATCACATTTTATTGGCCCATATGCTGTTTGTTTTCACTTTTTTATTGCAATGCCTTTCTTTGAATTTTTGCGCTGGTGCGCTTTTCACATGTTGTTTGACCTTCACATCACGTTACTGCATATTTATTTACAAGCTTTGGTTTTTATGCATTTAGGGTTAACAACAAGGCTCCCTCTTCCCTTTTATGTTGTCCTTTTTTTATGGCTTTCACGATATGCCACATTTGTATTTTAGATGTAATCAGGTTTCTTCAGTGATGTAAGATATCCGATTATTTTAACGTTTACAATTTTGGGTCAGCTATTATTTATTTATTTATTTTTTAATATTTCCTGCTGTTAAATTTCACCTGCTCTTTTATCATTGCACCTTCATTCGGTTGCCTTTTCATTTGTAATCTGTTGAGTTGAAACATGGTTATGTCAAATCAGTTCATATATGTTATATTTATTCTACATTGTATTATTATTATTTTTATTGGTATGACATTTTTTAGTTGTAACATTACTCTGCTTTTCTTTAATTTATACAGACTGAGGAGAGCTTTCTGCCTTCTTACATGTTGTTGCTTCACCTTTGTGGTAATGTATTCTTTTTTATCTTGTGTGCTTCCTTATAATCAATTTTTAATTAGTAGTGCACTCTTATGAAATGTTGTTTCCTTAAAAGGCAACTCCCTTTGTGTGTTTTTTGTTATTGTTCTATTTTATGGATGTGCCCACTTCATTTTTATTATTGAAAGTTTTCAAGTTTTTATATGCCATACTTTGTCAAAGTGTTTATGTATATATATTTTAATATGTATGTTTTATTTTGTTTTTAGACCCCTGAAGAAGGCCTCAGGCCGAAACCTTTTAGTTGGGTCCTTCAATAAATTGTGTTTGCATATTATTACACCTGCGTGTAGGCCTGGTCCTTGGTGTTCTGCTTTTGGTTTGGCTTGTCCTTGCGGATACCTTCTTCTTCTGCATTTTGAGCAACAAAGAAGAAGACAAAATGGTTGGAAAATATGGATTTGGTAAAAGAAATGAAGCTGGAGAAAGACTGATAGAATTCTGCAAGACCAACGATCTATTCATCTCAAACATCTTCTTCCAGCAACACAAGCAGCGACTGTACACATGGACTTCACCCAATGGATTGTACAAAAATCAAATTGACTACATCTGTGGATGTCAATGATGGGAAAGCTCTATAACATCAACAAAGACAAGACCTGGAGCTGACTGTGGTACAGATCATCAGCTACTAGTATGCAAAGTCAGGCTAAAGTTAAAAAGAGCAAACCACTCATCAATGCAGCAAAATATGACCTTGAGAATATACCACTGGAATTTAAAGACTGCCTGCAAAATTGATTTGCTGCTTTCGATACAAATGACAGAGCTCCAAAAGAGTTATGGAATGACATCAAGAAGGTTGTGTTGGAAGAAACCGAAAAGTCTGTACAAAAGGTGAAAAGCAAAAACGGCCAAAATGGATGATGGAAGAAACTCTGAAAATTGCCCAGAAGCGCAGAGAAACTAAAGCCACAGGAGAAAGAAAGACAATCGCAGAACTCAACAGAGATTTCCAACATGCAGCAAGACAGGACAAGGAGAAGTACTACAATGACGCATGCAAGGAAATAGAAGCAGAAACTATTAGAGGAAGAACAGGATTGGCTTTCCGAAAGCTACGAGAGTTAAAGAAAAAATTCCAGCCTCGAAGTGGAATGTTACAAGATGCTCAAGGTTGTATGTTGAATGATGCTGAGAAGATCAAGAAAAGATGGAAAGAATGTACAGAGTTTTTATATGATAAAGATCAAGTGGACCAAGAGTCATTTCAACCTGTACCTTATGATCCGGAATCATTGGTGATGAATGAAAAAGTTGAAGCAGCATTGAAAGCCTTATCAAAGACCACACCACCAGGCACTGATGGAATTCCCATAGAAATATTACAGCAATATAATGCAGCTGTTACCATACTTACAAGGCTCTGTCAAGAAATTTTAAACACAACATCATGGCCAACTGACTGGAAAAGATCTGTGTTTATACCAATATTAAAGAAAGGTGATCCAACTGACTGTGGACATTATCACACAATTGCTCTGATCCCACATGCCAGCAAGATTCTACTGAAGATTATTCAACAGAGACTACAACAATACCTGGAACAAGAACTACCTGAAGTGCAAGCAGGGTTCAGGAAAGGGTGAGGAACGAGAGACATCGCAGATGTTAGATGGATCCTTGAAAAGACTAAAGAATACCAAAAGGATATCTATTTGTGCTTTATCGACTATAGCAAGGCTTTTGACTGTATACACCATGAGAAAGTCTGGTCCACATTAAGAAGCATGGGTATACCAGAACACCTGATCGTTCTCTTGCACAATCTGTACATTGATCAAGAAGCAACAGTTCGAACGGAACAAGGAGAAACAGAATGGTTTAAAATAAGCAAAGGTGTAAGACAAGGCTGCATAATTTCCCCTTACCTGTTTAATTTATATGCAGAAAAATTCATCAGAGAAGCAGGATTGTATGAATACAACAGAGGTGTGAAGAATGGTGGAATACTCATCAACATCCTTCGCTATGCTGATGATACCACATAACTGGCTGAAAATGAAGATGATCTGAAACATTTGCTTCTCATGATCAAAGAACATAGTCTCAAAATGGACCTGCACCTTAATGTAAAGAAGACAAATATCATGACAACTGGCAAAATCAGCAAGTTCATCATTGAAGGAGAAGAAATTGAAATAGTGGACAACCTTAAGCTACTTGGATCAACTATCAATAAAGAAGCAACAAGCAGTCAAGAAATCCGATGATGCATTGCTCTTGGCAGAATGGCTATGAAAGACCTAGACAAGATTCTCAAGAGCAGAGATCTCTCTCTCCATACAAAGATTCGACTTGTTCAAGCCATGGCATTTTCAATAACATCATATGGATGTGAAAGCTGGACAGTGAAAAAGACAGACAGGAAGAAAATTGATGCCTTTGAATTATGGTGCTGGTGGCGAATACTGCGTATACCGTGGACTGCCCGAAGAACAACCCAGTCACTACTAGAGGAGATGAATCCTAAGCTTTATTTAGAAGCTCAGATGACAAGACTTTGACTTTCATATTTTGGACACATCATGCGAAGAGAGAGATCATTAGAGAAAGACATCATGCTTGGCAAGATAGAAGGTCAATGCAAAAGAGGAAGGCCAGCAATGAGATGGATCGATACAATAATAGCAGCTACGGGTACCAGTCTGTCAACATTGAGCCGCCTGGCTGAAGAATGAACACAATTTAGGACAACTATCCAGAGGGTCACCATGAGTCGACACCGACTCGACGGCACTTAACAACAACAACTTACTTAGGTTTGTTGGGGATACTTATACTAATAAAACTATACCTAATACGTTTAATGGACTTTGTTCACCTCGATTAATTAATCTCAGGTCCTTAATGTATTCCTGATGAGGATAAACAACTGCACCTGAGAGTGAATATGAGCACCTCCTTCCCTTTAAGAGGTTTAAGCAGCTATAAATCTATGATTATCCCAGGGGTGGGTGGGACTAAGAGGCCCAGTTGCAGCCTTCGCGGGTGATAAATTGCGACATCTTGAGAATACAGAGAAGGGACTGCCCATATTGTTGACACTCATTATTGCCTACGGAAAACTGTAAGAGCTGAAACTAAACTTAGACAAATCAGAGGCACTTCCATTAGATCCCACCATCCCATATCAGTGGAGTGGGACTTCCCCCTTAAATGGGCTGTGGGGTGATTTAAATACTTAGGAATCCAGCTTCTGTTGCAGTTGTCAGATTTATTTTATTTTATTTTATTTATTTAATTTCTTTTCTATACCGCGCTATTCAATATCAGTGCGGTGTACATTTAACTTTAGCTTATACAATGCAGTCGTGACTGCATTGTATTTACAATAGAACAGGAAATATAACTTGGCTAGAAACTGGGGTAACTGTCAATAACGTATTTACATTATTTAAATTAATAACTGTACTGTGCGCAGTGATGCTTACTTGGGGTTGCAGCGTTGGGGCTGGCTGCCCTCTAGTGTGCTATGTGTGAAATTGTGGGGGTCTCGGTGCTTGGTGGACATGTTTGCTGGCTGACCTATGGAGCTGTTGCCTGGGTAATGCTCTTTGAATAGGTGGTGTTTCAGCGCCTTCCTGAATTGGGCCAGATAGGTGATTGTTCGAATGGCCGTAGGGAGGGCATCCATCATCTAGGTGCGTAGAGCATGAAAGCTCTATTAGATGTCATGTGGGTGCATTTCGTTGTTTCCTTAGGGATAATCAGTGTGTTGATAGCTGCGGATCTCCTGGATCTGTTCGGGGGTGTGAGGTGGATTAACTCGGTGATGGAGGTGGAGGGCTGATTGTTTATGGCCTTGAAGGCCATTACTAGTATCTTAAAACATAGTCTGCCTTGGATTGGTAGCCAGTGGAGTTTCTTTAGGATTGGTATGATGTGGTCCATTCTTGAGACTCCGAATAGAATCCTGGCAGCTGCATTCATTGCTAGCTGAAGGGGGTTCAGTGATGTTTGCGGGAGTCCGTATAGTATTACATTGGCATAATCAAAATGTGGGATTACTAGTGCTTGATAGATTGTTCGGAAGTCTTCGGGGTCCAGCAAGGGCCGTAGGTGTCGGAGTGTCTGTACTTTGTGGTATATTTTCTTTACTGTGTTTTTTAATGTGGGTTTTCATGTCCAGCCGTTGGTCTAGGGCAGTGATGGCTAACCTTTTTGAGCCCGAAACTCAAACTGCCGCACAAAACCAAAGAATTTCCTCAAAGTGCCAGCACGTCAATTTGCATAAATATTTGCATAATGCTAACATACACTAACTTTTAGTAAACATGTCTCTTAATGAGTGTATGGATAAAGACAGACTAAAAGATTTCTACATTACTATAATCCAGTGCCAACCGCCAGGCACATTAGGAACTACTACAAACACTGCCCATTTAGAACCAATAGCAAACCCGCCGTATCCTAACAGCACTACCAGGACTCACAAAGCACCACACCATACCTATCAAAAGGCAACACTGCAAATATTAAACCAATACATTTCAGACAATAACAATACATGACCTACTGGGGAAAGAGAACAAGTGGCAATGTCAAAAAGGAATTACATAAACAGAATACCTCAGCTCAGTTACACAGTTGCAATTGCTCCAGCCACTTTCTTCTGGTTTCTTCATGTTTTCTGCTAACTCTCCATCATCTGCTGTCCATTTGTCCTTCCTTCTCTCTTCTAGTTTTTTTTTCCATTCTCTCTCTCTACATCCGCTTTAACATACTAATCTTTCTCCTTTTGCTCTTTCCTCATTCCTAACACAACTGACAGAACTCAAGGAGGGGCAGTGGGAGGGAGGTCAAAAGCTTTCTGAAACAAGTGGGTCTTCAGTAATTCTTTGAACTTCAGATATGAAGATTCTAGACGGAGAGTGGGTGGTAAAGCATTCTAAAGCATGGGACTGAGAAAAAAGAATGCTGAGTGACGAGTTTGTTCCAAATGTGCTTGAGACGGAGAAGGCAGGGACAGACGGTTAGCATGTAGAGTACGGAGCTGACGATAAGGAGTATGGAGAGAAATGAGAGTAGATAAATATAAAGGAGTGGATGTATAAATGACCTTGTGTGTTAGGATAAGGAATTTATACTGAAATCTGAAGCGGAGCGGTAACCAATGAAGACGGCAAAGGATGGGGGTGACATGATCAAAGCGACGGGCTGATGTAATAAGGCGAGCTGCAGTGTTTTGTATAAGTTGTAGACGCTGTAGTTGGTAAGCTGGAAGGCTAGCCAGCAGGATACTACAGTAGTCCAGCCTGCTGATAACTAATGCCAACGTCAGGGTGACCAGGGAGCTAGTGGGAAGGAGGGAACGGACGGCTTTAATCTGGTGCAGTATTGCAAAAGAGCGCCGTGTAATGGCAGAGATATGACTATGAAAGGAGAGGGAAGAATCCAGGATAACCCCCAGATACCGAAAGGAAGTAACAAGTGGAATGGAGACACGGTTAATATGAGGGGCCACTAATGGACAAGGCCCACTTAAGGGAGACCCACATCGCAGTGGACTTTAAGGGATTCAGATGAAGCAAGATAAAAAAAAAGCCAGGAGGAAATATAGTTAAGACATTGATTGAACTGTGAAATATCTGGGAGAATAGGTGAGGTGTGGAACAGAAGAATAATGTCATCCGCATAAATATATGTTGAGACCGGATATTGCTGGAGCAAGAGGGGCAGAGGAGAGAGAAAAATATTGAATAATAAGGGAGAAAGAACAGAGCCCTGTGGCACACCACAGACAAGAGGGAAAGAGGAGGAAGACTGATTATTAGAATTTACGGTAAAGGAACGGGCTGTAAGAAAAGAACGGAACCACTGCCACACAGTGCCACGTAGCCCAAAATCATAAAGGCGAGCAAGAAGTGCTTGATCATCTATGAGATCGAATGCTGCTGACAAGTCAAGTGAAACAATAAGAGTGATATTCCCACGGTCATGGGCAACATGAATCTCATTCAAGAGGGCTAAAAGAACGGTTCCTGTACTATGGCCAGGTCGAAATCTGGCCTGGCGAGGATGAAGGGTATTAGTGGTTTCAACATATGAGTTTAGTTGTAAGAAAGCGAAGCGCTCCAACAACTTGGCCAGAAAAGGGAGGTTGGAAACGAGACGCCTGTGGGAAGGAACAGACTGATCAAGAGAGGGTTGCTTTAAAAGAGGGTGAACCACAGCAGATTTCCAAGAAGCGGGAAAGACGCCGGACGAAAAGCTAGTGTTGATAATAGTAGTCATAATAGGAACTAATTGCAAGGAGGATTCAGCCAGCCAATGAGATGGAATTGGATCAAGTTTACATGTCGTCTTTCTGCACTGGGAAAGAGTGTGTAGCAACTCAGCAGGGGTAATAGTAGAAAAGGAAGACCAAGTATGAGCCAGTGCCTAGTTGGGAGGGGAAGGGGGGGGGGTCCCCAGAGGTTCTGGGCAAGATAATTTGTCAACAGTAGCCAAAGAAGAAGGAGAAAAAGAGGCAAGAATGATGGAGATGAGGGAGGGGGACTAAGAAAAGAGGTCCGCAAATTCAAGATCTTGGTAGAGAAAAAGGTAGCTAAAACTTGAGGTGGTGGAGCCTTGACGGACTGATTGGAGGAAGCAGTGGTAGAGGACAGTCTACGCAAAATCGTAAAAAGTTGCCTGGAAGAATTTGCGGCACCAGCAATATTTGCAATGTAAAAGGAGCGCTTAGCGGACTGAACAGCTGAACGATATGACGAATAAATCTGTTTAAACTGAAGGAGCGTCACAGGTGATGGATGTTTAACCCAGTGGCGTTCTGCCTGTTGAAGCTGCGACTGCTGGAGGCGAAGGCCTGTGTGATACCAGGAGGAACAAGTCTGATGAGGATGCCCATGTGGACAAGTGCAAAGTTATGCACCTAGGAAAGAACAACCCACGCTATGGTTACACAATGCAAGGTTCCACATTGGGAACCACCACCCAGGAAAAAGATTTAGAAGTCATCGTGGATAACATATTAAAACCCTCGACCCAGTGTGCAATGGCGGCCAAGAAAGCAAATAGAATGCTAGGTATCATAAGGAAAGGAATGGAAAATAAAACAAAGAATATTATAATGCCTGTGTATCGTTCCATGGTACGACTGCACCTTGAATATTGTGTGCAATTCTGGTCTCCGTATCTTAAAAAGGATATAGCGTTATTAGAAAAGGTACAGAGAAGAGCCACCAAAATGGTAAAGGGGATGGAAGGCTACTCCTATGAAGAGAGGCTACAAAGGTTAGGGCTCTTCAACCTAGAAAAGAGATGGCTGAGGGGAGATATGATAGAGGTCTATAAATTAATGAATGGAGTGGAACGGGTAAACGTAGATCGATTGTTTACACTATCAGAATATAGAAAGACTAGGGGACAGGCAATGAAGTTACAGGGTAAACTATTTAAGACAAATAAGAGAAAATATTTTTTCACTCAACGTGTAATCAAACTCTGGAATTTGTTACCGGTGGATGTAGTAAGAGCTGTTAGTGTAGCTGGGTTTAAAAAAGGTTTGGACAAGTTCCTGGAGGAAAGGTCCATAAACCATTATTAAAAAGGGACCCAGGATGTCAGTGCTTGACCCAATACAAGTATTGTGGAACCTGTGTCTTTTGGTGATACTACTAGGTATGTATGACCTATATTGGCCACTATTGGAAACAGGATACTGGGCTTTATGGACCTTGGTCTGACCCACTATGGAATATCTTATGTTCTTATGTTCTTATGGCTTGGAATCGACGACAATGGGAGACCAACATGGGGGAGGGGTTAATAGGAATGAAAATGAAAAACAATTGCTGGGAGGCTGTATATCTCTGAGTTTGTCTGTTTTCTGCCACGACTCAATATGTAATCAAGCTCTGGAATTTCTTACCTGAGGATGTAGTAAAAGCTATTAGTGTAGCTGGGTTTAAAAAAGGTTTGGACAAGTTCCTGGAGGAAAGGTCCATAAACCATTATTAAAAGGGACCCAGGAAACCATTGCTTGACCCAATACAAGCATTGTGGAACCTGTGTCTTTTGGGGAAACTGCTAGGTACGTATGACCTAGATTGGCCACTGTTGGAAACAGGATACTGGGTTTGATGGACCTTGGTCTGACCCAGTATGGCATATCTTATGTTCTTATTTTTACACTTTTCTGGTGTTCACCCCATGAGGCTCCATAAAGGGTTACCTTACTCCCAGTTTCGTTTCAGACGTAATTGTTCATCATTGTCAGAGTTTAAACTTCAATCTAAGTTAACTGTAGGATGATTTTCTGGCTAGGGGATATCCATCATCGATAGTGGGAAGGGCCTATAAATGGGCCTGATTTAATGATAGGGAGTGACTTTTCTCCACTCGACAGGGCAGGAGAATTGAAGAAGGTAGTGATTTTACACATTTTGTCACACTATATTCCTCTTTAAATTCTAAACTACAGTGGATGGTGAACAAACATTTTCCCGTAGCGCAGATGGTCCTGGGTCTAGAGGATAAACGAGCTAGATTTGTATGGTCTAGATGTCAAAATCTTAAAGACATTTTGAGTCTCTCTTGACTTTGGAGTACTGTGCATCCTCAGGAAGAGGATACTGGGCACCATCCCTGTGGGAACATGTTCCATTTGTGAAATTTCCTTAACAATTACCCAGTTTTCATGTGTTGATTGAACATACATATTCTGACATTTCACCTCTTGTGCTTGTCATGTTTTGTGGTGTACCTTGTAAAAGCCCATTTGGGTTGATGACATTGGCAAAACGACCCACATGTTTCGTAAATGTATAGGAGAACATAAGAGTCATCTGTTACGGGCAGTTAAAGAAGCACCTATGGTGCAGCATGGCTTGGAGGTGGGACATGGTTTAATGATCTCAGATGTTTTTGTATTGATCACGTGTCTCAGAGCATGGGTGGTTTAAGTAGGGAGCGTGCTCTTTTGCAATGTGAACAGAAGTGTATTTATGCTTTGGACACTGTTCACCTTTCTGGATTGAATGTTCAGATTGAGTGAGGAGCGTGCCTTTGAAAGGTGGGTAGGTTGTTCATTATTATTAGTGTTATTAGTAATATTATTTTAATTGTTAACATTGGCTTTGATATGGATTTGACGTGTAACATTTATTAATCAACTGTAGCTTGCTTCCTTGGTTTGGTTGTGCAGATGCTGCTCTCAGGGCTATATGGTTTGTCTAGGTTGAGGGTATTGGTACGAGGACTTTATGAGGGTTTTTGGACATTGATACTACTTTATGCCGAGTTTGATGTGAGTTAGTTAATGGAAGAATAACGGCAGGCAGCTCTGCCACTGATTCTGCTTCTGCAGCAGATGGGCTGTAGTAAACGGGTTTACTTTTGTTTTTTTGACGAAGTAATAAGGCATGGTTATTGAGTGAATGAGGGAAATTTGTTTTGTGTGAATGTAGGGGACTTTTGATGGAAATTATAATTGAGGCTATTTTGTCTGAAGTGCTGGATGTGCTGATGTCATGCTTTAGGAGTGTGGTGCACAGTATATCTGATGCGCCTGTGCGGCATCCTCTATGAGAACCCCTGGAGATCTGTTTGCACTATTCTGTGTTAGATATTGCATTATTTAAAGTAAGTAGAACACTGGTAAATTTTATTGTTAGGTAGGGCTTTTTTATGTTTACGCTTAAAGCGCAGTGCATCTCTGTGGCTCTCGTTTAAAGCTGTGGAATGCTGCCTGAGAGGTTTTGTTGGCCTTTGATGTGTGAGCCACTAGGTGTTGAATGGTGGTGATTATGTCAGGCTGGCACCGATGGGGTGCAGGTCCCATAATGGGGCAGCCAGATGGGGGAGGGACTGGCAAGGGCAGGCGAGATAGGCGGGGAGGGGTGGAGGGAGGAGTCAGGCCTGAGGGAAAAGGAAGGGGATGAGAGACTCCCCTTTCTCCTTGCGGTGGGTGACACAGTTAGCTTATCTGGGTGACGGGGCTAGCCGGCGGTTGATGAGTGCAGGATCTGAGCAGCAAGGCAAACAGCAGCGTGAATGATGGCGGCGAGTGGAAGGCCCGAGTGGCAAAAAAAACAGACGAGACCTGGCGGGCAACAACAGTGGCACTGACAAGCAGCAGGAGCCAGAAGAGCAGCAGGAGTGACAAGATTCTGCAGCACGCTCACCCCCCCCCACCCCCCACAGGCCCGGAGATTCACGAGCAGAAAGAGAGGAGCATGCTGCTGCCGGCAGGAGCACAGGAGCACGTGTGGGAAGAGCAGCAGGGGAAGCAGCAGAAAGTTACAGGACAAGGTCGTCAAAAAAAAAAAATAGGACTGCATGGACCCTGGAGGACTAACTGGGGGAGATAGTGAGGCATCCAAAATATATTTTAAAAAAAAAAGAAGAAAACCAGCAGCAGTGCGTACGTCAGCACAGGTGACGTGATGAGAAGTGAGCGCCATGGCCAAGCAGCAGGGCTCCAGAAGAGGGGACAGCAGACTGGCAGGGATAAAAGTGAAGAAGAGCAAAGGGCAGGAGAGACCAGCCAAGAAAGGGAAGGACGACAGGTGTAAGTATGGCAGAAGGGAGGACCAGTGGGGGTGAGGTGAAGAGAGATGACGCGGTGCTCAGTGGCACATGGAACCTGCAGCAGGGCCAGGAGGGGCAGCGACAGAACCAACAACCAGTGACTTCCCTCCGCCATGCTGTGAGAAGGGGGTAAGTGACCGAGGCACCTGGTATGTGCGACCTCTTGAACCAGATCAGGGCTATGGCTGTGGTCCACAGAGCAGGACGCGTGCAGACTCTCCTGAGTTCAATGAATGGAGCGCCAGCTCAATGGATGGTGCGAGCTGTGCGGCGACACCCAGATAGGTCGGAGTTGAGGGATGAGTATGATCCTTCTGTTTCGCTAGCCAGTAGGGCTGGGAGTCAGAGGGAGGTGGGGTGGGGTCAGCAGCAGGCTGTCGGTAGCAAGGTTATGTGGGACAGGGTGGCACGAACAGGGGGAGAGGTTGCAGGGGGCTGCAGAGGCTGTCACGGCAGCGGCCCAAGTATGGGGAGTTGTGAGGGGATGGCTGGAGTAGAATGGCAGGACATCGAAGGGCTGTTGCAGGCCCTCATACAGATTGTGGCCAATATCGGCACAGCGACGAGAGTGTCCCAAGGGGTGCAAGGTACAGTGAGGGGGCAGGGCAGGGAACCCTGACCCTACGCCCCTCAGCCCCACCTCCGGAGTCACCCTTTCGGTGAGCACCAGAGGGGCCATGGGAGTTGCACATGCAGGGGATGGGGGGGTTAGGATCCGACCTCAAGCCAGTCAAATATGTATGCACCCAAAACAAAATAGAGTAAACCTAAAAAATGAGCAACCATGTATGTGAAATGTTAATGTCGGAAGTTACGCCGTGAGGACCAAACGACCTCTTAAGGCTTAAACTTCCATTTTTCTCATTTGAAAAGCCTCCAAAAAAGCTTTTAAACCGTAGGCAAAATCACCACAAACAAGTGAAACCTACACCAACATATGTTAAAATTCAACTTTCTCAAATTTACGTAATTGAAAACGAGATCAAACAGAAAAACTTTTCCTTAAAAAAGTAACTTATCTGTCATCCCAATGTTACTGGGTCAAAATAGTTGACAACCCAGAACTAACTCACTGGAGTCGGTAACCAATAATCCGAAAACACACAGGAGTACAACAGCAGTTCTTCGAAGAGGACACAGCACTGCGTTTCGGGCAAAACATTTTTTTAAAATGCCCTGCTTCAACGCTCAATTCCACTGCTGGCAAAATGTCGGCTTCTCCATCTCCCAGAGACGCCGGCGCATGCTCATTAACTATCTAATGCCACTGTGAAGATTCCAGATATAAATATCAAAACCTAACCAATCACAAGCAATGACATCATGAAATTTGAGAACCAATGATTATGGTATAATAACATGTCAAATGACACTAATCCAGTCCAATTCCTTATTAAGTCCAACTGGTTCGACTGTGGAAAGTTTAAATATCCATGATTGTTCTAGCGTCTGAAGACGCTGCTCACGATCACCCCCCCCCCCCTCAAAGGGCTTCAGGCACATAGTCCAGAATCCTCCAAGACAGATGTTGAAATGCATGATGATGATCAAGACAATGTTGGACTACAGGTGCAGAAACAATTTTATTCCTGATTTGAGAAGCATGCTCACTCAATCGAATTCTTATAGGACGAATAGTCCTACCTATATATAAAAGATCACAAGGGCAAACTAAAACATAGACCACAAAAGAGGTGGAACAAGTAGTGTATACCATTTGGCCACTTGAATATACTTTGAATTGGGCACATGCCAATTCTGACCATCAATAGACTGAGAACAATAATCGCAAGTGGCACATGCAAAATGACCAGAATTAGAAGTAGAATGTTGTGGCATCATTAATCTGTCAGAAGGAGAGGCAGTAGCACCCACCAAATATGTATGCATGGCTAGCGCTTTGGACAGCAATATGCCAGCCACCCAAAAAGAAAAAATTTGGAAGGGCTAATACGTCGACATTTTCTCGCTGCTCATACGGAGGAGCGACGACAATTGCGATTGTTCAGGCTGCAGCAACAGGTGCAAGCTGGTCTCCAGGAAGGTGGACACCGTCCTGTGGATGATAGCGAACTAGTGCACGGCTTTTCAGGTAATGGCCAGCATGGTTGGCGAAAAACACCCGGAGCATTGCTGGGGGCTTTTCAAGTACCAAGAAAGCATCTGTGAGGTATACCGGGTGTACGGTGGTACCGCCTGACTGGAGTATGATGAGCAGTTTCGTTGTAACATGGTGGGCAACTCGGGGCTGTGCTGGGACAGGAAGAACATCGACCTGTGAATACGGATGACGCAAGGTCAGCGTGGCAATAGAGAGAGCACGGTCACAGGGGGGAGTTGGCCCAGTAGGCTGTCTGGGCCCACACAGCCATTTCGAGAGGATGGCAGGCCTAACAGTGGTGAAGGCAACTCCTCCCCTTTGCCGCCCACCTATCCCATGTGCCGGGGCATATGCCAGCTGTTTAACAGTGGGAACTGCAGATTTAATGGTACCTGCATGTACAGGCATGCATGTGTCACCTGCGGGGAAGGGCACCCACCGGTCAGATGTGGAAAGAGGTAAGAGACCGACCAGCAACGCCTGGTTGCTTAATGGTTTCACATGGGGGTTTTCTATTCCATAGAATGATCCTCCGGACCCACGCGTGGCTGGAAACTTGAAATCTGCCCTGTAGTAGAACGAGGTAGTCCAGCGAAAGCTCCACAAGGAACGGGAGCTGGGTAGAATGGTGTGGGCCCTTTTGAGAGCAAGCCTGGTTCCCAAGAAGGAGCCGGGGGAATTCCAGCTCATACACTACTTGTCCTATCCCATTGACTCATTGGTAAATGACTACCTGGACCCAGCAGTATGCTCAATGAAATATGCCTCCCTGGACCAGGCCCTGGAGTTGCTCCGGGGTTTGGGGGCAGGGACATGGCTGGCTAAGACGGATGTAGAATCTGCTTTTTGGCTGCTCCTGATACATCTGGACAGCTTCCACCTGCTGGGGCTGCGTTTCGGGGGACAGTATTACATGGACAAGTGCTTCCCAATGGGGTATTTGATATCTTGTGCCTATTTCGAGGAGTTCAGCTCTGCCCTCCAATGGGTGGTCGGGAAGGGGTTGCACCAAAACAGAATAATACATTACCTGGATGATTTTCTGCTCATGGCCAGGGCAGGCAGGATTACCTGCAGAACCTGAGGGCATTCCAAAGGAAGGCCGCAGAGCTAGGGGTATCGTTGGCAGCAAACAAGACGGAAGTGCCAGCTCAGTGCCTTTCCTTCCTAGGGACAGAGATAGACACCAGGGAGATGATGATGTGCCTCTCGGCCGAAAAATTGTTAGCCTTGAGGGCCGCTGTTTAAAAGACAGTGGGCGCAAGGAAAATCACTCTGCGGCAGATGCAGTTGCTGATAGGGCACTGAACTTTGCCTGCAGTGTGATGCCCATGGGGCGGGCGTTCATATGGCAGTTGGCAGATGCCACAAAGGGCATCTGCAGGGGATACCACTTCCTTAAGGTCAATGCACCCAAGAGGGAGGACCTGGCAGTGTGGCAGCAGTTCCTCTCTTGGTACAACGGCAGGAACATATGGAGGGTACCAGCCATGTGTAACAGGGAGCTGGAACTATTTACAGATGCCGCAGAGGGGGAGGGCTTTTGAATTTATTTTAAGGGACAATGGTGCCATGAGCACTGGCTGGCTGAGTGGCACCGGAGCAGGGTAACCAAGGACATTACGTTCCTTGAGATGTTTCTGATCATTTGCGGACTGGTTTGCAGACAGGAGAATAGTGCTCCACTCGGATAAGCAAATGGCAAAGTCAGAGAGAGTGATGCAGTTGGTCAGGAGAATGGTGCTGCTCAGTCTGGATCTGAATGCTTTTATTATAGCCAGGCACATCCCGGGGAAGAGCAATGAGATAGCTGATGCTCTTTCTCGTTTCCAGCTCCAGCGCTTCCGGCAGCTCACTCTGAATGCTGAGTTCAGGGTGGTGAGCATGCCCATGGAGATGTGGACCTTTGGTTGCAGAGTGCCAGCAGAATGCTGATGGCATCACTGTCGGCCAGCAGCTGGAGGGCCTACGGGAGAACGTGGGGCTGGCTGGAAAACTTCATCATACAGCGGGGAGCCAATCACGAGTGGGTAGTGACAGCAGGCCTTTTGCTCGAGTTCATAATGCACTTACAGTCTGAAGGGGTGATGGTTAGGTAGGCCAAGCTGACACTGGCTGGGGTGGTTTTCTTCCTCAAATTGCAGGGGTACAGGGATGTCACGAAAGAGTTCATGGTGCAAAAGGTGATGGAGGGCTTGGCTAGGGATGCTGCATCGTGGCCAGATAGGCGCCGGCCGGTCGCCCAGCATATGCTGGGAGGGGTCATGCTAGGAAAAAAACCCCCAGTCCAGTACGTGATTATTATAGGAAAGACAAGTTTATTCTCATTTATAGGCCCATTGCCTTTCCTATAATAATCACGTACTGGTCTGTTTTTTGTATCTTCACGTGATTATCTGCGTTTTTGTGGCATTTTCCTAGGGGTCATGCTAGGGGCAGCAACTGTCACCAGGGACGGGTTCGAGGACAAACTATTTAGGCTAGCCAGGCTGCTGCTGATCTTTGGTGCTTTCCACATGAGCGAAATCCTGCCCCAATCCACGGGGGACATAGCAGGCACTGCCATGCGGGTGGAGGATTCTGAGGTAGTGGGTAACAGGGTGCGCTTGTTCCTGCCTGGTAGAAGTCCGACCGATTCAGGAAAGGGGAGGTAGTATGGCTGAATGCTACAGCAGTGCGGGCGCATTGCCCTGTTGAAGCTATGCGGGACTATTTGCGGGTTTGCCCCAAGGTGGGTGGGCCCCTACTGCGTCATGCAGATGGATTCTGCCTCTCCCAGTACCATTTTTGGTCTCTGTGGCTGAGGGCAGTAAGGGAGGCAGGGTTTGAGACCAGTGGGCTGACGCTGCATTCCTTTAGGATAAGTGCAGCAACCGCAGCGCATTGTCTGAACATGGACGGGGCAGATTCAGGTGATCGGGAGTTGGGCCTCCCACAGTTATAAACTGTTCATTAGGCAATAACGATGTTGGCTTACGCTGCTTTCCATCTCACCCACCAGGTCCTGGTTCTATTTCAGTCTTGATTGTGGGGCATTTCTATGTCTACTGGGTGGGACGAAGGGCAGCGGGGGTGACATTTCGGCAAGCAGCTCGGTTTCTACCCCGACAGCATCCATGTACACTGATTGGGACAGAGAGGGATGCGCTGGGACCAGCTAAGGTCCACACTCACCAGTTAGAGACAGGCTCGCCACCCACCGGATATAGTAGTCCTACACCTTGGGGCCAATGACCTGGCCTAGAAAAAGGTGGTGGTCCTCATCATTAGGATGAAGGCAGACATGGCTTGGATATGGGCTGAGCTGGGGGCTGCGATCATCTGGTCCCACATTAACCCACGACAAAAGTGGAGGGCAGCAGACCACCCAAAAGGCATCAAAAGGAGCAGGAGAAAGCTAAACAAAGAAGTCGGGACCTTCGTGCAGGCATTAGGCGGGGTAATAGTGGAACACCAGGGCATTCTGGCTGGGGGAGAGACTGTGTACTCGGGAAATGTGGTCCACTTAAATGACATCAGCCTGGAACTGTAACTTGAGGGCTTGTGGCAGCCCATCAGTTCGGTACTCATGTTGGGATAAGTTGGGACATTAGCCCTCTTGGTGGCAGGACCTCACCAAAAGAATAGGGGGAGGGAGTGGTACCTTGGAACAAAAGGGGGCCTAGGCACTGAGTTGGAGGGGTGCCTGGGCCCGGTAACAGGGGAGCCAGGTATCGGGGTCCAGGGATGCCTGGCCTCGGTTACCAGAATTAGAGAACAATGTGTGTCACTCGGGCACCAATATGGAGCGATTGGTGATGAGAAAAGGGGCACGGCATTGGCCACGGGGTGGGCCAGGGTTGCCGACCTGGCTACAGGGACAGAAGTACCCCTCTACTTTAACTACAGCCTAGGTGTATTGTGTGGTTATTGTTCAGTTATGTTTTGGGTTATTGTGTGGTTATTGTTTGCCTATTCATAATATTTTGTACGGAGTTTACGTTTGTCATAGTTACAGTGCAATATTTTGTATCTGTAAGCTGTGGCCTTTGATATCCACTAATAAAAGAAGGTTGCAAAGCAATGGATCGGGCCTGGTGATTGTGGCAGACGGGATGGGGGCGGGGGGATTAAGGGGAGGTGGAGAATAGGGAAAATCCAAAGCCAGTCTGGCGTGCCCGAGGTTGTGGTTGGTATCTGTGATCTTTTGTCCGGCCTGTGTTTGACACAGTGGGTTCTGTTTTTAAGAGGTTGTTTGGTATAATGCACTTTTATTTATAAATGATATAATGGTGTCCTTCGTCCCACACAGCATTACATGAGTGAATAACCCCATGAAGAAGTAGGTGTGAAATGTTACGTGACAGCATCGAGATTGGCGTTGGAGAAGGATGAAATAATACTGATGGAAAAAAACAGATAAGTTGGCCTTTTAGTTGTTAGAGTTGGTTCTGAGATGTCATTTGTTATGGATTTGAGTAACACTGAAGAATATTGGAATTAAGCAATGCAATGTGCTTTGTGTAGTGGAAGGACTCCTTGTATAAAATTAGAAAGGAAATTGAATTGAAGAAGAAAATAAGAACTGAAAAAATAAAAATTTGGATAAGGAGTTTTTCTGGATCATTGATGCAATTGAGCAGTGGAACAAGGGCTGAGATAATCTATGCTCATGACCAAAGCTCTATGGTCTGAGATCCTTTCTCCCTGCTAAAATGTTCCATCTGATGTCTTGGTAAAGAGTGGAGTGGAATTGTTTTTTGTGGATTAATAATTCCTTATATTTCCTTTTTAAATGGTCTTGTTTTATTTGGTTCTTTTATGTGCCAAATATGCATGCTGTGATAAGGAAATTTATCAGGACCCAGGAGACAGGGATAAAGAGAAGAAATTCACCCTTATCAAAGGACCTATTTTACAAGGTCAGAGACACAAAAATGCATTTACACCTAGAAAGTAGGTATTTCCTAGCTGCAATAGGCTGCAGAATGCCCCTAATGGAGAAAAGGAGAGGGAATACAGGCCCAGGGTGAGGAACCCTTACGTCACTGAATTCCCCAATTGCTCAACTGCCACGAGGCAGTTTGATCTCCAACACCTGAGAGGAGAAGGGGTGGGGCTGGAGCCTGAGAGGTTTAAGACGAGGTCCGATTATCCAGAGAGAGAGAGAGGAGTAGGAATGCTTACTGGAAGAGGAATGGAGCTGGAACAGTAAGAACAGCAAGAACAAGGAACACAAGTTGGAGGACAGGACGAGGAAGCTCAGGTGAATGGTGGCCAGAGCATGAGCGAGGAGAAGCTGATACAAGCCTTGACCCAGGTAGGAGCATTAGAAGCTTGTCTAATTTGGAGCACTACAGAGTTGCAAGAGACAGTTTTTGCCCTAACGGGAGGCAGTCAGCCAAGCCCTCTGAGCCAGACATGAAGGTAGAGCCTATGCAACTGGGTGAACAAGACCTAGCTGTAGAAGAAGTCGTCTCATACCTGGATTGCTCTTTATGCCAATCTTCAAATACAGAGGGTTTGGAAGGGAGTCAACCATAAGGAAAACCTCCAGAGTCCGGTAACACTGAGAGCCGGTTGCTAACTTGTGAAAGTCCTGTATTAAAAGGAGAAATACCTTTTTAGCTGAGCAAGCTGAAGCTTTCTAATTAAAACCTGTGGAACAGCTGCTTGCCAGTGCA
The DNA here is from genome assembly GCA_033557465.1 of Ichthyophis bannanicus. NCBI lineage: Eukaryota > Metazoa > Chordata > Amphibia > Gymnophiona > Ichthyophiidae > Ichthyophis > Ichthyophis bannanicus. The sequence continues at coordinate 433,443,741 of CM066035.1, forward strand.
GTGCACAGCCTGAAGCCGTGCTGACGGTGAAAGTAAGAAAAGCTTTGATTTTGTTTTCACTATTCCTGAAAGCTTTGCATAGAGAATTGTTTGCCTATGAAGAGTTTAACTTCTTGTTGAAAGTTTTTACTGTGCTTAAGGAGACAAACAGCAGGGAAGTGTTCTGGACTGAGAGAAAAGAAACTTGCTTTAGGAAAAGCTGTTTCTGTTTGTTTTGAACAGTACTGCTAGCAGTGTCTGGTAGCATTAGCTGTTGAAAGGACTTTTCTTTATGCTAAAGAACATTATAAGCTGTTTAGTTTTGAGTTCAGTTATATCCTGATGTATTTTTGAAAGAATCCTGGAGAAACAATCCAAAGGTGTTAATTTATGACCCTAGTGTTTACCCCATCAATAAATTTCTGTCAAAAGCCTTACCACTCAAAGCCAACTACAATTGTGTTTTTTTTTTACCTGAACCAATTACCTCCTGACTGAACTACCTTTCCCATGAGGCATTACAAGGCAGCCAGTCAGGTAAAGGCTAAATGGTGAATCTCTCCTATGACAAGCATGCCCCTCCACACTGTCTGTAAGGGGCTAAAGGCGTGACAATGCATATATAGTCCAAAGCCATTTTACTGGCCACTTTTTTTTTAGGAGATATTGGACATTAAGGGATTGAATTGCAAGGGTGCCAATAATGTTGACTACAACAGTATACAGCGGTTAGTAAAACCACTAGAGGTCTATACCTTCATAGTTAGTGGAACTTTGGGAGTCTCTACACCCTCTCCCTTCTTTTCAAAAAATGGCAAACAGCATTGTGAAACCACTTGTTATTAAAATCTATTTGGATAAATGTATTTTAAGAAGGAAAATGCACTAAGTTGTCATTTTAGAAGTATTCTCATGTCTTAAAAAGTAGTGTTATGCACGTGTGGATTTTGTGACACAAGTAAATGCCATTTTAGAACTGGGCTTTTTCAGATGTGGGAATGCTCTCCACATCCAAATCCCCGGGGGGAGTGCCAGGGGCAGGGAGGGAGAGTGGTCTGAGTGGGCTTACAATGGAGAGACATGGATTCCTCATTTTATATAGGGAATCCAGATCTCATTGGCCAGTTTTGGTCTTCAGCATTTATACCTGCCCCTTGGCAAGAACAAGTGCCTTCTGACAGGGGCAGCTGTGCATGTCGAGGTCAGCCACCCCTCCCCCATAACTATCCTGATCGAAAGGCAGCCTCCTCAAAACTCATCACCCAATTGGCAGGTAGCATCCCCCAAACATAACACCTAATCAGCAAGGCAGCCTCCCTATATCAAACCTGATCCAGCAGCCCCGGAGTTCCCCTCCCAACTACAATTGTGTTTTTTTTTTTTTACCTGAAGCCAAGTATCTCCTGACTGAACTACCTTTCCCATGAGGCATTACAAGGCAGCCAGTCAGGTAAAGGCTAAATGGTGAATCTCTCCTATGACAAGCACGCCCCTCCACACTGTCTGTAAGGGGCTAAGGGCGTGACAGTGGCGTAGTTCTTGGATATTTTACTCTTAAGGATACCAGGAATTTCACTAAGGATATACAGCTGCGAGATTTTCAAGCTGAAGCAGGTGGAAGCAGAATTTCCCTGATGGACCTGATGAGCAGAAGAAGTGATCCAGGAGCAGTTCCTGAGGAAAAGACCCTGTATAAGCGAGAGCCAACGCCTGGATAAGGTAAAAGATACCTGGGCGTGACTAGTTTTGGATAGAGGAAAAGGTCTATGCTGATGCATTAAAAGGGGGCATATAGAAAAAAAAAAGAAAAAGCTGTTGTGTGGTGCCGCCCTTGGTGTTTTTTTTTCTCTTTTTTTCTTGCAGGTAACAAGTTATGGATCCTAAGGAGCTCGTGAGCTGGATGGCGACCCAGTTCGCACATCAGCAGGAGCTGGCGCAACTGGCGCAGGACAGTGCAATCGCTGCCATGAGGGAACAGCAAAAACCAGTTCTTGATTTGGTCGAAGCTTTGATTACGCTCTGGAGCCAGGGAGGTGGAGGAGTACCAGTGCCAGCAGGACCAGCTACACCTCATGTGGACAGTATGGGTGACTTTCAGGGTACTGGGGCATTTAGTTTTGGAAAACTTACCCCAGAGGACAATATAGACGATTTTCTTGAATCTTTTGAAAGAGTGGCTCAGGCTCTAGGTTGGCTGGAGACCCAGTGGGCAGTGCGTCTGGCTACATCTTTAACCGGAGAGGCGCTTGCCGCCTATAGAGCCATGCCGGCAGCCCAAGCTTTAGATTATAAGGCTGTAAAGAGTGCCATTAAGGACCGCTTAGGGTTAACTGCCACAGTATACCGACGCATGTTTAGAGCCACAGTCCTGAGAGTTGGCGAGACGCCAAAAGCCTTAAGCCAGAGGATTCGTGGATTAGCACTGAAATGGCTGGCTCCCGAAGGGAAAAATGTAGAAATGATTATGGATATGATAATGTTAGAACAATTTATGGCAGCAGTGCCAAAAGACTTACAGTCCTTTCTCATCGAGCAGAATTGCAAAAGCATGGGAGAGGCAACCCTTTTGTCTGAACGTTTTATGAAAGCTGAATTAGCTTATCAGCAAAAGGGTAGTACTCTGAAAATAGGTGCTGAGGTGGGTTTTGCTGCATCAGAAAAAAAGAATGGAAAGGATACTGAATTTGGAAGTTTTTGTATGCCTACCCAAGATGGGAAGTGGGCTAGGAAAAAAATGTTTCCAGTGTGGGAAATGGGGTCACTTGCAGAAGGGTTACAAAGCCCACACTAACCTAATGGGTACCAGTATAAAACGGCCTGGAGAAGGTTTTCTTTTAACGGTTGACATACAAGGGGTTACTACAAATGGTCTTTTGGACTCTGGTGCGGACCAAAGCATGTTATCTAAAAGGCTTTGGCAAGCAATAGAGGCCCAGAACAACTCCAAGCATAGAAAGCCCGAAAGTAATGTACGAATTAGATGCATTCATGGGGCTGCTTCATTTTATCCTACGTATATGTTAATGATCAAGGGTTTAGGGGTGCAGAAAGAGATCCCAGTAGCAGTGGTTCCCAATCTCCCATATGATTTAATATTGGAAAGAGACTGGACCCAATTCAAACAGGGATTAGAGGAAGGCTTAGGGCAAAAGAGTGGCCTTATATCCACCCGATCCCAGTCTAGGGCCAATACCCAAGAAGATGAGACCCAAGCAGAGTCACTAAGAGATTTACCTTCACACGATGACTTGGTGACTTCCCCATCTGAAAAAGTTAAGAAGGGGAAAGCGCAAAAACGTCATGAGAGGCATTGTAGGGCACAGGGAAGGGCTAAGATGGAGTTTAGCCAAGGTTTACCCTGGGTGCCAGCCGAAATAGTAGAAAAGTTTCCAACTTTTCCCCAGGAACAGCGAGCAGATCCAGCTCTCACTCGAGCGTTTGATTATGCCCGAGTGGTACGGGGATGTCCTTCCCAGATTCCTGCTGGACAACGAGATATTGTATAGAGAAAGTCAGGACCCCGTACTGGAACGATCAGAAAGCAGCTAGTGGTACCCACAACTTTTAAGGGGCTAGTTTTGAGACCTGCCCATGATCATCCAGTGGGTGGCTATAAAGGGGTGCAGGGAACATTAGATCAGATTCTGATATGCTTTTATTGGCGTGGCATTTTTAAAGAAACTGCCTGGTTCTGTGCCGCCTGCCCAGCGTGCCAGCGAGTTACAGCTGCATGACCCCAGTTGTGCCTCTGATTCCAACACCCATCATATCAGATCCCCGAGGGTGTATCGCTATAGATATAGTAGGTCCACTGGTTAAAACACCCTGGGGTTTCCAGTACATCTTAGTCAGGCTACCAGGCTGCCAGGTTTCCCTGGGCCGTTCCTTTACGAAATATCTCGGCAAAAACAATAGCTTTAGAATTGGTAAAGTTGTTTTGTGAAATAGGCTTCCCCAGAGAAGTGTTAACAGACCGGGGGACCAACTTTGTATCAAAGTATTTGGCCCAGGTCTGGGATGCTTTCGGAATTCATCACGTAAAAACATCCGCTTATCATCCCCAGTCGAACGGTTTGGTGGAGAGGTTAAATCAAACCTTAAAACAAATGTTAAGAAGAGGGTTAGCAGGAGACATGGAGGAATGGGACATGTTGTTACCTTTTGTTCTATACGATTGCCGGGAACGGATTCAGATTTCCCTGGGCGTATCTCCCTATGAGCTGATGTACGGTCGAGCCTCTCGTGGTCTCTTAGACATATTAAGGGAAGTGTGGGTAGACCCGGAACAGGAGGGCAAGGGAGTTCCTCAATTTTTACGGGACTTAAGAGCACGTTTAAATAGGGCCTCACAGGTAGCTGAGAGGAATCTACAGGATAGTCAATTGCGCCAGAAGGAGTGGTACGACCGAAGGGCCAAGCCTCGCCAGTTAAGCCTGGGAGAAAAAGTCCTGGTGCAGGTAGCAGGCGCCACACCCAAATTTGAAGTACAGTGGAAAGGGCCTTGGAAGGTGGTCAAGCAGGTGAGCTCAGTGTCTTATGTGGTAGAAAATACTAAGGGACCCAGGCAGACTTACACATAAATGTGCTTAGGTCTTGGCAAGAGAGATCTGCGACAGATGATATCCCCAGCGCAGAACAGCCGGCAGAAAAACTGCACAAAAATAACAATGCTCTCTCAGGAATTACGGACTGTTCGGAGGGACACTCACAACCTCCGCCAGCCCGTAATAACTTGAGCAGGGGGGTATGTGATAAGGAGGTTTATCAGGACCCAGGAGACAGGGATAAAGAGAAGATATTCACCCTTATCAAAGGACCTATTTTACAAGGTCAGAGACACAAAAATGCATTTACACCTAGAAAAGTAGGTATTTCCTAGCTGCAATAGGTTGCAGAATGCCCCTAGTGGAGAAAAGGAGAGGGAATACAGGCCCAGGGTGAGGAACCCTTACATCACTGAATTCCCCAATTGCTCAGCTGCCACGAGGCAGTTTGATCTGCAACACCTGAGAGGAGAAGGGGTGGGGTTGGAGCCTGAGAGGTTTAAGGAGCCAGGGGCAGGGAGGGAGAGTGGTCTGAGTGGGCTTACAATGGAGAGACATGGATTCCTCATTTTATATAGGGAATCCAGATCTCATTGGCCAGTTTTGGTCTTCAGCATTTATACCTGCCCCTTGGCAAGAATAGGTGCCTTCTGATAGGGGCAGCTGTGCATGTCGAGGTCAGCCACCCCTCCCCCATAACTACCCTGATCGAAAGGCAGCCTCCTCAAAACTCATCACCCAATTGGCAGGTAGCATCTCCCAAACATAGCACCTAATCAGCAAGGCAGCCCCCCCTATATCAAACCTGATCCAGCAGCCCCGGAGTTCCCCTCCCAAAACTCCCCCAGCAGGCCTCAATCTTCAATCTGGTTTTGAGGTGGGGGGGGGGGGGGGAGGTCATTGGTAGTGATGCCCATTTACCTCTGCTCAGCATGCAGTAGAATCCAAAATGCTGCCAATGACTCCTAGCAGTAAACGTATGATATTGACAATTGGGTGTTATGTATGGGATGGTCGCTTGCTGATCAGGTATTAAGTGTGGAAGAGCTGCCTGCTGATTGGGTGATGTGTTAGGAGTGGGTTGCTTTGCTGATAGGGTGGTGTCTCCAAGAGAGGTGTTGCTGCACCCACGCATATGTGAAGAGGGAGGTTCTACATTTTTTTCCCCTCTGCAGCTTCATAAGTTCACTGCTCCTGCCAGACTTGGAGAGTCATAACCATTCAATTGTACATTTTTTTAACATGGGGCTGTGCATATGGCAGAACCTCTTGTAAAATACTGTCCTAATACTTCATGTCCTCCAATGGACGTGAGAATTCCCTTCTCCACATTCTTTCTAAAATTTGCCTTCGATGTACTTTCATCCTAAGAAATCCTAAATTCATCCTAAGAAATAAACCTATCAAACTACTCTGTGTATATAACATGTACAAAAAGACAGAGGATAATAAATCTACATTAGAAAATATATCCCCTCTACAAAATCATTAATATGTAACTGAATTTCAAATGTTTTGTACTCACACAATCAGAAAAATAAATGGAAGAAAAAAAGATCCTCCTCCTCTAACACAGGGAAAGCAAGAACATCATAGCTCCACACTCCGTCCCTGTTCACGTCATCTTCAAAGCCCCAATGATGGGCCGGTTTCAAGTGAATAATTTTTTATGATGTACAGGCTGGATTAAAGGATCCCCTGGGCCTGATTTGGTCTCAGGGCCATCATTTAGCGACTCCTGAAAGGGAGGGATTGGAGGAGCTCTAGGAGCATGGTTTAAACTTAACCAGATAGCAGTCATATTCAGCTGCTATCTGATTGTTTATCCATTTAAGGAGGCTAGTTATTAAAGTGCACTAACATTAATGCATATTAATTCACTGTAATGCATGATATTTTAGCACAAGTCTCATGTTATTCAATGGGACCTATTTACAAATAACATGCGCTAATGGTGAATTAATGTGCGTTAACATCAGCGCACCTTAGTAATAGCTCTCTAAATAGGATCGTAGATTTAATTGTCCTAATACAATGGATAACTAGGTTGATAAAGTGGAGATGTCTCTCTATTTTTTACCCACCACCATCCAAACGTCTCATCAATGGGAGCTTGATGTAGTCTGTTCTCTCTTGTCCGTATTTCTTCAGTCACATAAGGTTATCCTGTTCTTGACAGTATATGCTACAATACTATTCCTTTCTAGATCTTTTTCTCTGTGGTTATCAGACTCCATGTTGTGAAAATCACTAGTTCTAGGCCTTAGCCACGTCCTCAAGGAATTCTCTTCTAATCCGCTTCAGAGGAGTGATTAAGCTTTCTTGAAGGCATTGACACCAAGTTAACCATCATTATTACTATCTTCAAAGGTTAATAAAGTACTAGGTGTTGCAACAGAACAGGCTATAATGGCTTTAGAGTTTATATCACCCCAGAATTAAGTAGTATAAAATTGTTACCCAATAAAACACAAAACTAAAGTATCAAAACAAGGAAATTTTCTGTCTGAAAGTAAAAGCAGTGGAAGTTGCGATTTATGAATGAAGAATCAGAGATAGGCGATATAGAAGATGAGAATGATGATTATAAATGAAATTGATGTGGACACCGACATAAGGACTGGAAAAGGAATCTAAGATAAGTGGCCATTGATAATTTTTTCATGTGAAATTGTTTTTTTTAACAGGACATCATAATGGATTTATGGTGATTCATTTATGAAATCTGCATGAGATAAAATTGGCTTTTTGAACAATTTTCTGTATCAGCTAAATGAATATATATCTTAATTCTGCAAGTAGCTATTAACAATTTTTATATGTAAGAAAAAATATACAAAAAATAATGAGAAATATATGGGCAATGATGAATTTTGCACAATAACAGGATCAACTATGAAAACAATGGGGCTCTTTTACCAAAGTACACTATGCAGTTAGCCTGGGTTTTGGCGCATGGAAAGTGGTGACGTGTGGCCATTACAGTGCGGGCTGATTTCCATGATGTCAAAAGGCTGGGTTGGGTGGAGATTGGGCATGGTGAGCACTGCATGGGTTACTTTTGTGTACCGCTGTCTGTGTTTAGGTAATCAGAGCGGTTTACAGGGAACAAATAAAGAGAACAGTTACAATTAACAATAACATGGAATGCGGTAACTATTTAGCGGTCTGGGGAGATAAGATAGGGTTATGTGGATAGTGAGTGAAGCAATAGATAGGTTATGAGGGGAAGTTGTTGGACTGTTGGTTCGTGATATGACTGAGGTCTATGGTGGTTGATCGCATCGATAGTAGTCTGTAAAGATGAATGTTTTGAGGCGTTTTCTGAATTGTGTCAAGTCTTTGATTTCTCTTAGGTTGTTAGGTAATTATTCCAAAGGGTAGAGGTGTAGAGTGAAAATGCTCTGTTGGTTGTTGATTGATTTGTTTTTCTTACATTCTTAGGAGTGGATAGTGTATTTTTCAAGTTGTCTCTTTTTGGGTGCAAGAATCACCAGCTCAATAGGTTACACTATGCACCTACGGATTTGTGTCTCACATTAACCATGCACTACCATGTGTTACCTATCGTGGAAATGCTGTACATGCCCCTGACAGGTAATGTGGCCCCAAAAAGTGATAATTCCTTTGAATAAATGCTTTGAGACCAGTTCCTCTCAATTTGAATTCAGATCAAATGATTAAAACTCCTTGTTAAATAAAATGAGAAAAGTAATATAGTTATTTATTTAACAGATTTATAGAGATCAAGAAATGATTTACATTTTATTTAACATACTGAGGTGACATGTAATGTGGGATATTTTGGAAGCCCTATTCATGATTGGACTTCTGAAAATGAGCACTTAGACATGCAAAGCATGGAGACGTCCTCAGGGTTATTTTAGAAGTCAGATATATAGATGTCCCTAGTGTGAGAATGTCCATGTAGCATGGGGGCGTGGTGGAGTTGTGGCCTGGGTGGAGTAAGGGAGATGCACATCGCAGTGTGATTTTAGAATGGCACAAGCCTATCTGGTCCTGGTTCGTGAGACATCCATACCTATACCTACTCCTGACCATGGGTGAGGTGAAAACAGGGTACTTGTTTCATGGTTATAATGCTTCACCAGGGGAAGCACAAAATGTGCTTACATCACCACAGTTATGATTTCCCACCTGAAGAAACATGTACATAATTACATACTCCAGATGTTATACTGGCCTACCACCACATGTCTGCGTATCTAAAATGTGCTATCTGGGATGTGCTAGTCTCATACCATAGATATCCCCTTCTGGCATACCTGACATTTCCAAGTAACTGGTTCTGAGGCTGTGCAAATCAAGCCTGTCCACATTTCTGAAATGACCCACACTCATGTACATACCCGACCTTGCAAACTGCAGGGGGCCTACCTCCATAGCCAGTTACAGTGACGTTCATTTTATTTTTCGAGGTGGAGACGGAATGATTTCAAAAGGCACTGCTGCCACTCGCCTGGTTTTTGGATGTTCTGGGATATCCTGGATTTTTCCTAACGTTCCTTCTAAAATGCTACTTTGTGTGTGTGTACACACATATATATCTATAAACCCCGTGGTTTCCTGCATTAGCTTATGTGTAGATTTTGTAGCCAGGGTGAGAAAGTCCTATAGCAATTCTGTGGTATGCTTCCTTGTTTCTTTAACTCCAGATATCTTGTGTTCTGATGCTATAGTGGCTACATGACAGAATAATGTTATTTCAGTGGTATTTGTTAACCTCTTCACTGCTAATGATATGTATAATCAGTACAGTTTTCATACTGCAATATTTGTTATAAGCTGTGATTTTCATTTTTTCCTTGCAGTATTTCCTAAAATGCTATTGGCCTTATTTTAGCATCGTAGGAGCTTTGTCTTGGTGAAAACCTAATTTCGATGTCTGGTCATGTAAATTTTAAATGGGGAAAGAATGTAGAAGCTCATGGAATTTTTTCCAACCGCTCTTTGTGTGCATGTGTCCACATCTGTGTGCATTGAGGATAATTTTGAAAGGCATTTATTTTATGCCTGAAAGTAGATGCTATTCTATAAAGAACAGAAGGTGCCTACTTTTCTTTATAAAATACTAGCATAAGTGATTGAAAACACACATAAATTTACAGTGCAATCACACCAGTCCTTGAGCTGGTTACATGTCTGTGCCTAGATACCCATAAATTATAAGATTTTATAATATATGTGCAGAACATTGCGCCCTACCCACAGTCCACTTGAACCCCACCCTGTGCAGGCCCACAGTGAAAGTGCATGCTTTTGTGTTTATGGGATGTAAAGCGCCTGCACTATTTATACATGCAAGTGGCCATTTTCATGCATAAATGACTAAAATATCCCATTTGAGTATGTTCTTGCTGCCTAAATCTGAGCAGTTCCTTATAAAATGACTCCCAATCACTGTTCCCTCTAAGCTGTGCGCGTGTGCGCGCGCACACACCTCACTGAGCAAGCGCACATACTTTACAACAGAGAGCACAAAAATTACGGTTCCGATTCTGATAGAAAACAACACAGAAGTCGTAAAATTTAAAAGTTGTTGTGTATTTATGGTTTTCACAAGTTCTACAATATTTTCTAGTGCAATCAATGTGGTGTACATACTGTATTCTGACGTGTAATCAAATTTTAAATTATATAACTCCGAGTGTCGTTATGTGGCGCACAAAAATTTAACCTTCCTTCAAAAGCTGCACAGCTGATATTTTATGCGCACACAGCCTACAGAAAATTAGAGGGAACATTGCTCCCAATGTGTCTCATCTGGAGGAGGGAGGGGAGAGAGAGATTTGAATAGAGCAGTGCCCAAACATCTGTTGGTCTGGAAGAATAATCAGATGAAATCAAGTATAATAATATGTCAAACCATTAGAAGTCACTGTCAAGAGATTTAAAAGCATAGATTTTACATTTTGATCACTGTCCCATGGCAACAGGTATTATTTACTAATGCATATAGCAACCATTAGAAAGCTGTATGTATGGTTCAGTCAGTAGTCTTCACAGTAGAATTTACAAAAATAAAAAAGAGAGAAATTCGCATCTGAATGACTGGCATACAGACCATTAAGGAGGGATAGGGGTGTGAGGTCTGGTGGAGCATCGACATGGAATTATTTCCAATCCCCGTGATGTATGCATATATATGAATATATGTGTGTTTGTGTTGTCTGCCTATATACGAGTGTGTGTGTGTGTATTGGCTCTGTATATTTGTGACGAGTGTGTGTGCGTACTGGCTCTGTATATTTGTGATGAGTGTGTGTGTGTGTATTGGCTCTGTATATTTGTGACGAGTGTGTGTGTGTGTATTGGCTCTGTATATTTGTGATGAGTGTGTGTGTGTGTGTATTGGCTCTGTATATTTGTGACGAGTGTGTGTGTGTGTATTGGCTCTGTATATTTGTGACGAGTGTGTGTGTGTGTATTGGCTCTGTATATTTGTGATGAGTGTGTGTGTGTGTATTGGCTCTGTATATTTGTGACGAGTGTGTGTGTGTGTATTGGCTCTGTATATTTGTGACGAGTGTGTGTGTGTGTGTACTGGCTCTGTATATTTGTGACGAATGTGTGTGTGTATTGGCTCTGTATATTTGTGATGAGCGTGTGTGTGTACTGGCTCTGTATATTTGTGACTGGTCAGGCAGTTTGAAAGGAGGAATTCTCTCTTATTTGTCTCTGCATGTGATTTTCTCTGCTGCAGAAGCTGGAACTGCTGCTCCTGTAGAAATGTGTTGGGTCATTTTTTTGAGGAGTTTGTTTATCTGGAACCCCAAGTCTGATCTGGCTTATTTTTGTATTCATTGTGTCTTTCATTGCAACAAATTTACACCGTAAAATCCATTTTTGACCAAGAACACTTAAAAATTCTAGCTTTTGCACTCATTCTCTCATGATTGGATTGCTGTAGCTCTTTTTATAAGGGTTTACCACAAAATCATAGATTACAGCTACTATAAAATGCTACTGCCAGGCTTGTAACTGCCATAAAAAATATGATTACTTAACACCGGCTCTGAAGACATTGCACTGGTCCCCAGTCCTTCTACGAATATGATACACAAATCTTCTAATGGTTCATGAGGTTTTTCGTATAAGATCTTCTTATCGTTTACTATTCATTGTGCCCTACAAGACCTCAGTACACTAATCAACTCCGTCTCCCCCCATCCCTAAAATACATTGGGAGACAACTAGGCAAACAGCTTTCTTTACTTTGCATTTTGCATAGGCTCAATGAAACACATCACCCCCAGACCTCGGAAGTGAAAAACAGAAATACATTTAAAACTAAGCAAGCTTTGGGGAATTGAATGCCTATTTGTTTTTCTTATTCTTTCTCTATTTTTATATCTTTTTGTATTGCTTTTCTTATAATTATTGCATTTCCTTTTTCTTTTTTTACTTTTTCAATTGTTTTGCTTTGCTGGGCCCTAACAAGCCTTGGAGGCTATATAACAAAAACGCAACTAAACTAAACTTTTTCCCACATGCTAAATTTTGTCCCATTTTGTTACTTCTTTGTAAAGTTACTTTGTCCCAGACAGGCATTCTCAACCCCTTCTTAATAATTTCTTTCCACTGGTTTGAGAAGAATAAAGGTATAGTCCTTAACTTTCCTTAGGGCTGTTCTTGTCGATAGGGAGCAAGTTCTTCAGTTGGTCAAGATGGCAGAGGAAAAATGTGCCCCATGTGTCTCGGAGTCAGTCCATTAGCATTTTTGTTAAGTTATATAACAATTAACAGACAATAATGGATTTTTAAAAGCTAAGCATATCCCAATTACTAGTCATATTGTGGAGTGGAGGAGTAGGCTAGTGGTTAGAATGCTGGCTTGGTACTAATCAAAAGACCAGGGTTTGATTTCTCCCTAGCACTCCTTGTGTCCTTGGGCAAGTCATATTGCCTCGGAAGAAAGGCCTGGCAATCTACTTCTGGTCACACTGCCAATAAAACCTAGTTGCTGCTGGGTCACCAGGAATCAGCATTGACTCGAAAGCAGACATTGCATTGCAATTATTTTACAAAGATAATGTATACATCTCCCAATTTCCTCTTCTCTCTTTCAATTTCTGACTTTAGTTTGGTCGTAAGTAGGGGATTTCACCGTTTTAACTGCACAATCAACCTTTTCTTCTGGGGAGGGGGAGGGGAAATCCTATTTTAGAAATGTTTCCCTATGGATAAACACTGATGGGGTGCTAACAAAGTGTTTGGGTGAGTATTTGAAGGGCACTCTATTTTATGAAAGTTTAGAATTTGCCTGATGGTTGTGCCCACCCAGAAGGCTCAAATAAAAAAAAAAAAAGTCTCCTTCCATTGACCTTGTACATCTGAGCTGCTTAACTAGATTTGTCCATATAAATGCTTAATGAGAAACTTATTTGACAAACTGCTTTATGGGTTAGCAAATAACAGTTGTTAATCTCCTTCCCTTTTGATTCCTCTACAACTGGAAGATGACCAGCAACGAAAAAGCATATAAAAGGAGAATCAACAGCATTGGAATTATTGCACTGTTAACAGCTACCAGCACTTTCCTTCATCCTGCTTTTAGTGTGAAACTAATGAAACGCTGCAGTTCCTGTTCTGTAAAATGTAGAGGAGTCCGAAAAGAAAGCACAGAAATAAACCTTCATGGGATTGTTCTAATTAGCACGTTTTCTGATGCTGAAGAAAATATGCAATCTCCGTGATATTGCTTCAGGAATTTTGTGGAGTTGAGAATACTGAACTTGATTCAGCCTGGAAGTTCTGGCTCTCCACTTAGGTGAATGATATTTAAATTGGATCTTCTTTCATTTCCCTTTACACTTTGCAGACATTACTACGGAATCCTTGCAGTGACTTATACTGTAGCATAAAACACGAAGGGGCCCTTTTACAAAGTTCTGCTAAGAGGTTGATGTGCTTTATAGCGTGTGGTAACTGACCTCAGTGAATATTAATATACGGGCATGCCAGCTACTGACCACTAGAATGTACCTTAACTGACACTCATGCACTAATGTGGTGTGTGTGCATGGAGAACACATTAGCATGCAAGCACCATTAACGTGGCAGTTAGAGTGGGTGTACCTAACGAGACTTCTGTGGGTATTGTTGGGTGCAGCTGCATTAATTGTGCCGCATGTTAATGTTTTCAGTCACATGTTAATTACCAGGAACATGCTGATAATGTCCCCTGACTGCTAAAGTGGAGGCTTTGCATTTAACATGCTTTAAAAACGCACTTGCCTTAATGGCCTTTAGTAAAAGGGCCCATGAAACATCTACCGTTATAAAAGGGAAGATTTAGCTGCTGTGTGCAGTTTGTGAAATACCCCAAAATATAATCAGAGAGGTCTGAAAAATAAGATACTCGGAGCATGCATTGTGGTTTATTGTATCATGATGCCGAGGCTTGAGAGCTAGTCTTCGGATGGGTTAAATTTTATCTGTTGAATAAAGAGTAGCAAATTCTAACTGTGGAGGGGTCCTCAGGGTGGTTTTAAATGCCATGGGGGTTCTACTCTTTAAGCTTATTTCTACCTATGTTTATGTTCCTTGTGTCATGTACTAGGGAATATCAGGTTGCCCTTCCATATATATGCTGAAAACATCATGTCGTTTCATCTAACTTGCCAGCTGATGTGATTTCCATGCTCTCTCTCTCTGATAATGAGAAACTGTTGTGATGTTCTCACTGGCTTGGTGTCAGTAGTTTGACTCTTAATCTGAGTAAGACAGAAATACTCATAAGTCCCCAAAATGTTGAATCGAGTTATCATAATTTGTCATGAGCTGCTTTCTACCTTGGTTTACTGTTGGATGTAGATCTTTCATTTAAGTCACAATGTAGGTGTTGCATACCTCCATGGCATAAATGGTACAGGAGGAGAGCCTCTTTCAATAGAAAGGAAGCTCTGCAATGAGGGGGCATAGGATGAAGGTGAAAGGGGATAGACTCAGGAGTAATATGTTGAAATATTTCTTTATGGAAAGAGTAGTAGATGCGTGAAATTGTCTCCCAGTGGAGGTAGTAGAGACCAGGACAGTATCTGAATTAAAAAAAGCATAGGACAAACCCAGAAGATCTCTAAAGATAAAAAAGGGATTATAGTTGTTTGTATGGGAAGGACAGACTTGATAGTCCATATGGACTTTTACTGTCATCAAGAACATTAGAACATAATAAATGCTATGCTGGGTCAGACCAAGGTCCATCAAGCCTAGTATCCTATTTTGCAACAGTGGCCAATCCAGGTCACAAGTACATGGTGGTACCCAAAGTCCACAACTTCCACAATGCTCATCCTGGGGTAAGCAGTGGATTTCCCGGGTCCTCTTTATAGATTTATAGAACTTTACTCCAGATTAATATGAATAAAATAGTCTCTAAAATGCTTGTATGCAAATGCTAGAATTCTAAAAAATAAGATGGGAGAGTTAGAATATATAGCACTAAATGAGAGGTTAGATATGATTGGTAGCTCAGAGACATGGTGGAAGGAGGACAACCAGTGGGACACTGAGATACCTGGGTACAAACTATATCATAATGATAGAGCTAATCAAATTGATGGAGGGGTTGAAGCTCTATGTTAGAGTGGGCATTGAGTCACAAAGGATTAAAGTTTTGCAGGAAACAAAATTCACTGTAGAATCTCTATGGATTGAAATTCCATGTTAAAAGGGGAAGTCGATGGCAGTGGGGGTGTACTATTGACCACCTGGCCAGAATGAACAAATGGATAATGAAATAATCAAAGAAATCAGGGAAGCTAACAAAAGTTACAGCACAGTAATAATATGGGCCATTTCAATTACCCGGGTATTGACTGGCTCAGTGTCACGACAGGACATGCTAGGGAGATAAAGTTTCTAGATGTAATATAATGACTGCTTCTTAGAGCACCTGGGTCATGAACCAACCAGAGGGGAAGCCATTTTGGACCTATTCCTTAGTGGAATACCAGATCTGGTGCAAGAGATAAGGGTGTTGGGGCCACTTGTCGATAGTGATCAAAGCATGATTGCATTTGATTTAATTAATGGAGGAGAGATGGTAAGGAAATCCATAGTACTACCTTTTAACTTTTGAAAGGTGAGCAAAATAGTTAAGAAAAAACTAAAAGGAGCAGTTGCAAAGGTTAAAGACTTACATCAAGCTTGGGTGTTTAAAAATACTATCTTGGAAGCCCAGACCAGCTGTATTCCATGCTTTAAGAAATGTGGAAGGAAGTCCAAAAAACTGCCAGCATGGTTTAAAGGTGAGGTCAGAGAGGCTGCTGTTGCCAGAAAAGCATCTTTCAGGAAATGGACAAAAGAGCCAAATGGCGAAAACTGGAAACGGCACAAGCACTGTCAAGTTAGATGCAGGGCATTGATAAGGCAGGCAAAGAAAGAAATTGAGAAGAAACTTGCTGAGGAAGCAAAAACGTGTAATAAAGCAAAAAACCTGTGAGAGAGTCAGTTGGACCATTAGATGATAGAGGTTTAAAGAGGGCACTAAGAGGGGATAAGGCCATAGTGGAGAGACTGAATGAATTCTTTGCTTTGGTCTTTACTGAGGAAGATGTAGAGATGTTACCTTCGACTGAAGTGATATTTAAAGGTGATACTGCGGAAGAATTGAAAGAAATATCGATACACTGGGAAGATGAATTGCAACTATTTGATAAACTGAAGAGTAGCAAATCACCTGGACCAGATGGCATACATCCAAGGGTGTTGAAAGAACTGAAATATGAGATTGCAGACCTGCTATTAGCAAACTGTGAAATATCATTAAAATCATCTGCAATACCTGGGTGATCGAGGAAACTACAGACCAGTGAGCCTCACATCAGCACAGGGAAAAATGGTAGAAACCACCACAAAGAACAAAATTACTGAACATATAGATAGTCATGGCTTAATGGGAGACAACCAACATGGCTTTAGACAAGGAAGAATTTGTCTTACTAATCTGTTATGTTTTTTTGAAGGTGTGAATAAACAGGTAGGCAAAGGTGCGTCGGTTAATATAGTGTACTGGACTTTCAGAAAGCCTTTGACAAGGTCCCTCATCAGAGACTTTTGGCAAAACTAAAAAGTCATGGGAAAGGAGGCAGTGTACTATTGTGGATTAGGAAATGGTTAAAAGATAGAAAGCAGAGGGTAAGGCTAAATGGCCAATTTTCCCAATGGAGACAGGTGAATAGTGGCGTACCCCAGGGATCTGTGCTGGGTCCGCTGCTTTTTAACATAGTCATACATGACCTGGAAATGGGAATAATGAGTGAGTTTATCAAATTTGCAAATGATACAAAACTATCATATCTCCCCTCAGCCTTCTCTTTTCCAAGTTAAAGAGCCCTAACCTTTTTAGCCTTTCCTCATAGGGGCATCCTTCCATCCCCTTTACCATTTTGGCGGCTCTTCTCTGTACCTTTTCTAATTCCGCTATATCCTTTTTAAGATACGGCAACCAGAATTGCACACAGTATTTAAGGTGCGGGTCGAACCATGGAACGATACAGAGGCATTATAATATCCTTGGTTTTATTCTCCATTCCTTTCCTTACGATTCCTAGCATTCTATTTGCCTTTATGGCCGCCACTGCACACTGGGTGGAGGGTTTCAATGTGGTTATCCACAATGATGTCTAAATGTTTATCTCCAGGAACAAGCAGGAATGTAGTCCTCACATATGGGTATCGTCAGTACGGATGGAGCCTGCGCGGGAATGCTCCCCAGCGTCCAATAGGAACGCTTTTGGGAGCATCCCTCAGCACATGTGCGCTGCCTTCCCGCCTTTCCAACTGTCCCTCTTCAGTTCTCCATTTTCCGTGGAGCCAACAGGACCTATTCCCTGTCACCGCAGAAAATTCCATCTTTAAAATTCTTTTTTGTGGTCGCGTTTGCCTACCGCACGACGCCTACCGGTACCGCCGGTTCTTTTCTTTTCTTTTCCTAAAAAAACAAAACAAAACCCTAAACTTTCACTGTTTCTTTTCAGAAACTTTCCTGTTTTGGTGCTAGGTGCCATTTTGGGCATTAGGGCCCCATTTGTCCAAAATCATGGAAAAGCCAACTAGTGGTTTTAAAAAATGTACTAAGTGTGGCGGTACCATTTCCGTCACTGACACCCATGATTGGTGTCTAAAATGTTTAGGACCTGATCATTCTCCAACTGTATGGGGATGACTAAAAGAGGAAGACAGAATGGGACCGCAAAGCTCGGTACCCTCTTCTCTTCAGATGCCAGATCCAATGCATCGACATCATCAAGGGCCTCTTCTTCCTCCCATGGATCTCAGGTAACTAAACACAAAAGCCGGTCCTCAAAGGGTAGCTCTCCTGCTAAGCATCGAGATGCCATTGGCATTGCCCTTGAGGGAACCACACCGGCAAAACAGCCCCGGCAAGAGCCTTCGGCTTCCAAAGCATCGGTGGGGCTTCAGGATGTTCTCGAGGCTTCAACCTCGCAAGAACTACCTGTGCCATGCTCAGGGGTTCTGGCCGTTCTTACCGGTACCGACACCCAGGCATCAGCAGCGTCGATAGACCAGAGATTTCTTGCTATCGGACGCAGTATCGCAGCTCTTCTCTCAGCTGCGGTACCGGTGGTCCCAAGGGCACCGGTGCCGACATCGACACCGACGCCGGTACTGACAACAGTACTGATGCCGATGATGCCGGTACTGACAGTACCGGCCCCGATGGTAACTCTTCCTATTCCACCTCTGGCTGGAGTGGATAAAGTGGTACCGGGTCACCTCGGTACCGACTTCGATCGGTACCGGGATCGTGCTTCGCAGGAGCATCAGAGTCAGGAATACTTTGAATCCTCCGATGCCGAAGACTCTGACAATTCTGCTGGCACTAGAGGGTTTCTCTTAGAAGATCCCTCTTCTCCCCAACGTAGAATGTTACCTCCAGTTGACATGTGATTTCAGGATTTCATCCGTGGTATGGCTAAAGGTCTTTCAATCACAGTAGCTCCTGAGGAGGAGCCCAGAGCAAAGGAATTGGAAATCCTCCAATATCCTAAAGCTCCTAAGGAGGCAGCTACTCTGCCTATCCATGAAATTCTGCATAACTTGATGCTCAGAATGTGGGAGACACCTCTGACTACTTTTCCTCACTCTAGGAGACTTGATACTATGTATCGAGTCCCACCATGTCCTGGATTTCAGAAAACTCAACTGCCACACCATTCAATGGTAGTGGAGTCAGCCATGCATAGGATGAAAAGTGCTAAAAGACATGCATCCAATCCTCCAGGTCGTGAATACAGGACTCTGGATGCTTTTGGACGCAGAACTTTTCAAGCTTCCATGCTTTCAGCTAGGATCAGCTCATGTATCCTATATATGGGAATGTTCCTCAAAGAAATCACAGGAGCACTTGAAACTTATGAGCCCATTTCTCCCAGTTGATAAGAGACAAGACTTTCTTACTCTGGTTAAGCATGCTCAGGATGTCTCCAAGTTTGTCAATCGTGCAGCCTTTGAATGCATCAGCAGAACTTCTGCTATTGCCACTGGTGCACGATGGATTGCCTGGCTACAGGCATCAGACTTGGAGACTTGGGTACAGGACAAGTTAGGCAACATTCCTTGCATGGGAGAAAATCTCTTCGGCAAGAACTGGCAGGAGAAGGCTAATGAGTTACATGCTGACAATTCTACCTTAGATAGATTGTCAAAGTCTACAGCCACTCCAGCCAAAAGAAAGCCTTATAAAAAACCCTCTTTTAGCAAAAAGAGGAAGTTTTATCCTTCCTATACCCATCAGACTCAAGCTCCAGGTCAGGTTGCCCAAAAGGGACAAACTAGACAACAAAAGAAACCAAAAGGCCAGAGAACCCAACCAGCTCTCCAGGTTCAGCCCCCTCAAGGGCTTTGACTCCTTCCTAGAGAGCTTTGCCTTCCTGCCTCTGAGGGGTCCTCAACCCCCCAATATTCCCGGCAGGTTATGCCACTTTGTCAACAGATGGCATCAGATAACAGCAGAAGATTGGACTTTGTCCATTGTAGGGGAGGGGTACAAACTTCATTTTCACATCTTACCCCCTCCTACAGTTCTAAAGCAGTTCAATTCACAAACCTCTGCAGACAATCTGCTAGATCACGAGGTCTCCACTCTTCTTGCCCAAGCGGCAATAGAGGAAGTACCCATTCTTCAACAGGGTGCAGGGTTCAACTCCCCCTATTTTCTTATCCCAAAGAAAACAGGGGAAGACAGAATTGAACAAATATCTGTTTTGAGAAAAATTCAAGATGATTTCTCTGGGAACTCTTCTGCCATACCTTCAAAGCCAGGACTGGCTTTGCTCTCTAGACTTAAAGGATGCATACACTCACATTCTTATCCATCCAGATCACAGGAAATTTTTACGTTTCTTTTTCAGGGGAAGACATTTGCAGTACAGGGTTCTTCCTTTTGGTCTGGCTTTAGCACCAAGGGTATTCACGAAATGCATGGCAGTAGTAGCTGCATTTCTACGAACCCTGGGGATCTTTGCCTTCCCCTACTTAGACGACTGGCTCATCCGAGCCTCCACAGTGACAGAGGCCAGCACTGCAGTGTCTCGTACAATGCGAATCCTCCAATACTTGGGATTGGTAATAAACTTCCCGAAATCTCAACTAGTTCCTTCCCAATGCCTAGAATTCATAGGAGCCTGTCTGGATACCAGACAGGCAAGGGCTTTCCTTCCACAAGCCTGGTGTCTTCGCATAATGCAGTTAGCTTCCCAAGCAGCAGGCAAATCCTCCCTCACTGCTCGGGAGCTACTGCAGTTACTGGGACACATGGCATCCACAGTTCATGTAGTCCCATATGCTTGTCTCCATATGCAAGCAGCTCAGTGGACCCTCTCCACACAGTGGACACAGGCCACGGGTCATTTGTCGGACAAAATAACAATCTCTCAACAACTAATTTTGTCCCTCCAATGGTGGCAATCGTTAGAAAATCTGACAGTAGGATCTCCTTTCCATCAACCCCTCTTTCAGGCCACCCTAACAACAGATGCATCACAGGTGGGTTGGGGAGCATACCTGAATCATTTCTCTACCCAGGGCACCTGGACTCCACAGGAGGTTGGTTTACACATAAACCTTCTGGAGTTAAGAGCAATTTATTTAGCTCTTCGAGTGTTCCATGCCCAGCTCAGCTACAAGACAGTCCTAGTCCAGATGGACAATCAGGTAGCCATGTTCTATGTGAACAAGCAAGGCGGGACAGGCTCTCTGTCATTATGCAATGAAGCTTTACGACTATGGGCCCGCGCCAGAGAGCATCAAATTCACCTTCTAGTGGTATATCTTCCAGGCATTCAAAACCTCTGGGCAGACAATCTCAGTCGAGTACTGCTACCTCACGAGTGGTCACTCCACCTAGACCAGGTGGTAAAGATATTTCATCTCTGGGGCACTCCAGACATAGACCTTTTGCAAGTCCACTGAATGCCAAACCTCCCCGGTTCTGTTCCAGGATTCCGGCACACAACTATCAGGCAAGGGATGCCTTCCTCTTTCACTGGGGTCAGGACTTCCTTTATGCCTTCCCACCCATTCCCCTCATCCCCAAGACACTCTTCAAACTTCAGAGAGACAGGGGTCACATGATTCTCATAGCACCATGATGGCCACGCCAAACGTGGTATTCCCTGCTTCTGCATCTCTCTCAAGCGCTACCTCTCAAGCGCTACCTCTGGAGTTAGGGCATGCTCCAGACCTCCTTTCCCAGGCGAATGGGATGCTATGGCACCCGAATCCCCAGTCCCTGCACCTCACGGCCTGGTTGTTGAAGGCTTAGACCTCCAGGATTTCAACCTGTCCCAGCAAGTAAAAGATATCCTTCAGGCTTCTAGGAAACTTTCCACAAGAAGATCTTATGCCTTCAAGTGGAAACGTTTTACTATATGGTTCTCCAAGAAGGGATTAAACCCCCCGGTCATACCCTTAGAATCGATACTAAAGTATCTCCTTCACTTATCGAATTCTGGCTTAAAGACCAATTCGGTACGAGTCCATCTTAGTGCAATTGCAGCTTCTTATAAGCCTCTAAATGGACAACCAATTTCCTCTCATCCACTCCTATCAAGATTTATGAGAGGCCTTTTATTAACTAAACCTCCCATGAAGCCACCACCGGTAGCATGGGATCTAAATCTAGTTCTCGGGCAGCTCATGAGGCCGCCTTTTGAACCTTTAGCCACTACAGCCCTTAAGCTTTTGACTTGGAAGGTCATCTTCCTAATTGCAATCACCTCTGCCCGTCACATTAGTGAATTACAAGCTTTAGTGGCTGATCCTCCTTATACTAGATTTCATCATGATAAGGTTGTTCTTCGAACTCACCCACGCTTTATGCCAAAGGTGGTTTCGCCTTTTCATTTAAACCAATCAATTTATCTTCCTGTATTTTTTCCGAGGCCTCATGCCTCTAATGCAGAAAGAAACCTTCATACTTTGGATTGTAAAGGGGCCTTAGCCTTTTACATTCAAAGAACACAGCAACATAGAAAGTCCTCGCAACTTTTTGTAGCTTTTGACCCTAGTCATTTGGGACTTCCAGTCTCCAAAAGAACTTTATCTAAATGGATTGCCCAATGCATATCCTATACTTATGAGAGTAAGGGTATTCCTCTTCAGGACCATGTCACAGCTCACAATGTGAGAGCCATGGCAGCTTCCATGGCTAATCTCCACTCTGTGTCTATCAATGACATTTGTCGAGCAGCCACCTGGGCTTCGGTACACACCTTCACAGCCCACTACTGCCTAGATAAAGCCTCCCGTCGGGATGCCTTCTTTGGCCTAGCTGTTCTTCAAAATCTCTTTCAAAGTTAAACCAGCTCCTACCCACCAACCCTGGTAGGATGCCAGAGATCCATGGGAGGAAGGATTCTCACCTTCAGTGGCACCTTCCTGGGGATATCTCCCTGGCATCTTCAGCTAGGGAGTCCCCATATGTGAGGACTACATTCCTGCTTGTTCCTGGAGATAGCGTAGTTACTCACCTGTAACAGGTGATCTCTGGGAACAGCAGGAATTTAGTCCTCACAACCCACCCACCTCCCCTAGGAGTTGTCTCTCTCTCTCTTTGTCTCTTTCCTCTCTCCCTCTATCCTTTCACTCAGCTACAAACTTAACTGAAAAGGCAGTTGGAAAGGCGGGAAGGCAGCGCGCATGTGCTGAGGGATGCTCCCAAAAGTGTTCCTATTGGACGCTGGGGAGCGTTCCCGCGCAGGCTCCGTTGGTACTGATGATACCCATATGTGAGGACTAAATTCCTGCTGTTCCCGGAGATCACCTGTTACAGGTGAGTAACTACGCTTTCCTGGGTGATGGTTTATAAGGTGGTACCTTGCATTGTGTAACCAAAGTTTGGATTATTCTTTCCTAGATGCATAACTTTCACTTATGTACATTAAATTTCATCAGCCATTTTGATGCCCAATCTTCTAATTTATTAAAGTCCTTTTGCAATTTTTCACAAACCTCTTGGGTTTTAACAACTTTGAATGATTTTGTATCATCTGCAAATTTGATCTCCTCACTCAATATTCCCATTTCCAGGTCATTTATGAATATGTTAAAAGCAGTGGGCCGAGCACAGATCCATGGGGTACAATATTTACTTTTCTCCATTGAGAAAATTGGCCATTTAGCCCTACTCTCTGCCTTCTATCTTTTAACCAGTTTCTGATCCACAGTACTACACTGCCTTCAATCCCATGACTTTTTAATTTGCCAAGAGTCTCTCATGATGGACCTTGTCAAAGGCTTTCTGAATATCCAGATACATTACTGTATATCATCTGGCTCACCTTTGTCTACCTGTTTATTCATGCCTTCAAAAATATAACAGATTAGTAAGACAATATTTTCCTTGGCTAAATCCATGTTGGCTTTCTCCCATTAAACCATGACTATATACAAGATCAGTAATTTTATACTTTATGATGGTTTCTACCATTTTGCCCGGTACTGATGTCAGACTCGCAGGTCTGTAGTTTCCTGGATCACCCCTGGAACCCTTTTTAAATATTGGTGTTACATTGGCCATTCTCCACTCTTCAGATACTACAGCTGATTTTAATGATAATTCATAGATCCCTAATAGGTCTGCAATTTCATATTTCAGTTCTTTCAATACCCATCCAGTCCAGGTGATTTGCTGCTACTCAGTTGATCAAATAATTGTAATACATCTTCCCAATTTATTGATATTTCTTTCAATTCTTCCGATACATCACCTTTATATACCATTTCATGCATGTATAAATTCCCTATATCATCTTCAGTAAAGACCCAAGCAAGAATTCATTCAGTCTCTCCGCTATGACCTTGTCTTCACTTAGCATCCCTTTACTCCTCTATCATCCAGTGGCCCAACTGACTGTCTCACAGTTTTTTATGCTATGAATGTACTTGAAAAAAGTTTTTAATTTGTAATTTTGCTTCCACAGCAAGCCTTTTTTTCAAATTCTCTCTTTTCCTGCCTTATCAATGCCTTGCATCTAACTTGGTAATGCTTATGTTGTTTCCCATTTTTGTCATTTGGCTCCATATAGTAAGATAGTATATGGTGTCAGATAAAGACCAGTATGATCTATCTAGTCTGCCCAGCAAGGCGGAAAGAGCAGGTGCACCTGCCGCTCCATGCAGGTCACCCTTCTGCGTGCCTTTGTTTAGGGGTGTACCAACTGCTCTGTGTAGGTCACCACTATTTTTTGAAATATGAGTTTGTTACGTTGACTTCGATTTTATCCTGTTGCTATAAAGGGATCCACTGTGTATGTCCTATGCCATTTTGAATTCTGTCACTGTATTTTCCCCCACCACTTCCATTGGGAAGGCATTCCAAGCATTTCAGTGAAAAAGTATTTCCTGACATTGCCTCTCAGTTTACCCCCTTGCAGCTTAATGTTATGCTCTCTAGTTTTACAGCTTCCCCTTCTTTGGAAGAGGTTTGTTTGTTCATTAATACTCTAAGTATTTAAAGGTCTGAATCATATCTCCCCTGTCCCTCCTTCCCTCCAGAGTGTACATATTTAGGTCTTCAAGTCTCTTCTCATACGTCTTATGACGCAGTCGCCAAATAATTTTGGTCACCTTTCCCTGAACCCCTTTTCAGTCTTTTTATATTCTTTGCGAGATATGGTCTCCGAAACCGAACACAATATTCTAAGTGAAGTCTCACCAGTGACTTGCACAGTGGCATTAGTACCTCTTTCTGCTGGTAATTCCTCTTTGTATGCAATCCAGTATCCTTCTGGCCTTTGCTACAGCCTTGCCAAACTGTTTCGCCACCTTGAGATCCTCAGAAACAATTACTCCAAGGTCCTTCTGAACCCTGTACACCAACCTCTTGCCTCCTATTGCATACATTTCCCTTGGAGTTTTGCTTTCCAAGTGCATGACACTGTACTTCTTCGCATTAAATCTTAACTGCCAAGCATTAGACCATTCTTCCAGCTTTTGTAGATCTTTCCTCATGTTCTCCACTCCCTCTGGAGAGTCGACTCTGTTGCAAATTTTTGTGTCATCTGTAAAAAGACAGACTATTCCATTCAGTCCTTTAGCAATATCACTCACAAATACATTGAACAGTGCTGGCCCCAGAACCTAACCCTGGGGCACACTGCTAATCACCTTCCTTTCATCAAGTGAGTTCTGTTAACCATTACCTTCTGTCGTCTGTCAGTCAATCAATTTCTGATCCTATTCACCACCTTGGGACCCATCCCCAAGCTGTTGAGTTTACTGATAAGCCTCCCACTAGGCCACTCCTCCCCTAGGTAGATCATATCCATTGCATGCCCTTGAATCTAGTTCTCTGGTCACCCAGTCAAAGAACTCAATCAGATTTGTTTGGCAAGATCGTCCTTTGGTAAAACCATGTTGTCTTGAATCATGCAACCTGTTGGTTTTGAGAAAGTTCATTATTCAGTCTTTCAGGAGTGCCTCCATTACTTTTCCCGCCACTGAGGTAAGGCGTACTGGCCTGTAGTTTGTCACATCTTCCTTATTACCACTTTTGTGAAGAGGTACCACATCTGCCCTTCTCCAGTCCAGTGAAACGTCTCCTGTCTCCAAGGATCTATTAAAAACATCCTTTAATGGCCCTGCAAGAACCTCTTTGAGCTCTTTCAGTATCCTGGGATGTATCCCATTGCCTTGTCCACCTTCAGTTTTGCAAACTGTTCTAACACATCATCTTCTGTGAATGGTGTGGTATCTAATCCATTCCCATTTGTATATTTGTCAATCACAGGTGGTCCTTCTCCAGGATTTTCTTTATTAAAAATAGAGCAAAAGTATTTGTTTAGCATGTTCGCTTTTTCAATGTCACTTTCCAGTCCTGCAATTCCACCTCTGATTTTCCTCCTCTTCCGAACATACCTGAAAAAGGTTTTGTCGCCACACTTCATATCTTTAGCCATCTTTTCTTCTGCCTTTGATTTTGCTATCCTTATTCCTCTTTTAGTCTCTTTTAGTTTTATCCTATATTCTCTTCTGTGTTCCTCTGTTTGTGAACTTCTGAATTTTGTGAAAGCTGTGTTTTTTGCTTTTATTTGTGCAGCCACTTCTTTGGAGAACCAAATAGTTTTCTTTTGCTCTTGTTTTTATTTACTTTCCTTACATACGTATCTGTTGCCCCTTTTATTGCCTCATTTAGTTTAGCCCATTGCAGTTCCATTTCCCTTATTTCCTCCCACCCTGCCAACTCCTCCTTCAGGTATTTAGCCATTTTACTGAAGTCGGTGTTTTTGAAGTCTAGGACTTTGAGCTTGCTATGCTTGGACTTCACCTTGGCTTTAATCTTGGTGATTTTTAACATCTTAATTATATCATAAGGATCAATTATATCTTCTGAATGCTCAATAGTGCAGTTCTCATTTTGATTTTCAAGCAGCAGCAATTCGAGGTTTTAACTTTAATTTTATGACAGATTTAACTTTGTTGATGTATATTACCATCATAATTATTCACCACACTCATAGGTTATTACCATATGTTTAGTTTAACATCATTTGGATTTTTAATATAATACCATCCCTTTTATACACTTATTATCAACATATGTTAATTGTATATATCATTCATGCAATTAGGTTGTCTGCCTGTAAATATGGTTTAATCCCTCATGTCCTGCGTTTTCCTAGTACTTTCTTGGAGTTTTATTGTATATTTATGTGATCCCCACAACTAATATACAGTGTTTATGGTTTATGTATACAGTTCTATATTAGTTTACATATTTAAAGATAGATAAGAGGGTGAATCACTCTGTTAATTGTAGTGATATATTTATGTTTTTTAACTTATATATGGTATTAATCTAATTGTTTATTAATATGCTTTTTATGTGTTGTTTGATATATCTATTTTTTCTATATATTTATAATTTTAAATTAAACATTATGTATTATTTCCCTGTTTTTAAGCTTTGTACCCCATGAAGAAGGCGTCCCACGCCGAAACGCGTTGGGGTCTTTGACCTTTACCATTAAAGGCTCTACAAACATCCACACCTTCCGTTTCTTGCTCCATTGTGTTTCCCATTCCTATAGAAGTATTACAGCAATCTGATGCAGCTTTTGCCATACTTACAAGGCTCTGCCAGGAAATTTGGAAGACGATATCATGGCCGACTGATTGGAAAAGATATGTGTTTATACCAATACTAAAAAAAGGTGAGCCAACTGACTGTGGAAATTATCACACAATTGCTCTGATCCCACATGCCAGCAAGATTCTACTGAAGATTATTCAGCAGAGACTACAACCATACCTGGAACGAGAACTACCTGAAGTGCAAGCAGGGTTCAGGAAAGAGCGAGGAATGAGAGACATCATCACAGATGTGAGATGGATCCTTGAAAAGATGAAAGCATACCAAAAGAATATCTATTTGTGCTTTATTGACTACAGCAAGGCTTTTGACTGTGTAAACCATGAGAAACTCTGGGCCACATTAAGAATCATGGGTATACCAGAACATCTGATCATTCTCTTGCACAACCTTTACATTGATCAACAAGCAACAGTTCGAATAGAACAAGGAGAAACAAAATGGTTTAAAATCAGTAAAGGTGAATGACAATGCTGCATACTTTCCCCCTACTTGTTTAATTTATATGCAGAAGAAATCACCAGAGAAGCAGAATTGTACAAAGACAAAAGAGGTGTGAAGATTGGTGGAAGACTCATCAACATCCTTCGCTATGCTGATGATACCACATTACTGGCTGAAAGTGAAGACGATCTGCAACATTTGCTTCTCAAGATCAAGGAACATAGTCTTAAAATGGGCCTGCATCTTAATGTATAGAAGACAGAGATCATGACAACTGGCAAAATCAATAAACTCATCAATGGAGAAGAAATTGAAATAGTGGACAACTTTAACCTACTTGGATCAACTATCAATAAAGAAGCAACAAGCAGTTAAGAAATCTGCTGACCCATTGCTCTTGGAAGAATGACTCTGAAGGACCTAGACAAGATTCCCTCCATATAAAGATTTGACTTGTTCAAGCCATGGCATTTTCAAGAACGTCATATGGAAGCGTAATATTGGAGAGTGAAAAAGATAGGAAGAAAATTGATGTCTTTAAATTATGGTACTGGCGATGAATACTGTGTATACTATGGACTGCCCAAAGAACAAACCAGTGAGTACTAGAGGAGATAAAGCCCAGGGCCGGCCCGTCCATTGAGCAAGAATGTTTTTTGCACAGGGCCCCGTATTTCAGTGGGCCCCACGTAAAAAACATTCTACATCAGCCCAGCTAGATTTAAAAACACAATCCGGCTGCTGCTCATTGTCAGCTGTC
Organism: Ichthyophis bannanicus; assembly: GCA_033557465.1. Lineage (NCBI taxonomy): Eukaryota > Metazoa > Chordata > Amphibia > Gymnophiona > Ichthyophiidae > Ichthyophis > Ichthyophis bannanicus. The sequence continues at coordinate 433,472,110 of CM066035.1, forward strand.
AGAGCCGCGAAGGGAGAGCTTCTCTCTCGCGGCTCTGTTAATCCTGCCAGGGTGGATGGGAAATCCCATCAGCCCCGGCAGGATTAACAGAGCCGCGAGAAAAGTAAACTCCCTTCGCAGCTCTGAAAAGCCCGCGCTTTGGGAGCTGATGCTGCAGGGAGGAATCTGCCGGGCAGGGGGGGGGGGTCCCCGTGAGACGCTCGATTCTGCTGCTGCCATGGCAGCAGCAGCCGGATTGTGTTTTTTTTTAATCTAGCTGGGAGGGGGGTTATGACTGGTAATGGGCTATGGGGGGGGGGCTAAGACTGGTAGTGGGCTGATGGGGGGGTTAGGACTGGTAATGGGCTATGGGGGGGCTAAGACTGGAAGTCGGCTGATGGGGGGTTAGGACTGGTAATGGGCTATGGGGGGGCTAAGACTGGAAGAGGGCTGAAGGGGGGTTGGGCTAATAATGGGCTATGGGGGGCTAGGACTGGAAATGGGCAGATGGGGAGGTTAGGACTTGAGGGGGGCTGATGGGGGGTTAGGACTGGTAATGGGCTAGGGGGGGCTAAGACTGGAAATGGGCTGATGGGGGGTTAGGACTGGTATTGGGCTATGGGGGGCTAGGACTGGAAATGGGCAGATGGGGAGGTTAGGACTTGAGGTGGGCTGATGGGGGGGCTTAGGACTGGTAATGGGCTATGGGGGGCTAGGACTGGTAATGGGCTGGGGGGTTGCTAGGACTGGAAATGGGCTGAGTGGAAGGGGGGACTTGAACTGCAAATAGTTGATGGGGACAGGGGCTTGGAATAAAAATGTACTGAGCGGAGGGGAGCTAGGATTTGACATGAGCTGATGGTGGGGCTACGAAAGGACTAGAAATGGGCTGATGGGGGGGCTGGGATTGGTAATGGGCTGATGGGGGCTGGGATTGGAAATGAGCTGATGGAGGGACTTGGATAGGACTGGAAATGGATGGGGGAGCTAGGACTGGAAATGGGCTGATGGTGTGGCTAGGAAAGGATTGGAAATGGGCTGATGGGGGACTAGAAGGGAGCGGATGCTGGGTGGGGCTGGAACTAGAAGGGAGCTGATGTTGGGGGAGGATTAGAATGGAATGGAGCTGGGAGAGTGAAATGGAGCGGGGAAAAATATTTTGTGTGGGAGGGAAGACAAATCTACAATTGGCCGGGTATTGGGAGAGTAAGTGGGGATTGAGGATGGAGGGGTAAAATTTGAGTGGATGAAATAGGAATGAGGAAAGAGCAAAAGGAGAAAGATTAGTATGTTAAAGCAGATATAGAGAGAGAATGGAAAAAAACTAGAAGAGAGAAAAAAGGACAAATGGACAGCAGACGATGGAGAGTTAGCAGAAGACACAAGGGAACCAGAAGAAAGTGGCTGGAGCAATTGCAACTGAAAAAAAAATGCACAAAAGGTAGAAAAATATCTCTCTATTTTGAATTTATTAACTGGAATATGTCAGCTCTGGGAAATGTGCATCATTAACATCTGTGCTTTGTTAAGTACAAGAGGAAATTAATTTATAGTTTTATTTCTACAATGTTGTACATTCCAAGTTTGGCTTTTGGGGTTCCCAGTTTAATTGTCTTCCTGTTTCTAAATTGTGATTCCTTGTTTGGTGAGGGTCTATGTTCTGCATGTGTAACTGAGCTGAGGTATTCTGTTTATGTAATTCCTATTTGACATTGACACTTTCCCCAGTAGGTCATGTATTGTTCTCTGAAATGTATTGGTTTAATATTTGCAGGGTTGCCTTTGATAGGTAGAGTATGGTGCTTTGTGAGTCCTGGTAGTGCTGTTATGATACGGCGGGTTTGCTATGGGTTCTAAATGGGCAGTGTTTTTAGTAGTTCCTAATGTGCCTGGCGGTTGGCACTGAATTATAGTAATGTTAGGAATCTTTTAGTCTTTCTTTATTCATACAGTCATTAAGAGGCATGTTTACTAAAAGTTAGCGTATGGTAACATTATGCAAACATTTATGCAAATGAGGCCCATTATGCAAATGAGGTCCTGTACCGAGTCTCTGCACATGGCCCCGCACCCCCCTTGGGCCGCCCCTGATAAAGCAAAAGCGTTTTTTAGAAGCACAGATGACAAGACTTTGACTTTCATACTTTGGACACATCATGCAACGAGAGAGATCATTAGGCAGTGTACTATTGTGGATCAGGAACTGGAATGGAAAAAGGTGAATAGTGGAGTACCACAGGGATCTGTGCTGGGTCCACTGCTTTTTGACATATTCAGAAATGACCTGGAAAAGGGAATAACGAGTGAGGTTTTCAATTTGCAGATGACACAAAACTATTTAAAGTTGTTATAACCCAAGAGGATTGTGGAAAATTGCAAGAGGATCTTGATAAATTGGAAGACTGGGCATCCAAATGGCAGATGCACCTAGGAAAGAACAACCCAAACTATGGTTACACGATGCAAGGTTCCACATTGGGAACTACCACCCAGGGAAAAGATTTAGGCGTCATCGTGGATAGCATGTTAAAACCCTCGGCCCAGTGTGCAGCGGTGGCCAAGAGAGCAAATAGAATGCTAGGTATCATAAGGAAAAGAATGGAAAATAAAACAAAGGATATTATAATGCCTCTGTATCATTCCATGGTATGACTGCACCTTGAATATTGTGTGCAGTTCTGGTCACTGTATCTTAAAAAGGATATAGCGTTATTAGAAAAGGTTCAGAAAAGAGCCACAAAAATGGTAAAGGGGATGGAAGGATACTCCTATGAAGAGAGGTTAGGGTTCTTCAACTTGGAAAAGAGTCGGCTGAGGGGAGATATGATAGAGGTCTATAAATTAATGAATGGAGAGGAACGCGTAAACGTAGATCGATTGTTTACGACATCAAAATCTAGAAAGACTAGGGGACAGGCAATGAAGCTACAGGGTAACCTATTTAAAACAAATAAGAGAAAATATTTTTTCACGCAACGTGTAATCAAACTCTGGAATTTGTTACTGGAGGATGTAGTAAAAGCTGTTAGTGTAGCTGGGTTTAAAAAAAGGTTTGGACAAGTTCCTGGAGGAAAGGTCCATAAATCATTAAAAGGGACCCAGGATATCACTGATTGACCCAATACAAGCATTGAGGAACCTGTGTCTTTTGGGGAGACTACTAGGTACTTATGACCTAGTTTGGCCACTGTTGGAAAACAGGATACTAGGCTTGATGGACCTTGGTCTGACCCAGTATGGTATATCTTATGTTCTTATGTTCATTAGAGAAAGACATCATGCTTGGCAAGGTAGAAGGTCAATGCAAAAGAGAAAGGCCAGCAATGAGATGGATCAGTACAATAACAGCAACTATGGGTGCCAGTCTGTCAACGATAACAGCCTGACTGAAGACCAAACACAATTTAGGACAACTATCCATGAGTGACACAGACTCGACTGCACTTTACTGCATCAGCAACAACATGGCCATTTATACATACAAATTGCATCCACATGTAAATGGCTATTTTAGAAAAGGCAAGTTTTACACATGATGCACATACCACATTGAAATTGCCTTGGGCTCTGTGCCGGGGTATTTTGCGGGCATGGCCTGGGAGGGACAAAACTGTATACACATATTCTCCATTCATATAGGGAGTGCATATGTAAGTCCATAATTGTCCATGTTCAGAGTTACATTTGCTCCCTGACATGGACAGGTATTTTAAAAGTGTTCCTTTTGGCTATCTCTTTACAGGAGTGATTAAGGAGGATATCACCCTTAATCCCCAAATGTTTATTTCCCATCCAAATGGAAATGAGGTAAAGATAGTCTCCTCTGTAGCTAGGAGCATCTACATATCTAAGTTTGCAAAACAGCTCACATACACATGTAATTGCTGACCAGGGCCAGCCCAAACATCAGACAAACTAGGCGATTATCTAGGACAGCAGTTTCTGGGAGATGGCAAAGAGAAGGGCATTCAAAGCTAAACAACAGATTCTGATAGCTAGGTTGGGGCCTAAGGCTTAACGTTTGCTTAGGGCACCAATACCTTGAACCACCTCTGAGGCCGACCCTAGTGGTAACATTTATTAAACATTGTGAAATATTGGGCTTTCTCCGTTAATTTTTCCCACATGTATATTTGTGAAATGGCTCATCCTGTTGCATAAATCCCTGTGTATTTCTGCACCACCTCATATATTTTAGAATGCCCTTTACCTCTTGCAGAACCATTTCTAAAATATTATCAGAAAGTGGCCTGCCTACTCCGGACCAGCAGCGCATCCTCTGGATTGGAGGCAATTCCCGCTCAATGTGAGCGATGGGAGGCTTTTCAGGAGTGGTAACTTGGAGGTAATTAGGCTGAACTGAGCATGTGCAGATGCTGGGCCTGTCATGAGTACAGCTCCAAATTCTCTCATCTCATTGGCTCCCCTCTGAGCTGATCTCAATGCAAAGTTTGATTCCTGGGGATTTAATTAATTGTTTCCTGACTTTTGACCTGATGCATTCAAACTAATTGTTTTCTACAGGACTATTGCCTACATCCAGAATCAAAAGGACTTTGGAGTTCATTAACTATTTGTACTGTAGTATAACCTTCCCACTCCGCCTGGCCTGATTAGATAGGCAGTGTCACTGCTACTGGCTTCACTGCTTGAACTAACTGTATGGACATTGACCATTTTGGTCCTTTCTATTTCAGACTAGTCAGATTAATTACTTAACTATATTTTATTCGCTATTTCACTTTCATCCCTCTCCTTTCTCTTTGATAGAACTTCACCTTCCTACACTATCACTTTTTAGGCAGGATTTTTACCTTCAGTATTCCCTTCTCTCTTGATCTTTTTTCTACCTTTCCTTCTATCCTTTGATTATTTCCTCTGTCCTCTCTTCTCTCCATTTTCTTATGGCTCCACGCCATTTTTTCTTCATTTTACTGACTCTCCCTAATCTTCTCCCCTCATACCTTCAACTTAAAACCCCCTTCTTTATCACCCCTTCTCTTCCTTCCCCATTTCTTCACCCATCTTGTCTTCCACCCTTTCTTCAGCTCTTGACCTTCACCTTTTCTTTCCTCTCATTCATCCCTCCCCTTTCTTTCTGAAACAATCTCATCCTTGTTTCCACCATGTTGTCTCCTCTCTGCCTTGCACTCTTCTTCTATCTGGTGATATTAATCTCAGCCCTGACTCCACTAGACTTTTCTTTCAATCCCATGATAGTTCCTCCCTCAGCTACTCCAATCTCATTCATATTCCTCTCCTTTCTCTTGTGCCTTATGGAATCTTCATTCCATATCTAATAAACTCCCCTTTACTCATGATCTTTTTATCTCTAATGTTTTCCATCTTCTAGCTCTTACTGAAACCTGGCTCCTCCCTGAGAAGACAGCTTCAGTTGTTGCTCTCTGTCACGGTGGTTACCAATTCTCCAACACTCCTTGCCCCACTGACCATGGTGGTGATGTTGGATTTCTACTCTCTCCCTCCTGCCAGTTTCAATCCATTCCTCTAGCTCAGTCTCACTCCTCCTTCTTTGAAGTCCATTCCATCCATCTTTTTAATCCCTTACCTCTCTGGATAGCTGCTATTTATAGACCCCTTGAGAAGTCCACTTCTACCTTCTTCACTGACGTTGAATCATGGCTTTCTTTATTTCTAGATTCGTCTTCCTCCTTTCTTATTCTCAGCGACTTTAATAGTCATGTGGATAACTCTTCTGACCCCTATGCTTCTAAGCTCCTTTCCCTTACCTCCTCATTCATCTTCCAGCTTTGCTCTACTGCCCCCACCCATCAGCACATCACTGCCTTGACCTTGTTTTCTTCTTGAACTGTTTACCCTCTAATTTCTGTACGTCTGTTTTTCCCTTATCTGACCATCACCTGCTAAGCTTCACTCTTCATCACTCCACACCTCAGTCTCCTAGTCTCCTCTCACCTTTTTAGAAATTGTCATGCTATTGGTCAGTTGGCTCTCTCCACTATTGTCTCATCACCTCTTTCCTCCACTTCGTCTTCTAAGTCTGTTGATGAGGCTGTAGCTTTTATAATACTGCTCTCTCCTCTGCTCTGGATACCTTTGTTCCACCCCTGCCACGTCCTGTGAGGCGCACTGTACTTTTGCCCTGGCTGTCTTCAACTACCCGTTATCTATGCTCCTGTGCCTGCTCAGCTCAGCACATGTAGCTTAAGTCCCGCACACTTTCTGTCTTTCTTCACTTCAAATTCATGCTTGTCTCCTTCCAGTCAACCATAGTACTCTTCAAGCAAAACTACTATGCCCCTCTGACTAACTCTCTTGCCTCTGACCCCCGCCATCTCTCCTCAACTCTCTCCTCAAGGTACCTCTGCCTCCAACCCCTCCTTCTCTTTCTGCCCAAACCCTAGCTGACTATTTCCATGATAAAGTCCACAAGATTACATTCCAATTCCCCACAAGATCAGCTTCATCCCCTCTTCATTACCAACTCTTCCCCTCAATCTCTGCTACCATTTCAACCTTTTCTAAGATCTCCAAAGAAGAAATTTCTCATCTTCTTTCCTCCTCTAAACTCACTATCTGTTCCTCTGATCCTATTCCCACCTGTCTCCTTAACTCCATCTCCTCCTCCGTTATCCTTTCCATCTTTCATATTCTCAACCTATCACTCCACTGCAACTGTCCCTGCAGCCTTAAAGCATGCTGTGGTCATACCTCTCCTCAAGAAACCTTCATTTGACCCTTCTTCCATCCATTTCCAAACTTCTTTAATATGCAGTTCTCTGCCATTGCCTTGAATTACTCTCCTCTCAAACCCTACTAGATCCACTTCAATCTGGCTTTTGTCCCTTACGTTCTACTGAGACTGCTCTTACAAAAGTCTACAGTGACCTGTTCCTGGCTAAATCCAAGGGCCTTTACTCAGTCCTCATTCTTCTTGACCTTTCTGCTGCTTTTGACATGGTTGACCACCACTTTGTCCTCACTTAGTTTTAGGGACTCTGTGCTGTCCTGGGTCTTTTCTTATCTCTCCCATCGTTCTTTGTGTTTGTTCTGGCGGTTCCTCCTCTGCTGTTATCCCATTATCAGTTGGTGTACCCCAGGGGTCAGTTCTTTGTCCTCTCCTTTTCTCTCTCTATATCCACTCCCTTGGTGCTCTTATCTCCTCCCATAGCTTTCAGTACCATGTTTATGCTGAAAGATCTACCTCTCTACACCTGATATCTCTCCATCAATCCAGGCCTGAATCTCTGCTTGCCTATCTGATATCGCTGCCTGGATGTCTCGTTGCTGTTTGAAATCAAACATGGCCAAACCGAGCTTCTTATTTTTCCTCCTAAACCCTCATTCCCCCTTTCTTCTTTCTCTATTTCTGTAGATAATATTCTTCTACTTCCTGTTTCCTCAGCCTGCAACCTTGGAGTCATCTTTGACTCCTCCCTCTCCTCCTCCACACACATCCAATTGATTTCTAAAACCTGTTGTTTCTTTCTCTGTAACATTAACAAAATTTGACCCTTTTCTGAGCACACTACTAAAACACTTATTCACTTCTTAGTCACCTCCTGTTTAGACTATTGCAACCTCCTTCTTGCTGGTCTCTGAGTCGTCTCACTCCCCTTCAATCAGTTCAGAACTCCACTGTGTGGCTAATCTTTTGCCAGCTCCGATATAACCCCTCTTCTTAAGTCACTTCATTAGTTCCCCTTCTGTTTCCGTATCCAGTTCAAACTTCTGTCCTACAAATGCATTCATTCTACTTCTCCTCACTACCTTTCATCTCTCTTCTCTCCCTACACCCCTCCTCGTGAACTCCATTCTTCTATTGGCTTGCTTCTCTCTATGCCCTTTTCTTCCTCTTCCAACTTCAGACTTCATTCCCTTCACCTTCCTGCTCCATATGCCTGGAACAAACTACCTACATGTCAGGCTTCATCTCTGCCCCTTTTCAAATCCATGCTAAAGGCACACCTCTTTGATAAACTGCATTTGGATCCTGATCCCATGCTTTCCTTCCTTTCCTTACTTGTACCCTTGTTCTCAGCTATTGTATTGTCTGTCTTGATTAGACTGTATGCTCTGATGAGCAGGCACCATCTTTTTTATGTATCTTTACAACGCTGCATATGCCTTGTAGTGCTATATAAATGATGAACAGTAGTAGCAGTAACCTTGACCTCTCAATTCTGACCTACACATACTATCTAAAATGTGACTTAATGTGGTAAATTATGACTCTACTTATTGTCTACCCAAACTCTGACTTGAACATGCTTATATGCAGGTTCCATAACACTATGTGCTTCTTACATAGTAACATAGTAAATGATAGACCATGTAGGTCTTTATGTGCTATCTAGTCTGCCCAGTTAGGTGGTAAGGGTTGTACCTGCTTCTCCTTGCTTTGGATTAGGGTTGTACCCATTGCTCCATGCAGGCTAATCCCTCTGCCTTTTGAAGTGTAAAAGTTATTTAAGTTTGATTTGATTCCATCCTCTTGCTATAAAGGAATCCTCTGTGTCTCTCCTATGCCTTTTTGCATTCTGTCGCTGTTTTTGCCCCTACCATCTCTACTGGGAGGGCATTCCAGTAATCCATCACTCTTTCTTGGTAGTGCACATACTGTTACACATGTAACCCCCTATAATAACTTAGATGTATAAATTTGCATGCCACCCAAACTCCGCTCCTGTGCAATACCCATAGTGAAAGAACACACCATCGGCCCAACGCATATACTTTGAAAATAGCCACCGTCTACTTCGTGGGTGTAAACCACTAAAATGCAAATAAGTGTGCATTTTATAAAATTACCCCCTTAGTGGATTATGGAGATTAAGAAATACTCCTGCAAAAAGCAGTTTCATATTTTACTTTTGGGAAATGCAAGGTACTGAGCTTTGATGGATCTTTGGTCTGACAAGTGTCATGAAGGATAAGTTCTTGGAAATCCTATATAATGTATCCAAGAGGGTATTGATTTCATGTTATGTGTGTTTATTTTGTATGCATATTTTTGGAGATAATGATAACTCTTAAAGAGCACGATTTTATTTATTTATTTGCTTTTATATACTGCGCTTTTTCAAATCAGTGCGGTTTACATATAACATGAACAATCAAAACATTTTACATAGAACTGGAGATATCAAGAACCAAACAGTGGAACGGTTACATTGAACAAATTTTGTATAGAACAGGATAAAGAACTTTAACTAAAACAGCGGAACAGTAGTAAAATCAAAATACAATCTAGCCAATGTGGATGTGGGGAGATGAACAAAAAGAGAAGGTCTTGTTTAGGGTGGCTGGTTGTAGGCTGATTGGAACAAGTAAGTCTGTAATGCTTTCTTAAAGGATGTTAAATCTGGGATGCTTTGGATCATTGGGGGTAGAGCATTCCAGTTGGTGCATATAATGAGAAAGCATGATTCCGGTAGATTGAGTACAAGACATTATTGCAGAAGGGATGATGAGAGAGTTTACCATGCATGATCTCCTGGTTCTGGTCTCCAGGGTCCGTTGTATGAGTTCAGCAACAGAGGATGCAGACATGCTGTTAAGAGCTTTGAAGGTAAGTAGGAGAGCTTTGTAGATCAGTCGACTTCTTATAGGGAGTCAGTGTAGCTGTATCAAGAGGGGCGTAATGTGTTCATATCAAAGATCAAGCAAGGAGTGCCACAAGGATCCGCACTATCCTCACTACTATTCAACCTATACATCCAACCAATCTGTGACACCATGAAAGCTTATAAAATAGACTACACAATCTATGCAGATGACATCATGATATACACACCAATCAACCTCGACAGCCCTGACAACACCAAAATGACAAACTGTCTCAACAGCATGTCCACTTGGCTCATGCACAACAACCTAGCCATAAACTACAGCAAGACAGAAGCACTCATCATCACACGAAACAACAAATTCAGCCCCCCACCCTTCATCAAAACAAACAACACGGCAATACCACTGAAGAACGAAGTGAGATATCTCGGAATAACACTCGACAAAGAATTGAACCTACAATCACACATCAGAAGAACCACCAAAAACGCATACTACAAAAGGAGAATAATCAGACGCCTCAAGCCCCTACTCTCACATGAACACTTCCGCACAGTCTGCCAAGCGCTTATAACTCCCATACTTGACTTCTGCAACCCGATCTACAACAGAATGCCAAAACAATCACTCAGGCTGCTTCAAACGGCTCAAAACACAGCAGCCAGAATAATCACCGGTTCTCCAACACAAGCCCACATCATCCCCATACTAAAAGACTTCCACTGGCTCCCAATCAGCCACCGCATCAAATACAAAATGATACTAAACATATTCAGAATCAGACACAAGAGCTCTGCACTCAGCCTACAAGCCCTCATACTCCTTGATGCCAGCAATAGACCGAGAAGAAAGACCACAACAGACACACTCAGCACCCCAAGCAACTACACAAAAGCATGCAAATCCACTACACAAAGAGCCCTATCACTGGCGGCTCCAACAATATGGAACACACTCCCAGACGACCTACGATCAACTGAAGACCCGAAGGACTTCCGGAAACACCTAAAGACAGTACTCTTCACTGAGCACTATGGCCCAAACGCATAGCTAGAATCTACAGACTTGGACCAACCTTAGACTCGATTGAAGTTCAATCACAACCCGCTACGGAACCAGCAAACCCATGTATATAACTGTAAAAAGCACATACTATAAATAGCTCACACTAATCAGCACACCCACACCCATGCACCCTCACTGTACATAAGCTTATCTGACATAAACACCATTGCCATTGATTGTTTGATGTGTTCACCTCCTTGATTGAAGGATAAGGCGGGATAGAAATACCCTTAAATAAATAAATAAATAAATAAATATCTGGACACTGACAAAAGCATTCGGGCGACTGTGTTCATAGCCAGTTGTAGAGGTTGGAGAACGTGCTTTGAGAGGCCATGGAGGATTATGTTGGAGTAGTCGAAGTGAGGAAAAATGAGGGCTTGGCAAACTGTGCGGAAATCTGAGGGTTCAAGAAGGAGACATAGATGCCGGAATGTTCTCAGTTTATGCTAAACTGCCTTGGTGATGTTTTGTACCTGGGTTTCCCAATTCAGATGCTGGTCCAATGTGATTCCCAGGTAATTCTGTTGTATTTCTGCTGCTCACTAAAATCTCTATACTAGTTGAACTTATGTAAATAGTTATTCGTTATTGTAGATAGTTATCCTTGTTTTCCCAAGTTTATTTCCCTGTTATATGTAACTCATACGTGTTTTTCAAATGTATTGAGAATGTTTTGTTCCATGTAAACCGCGCTGATGCTAAAGAGCGCGGTATATAAGAAACTTTAAATAAATAAATAATGTGCTTCCTGTTTAGGCACAAGATCGATGTCATTCAAACTGAGGGAAGTTGGTGGGGTGAAAGTCTTGTCTTTAGTTTATTTATTTATTTACATTCTCTTATATACCGCGCTATTCTGCATCAGTGCGGTTTACATTGAACAAACTGAAATTACATTGAACAGGGCATTATAACTTGGAGATAACTATTTTACAGGGAACATAAATATAAATAAGACCTCTGACTTTCTGCTGTTAACCGTCGGGTTGTGTGAGGCAAGCCAATCTGAGACTGCAATGAAGCAATGCTTTTCAGGATGAGTATAGAAGCAATAAACTCATCCTGAAATGTATTCTACCCTCTGTGAGTTATCATGATCTCCATCTTGCATCCCTTGGTTGGACCTTTTTGACTTGCAAGTGGTGGTGCTCTTGTGACTTTGGTTTTATGCATATTTTTTAAATTCCTCCAACAAATCATTATTAATTCAGAAGGAGATATTTTAAAAGTAACAATGTGTCCCCATATACTTTACCTTGGTAATGTTGTTTTTGTTTTGGTCTTTCCTTTGGTATGGTACCTTTCCACCTCTTGTTCAGCACTACTTTTTCTTTAGTTCTTTAACACTTTTTGCACCAATTGTCTTTATTATCCGAGGAAGGTGCTTCATTTACAGGATCAAGGAGTGCTAGATTTTGTCTTCCTTGAAATTTACATGCATAGGTGTGCTTTCTCAATTGCTGGAATTTATTACCAGCTACCATCAGAGTGTGGATTTGATTTTTTTTTTAATTTTTAAAAGAATATCAAGTCTTTGTTCCCTTTAGTCTTCTGACTCAAGAAGACTTCAATTCATTTCTAGAGAGGAATGCTGGAAGCCTGAGGTGCCAATGTTTGTCTAATTAACGAAGGTGAAGGCTGTATGATGTGTAGGTTAGTATATAGTATTTTAATTTGTGGTTTTAATATCAATGTTTAATTGCAATCAGCTCAAAAATGGTTGATCAGTGTAAGATAAATCTTAGTACATAAATAAAACAAGGTGGAACAAGCCTATATACTCTATTCTCAGACTCTAGTTGAGCCCCTGCCTAGAAAAGTTGTTTTTTGTCTTCTTGACATCTCAACCTCAGATACATTTATTCTTTCTCAAAAAAGAAGTTCAGATGACATTCCTTTTGATTGAATAACTTTCCATTGTTTCCTGTGTAGGAAAAAATATATTTATTTGTTTCCCCCCTATAGAAAATCATAGAACCAGGCCTATATTGTGTTTGGTCATAGTGGTAAGGGTAAAGGTAAAGTATATGGGGACACATTGTTACTTTTAAAATATCTCCTTCTTAATTAATAATGATTTGTTTGAGGGAATTTAAAAACTATGCATAAAACCAAAGTCACAAGAGCACCACCACTTGCAAGTCAAAAAGGTCCAACCAAGGGATGCAAGATGGAGATCATGATAACTCAAAGGGGTGCCCAAAGAAAGGGCACTGGTGGAGATCCACTGAAAAAAAAAATACCCCCTGGATGTAATAATCTTAGGACTAGGATAGAAAGTGTAGTCTTCTGTCTGTAGCAACTGCTTTCTCTTTGGGTTGAGCCCTCCAGTGTTGGTGGCTGCCAGGCCTTAGCTGCACAACTCTGAAATCAGGGTCGGATACACTGAAAGGGCCAGCAGGCAATTGGGGAACAGACTGTGGATACAGACTGACTTCACAATAGAGAATCTAAATCCAGAATGAGGAAGGGCCATGGCAAGGAGAGCCACTTGTCTTGGGACCGGAGTGTGGAGAGGAGGTGACCTCCTCTTTCCCATAGCACAATGCATGTTTGTGGGGCACCCAGTGCTAAATCATTCATAGACGACCTGATTCTGGGTCAGGGTTTTGTACGTAGGAGAGCAAAGAATTTGAATGCCGAATGCTAGCTATATACAGCAGGGCTAATGGAAGTGAATTTGGTTCTGAAATAAGAAAATTGCAATTCCTTTTACAACTTCCTGAGGCAGTATTTAGGGGTGATCAAGAGGAGTGATCAAGTTTGGAAGCATTTAAGTTTGAGGCAGCAATATCAATAAAGATAAGTGGTTGCTTTAATTTCTTTATGTACAGTTTACGATGCTTGGTCATATAGAGCTAAGTGATATTTGCTGTATATATTACACCTAGGAGGTTTTTTATGACCTTTGATGTTTTATATTGAGCCTTTATGAGCCAGGCACAAAATACGTCCACAATGTAAAGCTCATTAACCAATATACTAGAGAGACAGAATATCAAAATTTACTAGTGTAAAGTATTAACTGCCTAGCAAAGAAGCAGGGCTATATACAAAGACATAAAACAGCACTGTTAAGAGATTAGCTGCTTTTTCTCTTAAAGAACAGATGAGGAAAAGTTAGGGATTTTGGTAGGTCTCTCTCAATTATTTCGACAAGTAGCAAAGCTCCGTCAACTGAACGATGATTGGGAAAAATCGTATTGCCAAAGCTGTTGCCCCGGTGCAGCTTCTGCTGCTGTCCAAACAGACAGCCCAGTGCAAGTCAAGGGACTGGTTCCATGTGCAAGATGCCTGCAAGCTGAAGCCCTCATGAAACAAGTGGAGAAGCTCAGAGAAGAGGTGGCAAGGCTGAGAAATATTCGAGATGGCGAGAAATACATTGATGAGAAGCTTCTTAAAGTATCCAAGCTCTTCGACAGAGATGAAGATGGGATGCTACAATCAGTCACAAGAACCTGTAGAATCAACAACCCAACTCCTCCAGCCATCAAACCAGTATACAGCTCTGGAAATGGAGGAGGTGAAAGCATCCCAGGAAAGGGAAGAACCAGAGCTCAAGCACCTGAAGTTGCAGAATCGGTAACCACAAGGAAATGAAGGGTAGCGGTACCTAGAATGCTAGGTATCATAAGGAAAGGAATGGAAAATAAAACAAAGGATATTATAATGCCTCTGTATCGTTCCATGGTACAACCGCACCTTAAATATTGTGTGCAATTCTGGTCGCCGTATCTTAAAAAGGATATAGCGTTATTAGAAAAGGTACAGAAAAGAGCCACCAATATGGTAAAGGGGATGGAAGGCTACTCCTATGAAGAGAGGCTACAAAGTTTAGGGCTCTTCAACCTGGAAAAGAGACGGCTGAGGGGAGATATGATAGAGGTCTATAAATTAATGAATGGAGTGGAATGGGTAAACGTAGATCAATTGTTTATGCTATCAGAATATAGAAAGACTAGGGGACATGCAATGAAGCTACAGGGTAAACTATTTAAGACAAATAAGAGAAAATATTTTTTCACTCAATGTGTAATCAAACTCTGGAATTTGTTACTGGAGGATGTAGTAAAGGCTGTTAGTGTAAATGGGTTTAAGAAAGGTTTGGACAAGTTCCTGGAGGAAAGGTCCATAAACCATTATTAAAAAGGGACCCAGGATATCAATGCTTGACCCAATACAAGCATTGTGGAACCTTTGTCTTTTGGGGATACTGCTAGGTACGTATGACCTAGATTGGCCACTGCTGGAAACAGGATACTGGGCTTGATGGACCTTGGTCTGACCCAGTATGGCATATCTTATGTTCTTATGACATCCCATATAAAACATACAACAAAAAAGATTTTCTATGAACTCTCAATGCTGAAATTACTCCGCCCCCTCCTCTATCTACATGACTTCAAATCCGTAGTCCAAGCAATCATCACCCCACATTTTGACTTTGCCATCACCACCCTATAGGGTATTACAAAACAAACACCAAGACAGCTCCAATTAGCACAGCATACTGCAGCAAGGATAACTATGAACATCAACCCAACAGAACACATAACCCCGATACTCTACAACCTCCACTGGCTCCCCATCCAAAGCCATATAAACTACAATATACTTGTCACAACCTTCAGATTACTCAAGGACATCTCCCCCTCTTACCTCTCCACGCTCATTAAAAAGGAAACCAACTCCCGCACCCAATGAGACTGTAACAAGAACAAAATTTCTGTACCATCTGATTTCAGGAAATCAAGGAGGACAACCAACAATAAAGCATTCTCCCATATTGCCCCTAGCCTCTGCAATGCGCTCCCAGACCACCTAAGAGAAATAAATGACCTCAAAACGTTCCGAAAACAACTTAAAACCCACCTATTCTCACTTCACTTTGGCACACAAAACAAATACAATGCGCAACCCCCCCCCCCACATCACTCCCCCCCCCCCATTATTCCCCCACAGCATCCCACCTCATCACATACTGAATCGTAAGTGAGATGACAAAGACACCCCTGGTCTACTCTTTGCATCCCAAAAATAGACGTACTGAACACCATCCAATTACCTGTAAATAGTTCTATGTTAGAGTTGTTTATAGATTCATGTTAAGCACTCACTGTTACAATAACAATGTTACTGTACATAGTTAAAAAGAAAATGTTCCATGTACTGAATATATACTTGTTACTGTAATATTCAAACCTTTGTTCACTGTAAACCACTTTTGATCTGCTGGAAAAACGTGGTATAAAAATTTACAATAAATAAATAAAACATTTTAATAGCTGAAAATTCACATGATGTCAGATTATGATGATGAAATCAAAATAGCAGGTCTGCAGCCTACTTCCCCTCCTCCCACTCATCTAAAGCAGGAAGGTGCAGCAACAGTAGTAGCAATAGCAGCTCTACAGGGTCCATTGTGTCAGTGTGCACTTACAGACCAGACCATGTTTTTGTGACTCCATCCACTGATGATGTGACCCCATTTGCGGTCCCATCCCCAACTTTGGGAACTACTGACGTAGAAGCTGATGAGGATAGAGCAGAATTACTTAACAAATGTTTTTGTTCTGTGTTCAGAGATGAAGGGCCCGGAGCAAGACTTCAGAAAAATCACACAAATAGGAACGGAACTGAAGGGGATCTTGAATGATTTTCAGAAGAATGTTATTGAGGAACTAGCTAAACTAAAAGTAGACAAAGCGATGAGGTCGGATGGGATACATTTGAGGGTACTGAAGGAACTTGGGGAAATTCTATCAGTTCCAATGTCTGACCTTTTCAATGCTTTAGAGTCAATAGTGGTCCCAGAGGACTGGAGAAAGGCGCATGTGGTCCCTTTAAACAAAAGTGGAAGTAAGGATGTGGTTGAGAACTACAGGCCAATTAGTCTGACCTCTGTGGTTAGTAAATTAATGGAAACACTGCTGAAACAGAGAATAGTGAGGTTTCTGGAACCCAGTGGTTGCAGGATCCGAGGCAGCATGGGTTTACCAGACGTAAGTCTTGTCAGACAAATCAGATTTATTTCTTTGAATGGGTGACCAGAGAGCTGGACCAAAGGAGATCCCTAGATGTGGTATACTTGGATTTCAGTAAAGCCTTTGACGCCGTTCCGCACAGGCGACTTATAAATAAATTAAGTACCCTGCTACTATTACTACTACTGATCATTTGTATAGCGCTACAAGGCAAACAACGCTGTACAGACACATGTAAAAAGATGGTTCCTGCTCATTAGAGCTTACAATCCAGTCAAGACAGACAACACAACAGCTGAGGACAAGGATACATCTAGGGGAATGGTAAGGAAACACGTAAGAGACTAAACGGATGAGGATCCAAAAGCAACTTCGTAGAGGTAAGTTTTCAGCCTGGATTTGAAAAGGGCAAAAGATGAAGCGTGCCGCACAGACACAGGTAGTTTGTTCCAGGCATATTGAGCAGCAAGGTGAAAGGATTGAAGTCTGGAGTTGGCAGTAGAAGAGAAGGGCATACATAGAAGTGATCTGCCAGAAGGGCGGAGTTCCCGAGGAGGGATGTAGGGAGAGAGAAAAGAGGAAAGGTAGTGAGGAGCAGCAGAACGAGTGCACTTAAATGTCAGTAGGAGAAGTTTGAACGGGATATGGAAACGGATAGGGAGCCAATGAAGTGACTTGAGAAGAGGGGGTTATATGACCATATCGAGGCAGTGGAAGATTAGCCACGAAGCTGGGTTTTGAACAGATTGAAGGGAAGAGAGATGATTCAGAGGGAGAGCAGTAAGGAGGAGGTCTAGATGGCAGGTGTCTAGAGAGTGGATAACCATCTTAATAGTGTGTTCAGAAAGGAAGGGGTGAATTTTGCTGATGTTATAGAGAAAAAGAAAGGTTTTAGCTCTCAGTGGAGAAGGAGGAGTCAAAGATGACCCCAAGGTTGCGAGCTGAGGAAACATGGAGTAGTAGAGTGTTATCCACGGAGATTGAGAAAAAAGGAAGGGGGAAGGTGGGTTTAGGTGGGAAAATAAGAAGATAAGTTTTGGCAATATTCAATTTACAATGGCGGTGAGACATCCAGGCATCAATGTCAGATAGGCAGGCAGAGATTCGGGCCTGGATTGCATAAAGATGGTACTGAAAACCATGAGTGGAGATGAGTGTACGAAGAGACTGGGTGTAGAGCGAAAAGGAGTGGGCCCACGAAAGACACTTGGGGTACACCAACTGAGAGTGGGATAGTAGTAGAGGAGGATCCACCAGCACAAATGCTGAAAGTGCAATGGGAGAGATAAGAAGAGAACCAGGATAGCGCAGAGTCCTTAAAACCAAGTGAGGATAAGGTATCAAGGAGAAGGTGATGGTCAGCAGTGTCAAAAGCAGCATAAAGGTAAGAAGGATGAGGATCGAATAAAAGGCCCTTGGAGTTTGCCAGAACAGGTCACTGGAGACTTTCGCAAGAGCCATTTCAGTAGAATGTAAAGGATGAAAGCCAGATTGCAGTGGATCCAGAAGGGCTTGAGAAGAGAGAAAGTCAAGGCAATGACAGTGAACCGCATGTTCAGTTAGTTTAGAAATGAAGGTGAGGAGGGAGATAGGTCAATAATTAGAAGGTCAGGTAGGGTCTAGTGAGGGCTTCTTGAGGAGAGTTGTGACCACAGCATACTTTTGAAGGCTGTATGGAACAGTTGCAGTGGAGAGCAATAGGTTAAGAATTTAAGAGATGGAAGAGATGACAGTGGAGGAGATGGAGCTTAGGAGATAGGTGGGAACAGAATCAGAGGAGCTGGTAGTGAGTTTGGAGAAACATAAGAAATGCCATACTGGGTCAGACCAAGATCCATCAAACCCAGTATCCTGTTTCCAACAGTGGCCAATCCAGGTCACAAGTACTTGGCAGGTTCCCAAAAATGCACACAGGTTCCTCAATGCTTGTTCCGGGGTAAGCAGTGGATTTCCCGTGTCTCGTAAAAATGGTTTATGGGCCTTTCATCCAGGAACTTGTCCAAACCTTTTTTAAACCCAGCTACACTAACAACTTTTACTACATACTCTGGTAATGAATTCCAGAATTTGATTACGCATTGAGTAAAGAAATATTTTCTCTTATTAGTCTTAAAAGGGTTGCATTGTAGCTTCCTTGCATGCCCTCTAGTCTTTCTACTTTTTGATGGTGTAAAAAAAATCATTCATTAATTTATAGTTCTCTATCAAATCCCCCCTCAGCCTTCTCTCTTCCAAGTTGAAGAACCCTTACCTTTTAAGCCTTTCCTCATAGAGATATCCTTCCATTCCCTTTAGCATTTTTGTTGCTCTTGCTTTTTGATCTCCCTCTCCCCAACTCTCAGCAGGATACCTTTAGGCCTTTTTTCTCCTCCTTGACCTGATGTTTCTCTTTCTAGTTCCTACTATTCACCCCCCAGTTATTTTCTTCCACTGTCTCTTTCTTTTCACTGTCCTGTAAGAATTTTGGCATTCCTTTTCACTTTTTCCAACAGCCATCCGTTTTAATATTGTAAACCACTCTGATAGCAGGGCTGCCTGAGCGATATATCAAATGTCTAACAAAGATAAAGATACTTTTTCTAATTTTTCTATATCCTTTTTAAAACATGGTGACCAGAATTGCACACAATATTCAAGGTGTGGTCACCCCAAGGAACGATACAGAGGTATTATAATTTCCTTTCTTTTATTCTCCATTCCTTTCCTTATGATTCCTAGCATTCTATTTTCCTTCTTGGCCACAGCTGTACACTGGGTGGAAGGTTTCAATGTATTATCCATGATGACGATGAGTGATGGTTTCTAAGGTGGTACCTTGCATCATGTAACCAAAGTTTGGGTTTTTCTTTCCTAGGTGCATAAGTTTGCACTTGTCCACATTAAATTTCATCTGCCATTTGGACATCCAGTTTTTCCAAATTGTCAAGGTCCTCTTGCAATTTTTCACAATCCTCTTGTGATTTCCTCCTCAGAAAAGGAAGAAAGAGTGGCAGAGGTTGAGGGGGGGAGGGAAGAGGGGCTGGGGAATTGGAGAGTAATCTTGTGGACCTTGTTATTGAAATAATCAGCCAAAGTCTGAGCAGAAAGGGAAGGAGGGGTTGGAAATGGAGGTACCTTGATGAGAGAGTTGAGAGTGGGACGAGGCATGTAGGACAAATGGTAGCCACCATGACAGAGGGAAGCGACTAAAGCTGAATCTTCTGTGAGGAGCCAGGTCTCAGAGCAAGAAGAAAGAGAACATTAGAGATAAAGAGATCATGAATAAAGGGAAGCTTATTTGAAATGGAGTGTGCATTCCACAAGGCACAAGAGAAGGGAGAGAGGAGAGGGAAAGGAGTCTGATATGAATAAGATTTGAGCAGTTGCATGAAGATCTGTCCTGGAAGTGTGACAGAAGTCTAAGGGAGCCAGAGTTAGGTTTGTTATCTCCATATGACAGAAGAAGGAACAGAAGAGTGCGGGACAGAGAGGAGACGGCATGGTGGGTAAGGTGACTGACTGAGTTAAAAATTGGTTGAGTGGGAGGCGACAAAGTGTATAGGTAAATGGAGCTCACTCTGAGGAGCATGATGTTTCCAGTGGTGTGCTGCAGGGATCTGTCCTTTGTCCAATTCTTTTTAACATCTTTGTTGGTGATATTGTGGAAGGGCTATTGCGTAAGATTTGCCTCTTTGCTGATGATACCAAAATCTGCAATAGAGTTGACACACAGGAAGGAGTAGATAACATGAGGAGGGATCTCACCAAGCTTGAAGAATGGTCGAGAATTGGGCAGCTGAGATTTAATGCTAAAAAATGGAGGGTCTTGCATTTGGACTGTATAAATTCAAGGGAATGGTACAGAGTAGGGGCAAAATACTTCTGTCCACGAAAAAAGATCGGGATCTGGACGTGATTGTTTCTGATGATCTTAAATTGGCTAAATAGGTAGAAAAGGTGAATGCAAAAGTCAAAAAGATGCTTGGGTGCATAGGGAGAGGAATAGCTAGCAGAAAAAAGGAGGTGATAGTGCCTCTGTATAAGTTTCTGGTACGACCTCATTTGGAGTACTGTGTGCAATTCTGGAGATCATACCTTCAAATGGATATAAACAGGATGGAGTCGGTGCAGAGGGTGGCTACTAAAATGGTCAGAGGTCTTCGTTTTAAACTATATGGGGACAAACTTAAAGATCTCAATGTGTATACTTTAGAGGAAAGGCGGCATAGAGGAGATACGATAGAGACATTTAAATACCTACATGGCATAAATACACAAGAGGACAGCCTCTTTCGACTGAAAATAAACTCTGCAACAAGGGGGCATAGGATGAGGGTGAAAGGGGATAGACCAGGAGTAATATGCAGAAATATTTCTGAGTGGTAGATGTGTGAAATAGTCTCCCAGTGGAGGTAGTAGAGAAGAAGACAGTATTTGAATTCAAGAAAGCATGGGGCAAACACAGAAGATCACTAAAGGAAAAAAAGACACTATTATTTATATTCCACAAGGTTCCTCTCTTTCAGCCCTTCTATTTAACATATATATGCAACCTCTCTGCAACATCTCCCGCTCATTCGGAGTATCATGTCTTATCTACGCAGATGACGTGCTCTTATTCACTCCAATCAATGTATTAAAACCTGACTACACTACTCTAATCACCTGCTTCAACTCAATTTCAGATTGGCTACTCACTCAAAACCTCAGAATCAATTTTAAAAAAACCGAAGTCCTGATTGTCACCAGGAACAAAGACTTCTCTCCCCCACCAACTCTAAAAACACGTGATGCTGATCTACCACTCAAAACCTCAATACGTTATCTGGGTGTTATACTTGACCAACGACTTGAATTCAAAGAACACATAAAAAATACTGTAAAAGCCATTTACTATAAAATCAAGACCCTTCGACACCTCAGACCTATGCTTGAACCATCTGACTTTCGTACAACCTTCCAGGCATTAGTCACTCCTCATTTTGACTATGCAAATATCGTTCTTCATGGCCTACCCAAGAGCACTCTAAACCCGCTTCAATTGGCCATGAATACAGCGGCCAGAGTTCTTCATGGATCCCAAAAGAGTCAACATATTACTCCCATACTATTTGACCTCCACTGGCTCCCACTAGCTGGCAGAATCTTATACAAAGCTCTCATCCTTACCTTTAAAGCATTCCACCATATCTCATCATCCTCCTTATCTGATCTCCTCCAACACACACAGAACACCAGATCTAGACGTTCTGTAACAGAGAACTTGCTAACAATCCCAAAAGACAGCAAAAAACTCACTCAAACAACCACTTTAAGAGCATTCTCTTCCTTCGCCCCTAGATGCTGGAACACGCTACCACCTAGTATTAGAGCACAAAAGGACCTGTCCCAGTTCAGAAAATCCATAAAAACATATCTCTTCCTACAACACTTCTCTCAATATACTGACCCCCCTCCCACACAGACCATTGACCACGGCTAGCCAAATAAGCTCCTGAAATCTTACCACTTGATCTAGACCAGGCTTCACAAACCCTACCTTTAAAACTCAAGCATTTAAGAACCTATTGTAAATAATTGAAAATATCTGTTAATTGTTAATCCCTGTTATCCATGTTTTTATTCCCTGTTCTCTGTAAACTTAACATTTGTTTTTATGTTTAAGTACAAAACTTGTTAAAATGTAAACCGCGCTGATGTCAAAAGTGCGGTATATAAAAGCTGTTAAATAAATAAATAAATAATAAATAAATAAATATGGAAGGACAGACTAGATAGGCTATATGGTCTTTTTCTGCTGACATGTTCCTGTGTTTTTTTCTTCCCCTTTAGTGTTTTTTGAAAGAGGTTAAAAGTAACTATCATTGATTTAATTTGAGACTTGTGGACCCGGCAGCACCTTTTTCTTTTATTTTTTTAATGAATTAAAGGCACCAGGAACCATTAGCATGGTGGCAACCAAGCACTTGCAAGAAGATAAATGACAACTGAGCGTGTATACGTATATCCACAAAGGAATAAGATGGCCTCTGAGAGGAAGCAGCAACTGTGAAGTGGATTACAGTGACCAACTAGAAAGCTATGTGGGACAAATTGACACCCACTACAAGAATATCAGAGGCTTACCCCAGAAATTTTCCTCTATGTTTATGTTTATTACATTTGATATACTGCTCAGGCCGAAGCATCAGAGCAGTTTACAATATTATATAAATGATACTGAAAATATGAAAAGAACGCCATTTATAAGATAGGACAGAATAAGAGATTCAGTGATAGTCAAAGAAAAAGGAACTGAGTCACTTGTAGGCTGGAAGTGAAATGTCCTCTTACCTCCCCTCTCAGCGATGGCCTCTAGATGATCCCTTGGGTGGTTAATCAAAAATCTCTTCAGGATGGCAGGAGCATGATGGTCAGCCAAATCTATCAAAGAATTTTCTTCTGGAAAATGATCCTTCAAATGCATTAGGTATTGCATCTTCAAATAGAATACTTTGAAGTTGAAAATCTCCCCTACCTCAATTCAGGCTGTGCATCAACCAGGACAGGATCTGGAGGAACTCCTTATCTGCCTAAATTATCATGGGTTTCAATAAGGACACATAGCAGGTAGAGAATAGCTTGATGCAATCTGGAAGTCCTAATGAATCTAGAATTAAGTTTCGTACATGGGAGCTTTAGATGCATATACTTTGCGGACAGTCATACTTTATTGTTACATTAAATAGAGGTTCTTGCCTGTAGTACAGTACCTGTCTACAAACCTCTTTTCTTGTGTCAAGGTCCTCTTCAAGCTGCAGTTCACTTGCTACTTGAGACATAGAAGATCTTCAGCAGAAGGGAAGATGAAATGATACTCACAGTAACATAGTATATGACAACAGATAAAGACCAGTATGGTCCATCTAGTCTGCCCAGCAAGGTGACAAGAGTAGGTGCACCTGCTGCTCTGTGCAGGTCACTCCTCCCCATGCCTTTGTTTAGGGGTGTACCCACCACTCCATGTAGGTCACCCCTATTTGTTCAGATATAAGAGATAGTTATGCTAATTTTGATTTTATCCTGTTGCTATAAAGGGATCCACTATGTCTGTCCCATGCCATTTTGAATTCTGTCACTGTATTTGCCCCCACCACATCCATCAGGAGGGCATTCCAAGCATCCACCACCCTTTCAGTGAAAAAGTATTTCCTGACATTGCCTTTCAGTTTACCCTCTTGCAGCTTCATGTTATGCCCTCTAGTTTTACGGCTTCCCCGTCTTTGGAAGAGGTTTGTTTGTTCATTAATACTCTTCAGGTATTTAAAGGCCTGAATCATATCTTCCCTGTCCCTCCTCTCCACCAGAGTGTACATATTTAGGTATTCAATTCTCTTCTCATAAGTCTTCTGACGCAGGCTCCAAATCATTTTGGTCGCCTTTCACTGAACTCAAAGAGGACAGTTGGACAGAGATCACCAGAACCTGCAGAATCAACATCCCAACTCCACCTTCCCTCAAACTGAAGAAGCAGTATACAGCACTGGAAGTGAAGGAGGTGAAAACATTCCAGAAATATGAGCAACCAGACCAAGTGGGAAATTAAGTGATGTAGACCATGGACAATTTTTAGAAGGCTGTTTTCATGAAGAGATAGCTAAACTAAAAGTAAACATTGCGATGGAATCAGATGGGAAAATATTGAGGGTATTGAAGGAACTTGGGGAAGTTCTGACAAATCTGCCATCTGATCTTTTCAATTAGAATTGGGAGTGGTCCCAGAGGGCTGAAGAAGGATGGCTGTAGTCCCCCCTCCCCAAAATGGAGAAAGTAAGAAGGGGTTGGGAGTGACAGGACAATTAGTCTGAACGCTGTGAGTAAATGAATGCAAACGTTGCTAAAACAGAAGATTGAGGAGTTTCTGGAATACAATGGATTACAGGATCTGAGGCAACATGGTTTATTATAGGTGGGTCTTGTCAGACAAATTAAATTAATTTCTTTGACTGGGTGACCAGAGAATTGTATCTAGAGAGAGCGCTAGATGTAGTATACTTAGATTTTAGCAAAGCCTTTGACACAGTTGTGCATAGACTGTGCTTATAAATAAATGGAGGCCACTTGGGATGGGTCCTAAAAAGACTAACTGGGTTAGAAACAGGTTCAGAGGGAGGCAATAAAGGGTAGCAGTAAATGGAGTTCACTATGAGGGTCATCCAGAACCATGAATAGCGGTGATGGATGCCCGGCTTGAGTCTAACCCCCGCTATTCGCAGGGACTCTATTTAGAAATGAAAGCTCCCTGCACGTACATGGCATTTGTATGGGGAGCTCTGGATGGATACGGGAGGGGGCAGTGACAGGGCAGAGAGTGGGCAGAGCAGAGGCGGGTCCATGACCCCGGACATACAGGTCATGACCCTGTACATCTGGGGAGACAGAGATGAACGGGGAACTTATTTCACCTCGGTGGTAGAATGCCCCACCGAGGAAGGGGATTGGCACTGGTGGACCCGCAAAAATGAGGAGCAGCAGTGGTTCCCCTCCACCGGATCCCAGCTCTGGCAGACCCCTATGGGGGTTGGACGGGAAGGGGGAAGCTGTTCTGCAGTAGTGTGGGGCAAATGGGCTCCTGCTGGGCATTCCGGTGCCATGGCGATGGGATGCCGCAGCACCAGGGCTGCAGCAGAAGCATAAGGAGGGATGGCTGAGTACATTCATTGACGCTGCCTGCTGCAAAATCAGGGCCCGTCCTGCCCGTCCAAGTGCCATGATTCTGCAACCTTGGGAATGAATACCTCCCGCAGTTGCAGAATTGGGTGCAAATCTGCCCCATCCAGATTTTAGATGTCTGCACGGGCTGGATATCCCCTGATCTGAATTGGCCTCCACGAGGATAAAGGCATTTCTAATGGTGTGCCACAGGGATTGTTCCTTGTTCAGTTCTTTTAACGTTTTTGTAAGTGATAATTGTAGAAACGCTGGTCAGGTAGATTTTGCCTATTTGCAGATGATACCAAAATCTGCAAAAGAGTAGAAAACCTAGAAAGTGTAAATTGAATAAAGAAGGATCTAGGAAAGCATGAAGTATGGTCTAAAATGTGGCAGCTAAGATGCAAAAGTGAAGAAGGCAGGGTTGTGCGTTTTGGCTGCAAAATCCCAAGGGAGTGGTACAATGTAGGGGATGAATTACTTGTGTACAAAAGAAGAGCGTGTCCTGGGAGTGATTGTACGGTAACTAAAGAGGTAGAAAGGCAACAGGAAAAGTCAGAAAGATGGTTGGATGCTTAAGGAAAGGAATAGCCAGTAAGAAAAAGGAGGTGATAGTGCTTCTGTATGGTGAGATCTCATTTGCAGGTTGATGCAGAAATCCTGCTTTAGAGCCCTATGGTTAATGTTTCAGAGCAGGGTTTCCTAATGCAAATCTAATGCAGACACTTTGCTCTCTGATGCTATAAGCAAACAGCATGCAAGTAAGTTGTGTGTAAAACATCTGCGCTAAACAAGGAGATCCAGCCAAATGCATGCGCACATGGGTTTGTGATAGCAGCATCTATATCTTCTGTACAAAAAAACTGTTTGGCACTTGTGCTCATGTGCTGGAATGCTATCTGGCTGCCAAACAGCAATATTATCTGTATAGCCCTTTGGAAACCTGTGTACGGTTTTGGAGACTGCACTTTCCAAAGATATAAACAGGATGGAAATGGTTCAGAGGACGGCTATTAAAATGGTCAAAGGTCTTTGTCATAAACAGCTCAATATATATACTTTGGAAGAAAGGCAGGAGAGGGGAGATATAATAGAGACGTTTAAATATCTCCATGGTATAATTGCATAGGAGACGGACCTCTTTTAATTGAAAGGAAGCTCTGGAATAAGGGGAAATAGGATGAAGGTGAAATTCATAGACTAAGTAATAATCTAAGGAAATATTTCCTTATGGAAAGGGTGATGGATGCATGGAGTGACCTCTCAAATAAGGCTGGCCCCAGAGTTGACTCAAAGTGTTGGAGCCCTAGGCAAACTTTAAGCCTTAGGCGCTCCCTCCCCTGGTGTCTAAATCTATTATTTAGCTTTGAATGCCTGGTTCTTTCCTGCCACCTAGAAGCTGCAACCCTAGATAATCACCTAGTTTGCCTAATGGTTGGGCTGGCCCTGCTCCCAGCATAAATAGTGGAAATGAAGACTGTATCTAAATTTGAGAAAACATAGGACAAGCACAGATAATGTCTAAAGGTGAGGAAGGGATTGTAGAGCTTAATAGTTGGTGTGGATGGGCAGACTGGATAGGCCATGTGGTCTCTATCTGCTAGCATTTTCTATATTTCTGTGTAACTGGAGGAGAATATGGCTGATCTATGGAGACACTTAGTTCACACCAGTATGCACTTCCGTGATGTATGTTCAAAAATTATTCATCTACAGTAAATAACTGATTATCCACAGCACCAGCCATAAGTATAAATGGTCTTGGACTCTAAATTAGGAAATGTGACTAGAGATTAACTACTTGGATTAAGCAAAAATTGTATTTTAAGTAGATGCTGACCTAGTAAGAGATTTGTTTTTTAAATATCTCTGTTACATATGTATAGGAATTGTACAAGGTGTACACTGTAGACCTCTCAAGCCCTCCTGGATCCTTTACAATCTGACTTTTATCCTTTACATTCTACTGAACTGGCTCATGCCAAAATCTTCAGCGACCTGGGCTTTTACTCAATCCTCATCCTTCTTGAACTTTATGCTGCTTTTGCCACTGTTGACCACAACCTTCTCCTCAATACCTTGTCCTTGCTTGTTTTTAAGGGCTCTGTGCTATCCTGGTTCTCTTCTTATCTCTCCCATAGCTCTTTCAGTGTTTATTCTGGTGGCTCCTTCTCTACTGCTATCCCACTCTCAGTTGGTGTACCCCACGGATCTGTCTTGGGTCCACTCCTTTTCTTTTTCCATACCCAGTCCCTTGGTGCACTCATCTCTTCCCATGGCTTTCAGTACCATCTTTACAATGATTTCTCCCAGATCTACCTCTCTACACCTGAAATCTCCCCAGCAATCTAGGCCAGGATCTCTGTCTGCTTTTCTGACATTGCTGCTTGGATGTCTCACCGCCACTTGAAACGAACATGGCCAAAATGAGCTTCTTATTTTTCCTTATAAACCCTCCTTTCCCCTTCCTCCTTTCTCAATCTCTGTGGATAATTCTCTACTCCTCCCTATCTCCTCAGCTTGCAATCTTGGGGTCGTCTTTGACTCCTCTCTCTCCTCCTCCATACACATCCAACTGATAACTAAAACCTGCAATTTTTTTCTCTATCCCATCAACAAAATTCACTCCTTCCTTTCTGAACATGCTACTACTGTAAGACACTTATCCACTTCTTAGTCACCTCCCGTCTAGACTATTGTAACCTACTCCTTGCTGGTCTCCCTTGGAATCATCTCTGTCCCCTTAAATCTGTTCAGCACTCTGCTGCACGGCTAATCTTCTCCAACCTCATCATGCTCATATTACCCCTCTTCTCAAGTCACTTCATTGGCCTCCTATCCATATCCACATCCAGTTCAAACTGTTCCTGCTGACCTATAAGTGCATTCACTCTGTAACTCGTCACTACATTTACTCTCTTATCTCTCTCTACACCCCTCCTCGGGAACTCCACTCTTATGGCAAATGGCTTCTATCTATGCCCTGCTCTTCTATTGCTAACTCCAGATTTCACTCCTTTCACCTTGCTACTCCTTATGCCTGAAACAAACTACTCGAGTCTGGCACCTTCTCTGATCCTTTTCAAATCCAGGCTGAAAACTCACCTCTTTGCAGCCACTTTCGGATCTTGATCTTCACCTGATCTCCTTTGTGTTTCTTTACCATTCCCCCTAGATGTATCTCATGTCTATAGCTATTGTGTTGTCTGTCTTGACTAGAATGTAAGCTCTGATGAGCAGGGACCATCTTTTACATGTCTCTGTGCAGTGCTGCGTCATCTTGTAGCACTATACAAATGTTCAGTAGTAGTACTAGTAGTAGTAGATACCTCTCTCCCATTATATACCTATGAGAATCTCAATAGGGTATGACCCAACAGAATCTCAATAGGGTATGACCCAACAAAAAGATAATTGATTTACATGAGCTTTCAAGCCCCTTGCAGACATTGAATTGGATGATTGGCTTTTAAATTTGTTTGCTCATTTGATCTCTGAAGTTTTTGTGAGGAAACACCATCCCCCTTTACATTTTCATACCAACCCAGTTTAGGAAGTACAGCTCTTGATATTTAGTTATACCGTAAATGCATTTAGTCCTGTAAAAACAAAGTTAGTTTCACCTTTCATTTTTGTGTATTCAAATGACTTAATGTTGTAATTTGTTACTCTTGCAAAGAGAAAGTGATTCAAAAGCTATTCCCTTAATCACGTTTCTTCCACATCTACTGTGCTCTGACTTCAAGACTTCATCACACTGCTGTATATCCGAGGAGCCCTCAACATGTTGATTTTAATTCTGAAACAAATGTTTTTAAGCTGTTTTCTAGTTTTATTGAACTATTGCTCCTCAAAAAGAAAAAGGGAACTTAGTTCAGTTTGTACTTTCAGTCCCGGTAGAAAAAAAATCTCATGTTTTTCAGTTAATGATCTTTTCATATATTACTTGACATCTTTACAAACTACTGAAAAAAGCAGATGAGTGAGGCGACATTATACACAATAAGCTACGAGCAATCCAACTCCAAAATCCTTTCTCACGCTATTTCCAGCAGAGTCTGATTCTATGGAGTCCTGCAAATAGCTAAACCTGGTGCTTGTTTGAACATCCCTATTACCTTTTAGAGCCACAAACCCAATGCTTTGATTTGCTCTTTCAAGCTACTTAAAGCTGTTTCTGTGCCAGCTTGGACAGTATGCAGATGTACACCATGAATATACTTATTATGTAACACAAAGTGGCCTAAAACCTTCATGCTGTAGCCTGCTGAAATTCTCTGATTCAAGCTGCAGTAGATTAATAGCATTTATGCTATTCATATATCTTGGTTGACCTTAATCTACTTGTAACTCCTTCCGTTTTATCTCTGTCCCGTACTGGGGAGATTTTGTCCCACGCAAACAATGCATCTTTTGTGACTCTGAGAACGTTCAGACTTTTAACCACTAACATCTTTGAAATGAGCATACAACACATTTATTCCTCTTTCCTATATGTATATGGCTTAAATGGCTAAAAACATGGAATTTCAGGAATATTATTATTAAAAGCACGCAATCTAAAAGTCTCAAATACCTAGTGAGATTTTTATTTTAGGAGGAATGATCTGACAATGTAAACATTGAATAAAATTTTCAGAAATGATCTGTGTAAAACATTTGTAGAAAGGAAATGTCATAGATAGAACAAATGAAGACAGATGAGAAAATGCATATTGGTGGTTTATGTGTTTTGCAGCATTTTAACAGTTTGAAGGCAAAGCGAGTCCTATGTAACATTTCTTTCTCCCCCTTCAAGAATTTAAGACAGATATACTGTGCATTTTAATTCCCTTGAGTTCACTGTCTGAATCCTTAACATTTTGGCAGAAGACATTCAAAGAAGACAACACTTGATCTAACAAAATTATAGTGTATAATGCATGAATTCCCAAATGGTGGTCAACAGAGGAATATCAGGTTTCACTGAAGCAGGATCATATCTATGAAAGAGCTGGTAGAAGGTGGATGAAGACAATAGAAGAGAATGAGCCATAGGCTGTGGAACAGGGCCATGGCCTGACCAACCTTATATTCCACACAGCATCAGCAATTGGGGAATATGAAATGCAGGGCCAGTGTTTTTTTTTTTAAGTCAAGTCAGCAGCCCCTGGGTTTTCTTGGCAAGGTATTGTGGGAAGTATTTGCAGACAAACAAAATAAGGCATGCTCAGTTTCATCTACGGCAAAATCTGCTATTAGTACCTCGCCCTCAGATTTGGTGGAACCTTCTGGTAATGAACCAGAAGAGAGAGACAGAGTTCTGTGATAT
This sequence comes from Ichthyophis bannanicus, assembly GCA_033557465.1. NCBI lineage: Eukaryota > Metazoa > Chordata > Amphibia > Gymnophiona > Ichthyophiidae > Ichthyophis > Ichthyophis bannanicus. The sequence continues at coordinate 433,502,674 of CM066035.1, forward strand.
ATATTAGGTTTTATTATGGATAGAAAAGTTGAAAAATATAAAGACTAGCAATAGACAAATGAAGTAATAGGTTGTAGCAGCAATATAATTATGTAGTGGCAATAACTCACTGATTAGCAAATAGAGGTCTCAGGAAAAGTACAGCAAACAGCTCTCTGACTAATAACCACCCCTAGGGAAGACATAAGACTGGTACCTTAGCTCTTCCAGGTGGACAATTGCAGCAGGGGTCCGAGGCAATCTCTGGAACAGCATGAAGTCCAAAAGAGTCAGCTACGCTAGATAAGGCTGGTTCTAGCCGTTCAGAGGCGAGTCACGTGAGAGCACAGAACCTTACAGGTGTCTGTGGGAATTGGGAAAGTGTCTCACCAGGTTAGTGGAACAGCCTTAGACACACTCACTCACTCTTTGCATTTGCAGAAGTGGCTCAATGGTAAAATGCCCTGAATTCTTCAGTGCAGACTGTGTTATTCTTTCTGATCAATCTTTGTCACATTTTGGTGATTGGTTGGCATGAGATACTACGAGGCATCTTGGCGAATTAGGAGGTAGTCATCTTGCAGACAAAGGTGAGAGATGACAAGCAGAAGATGATGATATGCAGTTTCATACACTGTTGCAAATGTCCAAGGCCAGTAGAACAGTCTATGGATGAGAAAAGACTGAGCAGAATTTCTCTTGCATGCAGTCATGACCAGGAACAATAATCTTCTGTATGCACACATACAACACTTGTCAGGCAGTTGCTGGGAGGTCAGCAGGTCTGAGGCTTGGGATACTGCAGAAGTTTCTTGTGTCAGGAATCCATGTTGTTTGGTTCAGGCTTTTGGTTCAGAGCAGTCCACAGTGCACCAGTCCTATAGTATAACCAGAAGTAGATTGCCAGGCCTTTTCTTGCGAGGCAATGCAGGGTAAAGTGATTTGCCCAAAGTCACAAAGACTGCCAATGTGAATCAAACCCTGATCTCTTGGGTACTAGGCTATTGCTCTAACCACTAGGCTACTCCTCCACTCCTGAGTGCTAAATACAATGATAGTTTTCCACATTCAATTTTAATAAAACAAGATAAGTAATCCAATAGTAATGTCGGACTGACATCTGTCCAGTGCATACAAAAGGCTGTCTATCTTGACAATCCCTTTGGTGATTGAGGGCCTACTGTGGCATGATGATGCTCTTTTCCATTTTCCATTTCTCATGCCCTACTTGGCTGGTCTTCCCCCAACAGCAGAGAAAGGGCTGCCTTCCCCACTGTCCACTGAAGATATAGGCAGGTAAAACATAAAACAACAACTAGCATTAGTTAAAAATACAAAAGACAATATTCAAAGGGATGTAGTTGGCTAAGTAAGGAATTAGCTGGCTAGATTAAAGCCATTATAAACTGACTAAATTTAACCACCTAAGTTTCACTAAGCAGCTAAATCTAACTGGTCAAGTAATTAGCCAGTAAAATATTGGAGAGAATGAGAGCAAAGGGAGAATGATAGTGGGATAGAACCAGTTTTCCCTACTAGCTGTTATACTTGGCTGGCAAAATCTAAGTACTGCCATAGTAGGCCTAGATCTAACTGGTCAGCTCCCCTCTGACAAAAAATAAACAAATAAAAGCATCTGCTTCAACCTGAACTACCTTCTCTTACTTCATTTTTATTACAAGAACATCCTACCTGAAATGAAATTCCTTGCCTACCTCTTTACCAGCAGTTCATTATTTCTTTAAAGTGTTGCTAGGCCATGATCCGAAGTAGTCATTGTACAATGCTTCTCTTGTAAGAGGCACCAAAATGGAAAAGAAGGTTCTGCTTTACTTGACTCCTTCCTTCATTTTAGCTAACTCCTTTTTCCTTTCTGTATTTCCATTTACAGAGCATGACTGCCTTCTGCTGCCTCCTTCACGTTCAGTATTTATGTATTTAAAACCTATTTATATACTGCAACCACTGATTAAAACCATCCTGTACAGTGCAAAAAAATAATATAAATACAATTACAACCAATAGTCTTGTAACATGAATATTCAGCATTATAAAACAGTATAGACTTAATAAAGTAGAAAAGGCTTTTTCAAATAGTTGCCTTTAGTTGCCTATGGAGCTGCTTCATGTCATATTCAGTCCTAACCTTGGCTGGCAATCTATTCCTCAGGGTGTAGAAATGGACGAAGATTTGAGAGAAGACATACACAGTATTGCCATGAAAGGAGAAGTGCTACTGATAGGAGATTTCAATATGCTGGATGTGGATTGGCACATCTCTGCTGTGGTGTCATCTAGAAGTAAGGAGATCCTGGATTCTGTACAGGAAGAACTATTCAGGCAACTGGTAACAGAACCCACATGTGAAGGGGCCATATTGGACTTGGTGCTTATCAATGGGGGAAAGTGTTTCTGATGTCATAGTGGGAGATCATCTCGCATCCAGTGATCAACAGATGGTGTGGTTCAATATTAGGACTGGGGCTGATAAAATCCATTCAAAAGCAAGGGTCTTAGACTTTAGGAAAACTAACTTTGCTAAGTTGGGACAATACCTCAAAGAGTTGTTAGGTGGATGGGAACAGCTGGGGGATGTTAAAAAACAGTGGGAAAACTGAAAGGCGATATTTTAAGAGCAACAAATCTTTTTGTTAGAAAGGTAAATAAATATAAAAGGAAAAGGAGGCCGCTATGATTCTCAAAAGAAGTAGCTGAAAAGGTGAGGCCTTCATGAAATACAAGAGACCACAGAGAGAGGAAGACAGGCATCTATATTTGGAAAAACTTAGAGAAGCTAGCAAAGTAGTCAGGAAAGCAAAGGTACAAAAAGAAGACAAAATAGCCAATGCAATAAAATGCAGGGATAAGACATTATTCAGATATGTTAGAGAGAGGAGGACGGGCAAAAATGGTATTGTCAGACTCAAGGGTGCAGGGGAGGAATATGCAGAAACTGATGAAGATAAAGCAAAATTGCTTAACAAATATTTCTGTTCTGTGTTCACAGATGAAGGGCCAGAGGACTGGAGAAAGGCACATGTTGTCCCTTTACACAAAAGCGGATGTAAGAATGACACTAAGAACTATAGGCCCATTAGTCTAACTTTTGCGGTTAGGAAATTATTGGAAAGGCTACTAAATGAGAGAATAGAGAGGTTTCTCGAGTCCAATGGATTGCAGGATCCGAGGCAGCATGGATTCTCCAGAGGCAGGTCTTGTCTGCCAAATCTGATTGATTTCTTTGACTGGGTGACTAGGGAGTTGGACCGAGGGACAGCCCTAGATGTAGTGTATTTAGATTTCAGTAAAGCCTTTGATACCATTTTGCATAGGCGACTTGTAAACAAACTGAGCACCCTAGGGATAGATCCTAAAGTTACTGATTGAGTTAGAAATTGATTGAGTGGGAGGTGACAAAGAGAACAGGTAAATGAAGCTCACTCTGAGGAGGAGGAGGTTACCAGTGGTGTGCCACAGGGATCTGTCCTTAGTCCGATTCTTTTATGTAGCATTTGAGGACAGACTTAAAGAACTTAATATGTATACTTTAGAGGAAAGGCGGGTTAAGGGCGATATGATAGAGACATTTAAATACCTCCTTGGCATAAATGCACAGGAGAGTCTCTTTCAATTGAAGGCAAGCTCTACTACAAGGGGACATAGGATGAGAGTGAAAGGGGATAGACTCAGGAGTAATATGTAGAAATATTTCTTTATGGAAAGAGTGGTAGATGCATGGAATAGTCTCCCATTGGAGATGGTGGACATGAGGACAGTATCTGAAGTCAAAAAAGCATGGGACAAACACAGAGGATCTCTAAAGGTAAAAAAGGGATTATTGTAGTTGATATGGAAGGGCAGTGTGATGTGTTCTCTTAACCCATAGCCTGTGAGTGACCTTGCCTCTGCATTCTGGACCATTTGTCCAGATTGTATATATTCAGGATGAAGACTCAAATATGTTATATTGTAGTACTCCAGACTATTCAGTAAAATGGCTCTTAATTAGTTGTGTTCCACAGTAATCTCCCACCTGGAAGTACTGCAGTGCTGTGCTTGCTGTTAGCACCTACCGTAATGTAAAACGCAAACAGATGGTACAGAATGCTGCCATATGACTTCTGTCTCAAGCGCATAGATATATCCCTTTATCAGTATTGACTTACGATTTTTCATAAGATCCTTTTTAAGTTATTGCTTCTCATGTATAGAGCATTAAATTAAGGTTTGCCATTCTACCTCACTTCTTTGATTGCCCACTAGGCTCCCACCTGGACACTTTGCAGAAACATAGGCTAGTCATTCTACCAGTGTCTTGGGCCCAATTAGAATTCATCTGTCAGGTGGCTTTGATTTTCAAGGCACCTATCCTCTGGATTTCCCTTCCCCTTGCCCTCTGATCTGAAGCCTCTTTTAAAAAATTAACATATAAAGCTGGCCTTAAGACTTAATTCTTCATCCTAGTTTTTGAGCAAACTTGTGTATTGTGGCCTCACTGCCTACTGGTCTCTCTTAACTCCTATCTCTCCACCTTTTATCTTTTCTGTTAGGCTATCCTGTTTGCATTATTGGAGTTCCTTTCAGCTCTATATTGTGTTTTAGATTTTAAACTGCTTTGATCTGATGTGAGAGGCAGTATAATAAGCCATAAATAAACATAAACCTATAATTCCCATAACAGGTAGGACCGGAAGGTTGACATCACCTATCGATATTCCAGGGGGAGGAGGAAAACTAGAAATAGTGTGTTTCTTTACCCAGAGCAATTCCGACTTTCCTAAGTTTTCTTTGCTTCAGTCTTTACTGAGGAAGATGTAGGGATGTTACCCATGACTGAAGTGGTATTTAAAGGTGCGGAAGAATTGAAGGAAATATCGATACATTGGGAAGATGTATTACAACTATTAGATAAACTGAAGAGCAGCAAATCACTTGGGCCGGATGGTATACATCCAAGGGTGTTGAAAGAACTGAAATATGAGATTGCAGACCTGCTATTAGTAATCTGTGAACTATCATTAAAATCATCTCTAATACCTGAAGATTGGAGGATCGTAGCTGGGTTTAAAAAAGGTTTGGACAAGTTCCTGGAGGAAAGGTCCATAAACCATTATTAAGAAGGGACCCAGGATATCAATGCTTGAACCAATACAAGCATTGTGGAACCTGTGTCCCTTGGGGAAACTGCTAGGTACATATGACCTAGATTGGCCAATGTTAGAAACAGAATACTGGGCTTGATGGACCTTGGTCTGACCCAGTATGGCATATCTTATGTTCTTATGTAATGTAACACCAATTTTTAAAAAGGGTTCGAAGGGTGATCCGGGAAACTACAGACCGGTTAGCCTGACGTCAGTACCGGGAAAAATGGTAGAAACCATAAAGAATAAAATTACTCAGCATGTAGATAGTCATGGCCTAATGGGAGACAGCCAACATGGCTTTAGACAAGGAAGATCTTGTCTTACTAATCTGTTATGTTTTTTTGAAGGTATGAATAAACAGGTGGACAAAGGTGAGTCAGTTGATATAGTGTATCTGGACTTTCAGAAAGCCTCTGACAAGGTCCCTCATCAGAGACTTTTGACAAAACTAGAGTCATGGGATAGGAGGCAGTGTACTACTGTGAATCAGGAACTGGTTAAAAGATAGAAAGCAGAGCGTAGGGCTAAATGGCCAATTTTCCCAATGGAGAAAGGTGAATAGTGCTGCTTTTTGACATATTCATAAATGACCTGAAAAGTGGAATAACGAGTGAGGTTATCAAATTTGCAGATGACACAAAACTATTTAAAGTTGTTAAAACCCAAGAGGATTGTGGAAAATTGCAAGAGGATCTTGATAAATTGGAAGACTGGGCATCAAAATGGCAGATGAAATTTAATGTGGACAAGTGCAAAGTTATGCACCTAGGGAAGTACAACCCAAACTAAGGTTACACGATGCAAGGTTCCACATTAGGAACCACCACCCAGGAAAAAGATTTAGGCGTCATTGTGGATACTATGTTAAAACCTTCGGCCCAGTGTGCAGCGGCGGTCAAGAGAGCAAATAGAATGCTAGGTATCATAAGGAAAGGAATGGAAAATAAAACAAAAGATATTATAATGCCTCTATATTGTTCCATGGTGAGACCGCACCTTGAATATTGTGTGCAATTTTGGTCGCCGTATCTTAAAAAGGATATAGCGATTTTAGAAAAGGTTCAGAGAAGAGCCACCAAAATGGTAAAGGGGATGGAAGGATACTCCTATGAAGAAAGGCTAAAAAGGTTAGGGCTCTTTAACCTGGAAAAGAGACAGTTGAGGGGAGATATGATAGAAGTCTATAAATTAATGAATGGAGTGGAACGGGTAAACGTAGATCGATTGTTTACGTTATCAGAATAGAGAAAGACTAGGGGACATGCAATGAAGCTACAGGGTAAACTATTTAAGACTAATAAAAAAAAATATTTTTTCACTCAACGTGTAATCAAACTCTGGAATTTGTTATCAGAGGATGTAGTAAAGGCTGTTAGTGTAGCTGGGTTTAAAAAAGGTTGGGACAAGTTCCTGGAGGAAAGGTCCATAAACCATTATTAAGAAGGGACCCAGGATATCAATGTTTGATCCAGTAAAACATTGTGGAACCTGTGTCTTTTGGGGAAACTGCTAGGTATGTATGACCTAGATTGGCCACTGTTGGAAACAGGATACTGGGCTTGATGGACCTTGGTCTGACCCAGTATGGCATATCTTATGTTCTTAAGTTTATAGCTAATCCATTCTCTCCCATTCATTTTGAAATCACGCTTAATAACTGTCCAGCCTCACTCTCTATATATTCATCATAATAAAATGTCTATATTACCAGCATCAATTTCATATGTTAAGAGGGTTATTTGAGAAGCCTTATTTGTGATTTCCACATGGAAAATCTGGCATTTATACATGGAAATGGCATCCGTGTGGAAATGGTGATTTTAGAAAGGGCTATGTCAGTGGTTCCCGACTCAGTCCTCGGGGAAACCCAGGCCGGTCATGTTTTCAGAGTACCCACAATGAATATGCATGAGATAGATCTGCATGCACTGCTTCCATTGTATGCAGATCTATCTCATGCATATTCATTGTGGATACTCTGAAAACCTGACTGGCCTGGGGTTCCCCGAAGACCGACGTTGGGAATCTCTGGGCTATGTTTACATGTGGATACCACTAATACATAAAAATTGGAAAGGGATGGGTTGGGCTATGGTTTTGGTATGATCTGGATGTATCAAAATTCTACATATGTATTTCCCATTTTATATAGGGAATGCATGTATATGACCAAAATTGTCCATGTCAGGATTTATAGCTTATAAAAACAATATGGCTTATCCAGTCTGCCCATCCATAAGAACTATTAAGTCAACATGGGAGGTTGTTCCATGTATCTGCCACCCTTTCCATAAAGAAATATTTCCTTTCCCTCAGAGATCCCCTGTATTTGTCCCATGATTTTTTTTCTTGTAGTACTGACTGCTGACTCTGGGTTTTCTTGGCAATGTATCACCTGAAGTAGATTGCAGTCCTTTTCTTCCAAGGCAATGAGTGACTTGCCCAAGCTTAGAAGGGGTGCCAGTGGGAATTGAACCCTTGATCTTCTGGGTACTAGACAGTTGCTCTAACCACTAGCCTACTCCTCCACTTCTTTTTGAGTTTAGATACAGTTATAGTCTTCACCATCTCTACTGGGAGGTTGTTCCATGTATCCGCCACCCTTTCCAAAAATAAATATGTCCTCATATCCTCCTGTAAACCAATAGGATAGGTAATGTAATTAAGGTGCACTCTGGAATTGGTTCTATCCATTTTGCTATGAGATCAGCTTGGGTCTGAGGACAAATACTGAGCAAGTAACAGATTTTGATAATTGCTTTATTGAGATAACTAAATTCATTGGCTAAGAAAGATAAAGAAATAGTTCTAAAGTGCTTCTAGTATAACAGGAAATATAAGAGAGACATTCAGCTGTAAGAGATTTACTAAAATCATTTATCTTGACCTTCCCATCTGCAAGTACAATAGAAAACGCTTCAGTCTAAATTAACCCAAGGCAAAGTAAGCAGTTCTCACCTTCCTGGCAGGATGCTGCTGTCGGCTGCATCTGTAGCAGCAGAGCTGAGACACTCACATACAAATATTGGCTGCAAGCCAAATGGACAAGTCTGGGGAAAAGTACTTGTAAGTTAGAAGATCAAAGCAGAGGGAGAAGTAGGTTGACCATGGGCATAGTTTGACTGTTTCATTTGAGAGGGCAAAGGTTGAGGCAACATATTTGCACATTCATTTGCATATTCATTATGGCTATCTTGAGGAAAAAAGATATAATGGATAGGCAATCAGTATAACAAACAGGCGAGGGATGAGCTGGTGTCCCAAGATACTCAGAGGGAGCAGAGGTTCTCATTCAGAGGTTTTGCTAAAAAGAAAAAAGGGAAAGCAACATATTCTCAGGCTATATAATTAAAATATAGCAAAAATTGTAGCTGTTTAGTTATTTAGCCTGGCACTCTAAGATTAAAAAACTACTGAGACCTGTAAATATATTCTGCAAAAAAACAAAGGGAATGGAAGGTGCTCTCACACCAAGGGACAAGAAGAAAAAGAGAACCACAATGCAATTTCTAACACCATAATAAATTATAATTAATTTTATTTTGGCATTATAAATTGTGCTATGGTTTTCTGTTTTTCTTTTGAATATCTATTTTGCATCCAATGAAACCTCTCATCCAACAATAGGTGCAGAGCAGAACTAGGTCATTTCACCATAGAATCCAAAAGTCAAGGAAAAAAATCTGATTTCAGTGTCATCTCATTAACCTCTCCGGTACCAGGTAGATTGTGAACTAACACAAAACCCTACAAAAGTCACTGAAGACATATAATGCAAATCTACCATACTATAATGAAACCAGATTCTAAAATTAACGCAATAAAAAGCCTACCCAGAAAAGAGCAGCACCATAAATATTGCATTGGGCTTTAGAACATCCTTTTACCTATTCAGAAAACTGAACAAGACAAATTACTACAGATCCTACATAGAAACTCCATGCTAACAGAACACTTGGTCTCGGTCACATGGGCAAAACACAGTTAGACCCTCACTAAGTACAGAATAAATAATAATAAACTTGAAGTAGAAATACGTAGATAAAATTAAATTGAACCCCAACAGGCCAGGATCTGTATGCAATGTAATAGAAGAAATAGAGGAGGCAGGTGACAAAATACCTCACCTTTGCTGAGCAGTAGCATGAGACACAGAGGCCTCTCTGATCCCACATGCAGGTGGTGCAGCTTCTCCCCTTAGTCTTCTCCCTCCATCAATCTTGGTGCCACTTTCTCAAGTGTGGTTGTATTACTGATTAGATGCAGTGCTGGCTCTCCCCACAGCCCATCTCTGAACAAGAATCACTGGGATTGAGGGAGGGGGCAGACCATGGGGAGAAGCAGTGTTGCCTGCATGTGGGATCAGAGAGAACTTTACCTCATGTTACTGCTCAGCAAATGGAAAAGCAGAAACTAGCGGAGAGGTGCACATGGTTAAGGCACCTTAATTTGTGCAGCTGTGTAGCTTATAGCTGGTGCCAAAATTCTTAATGTGCTGTGCTTCTATTGCAGGATGCGAAAAGTTTTGTGTGGATTTAGGAGCCAGGCCAAAATCTTAAGAGCCAGTGCTTGTGAATTCCTTGCACCCACAACCTATTGTCTCTCTTGCTGGTCTCATATTCTCATGAGACCAGCACCAGAGTTCCAATACCGCATGGCATCTTTAGACAGAGATACAGATAACAGTTATAGCTTCAAATATGAAGTGTCTGTACATGTGTGTAGTACAACTTTGGTGTGCCTTTCTGTGGGTGGGAGGAAAAATGGTAAGTGCCTTTGTATGGGTGGGGCACAGGGCATACATGTGTATGGTATAGAGGTGAGGTGCCCGTGTCTGTGTGGTATGGAGGTGAGTGCCAATGTGTGTGTGTGTGTGTGTCTGTTGTGCAGAGGTGAGGTTCTTGTGTGTGTGGTATGGGGGTGGGGATGGGTGCTTGTGTGCTCTGGGGGATGAGAATACACCTTTTGGCAACACCTTGCAGTCTTCCTTCACCTGCAAACCTCTCTTCTGTTGGCTCCCATTCTCTGTTACCCTTCCATACTCTCCCTCCTTCACCAACCCCCCTAGTGCTCCCTTCCCCTGCCCTAAAATCCCACCATCCTCCTTTTTTAAATAGGCCCCCCTGTCCTTTTAAATTGTCCCTGCCTTCTCTACCTCACTTGAACTCCCCTGCCCCACAACTTATTGTGCTGCAGGCCATGGGGCCTCCCTTTTCTCTTCTGCCCGTGGGGTATTGGATCTCCATAGACAGACTGCTTGTCTCTAGGCTGCTACTTCTCTTCTGCCTGCAGGGGATCAGATCTCCTATGGGGAGAAGAGAAGGGGATCATGTTAAAGTCCCCTTTTGCCCATGGGAGATCAGATCCCCTGCGGACAGATGAGAAGGGGACTTTGCCGCGATCCCCTTCTCTTCTCCCCATGGGAAAATCTGATTTCCCATGGGCAGATAGAAGGGGACATGCCACAATCCCCTTCTCTTCTGCCGGCAGGCATTGCCCCCCAAACGAGTTGCTGCGACGATGGCTTGTCTGTCTGCGGGGATCTGATCTCCTGTGGGCAGAAGAGAAGGGGATGGCTGCAATCGTGGCAAAGTCCCCTTACATAAGAACATAAGATATGCCATACTGGGTCACACCAAGGTCTATGAAGCCCAATATTCTGTTTCCAACAGTGGCCAATCTAGGTCACAAGTACCTAGCAGTTTCCCCGAAAGACACAGGTTCCACATTGCTTGTATTGGGGCAAGCAGTGGATTTCTTGGGTCCCCTTCTATCTGCCCATGGGAAATCAGATCCTTGAGGGCAGACAAGCATCATGACCATCATCGGGGCAACTCGTTCGGAGGGCATTCGTCCCCCCCCACAAACTATCCCATGAGTTTGACACAGACTTGAGTGATTCCCCACCCAGGTCAGCTGAATGTGTAGCCCTTGGCCACATGCAGTGCAACAGGTCCCTCTCACACAGGTCTTCTTGGTCAGCTCACCGCGGACTAAAAACCTCACTCTTTGTTCACAAGGTCCATTTATACCCTCTCAGGAGATAGGAGCACCTTTCCTGGGGTATCGAAGGATTGGCTGAGGATGGCATCCAAGTTCCGAATCTACAAATCCCAGAGTTGCTTTCAGTTTTCTGGCTAAGGCAGACGGACCCCAATTAACAGGCTAGAGCTGTCATGGCTCCTTAATTTACAACGGTTTGGCTCCCTCGTTGGCTGGTACGCAGTTCCTTGTTAGCTAAGTCCATACGTATACTTTAGTGATAAGAACCACAGTCCTAGTGTCTTGTAATTCACATGGCTGCATTTATATAGGCCTTTGATTAGCTTCATGGAAAACAGAATATAGAGACTCCATTTTATCTTTGTTGAAGGTGCGCAGCCATACTATGCATCCTACATTTCTATCCCCTTTCACCTTCATCTCAGTCATTTCATATCAAATTACCGAACAATCACATAACCACACATTACATCTTGCTCACTGAGATTATATATAGGGAAGCAGAACCGAAGCAGCCATCTCACAAGGAGAGGTTTACAACAAGATGGCATATATTTACTGCCAAGGCTAAAATGGATAGTCTTGCACATATAGCATGCTGGAATGCAAAGGATTCTGATGAGATCCTTACTTAAGCAATGTAAACTGAACTTAACAGTAGCATTTTTAATGTCTGCCATTAGGGTATTAGAAAATAAGAAGAATCTTTCTAAAGTTGTCAGCAAAATGATTGCACGATTGCACGGACAACCAATTTTCTTTTGCTTAGGTGCATAAGATGTGGAATCTCTAGCGGTGTTGAATAATTCCCTAGACGACTTCTCGATGTTTCTGATTCTTTTAGTAAAATATTATTTTTTAACCCAATTTACTGCTTTCCTATAGGTGATCCAATGTTATAAGAACATAAGAAATGCCATACTGGGTCAGACCAAGGTCCATCAAGCCCAGTATCCTGTTTCCAACAGTGGCCAATCTAGGTCATACGTACCTAGCAGCTTCCCCAAAAGACACAGGTTCCGCGATGCTTGTACTGGGTCAAGCATTGATATACTGGGTCCCTTCTTAATAATGGTTTATGGACCTTTCCTCCAGGAATTTGTCCAAACCTTTTTTAAACCCAGCTACACTAACAGCCTTTACTACATCCTCCGGTAACAAATTCCAGAGTTTGATTACACGTTGAGTGAAAAAATATTTTCTTTTATTAATCTTAAATAGTTTACCCTGTAGCTTCATTGCATGTCCCCTAGTCTTTCTATATTCTGATAATGTAAACAATCGATCTGCGTTTACCTGTTCCACTCCGTTCATTAATTTATAGACTTCTATCATATCTCCCCTCAGCCGTCTCTTTTCCAGGTTAAAGAGCCCTAACCTTTTTAGCCTTTCTTCATAGGAGTATCCTTCCATCCCCTTTACCATTTTGGTGGCTCTTCTCTGAACCTTTTCTAATAACGCTATATCCTTTTTAAGATACAGCAACCAGAATTGCACACAATATTCAAGGTGCGGTCTCACCGTGGAACGGTATAGAGGCATCATAATATCTTTTGTTTTATTTTCCATTCCTTTCCTTATGATACCTAGCACTCTATTTGCTCTCTTGGCTGCCGCTGCACACTGGGCCGAGGGCTTTAACATGTTATCCACAATGACGCCTAAATCTTTTTCCTGAGTGGTGGTTCCTGATGTGGAACCTTGCATTGTGTAACCATAGTTTGGGTTGTTCTTCCCTAGGTGCATAACTTTGCATTTGTCCACATTAAATTTCATCTGCCATTTTGATGCCCAGTCTTCCAATTTATCAAGATCCTCTTGCAATTTTCCACAATCCTCTTGGGTTTTAACAACTTTAAATAGTTTTGTGTCATCTGCAAATCTGATAACCTCACTCGTTATTCCACTTTCCAGGTCATTTATGAATATGTCAAAAAGCAGCGGACCCAGCACAGATCCGTGGGGTACACCACTATTCACCTTTCTCCATTGGGAAAATTGGCCATTTAACCCAACCCTCTGCTTTCTATCTTTTAACCAGTTCCTGATCCACAATAGTACACTGCCTCCTATCCCATGACTCTTTAGTTTTGCCAAAAGTCTCTGATGAGGGACCGTGTCAAAGGCTTTCTGAAAGTCCAGATAAAACTATATCAACCGACTCACCTTTGTCCACCTGTTTATTCACACTTTCAAAAAAACATAACAGATTAGTAAGACAAGATCTTCCTTGTCTAAAGCCATGTTGGCTGACTCCCAATAGGCCATGACTATGTACATGCTGAGTAATTTTATTCTTTATAATGGTTTCTACTATTTTTCCCGGTACTGACGTCAGGCTCACCGGTCTGTAGTTTCCTGGATCACCCCTCAAACCCTTTTTAAAAATTGGTGTTACATTGGCGATCCTCCAATCTTCAGGTATTAGAGATGATTTTAATGATAGTTCACAGATTACTAATAGCAGGTCCGCAATCTCATATTTCATTTCTTTCAACACCCTTGGATGTATACCATCTGGCCCAGGTGATTTGCTACTCTTCAGTTTATCTAATAGTTGTAATACATCTTCCCGATGTATCGATATTTCCTTCAATTCTTCCGCACCTTTAAATACCACTTCAGTCATGGGTAACATCCCTACATCTTCCTCAGTAAAGACCGAAGCAAAGAATTCATTCAGTCTCTCCGCTATCGCCTTGTCACCTCTTAGTGCCCCTTTAACTCCTCTATCATCTAATGGTCCAATTGACTCTCTCACAGGTTATCTGCTATGAATGTACTTGAAAAAATATTTATTTCACGTTTTTGCTTCCGCAGCAAGCTTCTTCTCAAATTCTCCCTTTGCCTTCTTTATCATTGCCTTGCATTTGACCTGCCAGTGCTTGTGCTGTTTGCAGGTTTCATCGTTTGGCTCTTTTTTCCATTTCCTGAAAGATGCTTTTTTGGCAACAACAGCCTCTCTGTGGATAACACTGTTGTTGACACTCTCTTCTTCTACTGTTAGGGAAGCTACCAACAAAGTTTAAACCAGCAACAGCCAAGAAATAAAAGGCTTCATCCATACCAACCAAGCTCTCCAGGAAGCTAAAGACAATCATATCCAAGGACTATATCCACAGAACAGCTCTCTGACATCATCACCACACTCAATACAAGCACGGCTCCAACAGAGCCATGCCCAGTGACATGGATCAAAGCCAACAAAACTAGCTTCATCCACACCATACACAACATGGTGCACAGTTAAGAACATAAGAACATAAGACATGCCATACTGGGTCAGACCGAGGTCCATCAAGCCCAGTATCCTGTTTCCAACAGTGGCCAATCTAGGTCATACGTACCTAGCAATATCCCCAAAAGACACAGGTTCCTCAATGTTTGTACTGGGTCAAGCATTGATATCCTGGGTCCCTTTTTAATAGTGGTTTATGGACCTTTCCTCCAGGAACTTGTCCAAACCTTTTTTAAACCCAGCTATACTAACAGCCCTTACTACATCCTCCGGTAACAGATTCCAGAGTTTGATTACACGTTGAGTGAAAAAATATTTTCTCTTAAGTTCTCTGACTCAAGGGAACATGACAAATCAACTAAAGCTCACCACGATAAGACCTATCCCGAAGAAATTCACACTTGATAAGAACAATCCAGCAGCATACAGACCGATCTCAAGCATACCCCTACTGGCAAAAATAATTGAGAAGGCAGTACATTACCAGCTACAAGACCACATTGACAACCACGCTCCACTAGACATCATCCAACATGGTTTCCGCCCCAACCACGGGATTGAAACACTCCTGCTATACCTCTTCAATAACATTCTGTGCCTCATAGACAACTCCAAGAAAGGAATACTCATGATCTTCATCGACATTTCATCAGCATTTGACACAGTGGTCACAGAACTCTATTGGAAAGACTACAGAACATTGGGTTACATGGACCCACCCTGAAATGGTTCCACTCATACCTAACCGACAGACAGATACAGGTCAAGGTAGGCCCCAACATTTCCTGACCCATAAAAGTCCTACAAGGAGTACCACAAGGATCAGCCTTAGCACTTTTATTCAACCTCTACATCCAGCCAATATGCAATATCATGAAAGAACACAATATACAATACACAATCTACGCCGATGATATCACGATATACACATCTATCACAGTCGACAACCCAGACTACTCCAAAATAACAAACTGTCTCATACACATGACCAACTGGTTTCAAAACAACAACCTCACCATAAACTACAGCAAGACTGAGGCACTAATCATCACTCGAAACACTGACTTCGTCCCTTCACACAACATCAAGATAAAAGATACAACCATACCCATAAAACCAGAAGTAAAGTACCTCAGAGTAACCCTGGACAAGGAACTGAATCTACAATCACACATAAGCAGAACCACCAAAAGCGCATACCACAGGATGAGACTTATCCGATGCCTTAAGCCCCTCTTCGCCCCAGACCACTTACGTACAGTCTGCCAGGCACTAATAACCCCACTCCTAGACTTCTGCAACCCAATCTACCTTGGTCTGTCAAAACAAGCACTCAGACCGCTGCAATTGGCACAAAACACAGCGGCCCGCATAATATCTGGCACAACAAGACAAGAACACATCACACCCATTTATTTAACAATTCTTTTATACCGCGCTATTAAAATCAGTGCGGTGTACATAGAACAAGAACATACTACAATGCATACAAGTAACATTGAGCTTTACATTGAACAGGGAACTTCAACAATAGGACAACCGGGGGAACTATGTACAGATTAACTTAATGGCATATCTTGTTTAATGGTATTAACTTAATGGTATATACAGTGATATAAAACTCGTTTGGATGTTGCAATGTGGTTCCTAATAGGACTAGAGAGAAGGTTGGCCAACTAGCCCTTTTCGGGTTGTATTGAGGTGATAGTTTTGTTAATGTACGGGT
Source organism: Ichthyophis bannanicus (assembly GCA_033557465.1). Taxonomy (NCBI): domain Eukaryota; kingdom Metazoa; phylum Chordata; class Amphibia; order Gymnophiona; family Ichthyophiidae; genus Ichthyophis; species Ichthyophis bannanicus. Next base: position 433,518,767 of record CM066035.1, read on the forward strand.
TGACTTCTGGGTAGCATTTTGTGAACAAGTGGTATTTCAATGCTTTTCTGAATAGGGTTAGGTTTTTGATAGCACGGATTTCGTGAGGTAGCGCATTCCAGTTTAGAGGTGCAAATAAGGAGAAGGCCCTGTTGGAGGTGGCCTTAGTGCACTTCGTTATTATTTTTGGGACAATTAAGGTGTTCATTGATGTGGTTCTCCTTTTTCTGTTTTCCAGGGTGCAGTGGATAAGCTTGCTGATTGGCGTAGGGGGGCAGTTATTTAGTGCCTTGAATGTAAGGACTAAAGACTTATACTGGATTCTGGCATGTAATGGTAGCCAATGCAGTTCCTTCATGATGGGTGTTATATGTTCAGATCTTGATGAGCCGGAGAGGACTCTGGCGGCTGTATTCATGGCTAGGCGGAGTGGATTTAAAGTTGATTGAGGGAGGCCGTGGAGGATGATATTGGCAAAATCCAGGTGTGGGAGGACTAATGTCTGGAAGGTTGTTCGGAAGTCTGTGGGATCAAGTAGAGAGCGGAGGTGACGTAGCGATTTGATTTTATAATATATATTTTTTGTGATGTTCTTGACATGCGTTGCCATATCCAAGTGCTGATCCAATGTGATGCCGAGGTAACGGATGGTAGCTTTTGATTTCAACTCTATGTTGTTGACGAGTAGTGATGGAGGAGGTATGAACTTACGATTCCTTGTGACAAAAAGAACGTCAGTTTTTTTGTGGTTAATCCGAAGGTTTTGTGATAGCAACCATTCGGCTACAGCTTCAAAACAGTTGATTATTGGGGAGAATACTGGATGTTCAATTGTGAACGGCATATATAGGAGGATGTCATCTGCGTAAGCGAGACATTGTACATTAAAGGATCTGATCAAGTCACATATCGGCTGCACATACTGAAAGATCTACACTGGCTCCCAATCATCTCACACATCAAATATAAGACAGTCATAAACATCTTCAAGATCAAACAACACTCATCAGCCCTCAGCCTACAAACACTCATATGACCTGACAGAAGCACACGACCAAGGAGGAGAGGCACTTCCAATCGTGTATACACCCCAAAAGACCTCACCAAGGTCCGCAAGGACACCGCGGAACGAGCCCTTTCTCTGGCTGCACCAGCAATTTGGAACACCCTCCCAGACGAACTAAGACTAACAACAGACCTCAAAGACTTTCGGAAGCAGCTTAAGACAACGCTATTCATTGAACACTATGGACACATCACATGATCTACTCACCAAACAAGAACAAAAGACCAACCCCCTGCCCCTGACACTTGTACATAAGATTGTGTAATAGCGCATGATGTAAATAGCTCATCAAGAATCTAACATACACCACCACAAACACACAATCTGTATCACTGCATGAACACACTTGAACCACTCTTATTTATTTATTTATTTAATTTATTTATTTTATGATAAATATGATTGTTTGCTGTGGAGACCGCCTTAATTGAAGGAGGCGGTATAGAAATACTTTAAAATAAATAAATAAATATATGTTATCATGAAGGGAGAGATGGTCACTCCCCCCAAACCCCATAGATGAACCAGACTATCTAATGCCAGAATAAAAGAGGGTTGCTGGGAATAGGAAGCCATTCATCACAATTGGAAGATTAATTAAGCTCTTCTTTTATGGTGAAGTTCTATTCTCAAGTTCCAGCTATAGCTCAAGTATTGCAACAAGAATCAGACTATCCTATATTTCAGAAGAAATTGAAATCATTGTTTTATAATGCTGCTTTTAATTAATATTGCAAATACATCCTGCTAGACCAGTCCAGACTAGTGGGTTGTGTCCCACTAGTCTGGACTAGTATCATATCATAAGGAAAGGAATGGAAAATAAAACAAAAGATATTATAATGCCTCTATATCGTTCCATGGTGAGACCGCACCTTGAATATTGTGTGCAATTCTGGTCGCCGTATCTTAAAAAGGATATAGCGTTATTAGAAAAGATTCAGAGAAGAGCCACCAAAATGGTAAAGGGGATGGAAGGATACCCCTATGAAGAAAGGCTAAAAAGGTTAGGGCTCTTTAACCTGGAAAAGAGACGGCTGAGGGGAGATATGATAGAAGTCTATAAATTAATGAATGGAATGGAACAGGTAAACGTAGATCGATTGTTTACGTTATCAGAATATAGAAAGACTAGGGGACATGCAATGAAGCTACAGGGTAAACTATTTAAGACTAATAAAAGAAAATATTTTTTCACTCAACGTGTAATCAAACTCTGGAATTTGTTACCGGAGGATGTAGTAAAGGCTGTTAGTGTAGCTGGATTTAAAAAAGGTTTGGACAAGTTCCTGGAGGAAAGGTCCATAAACCATTATTAGGAAGGGACCCAGGATATCAATGCTTGACCCAGTACAAGCATTGTGGAACCTGTGTCTTTTGGGGAAACTGCTAGGTATGTATGACCTAGATTGGCCACTGTTGGAAACAGGATACTGGGCTTGATGGACCTTGTTCTGACCCAGTATGGCATATCTTATGTTTTTATGTCCCCCTGCGCCAGCAGATGGCGAGACAGAGAAAAATTCCTGAAGCTTTGTGACATCACCCTTCATATAAAAATCCACCCCCCAAGGAGAGCTTCAGTATTTTCTCTGTCTCAGCAGAAGGGGGACTTCTAGCTCTTGGCGTTCTCTGAGAAGAGATGGTGTCAGTGTAGCTGTCTTTGGCAGTTGTGCACACTGTGCACAACTGCTATTTTGTCGACAGTTTTCCTTTCTTCACTTTCCAGAACTGCTCCTGGTCAAGAGGACCAGTAGAGCACCTCTGAAGGGAAGTGCTCCTGCTCATGAGGGGCAGTTGCAGCCGCCTTCAGTTGTGACTGTTCTGCAAACAAGACTTCTATCAGCTAAGTTGGCAATCACCTTTAGTTATTTTTCTAACTTTTTAAAGTTTGTTTAAAAACAAAACAAAACCTCATTCAAGGACCCAGTTATTGAGGAAGTTGTCAGGCAGTTTTTTTCTTCTCCGGACCCTTCCTTCTTCATCTGTTTTTTCCTCCTTTGAGAGCAGTGAGCACCCCCCTTCTTTTTTCAGTGTGCTCCATTTTCTGCAGTTGTCTTTTTCCTGCTTCTCTTCACACGGTCAGTTGGCGGCTGCTTCCCGGCTCTGTTTTTGCTGTTTCCAACCATAATTATTGTGCCACGGCTGCCATTTTTTCTTCAGAGTCTGTTGATTTTTGGCTCCCTGGCTCTTCCTGTGACTTTTTCTTTTATCCTATTGTGAAAATGCTTGCTTCCCTACAGTACTGCTTGGGCTGTAGGAAGAAATGTAAGACTTTGACAGGTAGTTTGTGTTCCTCCTGTGTTCTGATCAAGGGGGTCCTTCTGTGTCTACAGGTCCTGGTTCCGGTAGCCCTTCCAGGTCTCTTGCTTTAGCTCTCTCTGGGTTACCTCAGGGTGATGCTAGATCTCAAGATGCCCTTCCTCTGGTTTTGTTGCCTGAGCAGCCTGCTTATCCTTTGCAACTCTCTATTCAGCCTATGCAGACTTCAGCTGATGGTTCTGGCCTCCAGTTTATGCAGCTATTCTGTCAGGCCTGGGATATGTGGCGCTCTGGGACTTCAACTACTCTGATTACCACTGATCCTCCATCTAAAAAGTGTGCCCACCGAAATTTGGCTGGACCTTCTTTAGATCTGGCTAAGGATACCCCCTCTCCTCCAGGGGACTGGCGCCCTGCAGGGAAAGATGGTGATGGTCCTTCAGATAAACATTCTATCACTTCTGAGTCTGGCTGGGAAGAAGGAGAGCTCTCTCTTGGAAGATGGCCAGGAGCCTTGAGAAGATGTTCAGGATATCCAGTTAATCCATAAGGAAGAGCTGCCTGCTCTCATTGTTCAAATTAGAGGCTCTGCACCTCTCGGACTCTCAAGTGCAACAGCTTCCAAATTCCTCTAAACCTCAGGCAGATCCCATCATAATGGGCATCAGGAAACCTTCTAAGGTTTTTCCTTTTCCCCTGGAGCCACAACAGATGGTCTCCTTAGAGTGGGATTCTCCTGATGTGTATCTGCGCTCCGCTCATCGCTTGGGGCGTGCTTACATTTGGTCTTCAGATGATCTTGACAAGTGGTTGTGCTTCTCTGGTCACTGCAGTCACTAAACACACAACCATTCTTGTGGAGGGTGGCACTGCCCTCCATGATAAAATGTATTGCAAGGTGGAGGGTCTCTTAAAAACTACTTTCTCGTCATCGACCTTGGCATTGCAGGCCTCTGTTTGTAGAGGTCTTGCTGCACGTGCTCTATTCTGATGGCTTTAGTCACTTCTGGATGATCCAGCTTTGCCTCATTTAGAGTCGGTCACTGCCTTTCTTGCAGATGCCTTTTATGATTTTCTGCGCTTATCTGCTTGGTTTGTGGCTGCTGCTATTAGTGGCTTAGTGTTGGCTGTGTCTCTGTCATTGGAATGCGGATGCTCCTTCCAAGTCCCATCTCACCAAGCTTCCTTTCAAGGGCCGCCTCCTTTATGGTGAGGATTTGGAAAAACTTGTGAAGGATTTGGGGAAAGTCCAGCCTCAACATTTGCTGGAGGATAAACCCAAATCCAATTTTCGTCGTCCTGCCGCATCATCATCCACATCCTCATTTTATAGAGTCTGCTTCAGAGACATTCATCACTACCAGCCTGGCAAATCCAGTTATTCTTCGAATAGGGCTGGTTCTAAGCTTCAGTCCTTTCAAGATATCTGTAGCAACTGGGACAATTTCTCCTTGTCCAACAAGTTTTCCGGTTCTGCCAAATCCTCCCTTTGATGGTTTCCTGGTCCATTCCGGGGTGCCTCCTGTGGGCAGATGCTTATGGTATTTTTCCCGTGAATGGACCCAGATAACATTGGGCCGGTGGGCACTTGAAGTAGTAACACAGGGTTATGCTCTCAGCTTCACTGAGCCCGTGCCTTATGTCTTCCTCATCTCTCCATGCGATTCCACGGCCAAGGCAACGGCTATGTATGCCTGACTGTCCACTGCTTTCTTCAGCTCAATGTGGTATGCCTAGTTCCTCCTTCAGGAAGAGGTTCTGGTCACTATTCCATTTAGTTTGTCATTCCCAAAAAAGGACGGCTCCTTCCATCCTATCCTGAGTCAATCACTATATTCAGGTGCCGCAGTTCCAGATGGAAACCTTTAGGACAGTCATTCAAGCTGTTTGGCCAGGTGAATTTCTCCTGGTGGAAGCATATTTTCACATCTCAATCCACCAAGATCATCAGCAGTATTTACATTTCGCGGTCCTCAGTCAACATTATCAGTTTTGTGCCTTACCGTTTGGTCTTGCACAGTTCCTCACACTTTCTCCAAGGTGATGGTTGTAGTGGCAGTTTCCCTGCGGCGCCAAGGTATTTGGGTTCATCCTTATCTAGATGATTGGTTGGTCAGAGCAATGAGTTTCAAGGAGGCTACTTCTGCGGTCTCAAAGGTCCTCTCCTTTCTGGACCATCTCAGTTGGGTTGTCAATTATTCCAAAAGCAATCTGTGCCCAGTTCAGTCACTGGAATTCATCGGCGCCTGCTTTGACATGAGAGTGGGTCATGTCTTCCTCTCTTACAACAGATGCAAGAAGCTCTGCATTCAGGTCCATGCCTTCCAGTGCCTGGCAGCTCCTACTGCCTGGGATAACCTACAATTCCACGGCTTCTGCTCTCGATGTAGTCCCCTGGGCCCATGCTCACATGCATCCTCTTCACTACTCTCTCCTGTCATGCTGGTTTCCATCCACCCAGGACCGTCAGATTCATCTACCCCTTTCTTCAGTGGTTCTCCACAGTCTTTGCTGTTGACTTTGTCCTCATCACTAGTTGAAAGGTATTCCCTTGGCAATTCCGCATTGGGTGGTGGTCACCACGGATGCCAGTCTTGCAGGTTGGGGCGTGCACTGCCAGGGACAGGCAGTGCAAGGATCTTTGTCCATTCAAAAAGCTCCATGGGTATTTGTGACCATTGTACATTGGTGGGGTCATCTGACTCTAGACCTAATGTCCACCTCTTCTAATGCCAAGATATCAATCTTTTTCAGTCATCAAAAGGAAATGTCTCGGCCTAGATGCTCTGGTTCAGACCTGGCTGTCAAACCAGCTTCTCTACATCTTTCCTCCTTGGCTGCTAATTGGACGTGTACTCCATCGGATAGAGTCGCACTCCAGACGGGTAGTGCTAGTGGCCCTGGATTGGTCTCGGCATCTATGGTTTGCTGATCTCCTCCACCTCCTGCAGGAGGCGGCCCTAACCCTTGGTGTCCAGAGACGTCTCTTGTTTCAGGGGCCAGCTCTCATGGATGACCCCACTCCTTACTTGCTTATGGCTTGGCTATTGAACGGCGTTGCTTGCATTGCAAAGGTTACTCTACTACGGGCTTGATGGACTTCTACCTCACATGCCTATACTCAGATCTGTTGTCTTTTTTCTTCTTGGTGTTCTAAGAGATCCCTCTCCTCTTGGCGACTTGATATGCCAGACATTCTTTCCTTCCTTCAAGACTGATTTGATAAGGGTCTCGCCCTTAATTCTTTAAAGGTGCCTATTGCGGCTTTGATGTGCTTTCGAGGGCCTCTCCATGAGCAATCTCTTGCTTCTCATGTAGATGTTTTCCATTTTCTGTGAGGCATTCTCTTCCTGAAGCCCCCTATTCGTCCAATTGTCCCTTCTTAGGATCTGTTCTTAGTGCTTTGCACGCTCCCCGTGCCCCATTTGAGCATCTCCGTAGGGCATCTCTCAAGGATTTGACTCTCAAAACTGTTTTTCTTATAGCATTCACTTCAACACTGTGCCTTTCGGAGCTCCAGGCACTTTCTTGCCGGGACCCTTTTCTGTCTTTTCCCCTGGAAGGAGTTACCATTTGAACAGTGCTCTCTTTTCTGCCTAAGGTCCTTTCAGATTTTTTTAATGTCAACCAATGGTTGTGCTTTCTTCCTTTTTTGAGGAGCAGTCTTCGGGTGACAACAGAGTCCTTCACCTGGACCTGGTGGATGTTGGTAGGGCGTTATGCCGTTACCTCAAACTCACTAATATTTTTCATCTCTCTGATCACCTTTTTGTCCTGGCTTCTGGTCCACGAAAAGGAGTGGCCACTTCCAAATTGACCATAGCATGCTGGATCCAGCAGGCCACAGAGTCAGCTTATATTTTATTGAACAAACATGTACCCGTAGGTCTTCAGGCACATTCTACATGGGCCCAGGCTACCTCCTGGGAAGAACACTCATGGGTAACTCCACTAGATATTTGCAGGGTGGCCACCTGGTCCTCTCTCTCTACTTTTGCATGTCACTATCACTTGGATGTCCAAACTCAAGAAGCAGCTTGCTTCGGAGCCTCTGTCTTGGCTGCAGCTGTTTCTTTCCACCCTGGAGTGGTTCAGCTATGGTATTCCCCATTAGTCTGGACTGGTCTAGCAGGATGTATTTGGAAGGAGAAATTTTTCTTACTGATAATTTCCTTTCCTGGAATCCTGCTAGACCAGTCCAGGACTCGCCTCTCTAAACTGTTTAGTTGCCTAACAAAGACTCTTCACATATCTGTGACATTGCTGTTCCTTGCCATGTACATACTTCCCTGGCCTACGGGTTCTGTTTCACATTTTTGAATTTAGCTTGTTGTTTCAAGAGTTATTAGTTTATGAACTCATTTTTGGTCTGGTTTTGTGCTTCCTTGGCTGTTTGAACTCCTGCTGCTCCCCTTGGGGGATGGGTTTTTATACCAAGTGTGATGTCACAAAGCTTCAGGAATTTTTCTCTGTCTCACCATCTTCTGGCAGGGGGACACAACCCACTAGTCTGGACTGGTCTAGCAGGATTCCAGGAAAGGAAATTATCGGTAAGTAAAATTTCTCCTTGTGTGTTTTATTATGTCATTTTTGTTTGTGTATGCTTTATAAATATGTATGTATCTTTACATTTATTGAACTTGGTACAAGTGATTATTCTTACTTGCTTGAACCATTGCAGTGTTCTTTATTTGGGTTTGTCTCAAATTACTCCATCTTCAGATGGTTCAAAATACTGCTGCTAAATTAACTGTGAATGCAACTAGATATGATAGAGCTACGCCAATCTTGAGATTACTTCATTGGTTATCTATTTTAGCTAGAATCAAATTTGAAATACTATGTTTAACTTTTAAGTACATAAATAGATTATTCCCCTGTTACAGTATTAGTCATCACTGATATATTTGGCTTTTTCTAATCATTTGTGTCGAGTTATACAGTAGAACAAATTAAGGCTTCTGCTTGCTTCTGAATTTAGAAAGGTTTTGACTCAGAAAATCTTTTTTTTTTTATTTTTATAAACTTTATTTATTAACCGACAAGGGATAACAGCCAACACCAAGCCAAACAACAAACCCCGGGCAGGGTGCACTCTTATCCCTGCCACGGGGAACCAGTATGTACAGGCATACAAGACATCAGGAAACAGTTCCATAGTTTTTACATTTTTTTGTTTTTAATTAACAGCCACCCCCCTCCCCTCCCCACCCCGTTGCAGTCCACAGCCCCCACAGAACCAGCATAGTTCAACTACATTAGAAAACTTCCCCAACTCGCCCCCTTTGGTCACCCTCGAGTCTTCCCGATAGCACTAAGAACCCACATTGAGCACTTCGTTCCTACAATAAGGCCCCAAGCTCTGAATATAAGGTTCCCATATTAACATGAAAGTGGACCACCGCTTTATCTGGCCCCTAGCTCTCCAGCGTTCAGTCAGCATCAAATTATGAAAGCTATTGTGCCACTCCAAGAAAGTTGGCGGGGATTGGTCTCGCCATCTATGCAGTATCGGACCCTTCCCCACCAAACAGGCCTTATGCACCAGCAGCTGCTTCCCTTTCCCTTTCGGCAGGGTCTGATTCAACTGGTCTAAGACTACCAAAGATCCTGTCCAGGGGAAACGCTGTTGCAGCAACCCCGCTATACAATGATGGATATGGGACCAATAGGGGCGAATACGCCTACACGTCCACCACATATGGGTTAAGTCAGCCAGCGGTTCAGAGCATCTAGGGCAAGACCCATTCTGAGTAATATGACTATGCAAGGCCCGTCGGGGCGAGAAATGAACCCGAGTTAACGCTTTATATTGTATTTCCCTCCAACGGGCCCCCTCCGCCATGGTGACTAACCGCCTCAGGGCCCCTATAAGGGTTCCGTATGGGACCTCCCGTCCCAGTTCCTGGGCCCAGGCCTGCTCGACTCTGTCGTAATCCGGTATGACACCAAAGCACTCGAGCCTTGCCTTCAACCCCACTATCAGCGGTGGGGTATCATCCCCAATATCGAAGAATTCAAGAATTTGCGGCGAACGGTCTGCCTTAAGTTCCTCCCTAGTTAGTGACGCCACGTAATGAACGAATTGTATATACGCAAAATATTGAAGTGAAGAGAGCTTGTATTCCTCACACAACTCCGGAAATGGTTTACACTTACCCGACAGGTCCACAACATGGCCTACAGTCCGCAATCCCTTCTCCCTCCAAGACTGAAACTCTCGGGATTCAGAACCTGGAGTAAAATGCACATTATCGCGCAATGGCAACCAACTCGAGACCTTCCAGTTCCGGTTCCAATAGCCATTCAATTGTCGCCAGGTACGTCGTGTTGAATTCATCAGGACATTATGCTTAATTCTATTCGGCAATTGAGCACTCTCCACGTGTAGGATCCCTAGTAGTGAAAATGGGGCTACCACTGCCATCTCCAGAGCTCTAGGTGTGTAAGTATCTGTCCCCCTAACCAATCTCCGACGTGACGTGCCTGACACGCCAAAGCATATAGCCATAAGTCAGGAAGGCCAATGCCTCCTCTACGCCAAGGACCAATCATACGGTTCAGCGGTATGTGAGCTCTAGCCCCCCTCCACAAAAATCCCTGTATTTCTCTTTCCAAACGGTGCAAATCATGACGCAGCAACCAAACTGGCAAGGTCTGCAGCCAATACAAAATTTGCGGCAGGGCCACCATCTTTACTGCTGCTACTCTCCCCAAAAGCGACAGCGGCAGGGGATTCCAAGCCCTCAATTGAGTTCGCACCCTGGACATAATTTTTTCAAAATTCGTACAGTACAACTCCTGGGGGAGGCTTGTCAAAACAATACCCAGATATACAAATTTCTGTTCCGCCCATTTCAAGGGGAAATCCCTGCTCCACCCTCCCCGCAACCGTCCCCCCACATCTAAGGCCTCCGATTTATTTTTATTTATACGAAGGCCCGCAAACCTACCATAGTCCGCAAACTCGGCCATTAATTGTGGCAGAGACTCTCTAGGAGCAAGCAGATGCACCAACAAATCGTCCGCGAAGGCCAATATCTTAAAACCTTGCGTACCTACTTCCACCCCACATATCCTCTTATCGGATTCTATTCTGCGGATTAGGGGATCCAGAGCTAGAACAAACAGCAAGGGGGACAGGGGACACCCTTGTCTAGTACCTCTATACAGGGAGAACTGATCCGAGAGGACCCCATTACAAAGCACCCTTGCCGTTGGGTTCACATAGAGGCTCTTCACCATCCCACAAAAGGAGGATCCCAAGCCATAACGCGGTAACAAGTAGTGAAGATACTGCCAATTGACCCTATCAAACGCTTTTTCGGCGTCAAAACTCACCAATAGTGACTGCACTTGTTGCTCATGCACCCACTCCAAAGACGCTAATATTTTACGCAAATTACGTACCGCATATCGTCCCCTAATAAAACCAACCTGCGACTCATGCACTAAGTCACCCATTAGGATTGCTAATCTGTTGGCCAAAATTTTCGCCAGCAGCTTCATATCAAAATTCAACAAGGAAATCGGCCGATAAGAGGCCGCCTGCATCAGGTCCTTACCCGGTTTAGGGATCAACGTAATGTACGCTTGGTTGTCCCCCCATTTCATTGCACCCCTCTCCGTTCGTCTCCGGTATGTCTCCACTAACAGAGGGCCCACCCAGTCAAAAAGTATTTTATAAAATTCAGCCCCGTAGCCATCTGGGCCGGGAGCCTTATAGCAGCTAGCAGTCGAAACCACCTGCTGCACCTCTTGTAGCATTATGGGTTGTCCTAAAAGGACACACTGCTCCTCAGTCACCTGTGGCAACTCCACGCCTTGCAAATATTTTTCCATAGTAGAGGGTGTTATCTCCTCTGCATTATATAATTTTTGGAAGAAACCTTTGAACACCGCACAATTCGCCTCCCTTTTGTTTTGGAGTTTTCCTTGCTCATCCCGAATAGCTGCTATCAACTGTCCACTTCGCTGTCCACTTCAAGCATCTTCTCAACTGTCCACTTCAAGCATCTTCTCAACAATTTACCTGGTTTATCTCCAAAACAATATAACTTATATTTATAGTACATTATGGATTTCTTAGCCCGTTGATGGAGCAATTCGTTCAAGGCAACCTGGAGCTCCCACAATCTCTTCTTCTTATGCACCATGGGGATGTGCCCACTAACACACCTTGCCTAAGTTACTTGCTTCTCTAGCTTAATTATTTGCTCTGCTAACAATCTCCTCTTCCTGGCCACATAACCAATTATCTCCCCCCTTAACACCACTTTAGCGGTCTCCCAAACCAGTTCCGGATCATCCCTATGGGCCTGGTGATTCACCTCAAATTCATGCCATCGTTGACGTAAAAATTGCTGAAATTGGGTATCTCTAGAGTTCTACAGGGAATCGCCATATGCGCGTGAGTCCAGTTACTCCCCCCCATTGCAGCTCTAACCCAACCATAGCATGATCCGAAATCTCAGTGGGGTCTATCTGAGCATCCCCAGTACACGCAAACTGACTCGCTGAAATCAATAAATAATCGATGCGCGCACTGGTGCCATGCGCCCGCGACAAATGAGTAAAATCCTTTTCGAAGGGGTGTATTAATCTCCATGGATCTACCAGACCCAACCTAGCCCGAAAGCTCTGCAGTGTCCGAGCCATAAGCTGCCGTTCTCGAGTTCGACTGCCTCTCGAGGTGTCAAGGTCCACGTCAAAGACCCCATTAAGATCCCCACCCAAGATCAATGGCACGTCCGGCAATTGTTCTACCCTGGCCGCGAGCCGATTAAAGAAATCTGGATCACGTGTGTTGGGGCCATAGAAGTCACCCAAAATTATCTCCCAATCTTCCAGCAGACCATGCAGTAGCAGAAATCTCCCATGCAGGTCCACAACCTGCCACATTAACGTGAAGCGCACCCTCTTGTGGACCAGGATGGCCACTCCACCTTTTTTACGCAGTGCAGGGGCCCCCCAGACCTGACCCACCCAATCTCTACAAAGTTTGGCATGTTCCTCCACCGTTTGGTGAGTTTCTTGCAATAGCGCAATGTCACACTGCTGTCTGGCCAACGCTTTTAATATTTTATATCTCTTAATGGGGCTACAAAGTCCACATACATTCCAAGAAAGGACCTTCAACATGGCTCTTTGATCTTAGGCCCAACTGTCCACACTAAACATATAATTTCAGAGGGAACCCCCCAGCCTGGGGTCTCCTCCCATACCCCTCCTCACATAGGAAGCCATAACTCTGCAGAGGCTGTAGACCGCGACATACCCCTCTCAGTCCCCCCCTCCCACCATCCCCCATCCATTCCCCATCCCTCCCCCCCTGACTCCCCCCCCCTTTCTAACCTCTACCAATACCACCTAGCCTAACCATAGACTAAACCTCCTCCTGTGGCATTCAGGCCCACCCCCAACCTATGGGTTCCCACTAAGCCAAGCTTACTAATCAACCTAACCGCCCCCCCTTCCTCGCACCCCGCTATTACTCCTCCGCAGTCTTCACCCCTCCCAACCCCCCCCAACATTCTTATTCCCACACAATCCTGGATTCCATCTTCCTCAATGCACCACATCCGGGGCAAAAGGAACACAAACCCTGAAGATCTGTTCAAACAGCCATGGAGAACCATGGGGCCCTATGTCACATACAATATTTGGGCCCTACCTGCATCCCTGTGGCAGACACCCCATACCCCTGGCCAGGATCTTCCCCCAAATCTCTCAGCCCCATTTAGCCATCAGATGTTCAGCCCACAAGCTGGCTTGCTCACAGCCGGAGATAGGGGCAAGGCGACCAGACACAATCCAATAGCCCCCGCTACACAAACAAGGTCTAAACACGGAAGTCCATATGGGGCAACCGCACTACACTCCATGGTAAAGTCACAAACAATTGTTGCCTCTGGCCGCACACATCATTAAACCCCAAATCCTATCACCTCTCAGATCCCCGCCCTGTTCACTAAGGGGGCTGGGGAATAGCATGCCATGACCCCTATCGGGACCCCAGGCGCGAGCCCCAAAAAGGCCCGGGCCCCGCCACACAGGCCGGTCCTGCTGCCATCCCGCACCCCCGCCCAAGGACCCCCACATCACAAGGCCCACAGCCTCCCCCAAGCCCCCTACCTTAACCCCGTCTTCGGTATACAAGGGCTCTCACAGTTAAAGAAGGATAGCACTCCAACCTTGACAGTACCCCCTCTCTGAGGGAAGCCCAGGGTCAGGCACTAGAAGGAGTTAAAGAAAAAGTAAAACCCTAGAGATTGGACTACCCCCAGCCCAGCTCAACACCTCCTAATGTTGAGCTCGGTGGAGCACCGTCAATCCCAAATCTCTGCACCTTGCAGAGAGGACCAGATAGGGGCCGCCCCCCATCATAGCTCAAGCCCAGGTCCTTGGGAGGAGCAAACAGGTAGTAAAAGTACAGAAATAACATAATTTTTAATCAGACACATCTTCTGTCACGAGAAACGTCTGAGGATTAAAGCAAGAAACACACTTGCACACAAACTTCCACACACACAAACCAACCAAGGGCAGTTCACAATTAAACTACACATCAGTTAAAAAAGAAAAGAAAAAAGAAAAAACACTGCAGTGAGATACTCCCGTCTCAGGGGCACATTAGTTTATAACAGTCTTTTCACCAGACTCAGGTCGCCCCGGTTCTTCCGATGTCTTCAGGCTGCAGGACCACTCCATCCTTCAACTCTCCGGAGACAAATCAGAGTTGTCAGTCAGCCGCTCCAGAAACGTTTGGGCCTCCGCCGGTGACGACAAGATCTGAGTCTGCCCTTGGTGTTCCACAAGGAGCTTGGCCGGGTACAGCAAAGCGAAACGCATCCCTTTGTTCACCAATTGAGCACAAGCAGCAGTAAAGGCCCGTCGTCACTGGCTGACCAACAAGGAGTAATCCTGGAATACCAGGATTTGTTCCGAGCTATCCGCTGGCCTCCTGCGGGCACGTGCTGCTCGCAACACCTCCTCTTTTTGGCTAAAATCTAGGAAGCGTGCTATGACTGCACGAGGTCGACGATCGTGATCCCGCTTTGGGCCCAGTCGATGCACTCGCTCCAACTTGATGGGGCCCATCACCTTGCCACTCAAGTTTTCCTCAATCCAAGCAATCAAGAAGCCACGAAGAGCGCCATCTGCCACACTCTCAGCGATCCCAACAAATCAAAGATTTTTACGGCGTCCTCGATTCTCCAAATCGTCCAGTTTATCTCCTTGCTGTTTCACCGTAGCCTCCAAGGCCTTCACTTTTGCCGTTAAAGAGTGCTGGGTATCTTCCAGGTCGGAAATTCGTGTTTCCGCCTGCTCCATATGGCCAGTGAATTCTGTAATGTTTTGACTAACCGCATGCATTTGATCCGCCAGCTCCCGAAAACGGTTGTCCAAGGCCCGCACTACTGCGGCGCTTACTTCTTCCACCATCGAGTGGCTACTGTCGGAGGATGGGCTTTTAGGCGCTCCATCTGCCATCTTTGTTTCCAGGGCCCGGGTCTTCTCCCTTCTCGGCGGTTTTGCGGCCATCGGACTTCCCCCAGCTCTCAGAATGCCCCTTGCCGTCTCTTGGTTATCCCCTTCTCTGATGCTCGGTGGGGCCGGTGTTATTCACCCACTGCTGTCGAGTATAATTGCCGTTGTTTGGGCCTGGAGCTGACCACCACATGTCTGATCAGCTCATTACCACACCGGAAGTCCTCAGAAAATCTTTTTAAGGTCAAGCCCCCATAATTTGGAACTCTTGTCCTTCTGAGGTTAGAATGCAAATAGGTAAAATTCTGCAAGATTTTAAAAACATGGTTATTTTGAAAGATTTTATCCTAGAGCAATCTTTGTTAGCATTAAGTTTTAATTTTATTGTGATTTTATGTCAGGGAAGAGGTGTTATAATTTGGATGTAATCCACCTTAAGCTAATGGTTAAGTGGAATATAAATGCACAATTAAACTAAACTAAACTAAACTAAACCAAACCAAACCACCTAGAAGTCATAGGCAGGTGGGTATAAAAAATGAAATGAATAGAGCATGGTCCTAAACAGGGCAGGCCCCAGAGTCGGTTGAAGGTGTTGGTACCCTGGGCATACTTTAAGCCTTAAGCCCTCATCCCCTGGCTGTCAGAATCTATTGTTTAGTTTTGAATACCCTGCTCTTTCCCATATCTAAGAAGCTTTCACCCTAGGCAACCATGTAGTTTGCCTGGTGGTTGGGCTGGCCATGGTCCTAAAGCAAGCAGTAGCGGGCTTCTGTTTATCCTAGGTATTTGGAATATTGAAAATATGGTGCTCCAGGTAGTTGTCTATAGCGCCTTTGCCTAGATATGTGTCTGGTTCCCATTACAATTTCCAGTTTCAGTGTCTGCTCTGACTTCAGCCCTGTGTGAAGCTCTTGCTTTCCTAGATTGAGCTCCTTCTCCAGTCCCTATACCAAGTTATAACTCTAAATCTTTGCTTTGTCTCCACATTCCAGCTCAGTCTCCAATGTCAGTGCTGAGTTCTGTTTCCAGCCACAATTCCTCAACTCCAGCTCCTCTTTCAGCTTCAACATGTTGAGACTCTTCTCCCTGCCTCATCCCCAGATTCCTACTTGTGAGTTCCAGCATTTCCAAGCAACTTGATAGTTACTTTCATCCTGTGCCTTTCTCCACTTTATCTTTAACCTACATCCTCTAATGCCTGCCAAGTCTTGACTGTACCAAGGCAATGCTTTCATAGTGGCAAAACATTTTAGTAGAATCTTATTGATTTCCTGGCGGAGATCAAAATTTCAAGTGTTCACTAATTCATCTACAACACACTTTACTGCTAATCAAAATAGTTTCAGGCTATCTGTAAGTTTTACTGGAATGAATTTATCTTTAAGACACATTCTCCTGTGTACAGCTTTCTTCTTACTTGCTGTGAATTATTAACCTGTTAGTGAAAACTGAATCAGACAATGACTTGATAATGCCGATGCTATAATATTAATTCCTTCAGTTTTTATATCTAAAGCTTTCCTAAAATAATAAAAGACCAAGTCCAATATATGATCCGCTGGATGGGTAGGTGAACAGAGTTCTTAAGGAAATCTTAATAAATGCATTATAACAAGAAATCCAGCAGCAAGGTCATTCAAATCACTAGCTGATCTATTAAGATCTCCGAACACCACTAATTTAGAAGAAGGGTTATTATTATTAACTTTACTGAATCCCCAAATGTTTGCAAATTCAGTTGCTAGGGCAGGAATGACAATGCAACAGAAATCTTCAGATATGTGCTGGAAAGGGGTAGAGGGACTCAGTTTTATTTATTGATTATTTTTTTTACAAAGGAATTGTGGGGGATAGAATTTGAGGGGTCGGGGTGTAGGTGCAAAGGGAGCATTCTATTTTTAAAAGCATTGGGGGAGGGGTCATAAGAGGGAGCCTATTTGATTTTTAAGCCATTGGGTGGAGTTGCCGGGGGGGGGGGGGCTTTATTTTTTAAGGGCATCAAGAGTAGGTCTTGAGTCTGGGTAGGGGGAACACTTGATTTTAAAGTATGGGGGAAAGATAGCCTCGCTGACATGGTGCCTGCTATCTTAAGCATTGCTGCAGTCAGAAATACATGATAATTTTGGCTGTAGGAATGCAAAACAAAATCTATCATGGGATTCGTTAACCAGTGGTACTGAGGTACTGTGGGTTAATGAATCCTACAATCAGTTAGTGCATGAATGTGCAATTTTATTATGGGCTAATAAAAAGGGGGGCTCTATTTTGTTCCTTCCCAATGGAGTCAAAGTACCCAAGGTCATAAAGATTCTCAGGTGAGAAAAGAGGGATTGGAAGATTGCCTTCCCTATTATATTGCCTAACACGTTAACTACTAGGCTCCTCCTCTCTTTTCAGTATGGAGACTGTGGATTGCCAACATATAGTAGAGAAGTGGAGGAAACTTAACCAGTAACACTCCAGAATCCACAATAGAATAAAGTGGGGTTTTAGATAATTTGTGAATCCCCAAAAGCACACGCTACTCCACTTCCCCTCTTATCTATTCTACCACATAGAAATATGGAAAAGTCCTTTGGGACATAATTCTATCAGTGGAAATGTATCTGACTCTCTTATCAGGTTTCTGTCACTAAGAAAGAACAGCCTCACAATCATTCATTAAGAATCATGTTGACTAAAGTATGGTGATGGTTACTGTGCCCTGAATTCTGCACTAAGCGGTTAGTGTGGGGCTGCGGTAACTGTTACCGCATGCTAAAACAGCTGCTGCAATAAAATCTCATGGTAACATCTCAGTACAGTTAAAGACAGGGAAAGAGAGGGGGTTTGGGGTGGAAACTGGGCATTGATTGCACATAGTGGGTGGCACAGGTGCGATTAGATAGTACAGCTGCACTGATCGCCACTGTGGTATTGGCGGCTGCAGATTTAGTGCAGCAGGGTCCTCCAACCTGCGCTAAATGCCTGGGGACATGCCTGGAATGCCCTCATCAGTGAAGGTCTGACCCATCACACGCTAAGGGATGGTCTGTTCACATGTCCCTAAATCTAGCAGCAAGTGTGGTTTGTTAAAAGATCTCCAGGGTGACATTCAAAAGTACTGATCTGGATAGCAGCAGCACATGTTATTCGGATAAGTGCCCCTGACCGAGTCTACGTGTTAATTTTCAGCAGTACTATCTGGATAGTGACACTGAAAATAATTTCTGACTGCCTTTCACTATCCAGATAGTTCCAGGACAAAGTGTGTATGTTCCCAAAAGTTATCCACAGAGCAGCAATATTCAGTCTGCTATCCAGATAACTATCCAGATAATTTTGGAAACAAGAAAGCAGATAGCAAATGGAATATTGCTGTATCTGGGTAATGGCAGCACTCATTACTTTCCATGTATATTTAGCACCAGCCACAGTCCAGACTCTGGTGCCAAATATACAATCATAATTTAAGCAACATGGCTAGTGTTTTTAACCTACCACTCCAATAACTACTCTTTTTCTATAATGACAATAATGTCCCCAATTAACATGCTCACATTAACAGCAGTCCAAGGTAATCATTAAAGAGCATCCATTTAATGAGCTCCTGCTAAATCCTGTGGAGGGTGAGAACATTATACTATTTCACTGAGAATATCACAGCAGCTCCCCTTACCTGCAGCAGTGAGGAAGAAGGACTCGTGCGCAGCTTGGTGGGAATTTTGTTCCCTGGTCTTGCAACATCTTGGTCAGTCAGAACAACATGCCAGGTCCTCTTGCTATTCCTCATAGTTCCAGCTACTTTGAATTGTTTATGTCATCCATGGATTTAATTACTCACTTGTTGATCCCTTTTTCAGATTATTAATGAATAAGCTAAACAACACATCTCCCTCTTTGCTATGTGGTCATGTGTCATTAATTAGAATGCTGGAACTTGGTTTCTTTCTGTTCTTTTGTTTCCCTTTACAGTGGTGTGCAAAGGTTTGGAACCACAAAGCTATTTCATTGCTTTTACACTTTCTGGCTTGATTACAAGCCTGTTTCCAACTGCTAAGTTATAAAAAATTGCATATCATTGTGTTCAGAATTAATTGATCTATCAGATTCTAGCCTCATAGTTTACTTGCTTTGGTATACATGTCTCCTATTAATCAGCCAAATACATTCTCATATGTAATAATGGTTCCTGCATAAAAATGGATTGAGATTAACCAATCACATTTGGTGACAATCAAACAGTTATTTTCATTAAGCAGCATTATCCTTTTGAGATCACTATATAAAGGACTAGAAAATTCTGAGCAGTTATTGTTGCGAGAGATCCTGAGAAAAAATGGGGAAAGGCAGGTTCCTAACCATGGAGCAGCGAATTTGTATGTTAGTACTCAGTGAAGAAGGCTATTCTGTCTGTCAAATAGGAAAAAAGGTTGCTGCAGCCATAGTGCAGTCATCGAGATATTTCAAAAGAAGAAAGAGATGGTAATTGTAGTTGACAAGACTTTTTCTGGTCGTCCCAGGCCCTCATCTCAATGGGATGATCACACTCTTTGATGCACCTCCTTAGCTGATCACCAGCTTACATCTCCTGAGCTTTTGAGACAGTAGCAGGAGAAGTGTGGTGTGATGGTTTCTACTGCAGCAGTGTGCAGAAGGTGTCTGGAATTTGGATTGAGAGGATGCAAAGTGAGGATAAAGCCACTTCTAACAGAAGCCCAAAGGAAGTGCAGAGTGGAGTGGGCAAGGAAGTATTCAAAATGGACCTGTGAGATGTGGGGAAAAAGTGCTTTTCAGTGATGAAAGTACTATCTGATTGTTGGAAACCAAGCACATGCTTATGTGAGTTTTGAACAGATTGAAGTGGGGAGAGATGATTCAGAGGAAGACCAGCAAAGAGGAGGTTGCAATAGTCTAGATGGGAGGTGACAAGAGAATGGATGAGGGTCTTAGTAGTCTGTTCAGAAAGGAAGGGAAGGATTTTGCCAAGGTTATAGAGAAAGAAATGATAGGTTTTAGCTATCTGTTGAATGTATGTGGAGAAGGAGAGGGAGGAGTCAAAGATGACCTCAAGGTTGCGAGTCAAGGAAACTGGGAGGAGTAGAGCTATCCACAGAAATTATCAACATAGAGATGGTACTGAAAACCATGGGAGGAGATGAGTGCACCAAGGGACTGAATGTATAAAGAGAAAAGGAGAGGTTGCAAGGCAGAGATCTGGGTTACACTGACTGAATGTGGGATAACAGTAGAGGAGCATCCACCAGAACATACACTAAGGGGTATGTTTACTAAACTGCGCTAATGTGCGCTAATGTGCACTGCGCGATGTTAGCGTGCACTAAGGTACCTTAGCACACGCTAATGTCGCGTATGGGGCACAAATATGCACGCTCATGTGCGCGGCGTGCTAATGTGCGATGAAGGCGGGGAAAGGCTCCCCAGGGGCAGAGAGAAGGGGTCAATGGGTGGAGAGTGGGAGGGGAGAGGCTCCCCGCACATTAGCGAGTCTGAAATCTGAGGCAAAAAATACCGCGAGTGAAAACCTTGCGTTAGAGCCGATTTAAAGGGAAGAGAAACCATTTCTGTCAGCAATGTACAGCAAACCCAGGGAAACCTACAAAAAGTGATAAGTGTGATACATGTGCACAGAACAAAAGGGCAAATAAACACTGAAAATGACCCCAACAAAAAATAGAAAAAACAACCAAGCTGGGCAACAGTGGTTTTAATGGGAAACATCAAAAAACACTCCTGAGAAAGCACCCAAAAAAAGATATGAATTATGGAAAGGTCTACGCTCCGTCCCCATACAAGGTGAATGATCCCACAGAAATAGCACTGATCAGGGTTTCCCTCTGCATCGGACAAGTGTCCTATGGCATGCACATGTCCCGCAACAGCAGGGCCGGCATGTCGGAACGGGCAACTGGTCAGATGCCTGAAAAGGGGCCACAGAGGGCTGCAGGTGGCACATGCTGTGGTGCAGCCGGGGCACAGTACGGACCAGGCAGATGCCTAGGTGGAACATAGGAATGCTGAAACTGTACAGCAGCCAGCCAGCAACTGATGAGGGCCCAACATGGGCACGATTGTGCATCCCACAGTGTCACAGGGGATAGTACCCAGCAGGTACCCCCAAGGGCACAGAACAGCGGCAGGCGGTGCTTGGGGGGGAAGCGTGGACGTCTATGCAGGCACCCCTACCCCAGAACATGCACCATAGGCAGCCGCCTACCCGCACACAGGATGGCCTGAGATTGCGTACCACCAGCACCACCAGCAGAAGGGCATGTCAGCAAAGTGGCAGAGGGGCACTGGTGTTGGAGGGGGCAGTGGCAGCTGCCCACAGCAGTCCAGGCCCAGTCCTGTGTAGGTGGGTGCCGTCCACTGCAACAGACAGGCTCTGTTGGATGTACAGTCATGGACTCCCCAGGGAATGCAGCATATCTGTGGTAACACGGTGGCACAGTGCACACAGACAGTGTGTCCAAGAACAAAAGGTCACAGGTTCAAGTCCCAGCTGTGGCTCCTGCCAACCCAGTCCCCATATTTTACCCATGAAGAAAACATGGTAGGAAAGACTGAACCTTTATTGCTGAGAACATAAGCATGGGTCAAACACCTATATTTTACCCCACACAGCACAAACACCATAAAAATGCGCATGACCTACGGCAGAATCCCCCAAATGCAGTCCTGGAGGGCCACAAATCATTCACGTTATATGCTGTTTCTAATAAAGATGCGTGTGGTTCATTTCCATGTGCCGCCCCCATGGTATGCAGATGTATCTCATGCATATTCATTAGGGACAGCAGGAAAACATGAACAGTGTATGGCCCACCAGGACTGGAGTTGGGGACTTCTGCCCTTGAGCAGTGGCCAACAGGAGCAGAAAGAACCACACCCACAGGCTCCATTATCCAAAGCCTCATGGACAGGCAGGATATCGGGCCTTGCGTACATCTCACAATACTAGTACGTGCAGACCTTAGCAATGCCACCCTAAACCTGGGAATACAGTACACATATATCACAATGTTGCTATGATTACTGGCAGATAGCAATTCCTAAGTTAAGCACACTCTGCTCATTGAGCTGTATCATACCAATATCTCTGATGTCTGTGGAGTGTGTTTCAGGTCTGGTGTCTGACAGTGTTCACCACCCTGGGGAGTGACTCCAACAGTATCGCATACCATAGCCATGCCTGCGCTGTGTCCAGGACTGTTGAGTTGGCCTGGACTGCAAAATCTATCTATAGTAGCACTATGCTGGCATAGGTGTGGGAGTGTGTGTCTGTCCATCCAGTGTGTGATGGTTGCAACACCTTACTCAGCCCACACTGTTTGCAATGTGTACAGTGTTAGCTTGCCAATGTGCATAATGAGGAGCAAGGTACTGTGGGTATAGCTCAGATAGGGTGGCCTGGGCAGGATGCATGAGCAGAGGCCATAGGGCAATGGCTGGGACATTGTAGTGGCCGGCCATCAGCTGCATGGACAGGGTGGCCCCTGCATGTCCTCCTGGGAGGTCACTCTCACCCTGACTGAGCAGTCACCATGGCATGGCTAGGTCTCCCATAGTGCTAACAGCATCTCTCTCAAGTGATATCTATGGGTTGCCTTTTGGGGCCCAATCACTAACCTATCCGTTTGGTGGGTGTGCTGACATCCCAGTTTTGGGTGCACACATTTCCTCCAGTAATATGCACTATGGACTAGCTAGCAGACTGGTTGCAGTTAGTATGTGTAAGGCTGGAACACCTTGCAGGGTGCAGCGACTGCAGATTCAGTGTGCTTGCTGCTGGAGAATGTCAGATAGTGGTGGTGGGCAGCTGAGCATTTCCAGGCCTCCTGTCTGTCTGCTATCACCATATGGATGTGTACAGAAATGCATGGACTGCCCTGTATGTTGTCTGTCCCCCAGCTCGACCTAGGTTGATAGTCCCCTCCACCAGTACCATTGCAGTGATGTGGAATGTGGATCTGTTGGTGGGAGATCCTGAGCTCTAGAGGGCAGTTTGCGTGGTACTACATAATTCGCCTATGGGTCCAAATAGCCTGCTGCCGCCCCCCCCCACCCCCACCCCCCGGGTCAGATAACTCATGTGGCCATGGCATCCATATAGGATATGCCAATCTGGGTACATCAAAGTGCCCAAGGGCTAAACTTGACTGAGAAATAAAAGATGGACACAGGTGTATTTGGCAGTGCATCTGCAAGACCTACCCATCACACACTGGCACTGATGGGGACTCACACCATGGCCTATCTCAGCTAAGACAGGTGCTGTGGACATGGTGCTGGGTGGCCCATTTCACCCTCAGGGTCAGCACAGGACCCGCACAATGTGACGGTTAGCACCTACTCTGTGCCAGTAACACACATGCTCAGTACTCCCTACCAGGCTGAGGTGGTGTGGGGGTGCATACCCCATCCTGTTGTTATTTGTAGACTGCTGATTTGCATGTGCAGTGCATCATGGGTATGTGTGGTTTAACCCTATCCTGGTAACGACAGCAGACAGTTCGTGTGGTGGGCTGCAGTCCTACTGTAGCCAGCCAGGAGTTTGTTAGCAGCTATGGAGATGTAGCCCACTGGTGACTTCACTGCCTGTGGAGCCAGAGGTCATGGGTTTGATCCCACAGTGGGGTTATTTGATAGGGCTGTCTGAGGCTTTTTCTTTTGTAATGTAATTTGGTGCTGCCAGAAACAACACCCTCAGTGCTGTAGCCTGAAGGTGCCTCAAAAGCGCCCTATAAGGAGCCCTAAATGGAACATTATAAGGTGCTGTGGCGGACAGTGCACCTCATAATGTTTCCTCTGGAGTGCCTCATAGGGTGCATGATGTGGCACCTTAGGTTATGGCATTGTGAGAGTGTGTTTGCTCTCAGAACAAATCAAATAAAAAAAGCCGCACAAACCACTGCTGATATCAAAAAGTAATGTCCCAGGCAGTCATATTGAATAGCCACACTGGGTGAATGAACCCACGACTCCTGTACCATAAGGCGGGCTTGCAAACAATGTGCCACACCTCTGCATGTCAGCACACCTACTTAAGATTTCCATGCGTTACAATGCACAGTGCTGCCATCAGAAACAGTGCTCTGACCTTGCGGCGCCTCATACGGCACCCTATAAAGCGCACTATAAGGAACATTCTAGGGTGCCTGGGCAGACAATGCACTTTATAGTATGCCCTCTGGAGTGCCTTATAGGGCGGCTGATGCGGCACCTTATGTTACAGCGCTTTGAGAGTGTGTTTGCTAGCAGCACTAATTAAAGCAATATTAAATTGCCTCATAATGCAATTTTACACATAACAGGTAGTGCCTCAGCCAGCCTTATTCATTGGGCACAGTGGGGGATTGAACCCATGACCCCTGCACCATCAGTCAGTGTCTTAACCATTGTGCTACACTGCTGTTTCTCCTTGCATGTCAGCGCACCTACTTAGGATTTCCATGCGTTAAAATGCACAGTGCTGCCATCAAAAACAGTGCTCTGACATTGCCGTGCCTCATAGGGCACCCTATATGGCGCCCTATGGGCCACCCTTTAAGCAACATTGTAGGGTGCCGTGGCGGACACTGCACTTTAAAATGTGCCCTCTGGGGTACCTTATGGGGCGCCTTATGTTACAGTGCTTTGAGAGTGCATTTGCTAGTAGCAGTAATTAAAATAATATTAAAATGCCTCAGAATGCAATATTACACATAACAGGTAGTGCCTCAGCCAGCCTTATTCATTGGGCACAGTGGGGGATTGAACACATGACACCTGCACCATCAGTCAGTGTCTTAACCATTGTGCTACACTGCTGTTGCTGTTTGTATGTCAGCACACCTACTTCAGCTTACCACACGTTAACATGTGCAGTGCTGCCATCAGAGTAACCTTGCCGTGCCTCATTGGGCACCCTATATGACGCCCTATAGGCCACCCTTTAAGCAACATTGTAGGGTGCCTTGGCGGACAGTGCACTTTAAAATGTGCCCTCTTGGGTACCTTATGGGGCGCCTTATGTTACAGTGCTTTGAGAGTGCGTTTGCTAGTAGCAGTAATTAAAATAAAATTAATATGCCTCAGAATGCAATATTACACATAACAGGTAGTGCCTCACCCAGCCTTATTCATTGGGCACAGTGGGGGATTGAACCCATGATCCCTGCTCCATTGGTCAGTGTCTTAACCATTGTACTGTGGCTCTGCTCCTGTGCTTGCACATCAGCGCGCCTGCTTATGCTTCCCGCGCGCGTTTCTCATGCGCTAATGTGCGCGGCGCACATGAGCGCACAGCGCACATTAGCGCATGATTAATCCCAGTTTGCTTTTTTCAGAATGAAACGCCCACTCCTTTTATGGCATCCTGCACACTAACGCGGCGCGCACCTAACGGGGTTTTAGTAAACATACCCCTAAAGGTGCGGTGGGAGAGATAGGAAGAAAACCAGGACAAGATAGAACCCCTAAATCCAAGCGAGGACAGGGTATTGAGATGGTGATGAACAATAAGTCATTGGTGACTTTGGCAAGAGCCGTCTCAATAGAATGATTAAAATTTAAATCATTAAGTAAAGGAGGGGTGTCAGGGATATTGCGGGCCTTCTTAAAAAATTAATTGGATAGTGCTGATATTCATCATTATTCATTTAATTTTATGTATTAATAGGTTTATTAGATATTTGATATAATCAAAAACCTACACATAAACAAAACAGGCAATGCAGGAAACAAATATCAGTATCAGTAATTACATCTTTCAAATTACCACACATTAATAAATTGTAATAGCCCACATAACGATGAACTGACGTCCCAATTAATTACACAGGTACACTAAAAATTTTTTTTTTTAAACTGCCTCTAATGTTTCGATTGATTTTTACGTTTTTTGGTGCGCTGAATCCAAATCTGGTAACCAATTTGCTCCATCACGTACAGATTTTTTGCTACATTGGGTTAGCAGTTTGAGGTGAACGTTTCAGATTGAGTGCGATCGAGATAAAAGTTTCTTGGATGAATTCTTTATACTAATTGTTTAGTAGTTATTCAAATAAGAATAAAGAAAATTGTAACAAGGCAGCACATAAGAATAGAGTAATGTCAACAAAACACACTGTGATGGTAGCAAAATTGTCTGCACTTAAAACAGCCACATACATGTGCACAAACATTGAGCATATAAGAGCGAGGTTAGACACAAAGCAAAGCAAAGAAATGTGCAAAAAATGTTGTACAGGTATGTATGTAAGAATAGAAAACGCAAAACCGCACCATTGCAATACATGAAGACAAACACCCGATGGTGTGAAAATAAAATTCTAATAAATGAGATCCGACACTGTGGTAATAACTAGCAAATTTTTATTTCAAAGTTTAGTAAAAACACGATATTTGTCAACACAGTTTAGATTTTAAAGTCATTCTTGGGTCAATCAATCTCCTGGTGGGCCCGTTTCTTCTTCCCCCGAATGCTTCTCTTGGTGTGCTGCTTGGCGTATTTTTCATCTGGGGTTTCCCGCAACAGCAACCAGCAGAAATCAGCCATCATAGTGGTGTTCCATCTTCCTTGGTACCTTCTCTCTGCGTCCTTGATGTCCTGGTGAAACCTTTCACCTTGTTCTTCACTGTACGCCCCCAAGTTTTCGGGAAAGTAGTTCACATGGGAGTGCAAGAAATGGACTTTCAGGCTCATGTTACAGCCTTGTTCTTTGAAGGCATTGAGCATCCTGGCAACAATATCCTTATAGTTCTCATCCCGCCTGTTCCCCAAGAATTTGAGAACAACATCCTTGAAGGAATCCCAGGCTTCTTTTTCCTTCTCAGACATCGTTTCAGCGAATGCTCCATCTGAAATGAGTTTCCTTATATCAGGGCCAACAAACACTCCTTCCTTTAGCTTTGCTTCAGAAAGTCGGGGGAACTTTGAGCAAAGGTACCGAAAGCACTCACCATCTTTTGGAAGGGACTTGATGAATTGCTTAATGAGACCCAACATAATGTGGAGAGGTGGTAATAGAATTTTATCACGAGGTACCAAGCTCTCATGAAGAACATTTTTCTCACCGGGTCTCAAATACTCCCGAATTGGCCAGTCTTTTTTCCCCCAGTGTAGGTCGCGGGCCCGGCTATCCCACAAGCAAAGGAAGCAGGGATATTTGGTGAAACCGGATTGCTGCCCTAATAGCATGGATAGAATTTTAAAGTCTCCACAAATCATCCACTTATGCGAATCTTCTGAAGAATCAGGGCCAAATTCTCGTATTTTTCTTGGAGAATAACAGAGTGAGCAATAGGAACTGAAGCGAATGTGTTGCCATTATGAAGAAGAACACCTTTTATGCTGACTTTTGACGAATCAATGAACAGCCGCCATTCAGCAGGATCATACTTGAGTTTAAACTTTTCCATCACTCCGTATATATCGTTGCAAAATACCAAATCTTCCTCTTTGCTGAAATACTTCAAAAATTGTGTCTCGCGGTTGCGGTACCAATAAAAAGTTGTTCCTGGTGACAATAGATTTTTCTGTTTAAGCCGAGAACCTAGCAGTTGGGCAGCATCTTTTGGGAGTCCTAAATCCCGGACTAAATCATTCAATTCAGCTTGAGAGAAAAGTTCAGGTTTCGGATCTGGTTCAGTTTCAAACTCGGAAGTACTGGACTCATCGGGAAAAGCCATCTGATGAGTCTCATCATGATCAGAACCGTCCACACAAATATGATCCAAAGATTTGGTGGTTCAGGCACAGGTACTTCGTTGCTATGAGGCATAGGCCTAATTGCTGAGGGAAGGTTGGGGTAACTTATTACGTTCTTATTTTTTAAGTTGTATCCCTTCACAATGCAAGAGCAAAAATAGCAGTCACTGCTGTGGTCTCTTTGTTCACGCCACATCATAGGTATTCCGAAACGAAATGCTTGTTTTTTACCTTTCATCCATAAGCGTAGATCTTCCTCACATGTCTTGCACACTTTGTGAGGAGCCCACGGTTTGTCTTGATCGCCTAACTTCAAACCGAAATAGGCGAAATATACTTTTTTAATAAATGCAGAAATGTTCCTCTGCCGCTTTTTCACGGTATATTCCCCACAAATAAAACAAAAACTGTCCGGAGAGTTGACGCAACCTCTGGCTCTGTGAGCCATCACAAATACACAGCACTGCAAACTACAACTGTAGTGAACCACTTCGGAATAAAGCTGGATTACGACTGAGCAAACAAAAGGTAATAATGAACTTGCAAGAAACTGAAATTTGACAGGAACGTTCATTTTATTTATTTATTTTATTTTATTTATTACAATTTTTTATATACCGCACTATTCGGCATCAGCGCGGTTTACATTACAACACAACGACCATAACAACAAGCTGTTAGGTTTTACATCGAACAGGGGTACAAACATGGATAACAGGGGTCAACTATATACAAGTATATGCATACATGAAATAATTATATGGCAATAAGTAATGATATCATAATAGGAGTAAGGGTTATTTCATAACTGTGGCAATTCTTCAGAAGGGATGTCTAGGTGGCATTGGTGGTTGGGTAGCATTGGAGGAAGAGATGGAATTTGAGTGCCTTCCTGAACTGCACAAGGTCAGTGGTAGCCCTAATGTCAGGGGGTAGGGCATTCCAGCATTTAGGTACATAGAAACTGAACGCCCTGTTTGTGGTTGATATGTTGCACTTCGACGATGCCTTAGGTGTTACTAGTAGGTTTATGGCTGTTGATCTTCTGGCTCTGTTGGGGGGCACTATGTGAACAAGGTCTGTGAGTGAGGCGGAGGAAATACCCTTGATCGCCTTGAAAGCAAGGAGTAGGGTTTTAAAAATGATCCTCCCATGGATAGGTAACCAGTGAAGTTGTTTGAGAATGGGAGTCACGTGGTCACTTCTGGCGGCTCCATGTAGGCATTCATGGCCAGCTGTAATGGGGCCAATGTGGATTGAGGGAGCCCTTGAAAGATGGCGTTTGCAAAGTCGAAGTGAGGCAGAATTAGCGCTTGGTATATGGTCCGGAAGTCATCTTGGTCCAGCAGGGAGCGCAGATGTCTGAGTGTGCGGATTTTAAAATATACAGCTTTGACAATGTTGCTTATGTGGTGTTTCATATCTAGACGTTGGTCCAACGTAACTCCAAGGTACCTTATTGTTTCTTTGGTTAGTAGGTCAGCTTCCTTGACGCTGACATGAGATGGAGGAGTAAAGTTGGGGTCTCTGGAGATGAAAAGAACCTCCGTCTTTTTATGTTGAATGCGTAGATTCTGTGATTGAAGCCACGCTGAGACAGCATTGAAACAGTCTATTAGTGGAGCTAGGTCCATTTGGGCTGTGGAGAACGGCATGTATAAAAGAATGTCATCTGCATATATCAAACAGCTCACGTTAAATGATCTTATGATGTTGCAGATGGGCTGCATGTAAATATTGAACAGAAGGGAGGACAACGAGGAGCCTTGAGGTACACCTTGTTTTTGATGGAAGTGTTTTGATTCCTCTGATCCAGACTTCACGTATTGCCATCTTTCTTCCAGATAGGATTCACACCACCCTAGCGCAGTGTTGCAGATGCCCTTCTCTTTCAGCCTTCCAAGGAGAATATCGTGACTCACCGAGTCAAACGCAGCAGCGATGTCTAAAAAGATGAGAACAAAACCTTGGTGGATGTTGTCTATGCCTGTGATAATAACGTTGAATAGGCTAGTAAGAAGGGTCTCGACTCCATGATATTCTCTAAAGCCATGTTGGCAGTGATCTAGGGGAGCCGCGGAGTCTATGTGATTTTGAATTTGCCGTTGTACTTCCTTTTCGGTTATCTTGGCTAGGGGGGGAATGCTGGCTATTGGCCTATAAGAATCGACCTTTTGCGGGTCAAGCTTGGGGTTTTTTAATAGTGGCCTAATGGATGTCTGCTTGAGTGTTGTGGGGAAATATCCTGTTGTGAAGGAGAGGTTCATTAGGTTTGCTATGAAAGGGCTAAACACATCACGTAATTCCTTGATCCAGAAGGCTGGACATGGGTCAGTCTGTGCTGTGGAGGTGTTGAGGGATGCTATGGTATCTTCTATGCATTTAGTGGAAGGTGTAGAAAACTTGTCAAGTGTGGTTAGGCCCATTGGTTCCTGGAACTGTGTTGTTGACTCCTTTTTGGTTTGAATGATCTTGGATTGCAGGTAGTCAGCGTATTCTTGTGGGTGGATCGCACTGTGAGGGTCGGGGGATGGTTCCTTTGAGAGGGATTTGACCAAGTTGAAGAGGTCACGTGGTTTATTCAATGATCTCTTTAGGGTGTCGGTGTGATATTGTTTCATTTTGGATGTGATTGCTTCACGATGAATAGAGAGGTGAGATTGGTAGGCGGTCTGATCTTCGATAGAGAGCGATCGGCGCCATCGGCGCTCAAGTTTACGTAGTTGCGTAAGAGAGGATCTTAGCTCAGGAGAGAACCACGGGGCAGAGCTTCTCTTCATCCTTGCTGTGGTGTTGGAGTCTGGGCGTTGTGCTATGGCATTTAAGTTGGAGTTCCATGATGAGATCAGTTCTTCAAGGTCAGGCGTAGTTTTGTTGAGGAGGGATTGTGTCTCCGATATAATGTGTTCCCTGTTAAAAGGGCGAAAGCTTCTTGTAAATGCTCGTGATGTGCTGTTCTGGTTCTTGCTTCTGTGCAGCTGCTCATTGTTGGTAGGTATCTGGATAATAATCAATTTGTGGTCTGACCACGGTACGTCAGTTACTGAAGTTTGTAGATTATGGTTTTGCTCGATGATTGGCTGAGGAGCAAATACCATGTCAAGAACATTCCCCTTTATATGTGTGGGTTCATTGATGATTTGCTTGAGTGCTAGTTCTTCCATGGCACCAAGGAAGGCATTTGCGTGGTTTTGGGGTAATGAAGGGAGATTGAAATCACCCATTATCCAATTAGGTTTATTGGGACTGAGGGTATTGGCAACAAGGTCAAGAATGGTTGGGAGGTCATCTGGACAAGCTGAGGGTGTTCTGTATAACAGGTTGAGAGAGCAATACTGGTTTGCAATAGAGAGGATGTCTAGAGTGGTTGTGCTGGAGGAGTCTAATATATGGAAGTCAAGGTCTGTTTTGGTGATTATTAGCACCCCACCTCCTTTTTTGTTCATGTCGCAACCACCGTGTTTGAGCGAGCGAACGAGGCGAGGCGAACAGGAAAGAACATGCGCCAGCGCGAGTACTGGATTTAGCCCCCTGCCTCCCAATTGTCCTGTTAATGTATAAAATGAATACAAAACACTCTAAAATATCATGAGGGAGTGTTTCTAGTTAGTTAACCATTACAACCTCTATTTTGGGCCAAGAAAATAAACTGCAGTCGGCTAAAAAGAAATTATGTGAACATTCCTTATATGGGTAAGAAATCTAATTTTGCAAGAAAACGTGACGTGATGGAACATTTTGGCTATTTTTCCTGGATTCAGCACCCCAAAATCTATAGGAATCAGTTGCAAAACTGGAGGCAGTTTTTTGGTAGTGTACCTGTGTTACAGAAAAGAAAAATACTAAGATAAGAAGAAATTAAGAGGTAAATACACCTTCATAATTAGCAGGCTACACACACAAAAAAAGCAGATTGCCAAAATTCATCCCTTCCTATCACACAAGAAATTTTCTAATTGAGTAACATCAGAAAATACATAAATACAACCTTGCAAAGCAATAATAAATTTACATGGAGATCTTTAAAAAGAAAGCAGCACCCAGCTTAATCACTCTGGATCTTCAATGCCAGAAATTCCTTCCTCTGAGCTTGGGTAGACTTAGAAACATTGGGAAACACATAAAGTTTATAACCACAAAATAACTTTTCTTTATTTTTAAAGTAAACTTTCAAAACCCGAATTTTATCTATTGAAGAATCTTCCAGGAAATTAGTTAAATCTTTATTAACATCAATAGAAAGAATGTCTAACCCACCTTCAGCCTTATCAACCTGACAATTCCTTGCTGGAACGTAATAGCAAGATTGTACAGCAATCTTAGAGAACACCATGAAAATATTTATCAAGCAAGATCTGAGAAGAGATCAAAGATGACATGGGCGAATTCAAGAAACAAAGGTTCAGTGCCCTAGCACTGTTCTACAATGTTTCCAGCTTATACTGAATAGTTAAAGAATCTTTAATAAAAGCAGAACTAGACTGCTGCAATTTGCTGCTTATTCATTGTAGAAACTGTGCTAACCATCTCAGTTAACTGAGCGTCTACCTTGGCAAACTTGAATATCACTCACCCTGATGGACACCTGAGAGTTTTGCTCTGACCATCCGTTCTGTTTAAATGCTAATATTGGGCTCCATCGGGTGCCCATACTTGCCATTTCAGCCTCACAACATGTTTGGGGTTACCAGATATCCAGTGGAATGCCCACAAGGCTGAAAGTGACAGTCCTAAAGGATTTTGTCTATCATAAGAGTAAGAACGCAAGCCATGAGGACACCATTATGGTGGTGGGTTCTGTACGGTAATTGAGCATAGTGGAAGAGACTTTAAAAGAGGCACAAGATACCAATGAATACAAATTTCTTTGAACAGTTTGGAACTACATAGCTGGTTCCTAGAACTTAAGAAGGAAAGTATGGATGTGAAGAGTGAGATCAGCAGGATCATGGTGGAACTGCATTACCGCCGTGCTGTCTCCGCTCTGCCCTGCACTCTTCTACTGCTTCTCCTCCTCTCATCCGGAGATATCAACCCCAACCCTGGCCCCCCTACACTTTTGTCACACTCTGAGAAGAGATCTTCATGCAACAGCTCTAATCTTATTCATATCCCTCTCCTTTCCCCTTCCTCTCTCCCTTTCTCATTTGCCTTTTGGAACGCACACTCCATCTCAAATAAACTTGCTTTTACTCATGATCTCTTTATCTCTAATGTCTCCATCTTCTTGCTCTAACTGAGACCTGGCTCCTCCCAGAAGACACGGCATCAGTCATTGCTCTCTGTCATGGTGGTTATCATTTCTCCCACACGCCTCGTCCCGCTGGACATGATGATGGTGTTGGACTTCTACTTTCTTTTTCCTGCCAATTCCAACCCCTCCTGCTGCCTCAGTCTCACTACTTTCAAGTCCATTTCATCCACCTTTTCACGTCACTATCTCTCCGGGAAGCTGTTATTTATCGACCTTCTGACAAGTCCATCTTTACCTTTCTCACTGACTTTGACTCATGGCTTTCCTTCTTTCTGGGTTCCTCTTCCCCCACTCTTATTCTCGGGGATTTTAACATTGATGTTGATAACCCCTCTGATCCTTATGCTTTAAAGCGCCTTTCCCTTACCTGCTCATTAAACTCCAGCTTTACTCTACTGCACCCACTCACTAGCATGGCCACCGCCTTGACCTTGTATTTTTCTCTAATTGCTTACCCTAATTGCGAGGATGACTGTCGGTATCAGTTCTTCCCTTATCTGACTATCACCTGCTAAGCTTCACTCTTCATCACCCACTGCCTCAACCTCCAACTTCTTTAGAAATCTTCATGCTATTGACCCTTTGACTCTCTCCTCCACTGTTTCATCACCTCTTTCCTCCGCTATGTCATCTGAGTCTGTTGATGAGGCAGTAGCTTCCTATATTGCTGCACTTTCCTCTGCTCTGGATGCTCTCGCTCTGCCCATGCTGTGTCCTGTGAAGCATACTATACCCCAGCTATGGCTTTCTTCCACTGCCCGCTATCTACATTTCTGTGCCCTTCAGCTAAGCGTGCTTGGCTCAAATTCTGCTCCCCTGCAGACTTTCTACACTTCAAATTCATGCTTATCTCTTTCCAGTCAACCATAGCACTTGTCAAACAAAACTATTATGTCCATCTGACTAGCTCTCTTGCCTCTGACCCTCACCGTCTCTTTACTACTCTCAACTCTCTCCTCAAGATGCCTCCACCTCCGATCCCTCCCTCCCTTTCTGCCCAAACCCTGGCTGACTATTTCCATGACAAAATCCACAAGATCACCCTCCGGCTCCCCACAAAGTCAGCTACTTCTTCTCCTTCCCCTCCTCCCCTTCTTCACTCCCAACTTTCCCCCTCTACCTCTGCTACCCTTTCTTCCTTTTCTATGATCTCTGAGGAGGAAACCACACACCTTTCCTCCTCCAACTCTCTACCAGCTCCTCTGTCTCCTATGCCTCATTTCCTCCACTGTTGTTCCTTCCATCTTTCATATTCTTAACCTATCACTCTCCACTGCAACTGTCCCTGCAGCCTTCAAGCATGCTGTTACACCTCTCCTCAAGAAACCCTCACTTGATCCTATCTGTCCTTCTAACTGTCAACCCACCTCCTTCCTCCCCTTTGTTTCTAAACTACTTGAATGTACGGTTCACCGTCATTGCCTTGACTTTCTCTCCTCTCTGTTTCCTCAGCTCACAACCTTGGGGTCATCTTTGACTTCTCTCTCTCCTTCTCCACACACATTCATCTGATAGCTAAGACCTGCCTTTTCTTTCTCTATTAGATCAATAAAATCCACCCATTCCTTTCTGAACAAACTACTAAGACACTTATCCACTCCTTAATCACCTCCCATCTTGACTATTGTAACCTACTTCTTGCTGGTCTCCCGCTGAATCATCTCTCTCCTCTCCATTCTGATCAATATTATGCTGTGCGGCTAATCTTCTGCCAGCGTTGTCATTCTCGTATTACCCCTCTTCTCAAGTCACTTCATTGGCTCCCTATCCATTTCCACATCCAGTTCAAACTTCTCCTGCTGATCTATAAGTGGAATCACTCTGCAGCTCCTCACATTCTTTCCTCTCTTATACCTCCCTATACCCCTCCTCAGAAATTCCGCTCATCTGTGCTTCTATCTGTGCCCTTCTCTTCTATTGCTAATTCCAGACTTTGCTTCTTTCACCTTGCTGCTCCTTATGCCTGGAACAAACTACCTGAGTCTGTACATCAGGCGCCTTCTCTGGCCCTTTTCAAATCCAGGCTGAAAACTCACCTCTTCACTACCGCTTTTGGATCTTGACTCACCTGATCTCCTTTGTGTTTCCTTACCATTCTCCCTAGATGTATCCCGTGTCTACACCTACTGTGCTGTCTGTCTTGACTAGATTCTAAGCTCTGATGAGCAGGGACTGTCTCTTACATGTCTGTGCAGTACTGCGTACGTCTTGTAGCGCTATTCAAATGCTCAGTAATAGTAATAGTTGCATGAGGAGGTAGTAGAATTGGGCCTAAGAGTGGAAGGACTGTGAGAGGAAGACGGATGAAATGCAAAATGATTTAGATGATCTGTAGTGCCAAATACTCAAGCTTGAGGAGGTGAAAGAGACTATGTCTTTAAAAACTGAAAACATGAGAATCTTATGTGGCACAACAATCTCCACATTTGGGGATTGCCAGAGGACTCTGAGTACACAGACTGCAAGCAAGTGGCAGCAAACATTTGTTCAATGTTATAAACCATGGATTGGCTGAGCTTGGAAGACTATGATATTAAAATTGAGAGGGTGCATTGCTGTCTTGGTCCCCTGAATGAGTTGAGACTCTGCGATATAATGTTATACCTGCATGAATACAAGGTAAAGAAGAAAATTACCAATAAAATGAGAGCACTTTACCCATCTTGAAGGAAAAGGACATCAGGTAATTATTTATGGCAATTTGTCTCCAGCAATAGTCAAACAATGTTGGAGTTCTGCCCGATTACTACGCAGCGGTAACAAGATAGCATAGAGGCCTTGACATAAGTGAAGGCAGTGGCTGAGCTGAATGTGGTGGGTCTGCAAGGTTTGCAGTTGCCTGCTCCTGACAAAGCAGAGGAGCAACCTAATCGTACAGTGGCAGTTGGCCCCACCAAGAGATAAAAGCAAGAAGAAACAAGGGGTAAAAATTGCTACTACTTGAGAACTTGAATGAGTAACTACAGACTTTTACAAACGATTTTGAGCATTTGTTTGAGAGTTCCCTGTTTTGGCAGACTATTCCTGCTAGTTTATTTGTTTATTATTTATATTTATTTATTTATTTTATTTATTTATATTTCTTATATACCGCGCTATTATAATCAGTGCGGTTTACAGTTGAACATAACATACTACAATGTAACAGGTCACATTGAGTTTACATTGAACAGGGGTAATAAAACATGGAAGAAACCGAGGGAACTATATACAAATTATGAATACTCTTACGAAGGACATATAAGGATCATTAAACGGAGGCATATGCTTATGGATCAGGGAGAAAAGGTAGGGGAAAGCTGATTAACCATTATCTGCGGGAGGCTGAACTATGGGACGGGCTAGGTAGGAAGGCAAGGTGATGGCTTTGTGCTTTCCGGAATTGGTATCAGGGTAATGTTGCAGGAACAGGTGGTGTTTGAGAGCTTTTCTGAATAACGTTAGATTCGAGATGGCTCGGATTTCAGCTGGGAGGGCATTCCAGGCCATAGGTGCAAAAATGGAGAAGGCTCTACTGGCTGTTGTTTTTGTACATTTTATCAACAATTTAGGGACTTCAAGTGTATTCATCAATGTAGATCTGGTTCTATTGACTGGGGTGCTGTGGAGAAGTTTACTGATGGGCGTGGGGGGCTGGTTCTTGAGGGCTTTGAATGTCAGGACTAGAGTCTTGTAATGGATTCTAGCCTGCAGCGGAAACCAGTGTAGGTTCTTCAGGACTGGCGTTATGTGGTCTGACCTTGAAAGTCCTACCAGTACCCTCGCAGCTGAGTTCATGGCAAGTCGGAGCGGGCTTAGAGTCGACTGTGGAAGTCCATGTAGGATGATGTTAGCAAAGTCGAGATGTGGGATAACTAAGGCTTGGAAGATTGATCGGTAGTCAGAGAAGTCAAGTAGTGGGCGGACATGACGTAGTGATCGGATCTTGTGATATATTGCTTTTGTGGTGTTTTTGACATGTGCTGACATGTCTAGCCGCTGGTCAAGAGTAATGCCTAGATAGCAAATTGTGGGTTTGACCTTCAGTTCAGTATTGTTGACTTGTAGTGAGGGAGGTGGCGTGAACCTCTGGTTTCTCATGACGAATAGAACATCCATTTTACTGTGGTTAATTCGTAGATTTTGAGAGAGGAGCCAATCTGCCACCACTTCAAAGCATCTTAGTATTGGGGAGAAGTCAGGTTGATCAGTCTTGAAAGGTGTGTATATGAGGATGTCATCTGCATAGGCAAGGCATTGGACATTGAAGGAGCGGATTAAAGCACAGATGGGCTGCCTGTAGATGTTAAACATTAATGCAGATAGGGATGAGCCCTGCGGTACACCTTGCTTCAGTGGAAATGGCTGATGTCGTGGAGCCTGCTCTGACTTGTTGCCATCTGTTGCACAAATAAGATTTACACCAGGCTAGTGCTGAGCCTTGTATCCCTTTTTCTTTGAGGCGAAGTAAAAGTGTCTCGTGGTTCACTGAGTCAAAAGCGGCTGCTATGTCCAAGAAGACGAGGACAAATCCTTGGTGGATGTTGTCAAGTCCTGTGACTAGGTTGTTGAAGAGGGTTGTAAGGATGGTGTCAACGCCGTGTTCTTCTCTAAAGCTGTGTTGGGATGGGTCCAGTGGTGCTTCAGTGTCGACATGGTGTTGGATTTGTCACTGGACTACCTTCTCAATGATTTTGGCAAGCAGTGGGATGCTCGAAATTGGTCTGAAGGACTCAACTTTAGATGGGTCGAGTCTGCTATTTTTTAACAGAGGGCGGATTGATGTGTATTTTAAGCTTTGAGGGAAGGACCCTGTTGAGAGGGATTGGTTCAAGATTCTGCATATGGTTGGACTGAGGTCATGGCGCAACTCTTTTAATCCAGCTTGCAGGGCAAGGATCGTTAGGAGCAGTGGTGAGGTTAATAGAAGAGATAATATCGACAATCTCTTCATTGGATACCTTGGAGAATTTCAGCAGAGAGGTTGGTTGGGAGGACCCATGCGGGGTGGAGAAGGATATGCTGGATGCATTCATATTGGTCTGGATCATTATTTAATCATCTTCGATTGTAGGTAGTTGGAATAGTCTTGTGGCTGGGGCATGGGTGGTTGGGCTAGTGCTGGATCGCCTGTTAGGGACTTTACAATATTGAATAGGTCATGTGGTTTGTTCAATGATCGTTTTAGTAATTCTGAATGGTACTGTTTTCTTTTTTGCATGTTTTTTTCTCGGTGTATTTGAAGGTGAGCAGAGTATGCACAGAGTGCCTCGGAGGTCCGGGTGTGGCGCCACTGTCTCTCGAGCTTGCGTAGGTTGAGAAGTGATGCTTGCAGATCCTGGGAGTACCATGGTGCGTGTTCCCATTTTGCTGAGTTCTTGTTGTTGGATGGGAGGCAGGCAGCAGCTCTGAGGGCGTCATCCCAGTTGGACACCAATTCGTCTGGATCAAGGGATTCGTTGTCAAGGAGAGGTAGGATATTCTTGAGGGCCTTATCCTTAACAAGGGGTCGAAAGCGCGTTGTTATAATTCTAGGAGGGGCACATGTTTTATTGCTGAAATTGCTGAGGTAGTTGGTGGGTATATGGAATAGGAGTAGATGATGGTCAGACCAGGGTACAGGTGTTATGGAGAGCAGCAGGCTGTGGGTTGAGTTGATAGCAGTCTGAGGGGCGAAGATCAGGTCCAGTTTACCAGCCCTGCTATTAAAGTTTGGATTATGGCTAAGGTATTTATATATATTTAAAACTCCCTCTGGGAGTATGGGCTAAGGAGCTTTTAAGAGCCTGCCTGGAGGTGAGGCAGGTGGGAGGGCCCTCGGAATCTAGCTCCTCTGGAAGGAGGAGTTAGGATAATGAAGAGCGAGGATGACTGGGGTATTAAACTCCAGGGATTATGGTAATAAGGGTCTCTGGTGGCAAGCTACTCTACCGTGGAGTAATAGACAAGGTGGGGGGGGGGGGGGAGCTAGCCCAGCATGGACAAATTACCAGTAATGCAGCTACCCAGCCTGGATAGCAGAAAATCAGTAAATCCTGGGAAGGGCCAGATACTATACCAGAGGAGAGAAACTGGAAAAGGCTGGTCCACCCAGGAGCCATTGGAAGGTACTGATGAGATTTGAGTGGTTTTGAGAGATGCACTGGAAATTGATGCTGCAAAGAATGGGGAATATTTGAGTGTAAATAGTTACAAATCTGCACTTTATAGAGACTGTAAATAGCCTGGTGCCTCCAGAGACAAGAGACTTTAAATCCAGTAGCCTGGTACCTCCAGAGACATTCTCATGTAAATAATCCAGACATCTCTAAACCTATTCAGTTTCTTGGTACAAGACTAGGATATCTCCTGGGAAACCTATTTTGCTCTCAGACAGCAGTTTATTCTCTTTTTCAGGCAAATAAGACATTGTCTGAGGTTGATTCTGAATCTGATTTCTCACTTTACTGTAATTTCATCAAATTCAATGACATGTCAGCTCCGTCTGCGATAACTTTCAAACAAGTAGACCAATAATTTGTTCACATAGTTTGTTGTCATTCTTTTAATACCGGGGATAGTAGGGCACTAACGTCCATAGATTGTACAAAGTCCTGGAGGCTAGCATTTCTGAGCATGTGTAGGTAGCCCAACTCCCCAGCCCGCTCCTAGCCAGCCCAGTGTATCCCGAGCTGCGGCTAGGTGGCAGCATCTGGTTGCGAAGCCGACCTCATCCTGGAGAGGTGGGTGGGACTGTGTGGCTGATTTATCCTGCTGTTCACAGAGAACTCCCATTACAGGTAGGTAACCTTGCTTTCTCTATGGACAAGCAGGATGCATCAGCCAGCCTGGTGCCTCCTTAGCTGCGCCTCGCGCGCGTTGTGATAGATGAGGTAGGTGAGAGAAGGTTCTGAGTTTGGTTTAAGGCTTTTATTGCGGTTGCAGCAGTAACCAACAGAACAGTTCTGAACAGTGAGCAATCAGTGTGGAATATAGAAATACAGAACAATGAACAGTTAGCGTTGCCAACAGTTGAACAAAGTAGAAAACTTGAACATGCTTTTTTTTTTTTTCTTAACAGTCGGCAGTCCAACTGTAAGGTCGAACAGTGCAAATGAATAATCTTCATGCAAATGGGTTGAACAGTGTAAACAAAATCTTAATGCAAACAATCTTTTGGCGAAACTGTGGTTGCCGCGAGTGTGGACCACTGATCCTGTTCAATCGGCCGGGGGGGGGGGGGTGCGTTTCCCCTGGTCCTGTTGTGGCATTGTGAGCATCGCTCAGCCAAAGGCACTGTCTGATTGTGCCTCAAGGTCCAGAAAGTAGTGTCTCTGGAAGGTGTGTACAGAAGACCAGGTGACAGCCTTGCAGATGTCTGTCACTGGCATGGATTGTAGGTTTGCAATGGTGGCAGTCTGCATGCGGAGTTGGTGGGCTCCAACCTTGGTCCCCGTCTGAGTCCCCACCAGGTCATGATAGTAGGCGATGTAGTCTGAAATCCATTTTAACAGAATCCGTTTTGTGACCGGGCATCCCGGCTTGTTTGGGTCAAAGGACACAAAGAGTTGCGTACCTTGCCTCACGGTCTCTGTTCTGTGCAGGAATGTGCAAAAGGCCCTGACACAATCAAGGGTATGCAGTCACCATTCCTTCACCGAGGCATGGAGTGCTGGGAAGAAGGTTGGCAGATCAATAGCCTGGTTGATGTGGAAGGCAGAGACTACTTTTGGGATGAACTTCGGGTGAGTGCGGAGGGTGGCACAATCCTGGTGGAGTTGTGTGTATGGTGGGTGAACCACGAGGGACTGCAGTTCACTAATTTTCCTGGCAGATGTGATCACGATCAGGAAGAGGGTCTTCCAGGAGACATACTTCATGGCTGTGGATTGCTGGGGCTTGAAGGGCTCCTGCGTTAGCTGGTGGAGGATGATGTTGAGGTCCCAGGGAGGGGTAGGGGCCTGCACAGCGGGTTGCAGGTTTGCTAAGCCCTTCATGAAGCGGGTGATGAGTGGCAGCTTGGCGATGGACTCTTCGGCCATGGTGTCATGGAAGGTCACTATGGCCGAGAGGTATACTCATTTGGACTGTGTCTTTAGGTCACTGTTGAGGAGTTAGGTGTATCGGAGGACCTATGCACCCTGGCACATTTGCAAGAGCGTGAAAGGGTATGTTTATGTTTATGTTTATGTTTATTTGAATTTGATATACCGCTCAGGCCGAAGCATTAGAGCGGTTTACAATAATATATCATTTGTGGAAATATGAAAGGAACGCCATTTGTAAGATAGGAAAGAGTAGAGGACAGAAACAGTCAAAAGGATAGGCAAAGAAAAGAAAGGGAACAGCCCAAGATTCATAGGACTATCTGAGCAGTGGTGCCACTGGCTGAGAAAATGCTCTGTGCCAGGGAGATGATCTTGGATGCCTGCTGTGCGGGGAGAAATGCTTTTGAGGAGGTGGTGTCGATGTCTGCCCCGATGAATTCTAGACGTTGGCTGGGGTTTATGTGGGACTTCTGGTAATTCATCATGAACCCCAGGGAGGACAGTAGACTGATGGTCGTCTGGATTGCTATCCATGTCTCTTGGGCTGAAGGTGCTGAAAGAAACCAGTTGTCAAGGTAGGGGAAGGCATGGGAGGCCTGTTTGCGGAAGTGTGCCATAGCGAGAGCTACACATTTCATGAACACTTGCAGGGGCGGCAACCGACTGAAAGAGAGGACTCGGTATTGAAAGTGGATGCCCAACACCTTGAAGCAGAGGTATTTTCTGTGCATCCTGTGCATGGGGATGTGCGTGAAGGCATCCTGTAGGTCCAAGGAGGCAAGCCAGTCCCCTGTCAGTATAAGTAGGATGGAGCTGAGAAAATACATTCTGAATTTCTCCTTGAGAATGAATCTGTTTAATTTCCTGAGATTGAGGATGAATTGTACCCCTCCAGACTTCTTGGGAATGAGGAAGCATCTGGAGTAGAATCCAGTGTTGAGTTCATCTGCTGGGGCGTGTTCTATCGCTTGCATCGATAGTAGATGTATTAATTCTGCCGTCATTGCAGGTGCCAGGTGTGGCAGAATGTTGCTGATGGGGCATGAGCATTGGCAGGGGAGGAAGAGGAATCGGATGCGGTAACCCTCACTGATAATTTGTAGGACCCAGTTGTCAGATGTGAATATTCCCAGGTCTGTGAAAAGGCAGTTAGGCCTGACTGGAAAGCTGGCCCGCCCTGTCATGTCAAAAGGTGGGTTTGCTCTTTCTGAAAGGAGGAGCGGGTTGTTTCTTTTGTTTCCATTCCCTCTGGTTGTGCTTTTGGTGATATGGTGCCCCTGTATGAGTGATGCTTGTATTGTGGGGCCTGCCACTTGAGGTGGGGATTGTGCTTTTTGGAGGAGTAGTATAGCTTCTGGCTTTGGTACTGTACCTTGTGGGTGCTGGTGTGGTGCTCAAAGCTGTCCTCTGCGAGCATCTGGAAAGTGGTGCAGTATTCTTTCATGATGTTCACGGTGTCGTTAACCTTGTCACCAAAGAAGGGTATTGCCTGAGGAGGGGGCATCCGCGATATGGTCATCTCGCAGGCCCAATGTTGGTGTCATCCCAAAGGCCTGATGCCCTTAGCCAGATCCATTGCCTGGGGGAGATGGCGGTGCCAGTGGTCTGGAAGGTAGTGTCAAAGGTGTCAAACGCTGTGCTGACAAGGTGTTTGCTGCATTCAGTGAGGTCCGTAAGGGTGGCTGAAGTTGCTACCTGTGCCTCCTGGGGAAGTGCCGCGATTGTATTCCTCAGGTTCCCCATCAAAACATCCTGAAATATAGGATATGTTGAAAATGGTGTGCCACTATCCTAGCGCTGAGCAGGGTTCCTTGGAAGACTTTCTTTCCTATATCGTCCAAGAGTTTGGGGTCATGGCATGGTGGGTTGTTGGCATGTGTGTGTGGTGATCTTCTTTCTCATTTCAAGGCTGACAACACCACAGTGGACTGGTGCGGGAGCTAGGCCTTCCCAAACCCAGGTGCCGGCCAGACCTGATACTTGTCATCTAATTTTTGGAAGTAGGCTTATCCTGACGCTGGCATCTGCCATAACTGGTTTTGGTTTTCTAGCAGCCTCTGGTGTATTGGGATAGTCACAGTGGGTGAATTCAGGTATTTTAGCACTTTGGGGTCCTTGAACTCGGAAGTGTTTGCGGGCGTGAGGGCCAGTGTAGTTGCCACCTTCCTCAGGAACTTGGGGTAGGTGAGGTCTTCATGAGCTGTAGACTGCTGAGGTGGGTCTGAGGTTGTGGATCTGTCCTCGAGTCCAGCGATGGGAACGAGTCTCCCGTGGTGGCATACCCAGTGGCGACTGATCCCAGGGTTGCCGCTGCCGCTTCCTCTTCCCTGCTCTCATCTGTCAGTGGGTCCGGGATGTTGGAGGGGACATCTGTAATGGAGTAAATGGGCTGGATGTCCATTGTTTGCACCCTGTGGCTAGCTGGGTTGGCAGGTTCAGTAGATGGCTCCAGGGATGCTGGTGCACCCTGTGCAACCAGGCAAGATAGGAGCTGCAGGGTGGCGGTGTTAACCTCACTGACCTGGCCCTGCCTGGTATATCTCTTGAGATGCTGGTTGTGTGAGGAGTCCATGGAGGAGCTGGAGCTGGGTGTGTGGTGTCTCTTGCACTTGTGGTGTCTTCCTCCTGTCTTGGCTGACTTCACTATCAGTGGCGAGAGCCTTTCGCTGACTTCCTTGGCATTTTCTGTGTTGGGAGACATGCTGTGGTGAGTGCTAATGTTTTTGGATTCGGTGGAGGTTTGTGTCAGTGCCGGTGTGCTGCTGGGGAACTCTCCCATTGGCACGGTGATGTCGAACAGGGCTCTTCTTGCTTCCTTTCCTGCAGCCAATCCGGTCTCTGTGGATGGAGCCAGGAACGTGGTCAGGGCTTCGTGGAGCAGTGCAGTGATGGTGTTCTCTGTCTTCCTCATTGGCTCGGTGTCGACCAATGGAGTCGTGGGATCATTCCTTACTGTCCTGCCCTGATTGTCCTGTATGACCTGAGGGGATCTTGATCGGGCTGCCGGGGTGAGAGAAGTCTCATCAGCTGAATAGCTGGGGATGGAGGCCCGAGGGGGGGGGGG
Source organism: Ichthyophis bannanicus (assembly GCA_033557465.1). NCBI lineage: Eukaryota > Metazoa > Chordata > Amphibia > Gymnophiona > Ichthyophiidae > Ichthyophis > Ichthyophis bannanicus. Next base: position 433,562,582 of record CM066035.1, read on the forward strand.
GATACATCTTGAGTGGTGGAGGCAGAGGGAGGATCACTGGTGACCATCTGGCTGACCGCATGGACACAGGCTGCAGTGGAGGTCAGTGTGGTCTCAGCGTAGAAGTCCTGCAATGCATGCTTCCTGGATTTCCATGCCCAGGGAGATATTTTTGCACACTGGGCGCATTCTTCGACATTGTGGGAGATTCCGAGGCTCCGGACCCACAGATCATGTGTGTCCATGCAGCTCATCTTTTTGGCACAGTGTGGGCATTTTTGAACCCAGGCTTAGGCATCTTACCTTGGATAGATGAGATCTTCTTCACGGTTCTCTCTTTCAATTCTTTTCTTTCATTCAATTCTTATTAAGTGTAGTTAGGAGTGCTGTGTAGATCGTCCCGCTGGCAAGGTGGAAAAAGGAAACTCGGCTGGCTAGGGGCGGGCCGGGGGGTTGGACTACCTACACATGTTCAGAAAGACTTGCCCTTCTGAGCTCTAGAGAGCACTTCCAGGTATGACTGACACATCCTGCTTGTCCATGGAGAATCTTATCTCTGAAGATCATGTTCTTGAAGTAAAAAATGAATTGTGGGATTGCATGGAGGCTGTTTGCTATTAACTGTGTTCCTTGATGGAGTAGCAGTGGTTCTGGCTTGTCTCTCTGCCCCAAATATTAAACAGGGGAGTTTTTTTGATGAGCTCTGCGATCAAATGCTAGAGTTTAACTCTGATCCTCATCATAGGGGTTTACTTTAATATCACAAGTGACCCACGCTTTGATAACTCAGAAGGAGCAAATATGGGGCGAAGGTGCATAGAAAGAAATTAGCTAAAATGATCACACTGAGTTTGGTTGATACGTAGCATGTGAGAAACGGTGTTCACCATAATTACACCTTTTTCTTTCATGGTCATAATTACACCTTTTTCTTTCATGGTCTGAATAGATTTCAAATTTCTTTTGCAAATCCTGGATGCAGGGCTTTCTCAGATATCTTGGTTTGATCGTTGCACCGTTACTGTCAAACTTAGGGTAGCATGCCCAGACTCTGGACTATGATCCTGATGCCTTAATGATTCTTTATTCAAAAAGCCTGAGTTTTGCAGCAATTGGAGAAAATAATGGTTGACTATTATCAGCTGAATGATAGAAATATGACGACAGAAAAAGACCACATGGCCTATCTAGTCTGTCCTTCCATAACAACTACAACAGTACCCTTTTTTCCTTTAGAGTAAAAGGAAAGGAACATGTGGGAATTAAACCCACAACCTATGGTGGCTCAACGCACGTCTGTAACCACTATCCCAAACCACAAAGCACATTCTTCAGCAGTTCCTTGCTACCTTTCCTCTTGTCTTACTCTGCTCCTTCGACAGATCCCTTTTATCTGTGCCCATCTCTGCCACTGCAACTCCAGACTTTGTTCATTCTATCTTGCTGCTCCATATGCATGGAACAAAAGCTACCCGAGTCAGTGTATTGGGCTCCTTCTTTGGCCCTATTCAAGTCCAGGCTGAAGACCCACTTCTTTAGAGGCTGCACTTGGACATGATGCTCCTCATTTTCCTGTCCACTACTTGTATATCTTGCCACCCCAGTTTTGTGATTTTTTTCCTTCTTCTTGATTGTAAGCTCTGACGAGCAGGAACTGTGTCTTACATCTATATGTACAGCACTGTGTACGCCTTGTAGCGCTATTCAAATGATTAGCAGTAACAGAACCGTACTGATGGCCCACCCTTCACGAGTCCAATGGAGGACCCAAGACTCCCAGATGAGACAGCATACTTTGTCCCCAGAGAAAGACCCAGTCATCATCCAATGCAGACATCTAGTAGTCAGATGCAAGACCTACAAATGGAGAGTGTTTTGTACGACTCCTGGCTAAGGACTCAGGATGGACCAAGTTAGGATGTGCCAGGACTTAGTGTGGGAGTCAAGTGGGATGAGTTAAAGGTGGTGGTTTCCCAGAATAATATTTCTGAATTAAAAATGAATCTGTGTAGAGCAGGAGTTACAGGTTATAAACCCTAGGTAATAACTCTTATAGCAGTGAAATGTTCTCCTGAGGCATTTCTTAAATTAAAATAGAATATTCTGGGGTCGATATTCAAAAGCCCTTATATGACCAGCATCGGGTGCAGACCTTATAAGGTCTTTTAAAAAAGAAAATGCTGGCGTAGATAACTCATAACTTTCGGCTGTATAAGTTTGTATGCAGCCATAATGTTATGTGTTGCCAGTAGATGGGCTTAGAGGCAGTATGTCAGGGGAGCAGGGGCATGGCCTCAAGTTATGCAAAGGGCATTGAAATTTACCTGCTTTTCGTATAAAGTTATGCATGCATGAAATGTATAAACAGCAGGAATAATTTAAATAAATAAGATACCTGTGAAAGTTATGTGTGCATTTCAGCCTTTTCATTTAATACATAGGCTGGATGAATAGTTGCATAACTTTGTGGCTACCTTATCTGTTTAAAATTATGCATTTGCAGACACCTGCAAATTGACATATTAGTGATTACCTTCTAGTTGTGATTTGTATGAAGACAGTCATATGAAAAAAGTATTTTATGTTCAAATCTGTTTTTATTCATTTTCCACCAACAACATACAAAAACCAACAACATACAAAATAATGTGACCAATCAAGTACAAAGATCGAGGAGTGTGCGCGAAAGTAGTAATACACTGGAAACAAACCCCTTGAGAGGGTGGGGAAGGCATAAACAACCAGATCCCCAAATATTAGTATAGTATAAACCCAAACAACAGAGGACAGCGGACAGCGGGGGCCCCCAGGAGAGAGCTAGAGCATCCCCCCCTTTTCTCCCCCCCTCCCCGCCTACGCAGTGGGGCAGTCCTGGAACTAGACAATGAGGGTCAAAGTCTCAGATCCCTCTGCCCCAGGCCACCCACAGATAACCACACGCCAAAACCAAGCAACAGAGAACAGACTCGCTAAGGGTTCCATCGCAGGGGGACCTCCCACCTCACCCCACTCTCCCCCACCCCCCGGGTAACATTCAGCAACATTCCCAGCACTACCGGGACAAGCCCAGGGTGAGCTCTTCTCCCAGGCCCGTCCGCAAGCCGAGGATAGAACAGGCATCACCACCCTCGATCATTCTCGGGCACTCACACCCTTCATACTCTTCCAACCCTTCCCCCCCATCCCCCCTTCCCCCCCCCCCATTAACACATAACACTACCAACAGCCACCAGAGCAGGTTTGCTGGAAGAAACCATCCAACAAATCCGGCCTAATCATCAAGGACCGCCCATGACCCGACTACGCACTCGAAGAGGCATGAGAGAAAGATGGGATCCCCAGCCTTCCAGGAACCACTGCCAGCGCTTCGGGCGCCCAACAGCATACAGCCTATCCATGAGCAACATCTCATGAAGCTTCACTCTCCAAATACCATATGCGGGGCCAGTTGCATCCAGCCACTTCTGTAACACAGTCATACGAGCAAGCATCAGCACCAAACGTATCCAGCGCAGCGTCCCTGGGCCAAGGTCATCCATCCACGTAGCATCCCACACATCTAACACCACATTACCAGCGTTCAAGGGTAAGGGTTGCCGCACACATTTAACCAAATGGGTCACCACCTTCCCCCAGAAGATCTGAACCCGCGAACATGTCCAGAACATATGCCCCAACGTGGCCCGGGGCTCATCACACCGAGGACAGCCAGGGGTGGCGGCAAACCCCGCCCTCCACGCCCTATGCGGTGCGAAATATAGACGGCGCAATATTTTAAACTGAGCATCCCAATGGAGCACCATCACGCTCAGCGCAGGAAGGGCTGCCAAGGCGCGCAGCAGCCCCTCCGCGGTAACCACTACCCCCAATTCCTCAGCCCAAGCTCTAGCCAGTTCATCCACAGCAATCGGCTCCACTGACTCCCAAAGCATTTGATGAAGCCACGAGACCCTCACCCCCTGATCCGCCCCCCGGAGCGCCACCTCTAGAGCAGAACTATCTTCCCCCCGCAAAGCCTCACTGGGGACCCCCCGAAGATAACTACGAAGTTGCATATAGGGGAAAATATCCCACAACTCCAAAGGATACTGCCGGCAGAGCAGAGAAAAGTCCTTCACCGCCCCGGCCTGCGTAACCACCTGTTCCAAATTCTCTATCCCCATCTGCGCCCACCGTTCAAATGAATACCCCTCCAGACCTGGCAAGAAGTCATCATTTCCCCGTATAGGAAGATAGGGAGAATAACGCGCCGAAAGTCGACGTTCAGCACAAAAGAATCGCCATGCCTTCCGCACAGGGTCTAATACCACCTCATGGAGAGTTCGGTTTAGCCCCCGCACCCGCCGAGCATGAAGAAGAAACCGCGGGTGAAAGGGTCCAACCGCCCCCCGGAACAGCTCCATAGGCGAGCAATCCTCAAGATCCCATAGCCAGTCTCGCACGACACGCAATAGGCAAGCTATATTGTATTTCCGAATGTCCGGGAGGCCTAGGCCTCCTAAGGATCGGGGTTGCTGTAAGACTACCAGGCGTACCCTGGGCTTCCGCCCCTGCCAAAGAAAGCGATTGAGAAGAACTTGCAACTTCCGAAGATCAGTGCGTTTTAGGAACAATGGGAGAAGCTGTAGCATATATAGAATCTTAGGAAACAGAGCCATCTTATACAGTGCCACCCGACCCCCCAGGGATAACGGTAAGTCCCGCCATTTATCCACAGCAACCAAAATGGCGTCAACTAGTTTAGAGACATTGAGAGGGTAAAGGTCCCGCAGGTTCGCCGGCAAATAAATACCCAGGTACTTGAAATGACCCGCAGCCCACTTCAATGGAAATTCGCCGTTCTAGCCCCGTTGAGCCGCAGAACCCAACAGCATTGCCTCGGATTTGTCCAAGTTCAGTCGGAACCCCGAGGGCACCCCATACTCCTTAATAAGTTGCAACAAGTGGGGCAACCCCTCCCTAGGACTACCCAGATGTACAAGTAAGTCATCGGCGAAAGCCGCGACCCGAACCTCTGCTTTCCCCATAGCGACGCCCCGGAACCCCGTGGCGGTCCGGATCCAAATCAACAAGGGCTCCAACGTCAAAACAAATAAGAGCGGAGAAAGTGGACAGCCCTGATGAGTACCCTTCTGAATGTTGAACGCCTCTGACATGTTGCCATTCACCATAAGAGCCCCCGTTGGCTCAGCCTACAATAGGCGGACCACATCCACAAAGAAACCAGAGAATCCCATCGCTTCCAAAGTCTGGTACATGAAGCCCCAGTTGACCCTGTCGAACGCTTTCTCGGCGTCGAAGCTAATAAGCATGGAGCCATGCTCTGCCAATTGCCCTGCACACATAGAGAGCAAAATTCTCTGCACACTGAAGGCAGCGTGATGGCCCCGCTCAAAGCCCACCTGGTCCCTATGAATCAAATCCGGCAAGAACCGTGCTAACCGATCCGCCATAATTTTGGCCAATAGCTTAATATCGACATTGAGAAGCGAAATAGGACGATACGAGCCAGGCAAAAGCGGATCTCGCCTGGGCTTTGGCAATATGGTGATCAATGCCTTGTTTGCTTCAAAGGGGAACCTCCCCAGCTTAACCAAATCCTCAAAATAACCCACAAGGGGTGCCACAACAACATCACCCATGACCTTGTAAAACTCACTCCGATAGCGATCAACCCCGGGGGCCCTGCCCATCTTTAAATGCTTGATCCCCTCCTGCACCTCCTGCCCCGATAACGGCTGGCTAAGAGCCTGCCGACCCTCCTCACTAAGCTTCGGCAAAAGACAATCTTTGAGAAAGTCCCGACCCGCCATTTCCTGATCCCCTTCCCCCGTGTAAAGTTGCCTGAAAAAATCAGTAAATACTGCCTCAACATCCACGTCTCCCTGCCTAAGGGTCCCATCTGCATGCCGAATAGCCCCAATGGTTCGTGTCCTCCCAGCAGGCCTCACCAAGGAGGACAACAATCTACTGGCCTTATTCCCATGTTGATATAGCTTGTAACGGTAGTACAACAGTGATTTTTGTGCTCTCCGATGGAGAAGCAGCTCCAAATCCATCTGAAGCTCCCGCAGCTTACGTTGGTTCTCCGCGGTCCGGCATCCAGCCACCAGTCGCCGTGCTTTCCCCAAATCCCGTTCCAAGCGAAGGATCTGCTGGTTCAACTGCTTGCGCCGCAGACTAGTGTAGCTGATAATGCCTCCTCTCAAGACAGCCTTGCCAACTTCCCAAAAGAGGGCAGGGGAGATCCCAGGTTGGTCATTAAGGGCCGCGTAATCCCTCCAACGGTCCCGGAGATATTGCTGAAACTGTGCGTCTCCGCAAAGTTCCAGGGGATATCGCCAGAGCCGGCCCCGACCAGGATTACAGTCTCGTATTTCTAATATCACCATCGCATGGTCTGAAAGGACCCACCTCTGCACACTGAATCCGACTGAATAATGAAGCCGAGATCAGAAAATAGTCAATTCGGGACCATGAGCCATGCGCCCTAGACTGATGAGTGTATTCCCGCTCTCCCGGGTGTAAAGTCCGCCAGATATCCAAAAGCTGGTGTCCCTCGCACAACCCCCACAAGCGCCGGTGGGTCCGCTGGTTCTGACCCCCAGCTGGCCCAGAACGATCCATACATACATCCAACACTTCGTTAAAGTCACCCCCTAGAATAACCTGATAGCCAGTGGTGTCCGCCAAGATCCTGGTAAGAGCCTGAAAGAATCGGGCCTCATACACATTAGGTGCATAGACCGAGCAAAGAGCCACTTTCATACCCGCCAGCAGCCCCCACACACAAACATACCTGCCATCTGAGTCAATGTCCACTCGCTCTTCCACCCAGTTCACTGAGCTAGTGATTAGGATAGCCACCCCCCGTTTCTTCCCTATCGCCGGGGATCCATAAACCTTGGTAACATGACCTTTACATAGCTTCTCATGCTCAGCAGCAGACTGGTGCGTCTCCTGTAGCATAACCACCCCGATCCGTTTACGTTTCAAAAGCTGGATCACTTTATATCGCTTTATCGGGGAGCCGAGGCCACAAACATTCCATGATGCTATCTTAGTACCAGCATTCATTGCTTACTGTGTCAAGAAGCCACCAAGAAGCACCGAACCAATGTTCCAGAAGGTGGAGACCCCCCCAGCCTAGGGTCCCCCCCACCAGCCACAACCAAATCTCCCAGAACTTCCATACCCACACACACACATGCTCAAACAGCCACCAACCTTCCCCAGCAAACCCAGCACATCCGATACAAACCCCTCCCCCCACCCACACTAGACCAACCTCCCCCCATCTGCCCACCTCATACCGTCCCAGCCCCCCCTGAACCCAACAAGTCCCCGCTCCCCCCCTACCTCCCCCCACACCCCCAACCTGCTCCAACCACCAGCCCTTCTCTACCACTGGCCACTCCATGACCTCCGAAGCATGTAGAACCCCCCCCCCCGGGTATATCAGGAATACATCCCCACCTTCCCAGACTGTGCAGGGGCCCCTCCACATTCCCACTCCCCCGCCCCGTTGTCCAGTCGAGCGACCCTTAGCACGTAAAATATACAAAAGATATGAACAAACCCCAGGGGCGCAGCACTGCAACGCCTAGGCCACTGTACATCAGGATTCAACACATGTAAAGCATACAGTAAAACAGGCTTAAACAAATAGTACACAATCACCATTCTACAGGCTACTGCCCCCCTTCCCTCCCTCCTGTAGGGGCACCAAGCCTCGAGCTAAGCGGACTCCCACCAAGCCCACGGAGTACCATCAAAGATACACCCAAAGCCTAGGGAACCCGCAGCCCAAACAGCGAGATACTCCACAATGAGGGAGACTAGCTCCGTCCACTGCAGGACAGGTAACACGGTCCAATAGACCCCGTAGGCCCCCAGGTGGTCGCAGCCATGGGAAGCACGCACAGCGGCCCACCCTCCAATCTCCATCCTCCAGGAGCCACCGTGAGCGCTATCCCCCATGCACCGCGCTAGGCACGGCCATAACCCAGCCCGGCTGGCCAGACCCCCGTAATAAACAAAAACCAGGAAGTATTAGAGGGGAAAGGAACCGGCCACCTCCAAGCCTGCACAAAGAAAAACCAAAAGGCCACAAATGAAGAAACAATTAGCAAAATACTCAGGCAAATAATAAACCCCACAAGAAGTAGGACAAATAAAAACCAAGAAAAACAGTTAAGAGGGCAAAGGGAAAACCAGCGAAAAAACCAAAACAAAAACCTCATATAGTGGGGAGAAGAGAAAGAAAAAAGGGGGAAAGAGGAGAAAAAAAAAGGAAGGAGAGACTCCTCCGGGGCCATATGCGCCCGGGGACTGCCCCATCGCCACCACCAAAATCATAGAGGGCTAGAGTCCAAGGTCCCAGTTAGCAAATTAGAGATGGTAGTAAGGGTAACTGCAGATAACTCAACCAAAGGAGTTCCTCCAGCTCAGCCCAAGCCATTACAATAATCCATGGCTGCCTCAGGCGTAGAGAATGTCCGTCAGCCTCCTTCGCAGTCGACGCGCAGGGTCGCTGGGTAGGCCATTGTGAAGCGCAGTCCCCGCTCTACCAGCCGACCGCAGACATCCTTGAATGCTTGACGATGCAGTGAAACCCCAGCAGAATAATCTTGAAAGATCAGTATCTTGCAGGCCTCACCCCCGGAACGCCGCTTCTGTCTCGAGGCTCGCAAAACTCCCTCCTCCTGGGAAGCGCAGGAAACGCGCAATCACCGCCCTGGGCCTATTATCCCCAGGCCTGTAGGGCCCCAGCCGATGTACTCTCTCCAAGACTATGGCTCCCAGCTCCGCTTCCAAAGGTAAATTGGCAGGCAACCACCTCTCCAGATAGTGCTGAAGATCTTTTTCCTGCACCGATTCCTCTATTCCGATAAAGCGGAGGTTGTTTCGCCGGCTCCTGTTTTCGAGGTCCTCCAGTTTCTCCTCATGTCTGGCCAGGGCCTCCTCTAGCTTCTTGATTCGGGCCGCATCCTGCACGCACGTGTCCTCGAGAGAGCCAATATGGTGCTCCACCTGCTCCACACGGCTGGTAAAATTGGCTACCGCCTGAGCCACCGCGGTAATTTGTGAAGCTAAGCCTCCAAGGCGGCCCTCCAGGGCCTCCACTACGGCCTTCGAAACCTCTGCCACCATCGTCGGCGCGGCCACCATCAACTGCCCATTAGGAGCTCCGTCTGCCATCTTTATGTCTCCTCCTCGAGGCCGCTCTCGGGGGGAGGTTTTTGTTGCCATAAGATCACTGTCCCCCCTAAGATCACGGGATCAGGCGCCCCCAGCGAAGATATATGCTCACCCCCACTCCGGTAGAAATTCAACGTTTAATAGCAGGTTAGATAACCGGGGGGGGGGGGGGGGGGGGGTGGGTGCGGGCTCCGGAGCTAAGCAGGAGACATCCTACTCAGCCCACCATGTCACCGGAAGTCTGAAAAAAGTATTTAAAATTCCACCAGAAGTCATCAAGTGATGATTTTTTCTAACCAAGTTAAGTAGTCAGAATACGTAGTCACATCAGCTAAGAGAAAGATTTTCATCCATTTAGTTTGACAGCTTTCTGGTTGCCATCAGTAATGTAATTTTACTCAGTGCCATGGTCTATTAACCTCTCTGCTAATGTTACATGCTGTTATTCCCTGTTTCTCTTAGAATGATAAAGAGATACCACATACACAACCTTCCTAGGTGTATATTTCCTAACTTGGCTCTTCTTACAGTGAAATCACCCTTCTTAACATAAACAAAGGCCACTCTCCCTTCTGTATTTTTAAGGTAAGCTCTTTTGGATCTAAATCATAGTAGAACTAACACTGTTGCCTGCCCCGTGCTAACAAGAAATGACAGCAGCATCAAAATCTGAAAATTTGCAGCTTAAAGAGTATTTTTGTCTGAACACAGCTACAAAATAGTTCTTAATACTCTTCATCCCACAGCTGCCACGTTCTTGAAGGTTTCACTCACTGTATCGCAGGGCTCCTGTGGGTTGCCCAGCAACAGATTAATGTGCCGAAAACTCTACAATTTAAGACGATGAGGGTGCTCGTTTAGCAAAGCATGAAACAGCTTAAAGATGAAATTTTAAAACTGGGATCATTTTACATTCATTTAGGTTCCATACCACGAAAGCCAGAGTACACAGAGCTTAGTGATGCTTGTCTGCAGGAAAAGTAAACTTTAAGAGCTGCGTTATATGTTCAGGGAGAAAAGCTGCTAAAATGTTTGTGTCCAGATGGAAAACAAAATCGTGGCTCTTCCTTGCAAAGCTTTAAGTAGAATAAATGCTCTTTTGTATGCTATCTGTTTTGTTTACATTAGTGGAGAAACTAAGTCTATACAGCATTCTTCTTTTATCTTATCCTGAGCTGTTGAATATATGGCGTACCATAATCCACCATGTAGTAGCATATTCCCCCTAAGGACATAAGACGATCACCATCTTGGCATTGCAAAGCTGTCGAGTTTCTTCATGTTTGTCTCTCTAATCCTTCATTGATTTACAGATTATGCATTTTGTAAACTGTCCTTGATGGTCCTTTTAACCAACGGAAACCAGTTTTACTGCTGGCATGTACGTTATTTGAGAAATATGGCGTTGCTGTTGGTTACCATCACTGCTTGAAACAAATGTTGCTGTTTCATAGATAAAAATCTGATGGACCAGGCAGGTTGATCACACCTAATAGAAAATGAGACATCAGGAACAACATTTTTTTAAAATAAAATTTCCAGAAAATTAACAGAAAATTGAAGAAAACTTCCAGAAAATAAAAGGCTATGTTTATGGCTGTAATCTGTATATAAAGTGACACCTGTGGCTGCCACCTAAAGCAACTAAACATACAGTTATGGCTTCCTTGCAGTTCAAATTCTTAATGTCCAATATCTCCTAAAAAAGTGGCCAGTGAAATGGCTTTGGACTATATATGCACACATATTTGCCGCATAAAAAAATCAAATAAAACAAGACCAATTAAAAAAGGAAATATAGAAAATTGTATAAAAACTGGGACATTGCCAGACCATGAATATTAATGATCAAAAGAGACTACCCTAATCCCCACCTATATACTCTAAAGTTTAAGGAGATTATAAATTCTACCTGAATAACCTGTGGAGTGGAGGAGTAGCCTAGTGGTTAGAGCAACTGCCTAGTACCCAGAAGATCAAGGGTTCAATTCCCACTGGCACTCCTTGTGACTTTGGGCAAGTCACTTTACCCTCCATTGCCGCAGAAGAAAAGGCTGGCAATCTACTTCCAGTGATATATTGCCAAGAAAACCCAGAGGTAGCTGGGTCTCTATGAGTCAACACTTGACTTGATGGCACTAAAAAAACCTAAATCTGTTTCAAAAGACCACAAATTTTTTTTTGGATCATTTGCCTTGAGAGATTATTCCCTCCTGTAGCAAACCCTCTGTTTTTGTCTTTTATAGAAGGAAACCTCCCTCTTCTAGTACTCCAACGGATGACACAAAACCTATTCACAGATGTACTTATTTGAAGCGGCACCAAAAAGTCCGTGATTCCAACGCTGTCTCAAACTCTGCTTGATGGCAGCTGCTGTGACCAATAATCGTGTTCAGAGAACCAAATGGTTCTTCCAACAACTTCAGCTTATCATGTCGTTCGTTTGCACTGCAGTATCAGAGGACTCTGTTTCTGACTTATCTTAGTCCACTTGCTATACACAATGCTGTGTTTCAGGCCACCGAAAACTCCCGGCCCTTCCTTATGCGTGCTGCGTAAACTGTTGGTAGTTTGCCCTAATTTTATTGGCCCTTGCTTTAAAAGTCCTAACAGGACTTGCTCAGGTATTGGCTATCAGCAATGAACCAGGTGCTGTTCTACTCAAATCAGACTCCACTAATCCAATTCCATGTTTAAACCTGTTGGGGATATGGATCCCAGTCTATATATCCATGCTTGCTCAAGATATTGTAAGCGGGAAATACAATCACCTCCTCTATCATTAATAGGAACATAATCCAAAATTCGCCATCTTAAATCAGCCATCTTAAATCAGGTAGAATTTATAATATCCTTAAATTTTAGAGACCATGATTATTGGCACCCTTATAAACAATTCAAATCAGTTTGAACAGAAGAACTACATTCCCATTGCAGTAAAAGTAGATGAACTTGTGATCAATTGTCAGTACTCACATGACTTAAATCAACCAATAAATGATGGATCTAATGTTTAAATTGGCCGCCTTCACTCTCTGTTCCATTTTCACAATGATGAAGACAAAGGAGCTGCCTGAGACCATCAGAAAAGCCATTATCACCAAACATCAAACTTCAAAGGGGTACAAGACCATCTCAAAAGACCTTGGGATTCCTGTGTTTACAGTTCTCTGTTCATGGAAGTTTTCTGTTCATGGAACTATCAAGAACCTCCCAGGATGTGGTGGAATGAGGACAATTAATCCAAGAAGTCTTTGAAGATTAGTGCAAATTGTTGGAAAAACACCACACTAGCATTCAAAGAGCTTAATGCTGACCTGGAGCAATCTGGAGTGGTGGTATCAACACGCACCATACGCCATGCACTAAACAAAGAACTTCATGGGTGAAGACCAAGGAGGAACTATTAGGGCCCACTGCTCAAAGAAAGACATAAAAAGTCATGCCTGATCTTTGCCCAAACCCACCTTGAGAAACCACAATCCTTTTGGGAAACTGTTCTGTGGACAGATGAAACCAAACTTGAGCTCTTTGGCAATGCAGACCAGTGATACATTTCCAGGCGAAGAAATTAAGCTTATAAGGAAAAAAGCACCCTTCCTACAGTTAAATATGGTGGAAGTTCCATAATGTTGTGGGACTGTCTTGCTGCCTCAGGAACTGGAAGCCTGGAACATATCAAAGGAAAGATGAAGTCAGAGGACTACCAAGTTATTTTGGAGAAAAATGTGCTACCTAGTGTTAGAAAGCTAGGTTGGGGACAAAGGTCATGGGTTCTCCAAATTTACATCCAAAAGTACAAAAGAATGGTTAAAAAGGAACAAATGAACTGTTTTAAACTGGCCAGCAATGAGTCCTGATCTCAATCCAATCGAGAACCTTTGGAAAGAGCTCATATCTGCCATGGGTGAAAGGAATCCTGAAAACATTCATGAGCTGGAACAAATTACAGTTGAAGAGTGGGAGAAAATACCAGCAGACAGATGTAAAACTTATAGATGACTAGAAGAAACATTTCGGAGGCTATCATCACTTCCAATGGTTGTGCAACCAAATATTAGTGAAATGTTCCATTAATCCTGTCAGGTCATATTTTGTTTTTTTCTCAGAAATTGCTATGTCTAAGTTGCACAGACACTTCTTTTTTGTTGTATACCTTTGAACATACTATTAACATATTATGATGACATACAGTTGGAATATTTTCAATTATTTCTCAAGATACTGTACGCAATATACCTAAAATGCAAGTGTGCCAATAATGTTGACCACAACTGTATTATCAGGGATATGCAGCCCATCCTGGACCATTATGCCACCCTCTTACAGGGCTTGGTTGGTAGCTCTATCCCTGACTTGCCAACAGTTCCTCAAACGGCACTCACCAGCAACCAGAAATTGCACAACAATGACACAAACTCAGGAACCAGGCCCTGATACAAACCCAAATGCCAGCTCTGTCTCCATATCTTCCCAATTAACAGGATTACAGGACCCAAGAACATTGACTGACAACTAGGGCTCATTCTCTTACTCTTCCTTTGATGTAATATATGCCATCAACTGATAACAATGTTCCCCTTCTATTTACATAGTGCAAGCAAGTCAGTCCCTAAGAAAAGGTACATGAACACACATCTGAAAATAGTAGAAACATCTCAGGAGTAATTTCTCCAAATGGGTTAGTTTTGCACATACCATGACAGTCATGAACCTCGCTCCTAAACCCCAGTCTGTGTGGAGTAGGATCTCAGTTTCTGAAATTTGCTGCTTAAGCTCAGTATAGTACTTGCATTATACCAAAGAGAGCCGCCTTCTGGAATTCATAACTTGTATGGGTAATTTATCAGGGTGTGCTTGGAAATTACTCTTAATGGATTCTGTGGCACTCAAAACAATGGGAAATAACTCAGTATCTTTTTGCCACATTTTCTTGGTCTCTAACTGCATTTCCTAGTACTTTAAGAGCTTCTGCCTCTCAATGCGATACACAGAATAGTCATTTGGTTCCCACATCTCTTTAATCAATGATGCTATGGTGTTTCTCCTTTACCACTATATCTGGCTTCCTTGCATCCAGCTTTTTATCAGTTGGAATAGGAGTATCTCAAGTGATCATAACCTCTCCATTCTCCATAATTCTCTTAGGGTCATGATCCCAGTGCTTTTCCGGGACAGTGATGTTGTAGTGTTTACAGAGTTTCCAATGAATGAGATGCTCTACTTAATTGTGCCTTTCTGTATAGAATTTGTCTGCCATCGGAACTTCACAACCAGCTATGAGGTGAATCACTGTTTCTTGCTCTGTATAACATATCCTACATGTCTGTTTGGCCAGGATTTCTGTGCTTGCTGTAAACCATCTTGCTGTAATTTGATATCATGGGCTACATAGCCATTCATGTGCCTGGTCTTGATCGACAAAGGATTCCTGGAGTAATATGGTATTTGTGTATTTGCCACTGTATTTATGTATTTGCCACTTGTTTTTCCTTGTTTTGCAAATTCTGTTGCTTCTTTCCCTGTGTGTTCTTGTTGGATGCTCTCTGTCTAACCTTATGTTTCCAATATTTCTTTAAAGAAACTTCAGAGGGGCACCCTGGAGTGAAACGATTGAATTGGAACTTATCAAGATACTGTCACCTTGAATAAAGACAATGACTTCATTGCCCTCTACACGTATCAGTGGACTTAACTCTTATCAGATTATCTTGTCATTGGTTTCTTTTGCCACCACAGTTGTCAGTCAGTCTAATTATGCTGTTATTATTACCCCCTTTTCCATACCCTTCTTGCACTTCTCAATATCTTCTCTGTACTCTGTATCCTTTCTTTCCACTCCTTTTTACCAAATCCATTTCATTTTCATTGGACTACATTTCTTGCTTCTCACAGTGGATTGACCTCAAAAGCTCATGCCTCAGTAAATCAGTAATTCTAAGATTAGCCTCTTTGTCAAAATTGGTTTAGCACATTTCCTGTAAATTGTATGCCAAAACATAGCATGGAGAGAAAACATATAACCATGATATCTAAGTGACTTGTTCAAAGTCGTATGCAAGGCAGGTTTATTGCATAGTTAAAGTAGGCACGTGCCTAAGGTCCAAAGTGAATAGGGGACCCAGAGACCTGCAAGTATCCCATCTGAGAATGGTAAACCTTTAACAGATGTGGAATACTTGAGGCCAGAATAGAGTTGCCAAATGACGACTTTAATTAAGTAGTCCAGTGAATGGCAGAACCTTTAAATCAGCAATATAATTGACAGTAATCTACTTATGATTTGTATTCCTAGCAGTAGATGTGTGCTATTCCCCTATTCCCCATCTATATGGCTCCATTTCCTTCCCAGGTCCCTTGGATCCATATCTGTTGTAAGTGCAAAGAACGACTTAATAAACAGACCACATATTGGCCCCTCCTCCTCCTGGATCCTGTGTAGGATGCAGGGTCTATGAGCATGCTGTCACTCATTCCTTATGCTCACTTGCAACCTGCTACTACTACCACACTCAAAAACCAGCCTCTGCATTTTCCATCAAGTCACTTTAGGAAAGGAAAGGGGGGGGGGGGCAGCTTGTGGAGAGAGGAGGAAAACCATGAATGGAGATCCCTGGAAGGAGGTGCAAAGAAAATGAGACCTATAAATAAAAATATTTTCTTAGGGCCCAACATATTGTAAATCTGGTCCTGGCCATAGGGTGAGATGTGATAGAAAGTGAGGCACTTGGATTTCTACAGCTAGGCTAACTGCTCTCAGATATTCTGCTTCATTTCATTCCAAAATTCGACACGCACCAGCTGCTGATTTTGGATATAGATCAAATTGAAAGCATAGATTTTTAACATGCTAACATCATTATATTTTTTTACCTAGTTCTGTGCTAGCACTTGCCTTCCTGCATTTACAGTAAATAGTGATCACACTTTCTTCTACACGTTTAACATGTTTCCTGTGTGAAATTAGTTGGTGGGACTGATTCAGTTTCAAGGTCCATGGTAATAATTTTCATATTGTAAATTCTAGGGATGTGTATTTATTAACATGCATTTGGTTTGTTAGAGTGACTTAAAAATGCATTGCTCACGCATCAATTTAATACATGTTACAGTAAGTTAATTTGTGTGCATTAGGAAGTTCTAACATGCATTAAAACATTTATTTTAAAACAAATGTCTGAAGAGATAGGAATAAAGCCTAAATGAACCAATAATGAACTGAAATGTGTTGTCTTATATAAATCCCAAGTGAATTCTGTCAGATTCCTAGGAATTTATAAATTTTGCTGCATATCTTGTCATGGATTTGTGGTAAGAACAGGCGGAGGAGGTTCTTATTACAAAATATTCGAAGGCATACTAGCATTATGATAATAAAAAGCACTTACGTGAGCAATTAATAGCATCAACTGGATATGCTGAAGAATCCTTTAAACCTATCATTGTTAATAGCTTAATGGATAAGCCTGCCAAATCATACAAACAGTTACAGTTTTAATGATACATTTGAGCAAGATCTTGCCTGTGTGTTGATCTTTCTTATGCCACTGATTCTTCCCTGGGGATGGCTCTATTTAAAAAATCCCTATTCATTACAAATTGGCATTACATCAAGATACATTTAGTTTATATCTGTATACTAATGTCAAACTTGGAGGCCAGAGATTTTATCCTTAATGATACTTTCCAAAGTGGAAAGCTAGAATTCTTACACAGAAATAGACATTAATAGCAGATAATAATTGCTTTGTTTCTGCTTCTTATTGAGATAGTATCAACCCTATTTGATTTCTAGCTTAACTTTTAGACACTATAATTTGTATTACTCTTGTTTTCCCTCTCATTTTTTTGAATTCTAATATATTCATCACCATCATTAGAAAACTATTCCTATTGTTGTTAAGTGCTGTTGAGTCGGTGTTGACTCATGGCGACCCTCTGGATAGTTGTCCTAAACTGTGTTTGGTCTTCAGTCTGTCTGCTCATTGTTGATTAGAGTGGCACCTATTGCTGCTGTTATTGTATTGATCCATCTCATTGCCGGCCTTCCTCTCTTGTATTAACCTTCTACCTTGCCAAGCATGATGTCCTTTCTCTAACGATCTCTCTCTTCGCATGATGTGTACAAAGTATGAAAGTTGAAGTCTTGTCATCTGAGCTTCTAAGGAAAGCTTAGGTTTGACCTCTTTAGTATTGACTGGTACACACAGTATTCATCGTCAGCACCATAATTCAAAGGCATCAATTTTCTTCCTTTCTATCTTTTTCACTGTCCAACTTTTGCATCCATATGACATTATTGAAATACCATGGCTTGAACAAGTCTAATCTTTGTATGGAAAGAGACATTTTCTGCTCTTATCTTGTCTAGGTCCCTCATAACTATTCTGCCAAGAGCAATGCGTTGTTGGATTTCTTGACTGCTTGTCATTTCTTTATTGATAGTTGATCCAAGTAGGTTAAAGGTCAATTTCTTCTCCATCAATGTGGTTTTTTGTTATTGCCACTGTCCACACAACACTCTCTTGCATTCTCTTGTTACTGCAGGAGTTGGAGAAAGTCTTCACCACCTCTGGCTGTTTGGTGCATTTTGCCAGCATTGTCCAGTCAGAGACAGGAGGCAGGAAATTAGCAGCTACAGCAAGCAGACAGTGTCTTCAAACATTCTGCCTTGATCACCGTCCTAGTACCTTCCCTGTTCTTAGCCTAAGCTGTCAGCACAGCATGATCCAATGCCTGCTAAAACCAGTCAGCCTGGATGCTGGGAAGGCTGAAACTCCCCAAGCCTCTAATATGGAGCACCTATGATAAGTGTCATAAAGAAAACATCATGCTTCATAAAAGGTATTCAGAGTTTGGAGGAGGAGCTAGCATTTTAGAAGCTCCATTTAACTCTTTTTATTTTGACCACAAAATGCCTGTGTATCTAAATGCATATTTGCTTAATTTACCCCTGGAAGATCTAAGATCACAATATATATATCAGCTTCAGACAGAAGTAACTCCATATTCAAACACTACCACAGTAAGGCATTCCAAAGAGCCCTGCTCAGAGCATATGGACTACACCTGGCATTGGAGTTATCTGATGTGGCAGGTCATCTATATGGGGCTCAGAATGTGGTGAGGTGAGTTGATTCTGCAGATGAGATGGCAATTGTCTGATCAGCGCTGTCCACAAGCAATAATACTGCATTTTGGGGGAGGAGGTGGGCAGGGTGGAATACACTGGGAAGATTACAGTCAGAAAGCTTATCAAGGTGGTAAGGAAGATTGGCTGGTCTGATATTATACACTGCCAAAGTAAAGACAAAAGCCAGTACAATTAAAAGGAATTAAAAAGGTGAACAAGCAGTTGGGGAAATAGATCACTGGGCACTGAGGATTCAGGATCCACCATGATTGGCTGAATGGGAGGGCATGTTGTTGTTAAGTGCCGTCGAGTCTGTGTCAACTCCTGGCGACCCTCTGGATAGTTGACCTAAACTTTTTATGGTCTTCAGCCAAGCTGCTCATTGTTGATAGAGTGGTATCCATAGCTGCTGTTATTGTATCGATCCATCTCATTGCTGGCCTTCTTCCTTTTTTACAGTGACCTTCTACCTTGCCAAGCATTATGTCTTTCTCCAATGATCTCTCTCTTCGCATGATGTGCCTAAAGTATGAAAGTTGAAGTCTTGTCATCTGAGCTTCTAAGGAAAGCTTAGGTTTGATCTCTAGTACTGACTGGTTTGTTCTTTGGGCAGTCCATGATATACACAGTATTTGTCACCAGCACCATAATTAAAAGGCATTAATTTTCTTCCTGTCTATCTTTTCAACTGCCCAACTTTCGCATCCATATGACATTCTTGAAATACCATGGCCTAGACAAGTTGAATCTTTGTATGGCGAGAGATATCTCTGCTCTTTAGAATCTTGTCTAGGTCCTTCACAGCCATTCTACCAAGAGCAATACATCAATGGATTTCTTGACTGCTAGTCCTTTCTTTATTGATTGTTGAGCCAAGCAAGTTAAAGCTGTCAATGGTGAACTTATTGATTTTGCCAGTTGTCAGGATCTTTGTCATCTTAACATTAAGGTGCAGACTCATTTTAAGACTATTTTCCATGATCTTGAGAAGCAAATGTTTTAAATCACCTTCACTTTCGGCCAGTAATGTGGTATCATCAGCATAGCAAAGGTTGTTGATGAGTCTTCCACCAGTCTTCACACCTCAGTTGTCTTCATTCAGTCCTGCTTCTCTGATGATTTGTTCTGTATATGTATTAAAGAGGTAGGGGGAAAGTATGCAGCCTTGTCGTACATCTTTGCTTATTTTAAACCATTCTGTTTCTCCTATTTCCGTTCAAACTGTTGCTTTTTGATCAATGTAAAGGTTGTGCAAGAGAATGATCGGGTGTTCTGGTATACCCATGTTGGCATAGATTTGTTTAACAATGGAATTCAGGAGGTGATAGAGTGGATGCTGCTATTGTAAGCAGGAGAGCGCACTTTATTTTTTTTTGGGGGGGGGGGAGGGGGACATGGTCTTGCTTTGCAGCCAATGCCAGTTGTTAGTCAAAGTGCTGTGGGGAAGTTGAGTGGAATGCCCATCTAGGAAGGCCATTGGCCCTGAGGTGATGCAGTATCAGATGATGGGATGTGGAACAGAGGTGTTTTATCCATGGGACCTCTCTGGGAAGTGGAGGGGTTCAAGATGGAATTCAGGGCAGGGGGGGGGGGCTGTTACCAGTGCAGAGGTCCTTGTGAAACTGAAAGGAGGCAATGCAGGGTTGGGGGGCTAGCTGAACAATTCACTCCAAAGTGCTCGGCTGGGGGTGAGAGTGGCAGGAATTGGGGACAGGGGGTGGGGTGGGTTGGAAAGGTAGGGCTTTTGGCTTAGTTTGGGTTGTCCATTGTTTACGAATAAAGCAGCAGCCTACTGGAATCCCAAGCTGGTCTTCTGATTTGTATTTTCAAGGGAGGGGGAGGGAGCTCCCAACTGCCTATGTTAAAGGGTAGGCTGGCCGGCCAGTATGGTCGGCCATATTTAACATGACCTTGGGGTCCCCCCGCTTGTTTAGCTCTATGCAAGAGTCAGGTATCCAGCGGGGATTGATTCAACTTTGAATTAGACTTACGGGATTGGGAAAAAGTGCAAATGGGAAGGATGGGCTTTAAGTGCAGCAGGCAGACCCTTGTACTGCACTTTGGCATCAAAGGCTCATTGCAGCTGCCTGCCCTCCCTTCCTCCCTATTGGGTTTGGAGTTGAGGTTCTTTGGATTTGTTTGCATATTTTAGGTTGTTTGTAAGTTGTAGTCATTGCAGCAGGGGCAAAAATCTGAGCCAGTTGTTAGCTGAAACCTGGGAGGAAGTTTAACAGAAAGCCTACATAGGCATTGGATGGCAGCAAACAGAAAGAAGGAATTTTACCAATGGGAACCCTCTGAGAAATGGAGGTGTTCAGAGATGGAGTGTGGAGGGGGGGTTCATCAATGTAGAGGTCTTTGCAGAGCTGAGGGGAAGCCATACTGGGAGGGGGGGGGGGGGCTGGCTGTAGATCCATTCACTCTGAGGTATGGTACCAGGAGGGACTTACAAGCATGGGGAGGGTAGAATTCACAGCTTACCTTGAGTTGTCAGTTGCTTACAAATAAAACTATGGCCTATTTGAATCCTGATCTGGTCTCCTGATGTGTCTTTTTGGGGGAGGAGGAAATAGTTCAGGAATAGGAGGAAAGGATGGGGGAGCTCCTGAGTGCTTAGAGTAATGAAAAAACTCCATTGGCTCCCAATTGAGACTAGAATTATATTTAAAATCACCATTCTAGACACTTAGAGATGTGCCTGGCTATTTGTATGAGAAGCATAATGCATTATTCTTTGCAAAGAACTTCAAGATCAACTGGGAAAGAGCTATTGGTAATTTTAGAGACATCAGAAGCTAAATTGACGTATACAAGAGACCATTCATTTTCCATGACTGGCCTTTTACTATGGAAGTCCCTTGAAAAATCAAACAAAGTCAATGTTGCCTTCCAACCTAAAGTGCAAAATACAAAAAATCAATACATCAGTGTACTACTTTCTTGAAGAACCAAAGAAGCCAAATAGGTTTCTTAAAGAAATTGAAAAACAAAATGTCAGAAATCACAAATTTTATAGAACTTCAATGACCATATAAAAGAAATTTTTAAGAAATGTTTATTTTTTTCACAAAATTGGCGCGAAGTTAAAAATAGCTTTTGAAGGGAAATAGTGTTAAGTATAAGTTGCCAAAATATGAAATAAAAGGGTTTTCACCTATGATTGGTTCTCTATCAGATTCATCCAAGCATGTTTTTATAGTAACTATGATCTCTCAGCTTTTTCTCTTCACTTTGTAAAGAATACCCATAGGGTTTTTTAGACAATGTGATTAATTGAGGGAGTGGGTTTCCACACATTGCATTTTGGAACTCCCTGCCTAGTGAATTGTGATACAAGATAATAACCTTTTCTTTTGGAAAGATGTGAAAACATGACTATTTAGGTTATATTATGCCAATTAAATGCTCATTTTAAATATTTTATTTTAAATTTTGGTTAACATTTTGAGTTGCTGCTTTATTGTTATAATTTGTAATTTTATATTTTATTGTAGTTTTAATAGTATTGTATTTATTGCCAGTATTTTGAATCACTCTGAGAATTTTTAGACAACATGATCCATAAATCCCATAAACAAATACGTATGTATTTTATGTGTCTGAATTGAATCATTTGCTTACTTAATTTCATCACTTCTTACAGCAGTTTAATAAACTTTGGAGCATGTTTATTAAAGCATGCTACCTTGTAGCAGAGGGTTTAGCATGTAGTTTGTACATAAGTTTACTGTATTATTTATTTATTTAACATTTCTTCTATACCGCGCTATTCAGATCAGTGCGGTGTACATTAAACAGAACATACTACAATGCATCAAGCCACATTGTATTTACAATGAACAGGGTAGTAACTTGGGTGTAACAGGGGGAAACTATCTACAATTCATTTACACTGGTGCATAAGTTCCTGGATCTAGGCGATTTGGGTCAGGGAGAATTGAGCTGACTAACCATTTTCTTGCTGGGTCTGTTTGTTGGGGCGGTTTGGGCAGGTAGACAGAGTGCTCATTGCCTGCTTTCTAGAATTAGTTTCTGGGTAGTATCTTAAGAACAAATGATGTTTCAACGCTTTTCTGAATAGGGCCAAGTTATAATGTTCCCATCACACCCTTTCCAATAACGTTCACTGTATCAAGTTGTTGTTCTCTGTAAACTGCTTTGATGTCTTGAAAAGTGGTATATAAGAAAGGTTTTAAATAAATAAATAGTTTGGATGCTGCTATAACAAGTAGCATGCTAAAAATCCCACGCTACCTTGGTAGTACACATTGGGACAGCAATTGAGTGGGACAGGGTAATCCCATTGTTGTGGATAAAGCTTAGGCATTCGTAGCCACCTCAGTGGGTGCATTAGTTGCACCTATGGATATTTTGATGTGAAGCACAGTAACTCTATGAGGATGGATGCAACCCCCCCTATGCAGTTAGCTCACGCCTCTCGCTGATAACGCAGCCCACATGTGTGTTACCAGTGTGGGGATTAGTAAACATGCCCCTTTATATTGAAAAATCTTTTTGAAATTTTCAAGAAGGCTAGGGAAACCTGCAAGGAGCAACCATGGTGTGAATAAACAGGTAGACAAAGGTGAGCCGGTGAATATAGTGTATCTGGACTTTCAGAAAGCCTTTGACAAAGTCCCTCATCAGAGACTTTTGGCAAAACTAAAGAGCCATGGGATAGGAGACAGTGTATTATTGTGGATCAGAAACTGGTTAAAAGATATAAAGCAGAGGGTAGGGCTAAATGGCCAATTTTCCCAATGGAGAAAGGTGAATAGTGGAGTTCCCAAGGGATCTGTGCTGGGTCCGCTGCTTTTTAACATATTCATAAATGACCTGGAAATGGGATTAAAGGGTGAGGTAATCAAATTTGCAGATGACACAAAATTATTCAAAGTTGTTAAAATCCAAGAGGATTGTGAAAAATTGCAATAGGACCATGATAAATTGGAAGACTGGATGTTCAAATGGCAGATGAAATTTAATGTGGACAAGTGCAAAGTTATGCACCTAGGAAAGAAAACCTCAAACTATAGTTACACAATTCAAGGTTCCACATTAGGAACCACCACCCAGGAAAAAGATTTAGGCATCATTGTGGATACGCTGAAGCCCTCCACCCAATGTGCAGCGGTGGCCAAGAAGGCAAATAGAATGCTAGGAATGATAAGGAAAGGAATGGAGAATAAAACAAAGGATGTTATAATGGCTCTGTATCATTCCATGGTGCGACCGCACCTTGAATATTGTGTGCAGTTATGGTCTCCATATCTTAAAATGGATATAGCAGAATTAGAAAAGGCATAGAGAAGAGCCACCAAAATGGTAAAGGGGATGGAAGGATGTCTCTATGAGGAGAGGCTTAAAAGATTAGGGCTTTTCAATTTGGAAAAGAGACAGCTGAGGGAATTATGATAGAAGTCTATAAATTAATGAATGGAGTGGAATGGGTAAACACAGATCAATTGTTTATGCCATCGCAAAGTAGAAAGACTAGGGGACATGTAATGAAGTTACAGTGTAATCCATTTAAAACTAATAAGAGAAAATATTTTTTCACTCAATGCGTAATGAATATCTGGAATTCGTTACCGAAGGATGTAGTAAAAGCTATTAGTGTAGCTGAGTTTAAAAAAGATTTGGACTAGTTCCTGGAGGAAAGGTCCATAAACCATTATTAAAGAGGACCCAGGAAATCCACTGCTTGCCCCAGTACAAGCATTGTGGAACTTGTGTGTCTTTTTCAGAACCTGTCAGGTACTTGTGACCTGGATTGGCCACTGTTGGAAACAGGATACTGAGCTTGATGGACCTTGGTCTGACCCAGTATGGCATTTCCTATTTTCTTATGTAACGCCAAGCATCAATGCACATGGGGGAGCCAGAATTTTTACAACTTCTTCACTGACTTGAGTGGTTATGGGGATTGTTATAAAACTTGGTCATAATGAGATTTTGGGCAGTCCTGGACCAGATAGGGAAGGCAGTTGGAGGCAAGGGTTGAGAAGTCAAATAAAAGACACAGGGGCACGTGACTTGGTGTTGAGTTGCATATGGAAACTTATATGCATGTCTAGTCAAAGTGAAAGAATCTTAATTGGGCACATTAGATGGGCCATTTTGGTTTTTATGTTATGTGTTAGAAAATCTCCAAAATAAGGCAAAGAACGTCAATTTGCAGTAGGGATGTACATTTGTTCATGCACATTCAGTTTGTTAATGTGCCTTAAATTGAATTTAAAATCTCCGAGGAGGAAACTGCATATCATCTCTCCTCCAAACTTATTACTTGTTCCTTGTGTCCCAGTTCCACCTATCTACTTAAAGCTTTTAAGGCACATTTACCCTGCCTTTCAGTTTAACTCACAGTAAGGGCCAAAAAGTGCCCTAGTTTCCCAAACCAGCATCTTCCTCCCCCCCCCCCCCCCCCATGCTGCCACTTCCTCGGACTTGTGGTGATAATGGAAAAACAACTAGGCAAAAACCCTATGGGACCATTCAATCCATGCATGCTTCTTATGGCTCTGATGGTTCTGCCCCCTCTGACACAGGCTTTCTGTTTCTGAGGGGTAGGACCAGCACAGCCATCAGCAGCTTGCCTGTGCCCATTCTGCTAAGCACATTTGCCTAAAATCCCATGACTATGCTGACTTCAAATATTTTAAATTCATGTTAACCTCCTTCCAGTCTGCCTAAGCATTCACCAAACAAGAGTACTATGTTCGTCTGTCACACGCTCTTACTTCTGATCCTCACCGTCTCTTTGCAATGTTCAACTGTCTTCTAAAAGTGCCTCTGCCCCCTATGCCTCTTTTGCTTTCTGCCCAGACTTTGACTAATTGCATGCCTCCCCACTGCCTCCAAATAGTCTCTAATACCTGAGCAATCCCACAACATATGGCATTAGGACCCCACCATCTCACACCCTCACCAGCAGCTATCGGGATATCCTCCAACCATTTAACGCAGGTGTACCAGAGCCAAATACCACTGATACATAAACTTGTAGCCATTCTCTACATGTCTAGCCATGGGCAGGCCCCAACTAAGCCACTGGAAGATATGCTCCCAGCCCTTGTCTTCAAATTCCCTACCTATATTTTCTTCCCGTTGAATTTGAAAATAAGCTTGAGAAAGAGCCTGGCCCATCAGCAAACGATAGATTTTTGAGATAACATGACTCTGTGCTGCTGGATATCAGCACAAACATTCAAAGGCATTTAAGCCAGCTTCTATAGCTTGCCCCCAAACTTACTGCCCAGCCAGTAGCATACCTGCAAGTAGCCATAGAAGTCCTGGACCCCCAGGCCAAATTGTTCTTGAACCTTCTGGAAGGAGGCTAGCTCCCTCTCTGAGCATAGCTCCATAAGAGTGGTCAACCCTTGTCGCTCCCAACCCTGGAAAAGGGGGACCACCCTCCCTGATAAGAAAACATCATTATATTGGATAGATTGCAGTATGGAAACCTCCCCGCATTGGCTTGCAGGCCATGGAATGCTTCCAGAGCAATAACACGTATTGCACAAATGAGTTAAGGATCGCTACCCCCTTATGCTCTCCCCAGGCCAAAAACCATATGGGGATGCCTTTTATATAAACAGCCTCAATCTGCACCCATTTATGGCCCTGTTCCTCCTGACCAGCTCACCACATAACTCAATTGTGCTGCCAAATAATGTCAGTAGAGGTTTGGAACTGCTAACTCTCCCTTCTTCTTGGAATGAAATAACACTGCTGTTGCTACCCTTGGTGGTCTCTTCCTCCAAATGTACTGAAATAGTTTACATTGTATCCACTCCAATTCCCCCTGTGGGATTTGCACAGGAAGCGTCTGAAAGAGGTATAGAATTTTACAGATCATCACCATCTTGAGACAAGCAATATGCCCCAGAACAGAGGAAGTTTCATCCATCGGTCTAAATCATCTGCAACCTCCTGCCACAGGAGCATATAGTTAAGGTGGTATAGCTTTGAATATTCTGGCCCTATCTTCACCCCCAGATATACCAGATCGGTGGGAGCCCACTTAAAGGGAATGTTTCTGTGTAGCCTTGCCCCCTCATCCTCCGGTAGGTAGACATTAAAAGCCTCCGTCTTAGGTTCACTTTGAAACCAGAAACTTGCTGGTAACTATCGAATTCCTCTTGGAGAACCCACAAGGATGTCTCCAGTTTTGTTAACACCAGCAAGATGTCGTCAGCAAACAAGGAAACCTTGTGGTGGTCATCTCCCACGGTGAGACCTACTATATCATTCCTAGCTCTAATACGCTCTGCCTGTAGTTCCAATGACAGAGCGAATAAAAGTAGGGAGAGGGGGCATCCTTGTCTCATACCCTGTTCTAGATGAAAGAACTTGGTGTAGCTCCTATTGACTTTCACCACCACTTGTGGACCAGAGTACAAATTCTGCACCCATTTAAGAAAGGGCCTTTCCACCTTGGACTTCTGCAACAAAGCCCACAGGAAGTCCCAGCTCACTCGATCAAATGCTTTTTCAGCATTGACCACAAGGGCCATTGTACCCCCGCCCTTCTTCTCTGGCCACCCAGAAGAGATTGACCACCTGCTTAACATTATCCACCACCTGATAGCCTTGTTGTTCTGTTTGTCTGTCTTAGCTGATTGCATGTTTATGCTTATGCAATTTGTTGATATACCGCCCAGGCTGAAGGGCATCAGAGTGATGCAGTTACTGGATACTGTTGCGCCCCCTGCTGGCCAGGCGGTTGCCTATAGGCAGTGGACGTACCTCCTATTGTCCCTTGGTAGTATGGGTTCCCAGAGCTAAGGCTTCTGGGGATTGTAGTTGTGAAAAAATGAGTAGCCGAGGGTTGAAGGCAAATACAGGAAAAATTTATTATTTTCTTCTTTGGCCCTTTCAAACATAGCAACAAAAGTAGGATACTTCTCCAAATAAAGAAAAAGGAACTTTCACAGTAACACCAGTAGCAACTGCTTCACTCAGCTTGTTATACCAGTAGTATATCTTTTTCCATAGTTCAAGAATACAGCTTAAGGGTTCCTTGCTCAGCTCAGCCCAAATAACTGCTCTTCCAAACTGAGCACTATGCAAAGCACAACCCACTTTACTTCTGGCTGTTTATACGTTTAGGTAGTGACTTCTTAAGCATTCAAATCAGCATTTCTGAACATTCTCTGCCAGCTTTAAAATGTAGTAACTTCATTCCAAACATTTCTAGCAGAACCAGGCAAGTACAAAGCTTCTGGGTTTCCTCAGTTTTAAAACCTTACAGCTTCTTCACCTTTGCTTTACACACAAAGAACAGTCCATTTGAGAGTCGGCAGAACTATTATCAGAATCATAGTTATCTACCTGCATGCTCTGATACTCAGGGTCAGTTAGCATCTGGCTAGAAACAGCTTGTGGGATTTCAGGTTTTATTTCTTCTAATAACTTTAAAACCTTCTCCCAATGAGACCTCTTTCTATGTTGAGGAATGTTGGAAGGGCTGAGGGGATTCTTATCCTTCAATAAACTATGCAAGGTTTCAAATGGGCTCACCTTACTTCTAGTAACAGAGCTTTTTACAGACCTTCCTCGAGGTGAAACTCTTCCCCGAGGTTCTGGCAGGACCATGCCCGTGCCCTGCTCAAAGACAGCACTTTCCTCAGGATAAACTCTCCTGTCTTCAGGGCCTGCTGTAATGCTCCTATAACATGGGCTTCCTTCAGAGCTGTAGTTTCCTGTGTGCTGGCTGCAACAAGAACCTTTCCTGAGGCTGTTTCTAGAACACCTCTCTCTCTCAACTTTCTTGCAAGAACCTTTCCCTTCTCTTCCTGGTTCCTCAGTTGTTCCTTCTCTTCCTGGTTCCTCAGTTTTTCCTTCTCTTCCTGGTTCCTCAGTTGTTCCTTCTCTTCCCGGTTCCTCGGTTGCCCTTTCTCTTCCTGGTTCCTCGGTTGCTCTCTCTCTCTTCCTGTTTCCTCAGGCTTAAATGACTGGGGCTGCCCTATGGCTTCAAACTCCGCCCCCTGGTGTTCCCCATTACCTACCCTGGTTGCCTTGGAGCTAGGGCGTAGCTTGCATTCAGCAACTCTATGTGTGTGTCTTTTTTCCTTGGCTGGAGTTTCAAAGTCAAAACTCCCTGAATTATTCTTCTGCTTAGGGGTAAATGTCTGTTTTCTATCCATTTCCCTGGGCTCCACTACAGTCTCGCCACCACAATACATTGTAAGATCTCTGGAGCAGGGACTGTCTTTTATATTTATGTGCATAGCTTTGTGTATGCCTAGTAGCACTATATAAATGATGAGTAGTAAAAGTAGACTGAGCAGAACCGCAAATTTTTCAGATTTTTTTTATTTCTACCACAGGTCTCAGGAAGGTAGCAGCAGGTGGGGGTAGGGGGAAGAAATAAGAGATGCTGGATTGAGGGAAGGGGAAAATGAGGATATGGAGACTTGAAAGGGTAGACACAAGAGGGGAAATAAGTTGACAGAGGGGATATGCTGTCTCGGGGGAAGGGAAAGTCAGGCTAGGGACATAAAAGGGGAATTCTGGGAGCATGGGTGAGGAAATAGTGTGAAGGAAGATGTTGACATGCAGGGTGGTGAATAAGGTGATGAGGAGATGATTGACAAGGGGTAGTAGAAAGGCAAAGAAGATGCTAGATATGGAGGAGTAGGGAGACAGAAAGGAGATGCTGGACAATGGGGGAGGGGGGTGGTGTAGAAGACAACCTAGGGGGAGGTACTGGACACTGGAGGAATATGAGGACAGAGGGGAGATGCTTGACCCATGGGAATTTGGAAGACAGAGGGGAAATGTTGGATGCAGAGTGGAGTAGAGAGACAGGGGAAATGATGGACACAGGGGAAGTAGGGAAATAAATGGGAGATGGGGTTAGGAAGACAAGAAGGATGATGCTGGATGGAAATTGGGGGTAGAGAGGGCATGCTAGATGGAAGGTGAAGAGAGAGAGAGGAGATGTTAGATGGAAGAGAAACAGGAGATGCTGGATGAAGGGTGGGACAGAGACAGAGAGGAGATGCTGGATGGGGAGAAGGAGAGAGTTAGCGAAATACTAGAGAATAAGAGGAAGGAGACTGGGAGGGCTGAGGTGAGGGAAAAAGATAGAAAGCTGTAGGTAGATGCAGTAATTAGAGGAAGAATGAGAAATGGATAGTACGAAGGAATGAAATCTGAGTGGACAAAGAGGCAGAAAAATAAATAGAAGAAAGCTGAAAGGAATACCAATGATGAATGTAAAGGAGGAAATGAAGAAGAAAGAGAGAAAAATGACAAATGGACAGAACACCCTGGAAAGAGGTTTAAGACAAAGGAAAGCAGAAAACAGAGACTGGGCCCAACACCATTAGAAAAATAAAATAGCCAGACTGCAGCATTAGAAAAAAAGAATTTCAATTTAGTGATTGGAGTAGGTCAGTGTTTGAAATGCACATCTTCTATCTTTAGATATTGCACAGTACAAGGGGAAATTTATTTATTTACTATGCTTAGATATATGTGTACTGCACGGCTTCCAATAAAATATAAGAAATAATAAAACTTTGCAAGAGTAATACAGTAAAATGTATAAAAAACAAAAACAATGAAATAATAAATAAAATAGAGCACACTAAAATTTTGATTACATGAAACTTGCCTAAACCAGCGAAAACATCAGATGCATCAGTTTTTCTCAGGTGTTTCTACCAATTATCAACAGTCGAAAGAAGAGTAAAATGCTTCCTGACCTCAATATATTTTGCCAACTTGAAAAAAAACCCTAATGGGTACATAGTGAGGCCTTATTTTCTGTTGCTGTGTTGTTGCATGTCTCCATTTCTCAAATGGCAGGCTAGGATGTGTATATGGTGACATATACATGTGCATGTTTTGAAATACTGTTGCTGGCATGACTGTAGGCAATACCGCAACATCGGTATCTCACATGTGCATGTTTCTGAAATCAGCTGGTTTTTTTGCACATCTGGCTCCTTATTCTACATGTCACTTTCCCGACCTATATCATAGTGGACACGTTTATCTTTTGGCGTGGAGATAGGGAGATTTTAAACGGCATTTACATGTATCCAACTTCACTGCAGCCCCTCCCACAGAAAGTCAGAGGTTTTGACCTGGACATCCCAGATTTCACCTAAAAGGTCTTTCTAAAGTGTGCCTTCACATGCCTGGTACTAGAGAAGGTTTAGGTTAATAAGTATTGACACATCTAGTACAGATGAAACATATTCCAAACATGTTCGATAACTCAACAATAAGCTAAAGGGCAGCAGATCTGAAGCCTAGTGAAAGATGGTATCAGTGTTTACTGTGCATCGCTTTGAAGAGTAATGAATACAGGGGAATAGCACTGCATATATATATATATATATATATATATAGATAGATAGATAATATGAATAAATAATGCATAACAAGCAGTCACTTTAACCTGTTACATTGCTGACTTTTATGGGACTGTTGGCACATCTGTACTTATAGCCATATTGACCTCTGTATCAGGATGTCAAGAATGACATGTGTACAATAAAAATGTTATCTCTATATAAACCAACACCTCCCCTTTCCCATGTCCTAACCCATGTTGATTTCTCAGCTGTATTTTTGGGAAGGTTAAATAGGCCACTGCAATCGATCCTTTTGCTGAAATGTGTTCCTCCATGCTCTCTGATCTTGGCCATGCTAGAATATAATTTTAGTTAACATGCTGTGCTCCCGCTTGCTTCCTAGGATACTCTTCCAGTGTGTTTTCTCCATCAGTTTGCATTTCTGCCAGTCACTGTCCCAGAGCACTTCCTGTTTCATCCACTCTTGACAGGGTTAAGCCTCACTGATGAGCTGCAGTTGTGCACAGCTTCATTTTTCATAGATTCCTTCCGATAACCGTAACATGAACTCTGGAATATGTGTTAGGACTGAAAACAGACCAAGTGTTTTGTGTTAGAGCCCATATTGCCACATTCACGAATTCTCCAGGGATAGACATGGACTGATGACTTCTACGAGAGAAAAAAATTTCAACTAGGAATGATAGTCTCTCCTCCAGTTTACGCAAAAATGCAATTAAAAGCACAATACAGATTGCAGACATCTGTGTTTTAGGCTCATTTCATCAGCTTCAACCAATTATTCTGGAAAAGATAAATAATAGGTCACTTATGGTCTGCTCTAACCTTCTGTTTCAAGTAAGACTTCAAGATACTGTTGTCGCAAAAGTAGCATCCAGCAACTCCAACTGTAATATATAAACGGGGAGCAATAGAAAAGATTTGGAAAATTAGTCTGGTTATGAAAATATTATAAATTTAATTGTCAAATGTGTGTATGTGAGTATGAAAATTCCTGCACTGGCATATTTTTTTGTGGGAGGGAAGGGGAGAATCGGCAAATACAAATATTACATTCTCAATCCAAAAATAGAGATAAAGTATACAAGAAGCAAAAGTGTGCAAGTGGGGTTTAAAAAGTTTGTAAGACTTACCTCTGCAGTCAGCCATGGAACACATGACATAACCAATGTTCCCTCTAATTTTCTGTAGGCTGTGTGCGCATAAAATATCAGGTGTGCAGCTTTTGAAGGAAGGTTAAATTTTTGTGCGTCACATAATGACACTCGGAGTTATATACTTTAAAATTTGACTACAGGTCAGAATACAGTATGTACACCACATTGATTTTAATCAAATTAAATGAAAATAGATGATTACTAAATGAAGCGGAAAATTTCTAGTA
Source organism: Ichthyophis bannanicus (assembly GCA_033557465.1). Taxonomy (NCBI): domain Eukaryota; kingdom Metazoa; phylum Chordata; class Amphibia; order Gymnophiona; family Ichthyophiidae; genus Ichthyophis; species Ichthyophis bannanicus. The sequence continues at coordinate 433,594,614 of CM066035.1, forward strand.
ATTACAATCACAACTTTTAAATTTTAAGATGTCTGTGTTGTTTTCTATCAGAATCAGAACCGTAATTTTTGTGCACTCTGTTGTAAAGTATGTGTGCTCGCTCGGCGAGGTGTGTGCACGCGCACACGCGCACAGTTTAGAGGGAACAGTGGACATAACTCATTTCATTGTTATCTTTTTTGCAGCTCTGTTTGAATATGCATTGCCTGGATTACATCATGTACCTTTGGATAAAGAGTCGAGGAACATCGCTAGTCATGCTCCCATTGCTGATAATTCTGCAGCGGAAGGGCAAGACGTCAAGGAGCTAGACTGCAGAGGTTCCCAAATTCGGTCCTCGGGGAACCCCAGGCCAGTCAGGTTTTCAGAGTACCCACAATGAATATGCAAGCAATGGAAGCAGTGCATGCAGATCTATCTCATCCATATTCATTGTGGGTATTCTGAAAACCTGACTGGCCTGGGGTTCCCCGAGGACGGGGTTGGGAACCACTGAGCTAGAGATTATTTTTTTTATATCTGTGTGCCTCAAGCTTTGAATTTTAAATCATAACAAAAATGCTGTAAGACATTTCAGCTTTTCCTGTCATGCTTACACAGCAGTCCTTTAACGTGAAAATTAACCCTTGTCTCCCTCGTATTTTACTAAAAATCATAAAATATCGCTACTGCAATTTTATCAGAAAAGAATATTAATGTTCAAAAATATTGTAGTGGGAAAGGGGGAAGGGATTCTCCATAGTAGGTCAGTCCAGAAACAAAGTACAGAATGGAGAGGGACCGCAGCAAAGGATGTACAGATGTTCTTCAGTGGAAATTTTATTGGAAGGAGACGACTCAGCTGAGTGAAGGCAAACACACCTGTGTCAGGGGTCTGAGTGTGGGTATAATATGTATGAATAGGCCCATCTTGAATGTTATATTAGGAAAAGATGATTTGTTATTTATGATGCAGTGCTGATAGTAAAGCTGTTGTCACCAGCAGCATTGATATACTAGGGTTGGAGTTTTAGGAAGCTAATGGTAAGGTTAATAACTTGATTACCTACACTAGGATACAAAGCATTTCATCAGCTATAGGATCCCTATAGCCATTAATGCATCCCATAAACCTAGTAACATACCCCAGACTCCCCTCTCCAGCCCGCTAACACAACCTCTTATGTCACCAAACATGTCTGATGAGTTCAAAGACCTCAGCTGGGTTCATTTAGTAGAGCTATAGCTGTGTTTAATTAAACACTGCTACTGTTCATTCAGGTTGGGGATATAAAGTGGCCCGCTTCTGGGTTATGCTCATAAGCGAGCGTTTACTTAAGTGTATAGTACTGTGTATGTCTAATAGTTCTATACAGATATAGGTGGTCAGTGATTCAGCTATGTGAGGGGGCTAAAATGGGGTGGGGCTAAAGTTGGACAATTTAAAATCTTTGAGGTGGAAGACAACACCTAGCTCACCCTTTCACTGTGTGACTAGTGCAACTGCACCAACTGCCTGCCCCCAGTACTAATGGTAATATGCACACTGAATATTCTCCAGGCAATTACGTGCCCAAAAAAATCAAGATAATGCAGCAAATAATACAAAACATAAAATAGAACAGTATTTGAATATCCTGGGATACTGTATATGCAAGTACTTTAACACTTGGTTCCCGGTTAGCCCTAGTTCCCCATCTTCCTTTTGGCCATGTGAACAGTGGTGTATAGCAGCACTGCCATGGAAATACTGTGGTTACTGGCAGTCATAGTGCTTTTTGTTGGCAAATGGCCAATAGGCCTCAGTTCTGTTGGCCTTTAATTTATTGCTGAGTTACCAAACATGGTTGAAATATGCATCATCTATATTATTTATTTAACATTTTTTATACCGCTTTATCATTTCAGTCAAAGCAGTTTACATTGTACCTTATACTTGGTAATGTACATTAAACAGGGACATTGATAACTTTGATTTTTCTGAGGCAATGGAGGGTTAAGTGAGTTGCCCAAGGCCACAAGGAGTGCTAGTGGGAATTGAATCCTGGTCTCTTGGTTCTCAAACCAGTGCTCTAACCATTAGGCCACTCCTCCACTCCAGTCATATTAGTTGTACCAGACATATTGTGAAGTGATATAAAACTCTACAAAAGTCACTTAGGACCTAAAGAGCAGTTCTACCATGCCATAACAATACTAGCATCCAGGAATAACACAATAAGGGCCTGGGCTTCACAGCTTCCACACCTTCCAGAGCCTGCACACAGCTAAGCTTTCAGCTTTGTATCTTTTGCCTGTCTTGTTGGTTGTTGTTGCTGCTACTGATATAAAATTTAACTGCTGGTTTTACATTCACTTCTGGGAATATTCTGATTGCCTGCATTCCTTGTGTAGCCCTTAAATCAGATATCTTAAGTACCCTCAGTTCATGTAAGGCCTACTGGCCAAGGGCACTTGGGATATAAAGCTACTTGTAATAGAAATACTTTGATCTGCAGGGACCTGGTCATACCTGAGTCTCCTATTTTAGAAGCAAAGGTATCATTTAAAGTTACAGGGACCTTTGCACAGTAGGCAGATAGATAGAAAGAAGTTAAAGGTTCAGTTTGACTATTTCTGCTTCCATTGTTTGGATTGTCTGCAAGCCTGCTCCCAAGGCGGGGCTAATTAAATTATCTTACAGCCCCATGTACAACATCCAAAGAGCTTAAGGCTGAACTGGAGCTATCTGTAGTGATAGTTTCAAACCTCACCATATGCCACGCACTAAACAAAGAAGGACTTCTTGGGTGAAAGACAAGGAGGGACCCCACTGCTCAAAGACAGACATAAAAAGACATGTCTGATCTTTGCCCAAACCCACCTTGAGAAACCACAATCCTGCTAGGAAAATGTTCCGGGGACCGATGAAACTAAACTTGAGCTCTTTGGCAAGGCAGACCAGCAATACATTTACAGGTGAAGAAATTAATCTTATAAGGAAAAAAAAACACCCTTCCTACAGTTAAATATGGTGGCAGTTCCACAATGTTATGGTGCTGTTTTGCTGCCTCAAGAACTGGAGGCCTGGAACGTATGAAAGGATTCATGAAGTCAGAGGACTACGAAGGTATTTTGGAGCAAAATGTGCTGCCTAGTATCAGAAAGCTAGGTCTAGGTCAAGAAACGTTTGGAGGCTGTCATCACTCGCAAGGGTTGTGCAACCAAATATTAGTGAAGGATGCCATTAATAATGTCCAAGTCATATTTTATTTTTCTCATAAATTACTACATCTACGTTGCACAGACATCTTTTTTTGTTGTATATTTTGAAGATACTATTAAAATATTATGATGACATATAGTTGGAATATTTCCAATTATTTCTCATGATATTGTTGTGTACAACATACCTAAAATGCAAGGGTGCCAATAATGTTGACCATAACTGTATGTTGAAAAAAATTAAACCGAAACCCTAACAGACCAGACTTCGCATAAAATGCAACACCCAAAAAAATAGAAATACTGATATATGCCCCTCGTACCATGTAAAATATGAAGATAGCAGATATAAATGTCAAATACTGACATATTCCACTCATTAAATTAAAATTATTATTTTTTCTACCTAGAGGCAATGCGGGCTGCAGCAGTGGAGATTGGTAGTGGTAGTGCTCAACCCATAGTGGCATGATGGCAAAGAAGACACACTGGCAGCAGCACAGGCAGACAGCAGGCTACAAACCATAATTGCCTCAAAATCAGCAAGTAAATGAAGGTCATGAAAACCATGAGAGTGACAGTGATAGTCTCCAACTTTCCATTAAACCAACCTGCAGAGTGCAGACATAAGAGGAGGCGAGGATGACAAACCGATTCTGCAGGCCAGTCACACAATGCCTTGTCTCCCAAGTCCCTAGTCCCATGGCTTCCCTCTTTGCTGTTACACTTAAACATGCTGTGAAGTACGTGCTTCTTCTCTGTGGAAGTAGTTGACAGTGCACCAACACTGGTAGTCATGGTGAAGGGGTGAGGTCAGTGAGCCAGACAGGAGGACATTCCAAGCAAACTCTCCCCTTTGTGGCGAGAACAATTATTGCTGCACAGTGCACCAGCTGGCATGCACCTTAAAGATGTCATGGCTGCCCCACCTACCACATACGGCAGGTGCTTCATCATCCCACCCAATCTACTCAGTCCTGAAGTTGTGAACGCACAGCATGCTGCTGAGATAACCCGCCCTGTTTCCATAATAGCAGTATGACTCCGCTGATAACTGATGCTGAGCTCAGCAAATCAGATCTGCAATTGTTTCATCTTCATTGGAGTATTTTAATGTTTGCTACTGTGCAAGAATTAGCACTAATTGCTCAATAGCGTGCACTCTTGCAAAATAGGGAGAACTATTTAAAAAAAAAAAAAAACAGAAAGAAAATGAAATGATACAAAATGAAATTTTTTGACCTGCACATCACTAAAAAAGACAACACAGGTCACAATGGGCCAGGGAGCGCACAACACAGCTATAAACTGCCAGAAACAATAACAGTTATGCAGAGCAAACAGTAGGAAAGGTAGAGTAGACCAGGAAGAGGCGATGTCCACCATATCAGAGAAAAAAACTAGTTGTCTCCAAATGCTTTCCAAAGGAACCAGTTCTTTAAAATAAGTTTGCATTTCTTAAACAAAGTTTCTAGTCGAAGATCAGGGGGAAGTGCATCCCATAGAGATGGGACAGAAAACTAGCGCAGTCTTTAAGCACAGATAAAGCCACTTTTAAGTACACTTACAGCTACTGCCAAATGCAGAAAAGAGATTGTCGCGTGTAAACAGCAAGGAAAAAACGAGTGCACAATTAATGCCAAGAATATGTAAATGTATTTGAATTTAGGCAAATGAGATGCACATAATAAACTGGTATACAAATATTGGCTGCCCCCAATGCAGAGAAACGTGTAGAGGATTTCACAACCAGCCTTAGTGCCAATATCTCTAAGCCTGGGTCTGAGGTGGCTTAAACTAGTGTGTGTCCCCGACAGTATTTTGATGGCATCGGATGCTTTCCATGATGCTTGGATCATCTTCCCCTCAGATGATCCAGGCATTGGGGAAAGCCTCTGATGCCATCAAAATACAGTTGGGGGCTGCTGCCCCTGACAGAAAGCAAATCCCTTGTGGCGCTGTGGCCCTGATCCCCCCCCACCCACCCAAGTAAAGTAATCCCTGGTGGCCCAGCAGCTCCAATCCCCCCAGCTGCCCAAGTAAAATAATCCCTGGTAGCTCAGTGGCTCCGATCCTCCCAGCTGCCCAAGTAAAATAATCCCTGGTGGCCCAGCAGCCCTGATACCCCAATCTGCCCAAATAAAAATAATCTCTGGTGGCCCAGCGACCCTGATTCCCCAACCTGCCCAAGTAAAAATAATCCCTGGTGGCCACACAGCCCTGATACCCTCACCCGCCAAAGTAAAAATAATCCCTGTTGGCCCCACAGCCCTGATACCCCCACCCGCCAAAGTAAAAATAAAACCTGTGGCCCAGTGACCCCAAACCCCCCACCCCCCCTCCTGGTACCTTCAGAAATGAGCAGGAGTGCTGCCCATGCACTTCCGCTCTTGCCCTGCAATCTTGAAAAATGGCAGCGCCTGTCCAGCGTGGTGTATCCTGGGATACATCAGGCGGGTCAGACTGCCATACAGTTGTGGTCAACATTATTGGTATCCTTGCATTTTAAGTAAGTTGTGTACAATATCTTGAGAAATAATTAGAAATATTCCAACTATATGTCATCATAATATTTTAATAGTATGTTCAAAGGTATACAACAAAAAAAAGATGTCTCTGCGACTCAGACTTAGTAATTTCTGAGAAAAAAACAAAATATGATTAGGACAGGTTTAATGGCACCCTTCACTAATATTTGGTTGCACAACACTTGACAGTGATGACAACCTCCAAACGTTTCTTCTAGCCATCTATAATGTTTGTATATCTGTCTGCTAGTAGTTTCTTCCACTCGTCAATTGCAATTTGTTCCAGCTCATGAATGTTTCTTGGAATCCTTTTACAAATGGCAGATTTCAGCTCTTTTGCGATTGGATTGAGATCAGGACTCATTGCTGGCTAGTTTAAAACAGTCCATTTGTTCCTTTTTAACCATTCATTTGAACTTTTGCATGTATGTTGTGGGTCACTGTCCAACGTTCCCTCTAATTTTCTGTAGGCTGTGTGCACATAAAATATCAGCTGTGCAGCTTTTGAAGGAAGGTTAAATTTTTGTGCACCACATAACGACACTCAGAGTTATATACCTTAAAATATAACTACACGTCAGAATACAGTATGTACACCACATTGATTTTAATCAAATTAAATGAAAATAGACAATTACTAAATGAAGCGGAACATTTCTAGTAATTACAATCACAACTTTTAAATTTTAAGATGTCTGTGTTGTTTTCTATCAGAATCAGAACTGTAATTTTTGTGCGCTCTGTTATAAAGTATGTGCGCTCTCTCGGCGAGGTGTGTGCGCGCGCACACGCGCACAGCTTAGAGGGAACAGTGTCACTGTCCTGCTGGAGGACCCATGACCTTCAGTCCATACCTAGCTTTCTGACACTAGGTAGTACATTTTGCTCCAAAATATCTTGGTAGTCCTCTGACTTCATGATTCCTTTAATACATTCCAAGCCTCCAGTTCCTGAGGCAATAAAACAGCCCCACAACATTATGGAACCTCCACCATATTTAACTGTAAGAAGGGTGCTTTTTCCCTTAGAAGCTTCATTTCTTCACCTGGAAATGTATCACTGGTCTGCATTGCCAAAAAGTTCAAGTTTGGTTTCCTTTGTCCACGGAACATTTTCCCTGAAGGATTGTGGTTTCTCAAAGTGGGTTTGGGCAAAGATCAGATGTGCCTTTTTATGTCTGTCTTTGAGCAGTGGGGTTACTTGGCCTTCATCCAAGAAGTCCTTCTTTGTTTAGTGCGCGGCGTATGGTGAGGTTTGAAACCACCACTACAGATAGCTCCAGGTGAGCCTTAAGCTCTTTGGATGTTGTACATGGTGTTTTTTTCAGCAGTTCTCACTAACCTTCAAAGACCTCTTGGTTTAATTTTCCTCTTCCCACCATATCATGGGATGTTCTTAACAGTTCCATGAGCAGAAAACTTCTTAATAATGTTGCGAACTGTAGACACAGGAATCCCAAGGTTTTTGGGGATGGTCTTGTACCATTTTGAAATTTGATGTTTGGTGATAATGGCTTTTCTGTTAGTCTCAGGCAGCTCTTTTGTCTTCCTTATTGTGAAAATGGAACAGGGAGTGAATGTGGCCATTTTAAACATTAGAGCCATCTTTCATTGTTTGATTCAAATCACGTGAGTACTGACAATTGATCACAGATACATCTAATTTTGCTTGGGTAGGTGGGGAGGGGGATCAGGGCCACTGGGCCACCATGGATTATTTTACTTATTTTGTTATGAAAGTAATGGCCTTCCTGCAGCGGTTCTCTGATACAAGCACATGGTGACAGGCAACGACCCATTGCTTATTATTCCTATAAACCTGATAGTGTTGCTGCCAGATTACCCCCATGTCTCAGAGCTGTGGCAGTTGCTGCTTTGCTGGTTAAGAACATAAGATATGCCATACTGGGTCAGACCAAGGTCCATCAAGCCCAGTATCCTGTTTCCAACAGTGGCCAATCTAGGTCATACGTACCTAGCAGCTTCCCCAAAAGACACAGGTTCTGCAATGCTTGTACTGGGTCAAACATTGATATCCTGGGTTCCTTCTTAATAATGGTTGAGACAGTAAAGAATGACCAAGGAGGAAAGATAAGACGGATAGCCAGTGTAGTGAACCTTTTAAGTGAGAAACAGAATTTTATACGTATTTCATCTTATAGGTAGCCATGATAATGTCTTGCGAAGAGGGGAAACATGATCAGTACATTTTGCTCTATCGAGAATTTTCACAGAGGTATTTTGAACTAATTGCAATCTTTTGAGACTATAAAGGGGCTACTGGCAAGGAGAGAGTTACAGTAATCTAGTTTATTCAGAACTAGAGTATAGATAAGGGCGATCATGTCTTTCTTATTTACATATAATTGCAAGGACTGAACCAACCGTAGGGAAGCAAATGAATTCCTAACCACCAAAGAAATATATGGCTGGAAAGAAAGAGAGAAATCCAATAATATAACAAGGCCTAGGAGTGTGGAGCACCTTTTCCCAATAAAAAATTTCCTTTGAGGTGTTAGTGGCAGGAACAGGAATCAAACCTTGGCTATCAATATGATGCTACCTTCTCTCTACCTACTACATCAGCACCTGTCTGGTGATTTGCCCTGCTATAGCAGATAATAACTGAAATCTGGTCTGAAGGTGACAGGGATGCTGAGGTAGCTGTCCACTAAAATGTTCATTTCTCTCTTCTGTTCTAGATGGGTCAGGATCCAGCAAGACATAAAGGCACTCAAGACCAACCTCTGTGTCATCTAGACCACCCAGCCTTGACATGCTGCAGCACATGCAAGAGCAGCTGTCAGAAGAAGAAGGTATGGAGCAGTTGTAGGAGCCTCAATACTAGAAAGTGGCTGCCTCTCATGTCAGTAATAGCAGCAAAGTATTAGCACTTGTACAGGACCACAGCATTAGATGCATATTCACACTACGCAGCTAGGATCCTAACCCCTTATAAAGTATGAATATAGCCACAAATGTGGCTGACACTCACAGGGGAGGGGGCTAGTATGCAGCTCCACTTATCCATCTACAAAACTGTTGCTGCATATCCTGAGCTGAATCTCCCTGCCCCCTGGATTAATGACCGCATATATCTGAGATGTGAAATAACCTCTTAATGCCTGGAGTGAGATTTCCAGTTACTCACACACCTAATTCCATGAAGCTGGCATAGTAGAATTCCTGCCTATGGTAGCTGCAAAAGAAGCACCTGATCCTGAATTGACCACCTGCAAGGAATCCCTTAATTCCTTAATTTGAGCTCTTAGAAAGTATCTCTCACCATAGCCATAGAATCTGGTGATAGATGGAAATATGGCAGTTGACCTTGATTTGTGCCCATTGCCATGCAGTAATCCCATAGTGCAACTATAGCTGTTGCATTAATCCAAGCAATACCATTTTGTAAGTATGCACCCAAAGGGGCTGCCACAATACCAAGGCGGTGTACATATCCGTCCCAACCCCTCCTCCTTTGTAGAAAGTGGCCATCAGTGTCTCACAGGAGCTGCGTCTTGCTCTCTCTATTGTGTCCATAAACTCACCAAGCATCACCATTGCCCTGGCTGCAGGATCCCACCAGATTAAAGGCTAGACCTCACAACCAAAATTGCTAACTGTTCTTGTAATTCCCCTCTGTTGATCATGGGCATATCTCAATGCTTAAAAAAAACACCCTAGTTGCACCATCTCCTAGCACACATCCTTTCATTTCAACAATTGCTATTTCTGGCATGAGGGCCATGCATCAACACAGGAGGAGGAGGAGGAAACAACAGAGGAGGACAAGGTGGAAGAAAGAGAGGAGGAGGAGGAAGTGGTGCCAGACGTTGAGGAAAAGGAGGAAGTGACAGCAGAAGAGAAGAGGAGGAAAAGCTTGAAGAAAGAGAGGAGGAAGGGGGCAGGCAGAGGAGTCCCTTGAGCTGCTTGTCATGTAGCCAGCTGCAGTTGCTGTACTCCAGGACCAGATGGGATAGCATGAGACTCCTCCAGAGTTTGGTGACTCTGACGTTCCACATCAAATTCAGTCTCTACAACAGGATTATGGCAGACCTTTAGGGATATCTTGAACTCAATAGCCTTCTTGCTGACCCATCTGAGTGGAGTGAAGGCAGAGCTACTTGTGCTCATTGATGCAGTAAATCTTTAGCCATCATGTATCTCTATTTCCCCCAGATCCAGACATATTATTTCATTGCATTTTGGATATTAATTGTATTTTTTATACTGTTAGGTAATAGAAGAAAATTTCCACTCTAAGATGTGATGGTTAATATGAAGCTATGTTTATATGATGTACGTGACAAACTGAGAATGTACATGTATACAAATGTAAATATGGGCAGGGGTCTATGCAAATTGTTCCACTCTCACAATAGTTGATATCAAACTGCTTTAAACTAATTAAATGCAGAATTCTCTGGGCAATTTCTCCAAATGCGTTAGTTTTGCTTATATCATGACCATCATTAACCTCACTTTTAAGCCAGGGTATGTGGAGTATGATCTCAGTCTCTCAAACTTACTGCTAACTTTCGCCCTAGTACTTGTATCATGCCAAAGAAAGTCTCCTTTTGGAGTTTGTAGGATAACATGTATGAATAACACAGGTACACTACCAAAAAACTGCCTCCAGTTTTGCAACTGATTCCTATAGATTTTGGGGTGCTGAATCCAGGAAAAATAGCCAAAATGTTCCATCACGTCACGTTTTCTTGCAAAATTAGATTTCTTACCCATATAAGGAATGTTCACATAATTTCTTTTTAGCCGACTGCAGTTTATTTTCTTGGCCCAAAATAGAGGTTGTAATGGTTAACTAACTAGAAACACTCCCTCATGATATTTTAGAGTGTTTTGTATTCATTTTATACATTAACAGGACAATTGGGAGGCGGGGGGCTAAATCCAGTACTCGGCTGGCGCATGTTCTTTCCTGTTCGCCTCGCCTCGTTCGCTCGCTCAAACACGGTGGTTGCGACATGAACGTTCCTGTCAAATTTCAGTTTCTTGCAAGTTCATTATTACCTTTTGTTTGCTCAGTCGTAATCCAGCTTTATTCCGAAGTGGTTCACTATAGTTGTAGTTTGCAGTGCTGTGTATTTGTGATGGCTCACAGAGCCAGAGGTTGCGTCAACTCTCTGGACAGTTTTTGTTTTATTTGTGGGGAATATACCGTGAAAAAGCAGCAGAGGAACATTTCTGCATTTATTAAAAAAGTATATTTCGCCTATTTCGGTTTGAAGTTAGGCGATCAAGACAAACCGTGGGCTCCTCACAAAGTGTGCAAGACATGTGAGGAAGATCTACGCTTATGGATGAAAGGTAAAAAACAAGCATTTCGTTTCGGAATACCTATGATGTGGCGTGAACAAAGAGACCACAGCAGTGACTGCTATTTTTGCTCTTGCATTGTGAAGGGATACAACTTAAAAAATAAGAACGTAATAAGTTACCCCAACCTTCCCTCAGCAATTAGGCCTATGCCTCATAGCAACGAAGTACCTGTGCCTGAACCACCAAAATCTTTGGATCATATTTGTGTGGACGGTTCTGATCATGATGAGACTCATCAGATGGCTTTTCCCGATGAGTCCAGTACTTCCGAGTTTGAAACTGAACCAGATCCGAAACCTGAACTTTTCTCTCAAGCTGAATTGAATGATTTAGTCCGGGATTTAGGACTCCCAAAAGATGCTGCCCAACTGCTAGGTTCTCGGCTTAAACAGAAAAATCTATTGTCACCAGGAACAACTTTTTATTGGTACCGCAACCGCGAGACACAATTTTTGAAGTATTTCAGCAAAGAGGAAGATTTGATATTTTGCAACGATATATACGGAGTGATGGAAAAGTTTAAACTCAAGTATGATCCTGCTGAATGGCGGCTGTTCATTGATTCGTCAAAAGACAGCATAAAAGGTGTTCTTCTTCATAATGGCAACACATTCGCTTCAGTTCCTATTGCTCACTCTGTTATTCTCCAAGAAAAATACGAGAATTTGGCCCCGATTCTTCAGAAGATTCGTTATGATGAGCATAAGTGGATGATTTGTGGAGACTTTAAAATTCTATCCATGCTATTAGGGCAGCAATCCGGTTTCACCAAATATCCCTGCTTCCTTTGCTTGTGGGATAGCCGGGCCCGCGACCTACACTGGGGGAAAAAAGACTGGCCAATTCGGGAGTATTTGAGACCCGGTGAGAAAAATGTTCTTCATGAGAGCTTGGTACCTCGTGATAAAATTCTATTAACACCTCTCCACATTAAGTTGGGTCTCATTAAGCAATTCATCAAGTCCCTTCCAAAAGATGGTGAGTGCTTTCGGTACCTTTGCTCAAAGTTCCCCCAACTTTCTGAAGCAAAGCTAAAGGAAGGAGTGTTTGTTGGCCCTGATATAAGGAAACTCATTTCAGATGGAGCATTCGCTGAAACGATGTCTGAGAAGGAAAAAGAAGCCTGGGATTCCTTCAAGGATGTTGTTCTCAAATTCTTGGGGAACAGGCGGGATGAGAACTATAAGGATATTGTTGCCAGGATGCTCAATGCCTTCAAAGAACAAGGCTGTAACATGAGCCTGAAAGTCCATTTCTTGCACTCCCATGTGAACTACTTTCCTGAAAACTTGGGGGCGTACAGTGAAGAACAAGGTGAAAGGTTTCACCAGGACATCAAGGACGCAGAGAGAGAAGGTACCAAGGAAGATGGAACACCACTATGATGGCTGATTTCTGCTGGTTGCTGCTGCGGGAAACCCCAGATGAAAAATACGCCAAGCAGCGCACCAAGAGAAGCATTCTGGGGAAGAAGAAACGGGCCCACCAGGAGATTGATTGACCCAAGAATGACTTTAAAATCTAAACTGTGTTGACAAATATCGTGTTTTTACTAAACTTTGAAATAAAAATTTGCTAGTTATTACCACAGTGTCGGATCTCATTTATTAGAATTTTATTTTCACACCATCGGGTGTTTGTCTTCATGTATTGCAATGGTGCGGTTTGCGTTTTCTATTCTTACATACATACCTGTACAACATTTTTTGCACATTTCTTTGCTTTGCTTTGTGTCTAACCTCGCTCTTATATGCTCAATGTTTGTGCACATGTATGTGGCTGTTTTAAGTGCAGACAATTTTGCTACCATCACAGTGTGTTTTGTTGACATTACTCTATTCTTATGTGCTGCCTAGTTACAATTTTCTTTATTCTTATTTGAATAACTACTAAACAATTAGTATAAAGAATTCATCCAAGAAACTTTTATCTCGATCGCACTCAATCTGAAACGTTCACCTCAAACTGCTAACCCAATGTAGCAAAAAATCTGTACGTGATGGAGCAAATTGGTTACCAGATTTGGATTCAGCGCACCAAAAAACGTAAAAATCAATCGAAACATTAGAGGCAGTTTAAAAAAAAAATTTTTTAGTGTACCTGTGTAATTTGTCAAAGTGTGCTTGGAAATTTCTCTTAATCAAGTCTGTGGCACCCAACATGATGGGAAATAACTTGATATCTTTCTGCTACATTTTTTGGTCTGACTGCTTTTCTTGGTACGCAAAGATCTTTCTCAGCGCGATTCACAGAATAGTCGCATGAGACTGACACTTCTATAATCAATGACGTTCTAGTGTTCTCCTTTATCACTACTGTATGTCTAGCTTCTTTGTATCCAGCTTTCTATCAGTTAGAATGGTGATATACCAGGTAATCATAACCTCTTCATTCTCCATAATTCTCTTAGGGTCATACTCCCAGCGCTTTTCCGGTACAGTGATGTAGTGTTTAGAGAGTTTCCAATGCCTTTTTGTACAGCAATCCTCTGCCATCAGAACTTCACAGCCAGCTACTAGGTGAGTTGCTGTTTTCAGGTCTTTCTTACAGAATCTACATATGTGTGTTACACTGGTTAACATTGAAATCGTTACTGACTTTAAAAGGCCCTAATCTGTAGTATCTTGGTGAGCTGAGTACGAATATAACATTAAAAGAATTTTATTCGCTCTCGTTTTGAAGATATTGCATGTAGTTCATTTTTGACATTTCACCATGTAAATTTATAATATTGCTTCACATTACATAATACCAACATGCACAGATCATCCAGAGTTGATTGCATCATTTTCTAGTGCAATGCAATACTACTGCCAGACGGCTGCTGAAGCCATCTGACGTCAGCAGTGTACTATACGCAGTCGGAAAGACAAGTAATCTGGTATTCTGTTCTGATATTGAAAGCCTCATGAATGCGTTAAAAATCACTTATGACCCACAAGACTGGAGACTATTTATAGACTCTTCGAAACTGAGTCTGAAGGCTGTGCTTTTGAACAATGGGAACCGTCTTCCATCTATTCCAGTAGCGCATGCCGTCCACATGAAAGAGACATACGATAACTTAAAGCATCTACTGACTTCCATTAACTATAACAAGAACAGAATGCACCTCTGTGGTGACTTGAAGGTAGTTGCCCTTTTAATGGGACTGCAGCAGGGATATATAAAATACATGTGTTTCTTATGTGAGTGGGATAGCCGAGCAAGGGATTGGCACTACTTGCGGAAGGAATGGAATCGCAGACAAGAACATAAGAACATAAGAGATGCCATACTGGGTCAGACCAAGGTCCATCAAGCCCAGTATCCTGTTTCCAACAATGGCCAATCTAGGTCATACGTACCTAGCAGTTTCCCCAAAACACACAGGTTCCACAATGCTTGTACTGGGTCAAGCATTGATATCCTGGGTCCCTTCTTAATAATGGTTTATGGACCTTTCCTCCAGGAACTTGTCCAAACCTTTTTTTAAACCCAGCTACACTAACAGCCTTTACTACATCCTCCGGTAACAAATTCCAGAGTTTGATTACACGTTGAGTGAAAAAATATTTTCTTTTATTAGTCTTAAATAGTTTACCCTGTAGCTTTATTGCATGTCCTCTAGTCTTTCTATATTCTGATAACGTAAACAATCAATCTACGTTTACCCGTTCCACTCCGTTCATTAATTTAAAGACTTCTATCATATCTCCCCTCAGCCGTCTCTTTTCCAGGTTGAAGAGCCCTAACCTTTTTAGCCTTTCTTCATAGGAGTATCCTTCCATCCCCTTTACCATTTTGGTGGCTCTTCTCTGAACCTTTTCTAATAACGCTATATCCTTTTTAAGATACGGCGACCAGAATTGCATACAATATTCAAGGTGCGGTCTCACCATGGAACAATATAGAGGCATTATAATATCTTTTGTTTTATTTTCCATTCCATTCCTTATGATACCTAGCATTCCATTTGCTCTCTTGGCTGCTGCTGCACACTGGGCCGAGGGTTTTAACATGTTGTCCACAATGACGCCTAAATCTTTTTCCTCGGTGGTGGTTCCTAATGTGGAACCTTGCATCGTGTAATCACAGTTTGGGTTGTTCTTCCCTAGGTGCATAACTTTACACTTGTCCACCTTAAATTTCATCTGCCATTTTGATGCCCAGTCATCCAATTTATCAAGATCCTCTTGCAATTTTCCACAATCCTCTTGGGTTTTAACAACTTTAAATGGTTTTGTCTCATCTGCAAATTTGATAACCTAACTCCTTATTCCCTTTTCCAGGTCATTAATGAATATGCCAAAAAGCAGCGGACCCAGCACAGATCCCTGGGGTACACCACTATTCACCTTTCTCCATTGGGAAAATTGGCCATTTAGCCCAACCCTCTGTTTTCTATCTTTTAACCAGTTCCTGATCCACAACAGTACACTGCCTCCTATCCCATGACTCTTTAGTTTTGCCAAAAGTCTCTGATGAGGGACCTTGTCAAAGGTTTTCTGAAAGTCCAGATACACTATATCAACCGACTTACCTTTCTCCACCTGTTTATTCACACCTTCAAAAAAAGATAACAGATTAGTAAGACAAGATCTTCCTTGTCTAAAGCCATGTTGGCTGTCTCCCATTAGGCCATGACTATCTACATGCCATTGCTGAGTAATTTTGTTCTTTATGATGGTTTTTTCCCGGTACTGATGTCAGGCTCTCTGGTCTGTAGTTTCCCGGATCACCCCTGGAACCCTTTTTAAAAATTGGCATTACATTGGCGATCCTCCAATCTTCAGGTATTACAGATGATTTTAATGAAAATTCACAGATTACTATTAGCAGGTCTGCAATCTCATATTTCAGTTCTTTCAACACCTTTGGATGTATACCATCCGGCCCAGGTGATTTGCTACTCTTCAGTTTATCTAATAGTTGTAATACATCTTCCCGATGTATCGCTATTTCCTTCAATTCTTCTGCACCTTTAAATACCACTTCACTCATGGGTAAAATCCCTACATCTTCCTCTGTAAAGACCGAAGCAAATAATTCATTCAGTCTCTCCGCTATTGCCTTGTCTACTCTTAGTGCCCCTTTAAGCCCTCTATCATCTAATGGACCAACTGACTCTCTCACAGGTTTTTTGCTACGAATGTACTTGAAAAAGTCTTTATTTCGCGTTTTTGCTTCCGCAGCAAGCTTCTTCTCAAATTCTCCCTTTGCCTGCCTTATCAATGCCTTGCATTTGACTTGCCAGTGCTTGTGCTGTTTCCAGGTTTCGTTGTTTGGCTCTTTTTTCCATTTCCTGAAAGATGCTTTTTTGGCAACAACAGCCTCTATGACCTCCCCTTTAAACCATGCTGGCAGTTTTTTGGACTTCGTTCCACTTTTCTTAAAGCGTGGAATACAGCTGGTCTGGGCTTCTAAGATAGTATTTTTCAACAACACCCAAGCTTGATGTAAGTCTTTAACCTTTGCAACTGCTCCTTTTAGTTTTTTCTTAACTATTTTCCTCATTTTATCATAGTCTCCCTTTCGAAAGTTCAAAGGTAGTACTGTGAATTTCCTTACTATCCCTCCTCCATTAATTAAATCAAATACGATCATGCTATGATCACTATTGCCAAGTGGCCCCAACACCCTTATTTCTTGCACTAGATCTGGTGTTCCACTAAGGACTAGGTCCAATATGGCTTCCCCTCTGGTCGGTTCATGAACCAGCTGCTCCAAGAAGCAGTCATTTATTTAATCTAGGAACTTTATCTCCCTAGCATGTCCTGCCGTGACACTGACCCAGTCGATACCGGGGTAATTGAAATCACCCATTATTATTACTGCGCTGTAATGTTTGTTAGCTTCCTTGATTTCTTTGAGCATTTCATCATCCATTTGTTCATTCTGGCCAGGCGGTCGATAGTACACCCTCACTGCCATCGCCTTCCCCTTTTTACATGGAATTTCAATCCATAGAGATTCTACAGCAAATTTTGTTTCCTGCAAAACTTTAATCCTTTCTGACTCAATGCCCTCTCTAACATAGAGCGCAACCCCTCCACCAATTTGATCAGCTCTATCATTACGATATAGTTTATACCCAGGTATCACAGTGTCCCACTGGTTGTCCTCCTTCCACCATGTCTCTGATATTCCAATCATATCTAACCTCTCATTTAGTGCTATATATTCTAACTCTCCCATCTTATTTTTTAGACTTCTAGAATTTACATACAAGCATTTTCGAGACTGTATTTTATTCATATTAATCTGGCTATTGGTAGACATGGGTAATTTGAGGTCTTTAAGCTCTGTCTGCTCCATACTCGAGGGCTTTTGGTCTACTTTACTCTTATTTGGAACCTCTCTGCTTTTGGTAGTATTCTTCAAGGATACATTCTTCCGAACCATGCGCTCTTGGGCGACTGTCGGCTTTCCCCTATTTTCTAGTTTAAAAGTTGCTCTATCTCCTTTTTAAAGGTTAATGTAACAGTTGGAGAGAAGAATATCCAGCACCCAGCTCTGGTTGAGGCTCACAAAATCCTGCTACCACCCCTTCACATCAAACTAGGTTTGATGAAAAACTTTGTGAAAGCCATGGACCGCACTTCGCCAGCTTTCCGACATTCCCTCGACTCAGTGAAGCAAAGATTAAAGAGGGAGTTTTTCTGGGTGCTCAGATTCGAGAGCTCTTCAAAGATGACCGGTTCAACAACTTGCTGCAGGGTGATGAGAAACAAGCATGGAATGCTTTTTGCCTAGTGTCAACAAACTTTCTCGGGAATGTTAGGGCAGAAAACTACAAGGAACTAGTAGAAGACATGCTGATGCAGTATCAGAAACTTGGCTGCAATATGTCTCTAAAGATCCATTTCCTTGATTCCCATCTTGATTTCTTTCCTGACAACTGTGGTATGCTTAGTAATGAACAGGGCGAACGTTTTCACCAGGATATTGCAACGATGGAGCAAAGATACCAGGGAAAATGGTCCACTACAATGCTGGCTGACTACTGCTGGACACTCCCCAGAGAAGCTCCCGAACAGCTGTACAAGAGACAGGCGAAAAAAATCTAAGAAGTAGTCTATGACTTGGTTTTTTATAGGTATTAACCGAAGGCCTATTATATTTACTATTGACATGCATTTCATGATGTAAACATTAATTCTTGTAGATTACAAAAAAACTAGAGCCAACTTTGCAATTTCACTGTCATATTCGTGTTCAGCTTATAAAAGTTGATAAGAAATTACTATTTTTATTTCATTAACATGACTTTTGTAAAACTTTGTTGACCAGTGTTTTGCCAGTTTTTTCAATGCTCACTGTAGACCATCTTCTCCGTAATCCGCTGTCCTGAGCTGCGACTATGCATCTATCATTCAGTTTAATTTCACGTCTCTTTAACCATTCATGTGTCAGGCTTGATTGACAAAGGGTTCTTGGAGTAACACCTTGTATTTCTCTGCCTTGAGATTCTGAATGAACCTTTTATGAGCCTGTGCCCTAGTGAAACATAACCACGCATGGGAAGAGTGTAGTCCTACTTGTTTTGTGCAGACTCCAGTTGAAAAAGAGTATGTTTTAGTCCCCACTGGAGGGTTTGAAAGTGCCGATTAACTAACCTCTTATTGCGCATTAGACAATGTAACCTTGTATTTCTACTGTTAGGTGGGTTTAAGGAAGTATCTAGGATAATACTCGCTTTGCTGTACTATTTAGTAAACTTCTAGAAATATGTAAGGCTGACAGAGAATCTATTGTTGCTGATTCTCTGTCCCTCAGTGCTGTGACTCATAAGAATAAAGTTTTCATTCTGCAATACCATCTGGCATGCCCCCAGATAATACTATTGTATATATTTAATGCCATTTGATAAAGACTCATTGTTTTAAAGATCTGTCTGTCTTGTGTTTTGTCTGTCTAAGAGCCCACACCCCATTGAAGACTTTATACTTATACTTATGGTTCAAACATTTGTTAACATATACCCTCACAGCGATGATATTGAACATATCTCATGCACAAATCTTTTACAGACCTATCGTAGCATGCAAGAGTAACCACTGCATTCTGGTGATGACTGTGATGTTGTAGAAGATATTCTGCTGTATAAGTATGGGAATATCTCAGCCCTGTCATCCATGTAAATTTCCTACTACACCCTGAACTACATGGATCTCATATGTTTCCTTCCCTATAACAACCATCAGGCCATTTAACTCTGTAGACCACCATTTGAGGAGCAAGACACTATCATTGCATGGGAGATTTTGCCTAGGGAGGTGTCCTACCATATTTATCAAAAGACAACAGACTACTTGAACTTGGCAGTCATCATGACCAATGCTCTGATTAATCCACCTCTCCACCCCCAAGCCCTTGCCCAGCATTGCTGAATAAACACTGGTAAGATGGAGATACCTTCTTTGGAAAACATGATGGTGAACCTATCATAATGAAAATCTTTTCACAAAGCCACTTTGCCAAACAATTTCTCTGCCATCAATCAGAATAAATAATGATATAAAGCATATCAAAATGACTGCTCAAATTTCATCATCATTCCATTTTCAAAGCCTATACTTGTTCATATATTTCAATTTCTATGTCTTCAGTTTTTCACTATCATATATTCAGGGCCGGCACAAGGAGATGAGGTGCCCTAAGTGAATCTCATCTTTTATGCCTCTTCTCCCAGCCGGCTGGTAGTCCCTCCTTGCCGCTGCTGTCACCCATGACCGGGACATATAGTGGCGGCAATGGATTGAAACAGCCCCACGGCTCTTACCTGTAAATTTTGGTGCTGCGGAGTTGTCTGCTTCTAACCCCTCCGATGGCCCCAATTGCTTCCCTGCTTTTGTAATCAAGTATTGGTCTATCAGTTCCACTGGAAAGATGGTCTCTATTTAGATAAGTGATCTATCAGCTGGGTTTGTTACATTAAGAGTCATAACCTCCAGCTTCAAGGACCATAAGAGGGAGCGGAAGAAGACAGTTCCGTGGCGCCAAAATTTTCAGGTAAGTGCCGCGGGGCTGTTTCAATCCATTGCTGCCACTGTAGGTCCCAGTGAGGAGTGACAGCGGCGGCAATGGGTGCATCCAGAGGGATGGAGCTCTAGGCAACTGCCTAGTTTACCTAATGGTATTGCCAGCCCTGCATATATTATTTTACATTTTATTTAGACCAATTGATAATAATTCTTATCAATTGGTCTAGAAATAATGCAAAATAATGTATGATAGTGAAAAACTGAAGACATTGAAATATATGAAAAAGTATAGGCTTTGAAAATGGACCGATAATGAGATTTGAGCATTGCCATTTTAATATATTTTATATCATTATTTGCTCTCGTTGATGGTCCACAAATTTTTTTTCTCTAATTATCATTTGTGTCACAATAAAGGATATTTTGCACCTTCAAAGTGGTAGGCAAGTTGTGAAAATCACATGGTGCTAACCCCCAAAACTCCATTTTATTTCCAGGTGTAATGCGACAAAACAGGACAAACACTGAGGGGAAGAATACTTTCAAAAGGCACTGTAGATTGATTACTTTTTCCAAAATCCATAGGTATCGTTAAGGTATTCAGAGTGAATGTTCTACTTTTTGGTATTGTTTGTATGAGTGATTCTAGGTGTGTTGTGGATAAGTTGTGCAATATCTTGAAGTTAATTATTAAGACTTTATACTTAATTCTGCTTGATATTCGGAACCAGTGTAGCAGGTATAGGGTTGGTGTGATTCCTTCTGATTTTGGTGCTTTATGAATAAGTCGTGCAGCAGTGTGTTGAACCATCTGTAGTTGATTAAAGGCTTGTTTTGACACACCTTGGTGAATGCTATTACAGAAGTCAAAATGAGGAAAAATCATTGCTTAAAGCACTATGTAGAAGTCCTGGGGAGATAACAATGGTCTTAAGTGCTGAAGAGTCCTAATCTTATTATAAATTGTTCTAGTGGTATTGACAATATGTGTGGTTAGCTATAGATGCTGTTCCAGGATTATTCCAAGGTATCTTGTCTCTTTTTTGACTGTCAGTGTTGCTTCACTGACTTTTATTGCGGCTGGTGGGGTAAAAATCTTATCCTTGGCGATAAATAGAACTTCCGTCTTGTTGTAGTTTATTGTCAGGTTTTGGGATTTAAGCCATTGGGGTACCCAGCCCCATTGAAACAGGTGATGGAGGTTGAATTTTGATGCGTTGAATGTGTATAACATAACATCATGTGTTGAATATGTAGAAAATAACATCATCAGCGTATATGTAGTAGTTTACCTTGTGTCTCTGGATGATGCTGCAGATCAGCTGTATGTATATATTAAATAGTAAGCCTTGTAGGATTCCTTGTAGTTGTTTATATGGCGAAGACATGTTTTGGCCTATTTTTATCTGTTGAGTGTGATCTGTTGTCAGATTTGAACCAGAGTAATGCTGTTCCATCAATTCCAACCTGTTGAAGTCTCACCATTAGGAGGTGGGGCAAATGGAGTCAAAAGCAGATGAAATATCTAGGAAGATTAGTATAAATGCTTGTTTGGCTTCTCTGTTCCCTTTATTAGTTTGTCTAACAGGGATGTAAGGAGGGTTTCCACTCCATGGTATGGAGTATTGGATGTCTTGATGCTCTTTTGAGATCTCTAGACATGTGGCCTAGGGTTAGCGAAAATTTAATTATTTTGAGGAGAGTGGGTGCCATTTCCAATCGTGTAATTTTGAACCAGCTGACAGGACATGGATCAAGCAGAGATGTAGCTGTATTAAGGTTGGTAATTATGCCTTCCAGTTCTTCAATGTTGATTTGCGTGAATTTATGCCATGATGTGGAAGTGATATTGCTATTGAAGGCTGGCACTGGTGATACAGTCACTGCTATTATAGTCACTGGTATTGATACTTTACTCCTATAGTAATTGGCTAGTGATTGTGGATTGATGTTGTGATCTCCTTCTGAGATGGGTGCATGTACTAGGGATTTGACAATTTCAAAAAGCTCCCTATGGTGGATTAGTGATTTCATAATGATACTTGTGTGATAATTCTTCTTACTTTGGTTGATTTTGTCATGGTAGTCTAGTAGTTTGGTCATGAATAGTTGCTGGTCTTGAGGTAACTTTGAATGTCTTCAATTATGTTCTAGCCTTCTTAGTTGTCTTCTTATTGATCTTAGTTCCTGTGTGTACCAGCTTGCCTTGTGTTTATGACTTCTATGGGGTCTTATTTATGGGGCTACTGCTGCTCTTATTACTTTATTCCAGGTGTTCAGGATGTCATCAATGTGAGTTAAGTCTGGGTTAAGTTGTGGTAAGGAGTCATTTAGAAGTTTCTTTGTTAAATTGACAGAAATGGCGTGCTGCTGCAGGGGTCAGTGTCTGCTTTTTTCTTGATGTCGGAGAATGTGAAAGTTTATTGCATAATGATCTGGCCATGGGACAGGTTGAATTTGTAGAGCAGGCGGTGTTGAGCTATTGAGAATTTCATTGGGTGTGAATATAAGATCAAGAGTGTTACCTTTGTTATGAGTGGGTCTGTCTACTATTTGGTGAAAGTCAAGATCCTGCATTGCACTAAGAAATGAGTGAGCATGCCCAGGGGGTGTTGATGAGAGGTTAAAGTCATTTAGTAGGAGTAGCTGTTTATTTAGTGCTTTATTAGAGCATACTAATTCCAGAATGGCTGTTAGATCCTGTGGATCTGATGTGGGTGATCTGTATAATAGGCAGAGCATAATCTGTCTGTTTTCTATCATAAGAATGTCTAGAGCTGTCATGCTTTCTCTTAAGATCTTCAGTATCTCTATTATTGTGGAAGATGCCTTTGACTTTGGAGCAGAAGCTCACCCAGAATTTTTGTTTAAGCAGGGCTGGCCTGTCCACTAGGTGGACTAGGCAGCTGCCTAGGGCAGCATGACTGTTTTGAAAGTGGCAGCATTTTGCCAGCATTTTGGTGCCCACTGAAACACATGGCCTGCTAGGGGCACTAAAGTGACAGCACAAAGTCGCCGCTTTCAAAACAGAGTCGGACTGCCACTGTGCCACCGCAAGATGAGAAGATGGATTCGGGAGGCAGCAGAGGGGTTAGCGAAGGAGGGGCTTCTGCCTGGGACTGCAGAAATCCTTGGGCTGGCCCTGTGTTTAGGCACTATTTTTTTGCCCTAAAAGCCCAAACAGGGTCCTCAGATTCTTCACACAATATCTCAATCACATCAACCTCAGGTTTTTCTTCTTTGGTGCCATAAGTGTAGAATGCATAGCAGCACAGATCAAATGCCTTGTAAAATGCATCGATACACATAGAAATGGCACTGTTATTCAGGTGGGAAAATGTGTGCTTGGATAGCCACTTGTTCATTCTAAAACAGTGGCTGATTGCAAACATGTAGCCAAGTTATACGTGGTTAAGGGCAATTTAGAAAGAGCAGCTTATTTATTTATTTTATTGATTAGTGAGTTTTTTATACCGCAATATCTTGTAATCAGAGCAGTTTGCAGTTAAAACAACAGATATATTGGACAATTAATCAAATAACAGGTGCTGAAACATTCAATCAAAAATGTATATGATTCTAACAAAATAACCCATATACAATTAATGGTTGAGATCGTAATTCAGCTTAGTGGAAGAGGAGAGAGGCTACTTATGTTGGATCTGCATCAGATGGTTGAGTGTAAGATGATTTAAAATTGTGTCCAAAGTGTTCAGTAAAACGTTTTGAGATGGGAACGAAATGAGGATAGATCAGTAATATTATAAAGGCTTGTTGTAAGAGAATTCCAGAGTGTTGGCGATATGTATTCAAATGCTCTATTGCTAGTGCATTGCTTGCTGTTACGGAATTCTGTAGGGGTTTTGAGCGTATTGTCCAACTGAACTCTTCTTTGGTGGGAATTAGGCGCAACAACGATTAGCTGAGAGAGGGCGGGAGAGGCCATTTTCTTGATGATCTTGAAGGTGGCCATCAGCAATTTGTATTTTATCCGGCTTTTTATGGGAAGCCAATGCAAGTCATATAAGATTGGAGTAATGTGATCTATCAGACGTGAGTTGCTGATAATTTGTGCAGCTGCATGTTGAGCCAAGATGAGCGGGTGTAGGGATATTTTTGGCAGGCCATGGAGTAGACTATTACAGTAGTCTATGTGGCATGATTAATGCTTGCATAATTGTTCTAAAATCAGATTGTTGTAGTAAAGGTTTTATGGGTTGGAGGAAATGTATCTTGTTGAATATTGTTTTAGTTAGATTCTGCTTGTATGTTTGATTCCTAGTGATAATTAACACTTCCGTTTTTTTGTAGTTAATGTTCAGACCGACGTCCTTAAGCCAGGAAGCAATTTCCTTGAAGCAATCAATTAAAGGCCTGAAGGCATAAAGAGCATTATGCCATCAGTATATATGGAATAATCAAACTTAAATTGTTTTATTAATTGACATTGGTTGTAAATATATATTGAATAATAGAGCTGAGAGCACTGAATCTTGCGGAAGACCCGTTGTTTGAGGGTAGGTGTTTGAGGATGTGTGACAGATGGTTACTTGCTGGAATATATCAGCGAGATAGGAAGTGAACCATTTTAGGGTTATATTACTTAAACCTATTTGTTTCAATCTTTGTATTAGAAGAGAATGGATTACAGAATCAAAAACTGCAGCAATATCAAGAAAACTTAGGATGTAGGCATGATTGATGTTATCTAGTCCCTTTATTATTTTATTTATTAGAGCTAGTAGCAAAGACGCGACACTGTGGTAGTGTCTAAATCCGAATTGGTTGTCATTGAGCGGGGCATGGAGATCAATGTGGTCTTGCAATTGCATGTAAACATTTTTCTCTATTATTTTGGCAAGGAAGGGGAGGCTGGAGATAGGTCTATATGAGGAAGGGTCTGATTTGTCAAGGACTTTGTTTTTTAGGATTGGACATATTGTGGCTCTCTTTAGCTCAAGTGGCATGTATCCTTGGGATAAAGACTTGTTTACTATTGAAAGTATAATAGGGGATATTTTGTTAATTGCATCCTTAATCCATTTAACTGGGCATGGATCGCAGTTGATGTTGTGGTATTCATACTTAAAATTGTTCTTTTAAGAGATTCTGGGGAGACAGGGTAGAACACCTCCCAAGGTTCAGCATGATATAGTGTAGCATTTCTTCCTAAGCTAGTACAAGTTATTGGTGAGCTTATGTATAGCCACTTTATATATGGCTGAAGGCAATTTTACAAATGCTGCAAAACACCACAATGAGAACTCCAAATATATAAATAATTAAGACACCCCCCCTCCGGAAATCAGGAGTGTACATAAGTATTCCCCCCCCCAAGTCAATACTTTGTAGAGCCACCTTGTGCTGCAATTACAGCTGCAAGTCTTTTGGGGTATGTCTATTAGCTTAGCATATCTAGCCACTGGGATTTTCACCCATTCCTCAAGGCAAAATTGCCCCAACTCCTTCAACTTAGATGGGTTGCATTGATGTACAGCAATCTTCAAGTCATGCCACACATTCTCACTTGGATTGAGGTCTGGGCTATGACTAGGCCATTCTAAGACATTTAAATGTTTCTCTTTAAACCACTCTAGTGTAGCTTTAACAGTATGTTTAGGGTCATTGTCCTGCTGTAAGGTGAACCTTCGCCCCAGTCTCAAATCTTTGGCAGACTGAAACAGGTTTTCCTCAAGAATTGCTCTGTATTTAGTGCCATCCATCGTTCCTTCAATCCTGACCCGTTTTCCTGTCCCTGCCAATGAAAAACATCCCCACAGCATGATGCTGCCACCATCATGTTTCACTGTGGGAATGGTGTTCTCAGGGTGATGGGAAGTGTTGGTTTTGCGCACACATGGCGCTACCCATGATGGCCAAAAAGTTCAATTTTTGTCTCATCTGACCAGAGAACCTTCTTCCATGTGTTTGGGGGGTCTGCCACTTGCTGTTGTGCAAACTCCAAATGTGTTTTCTTATTTCTTTCTTTAAGCAATTACTTTTTTCTGGCCACTCTTGCATAAAGCCCCACTCTGTGGAGTGTATGGCTTAAAATGGTCCTATGGACAGATACTCCCATCTCCATTGTGGATCTATGCAGCTCCTTCAGTGCTATCCTTGGTGTCTTTGTGGCATCTCTGATTAATGCCCTCCTTGCCTGGTCTGTGAGTTTTGGTGGGTTAATACCATTTGTCAGGTTTGTAGTGGTGCCATATTCTTTCCATTTTGTTTTAATGGATTTAATGGTATTCCGTGGGGTTTTAGAATATGGGATATTTTTTTTATAACCCAACCCTGATCTATACTTCTCAACAACTTTGTCTCTGACCTGTTTGGAGTGCTCCTTGGTCTTCATGTTGATTGCTTAGTAGTGTCACAGAGTCAGGGGCCTTTCAGAACAGGTATATTTATACAGGCATCGTGTGACATTGATTGCACACAGGTGGAACCTAATCAACGAATTATTTGGCTTCTGAGGTTAATTGGTTGGGACCGTATCTTATTTAGGGGTAACATAGTAAATGAGGGCAGATAAAGACCAGCATGGTCCATCTAGTCTGCCCAGCACGATGGCAAGAGTAGGTGCACCTGCCGCTCCGTGCAGGCCACCCCTCCCCATGTCCCTGTTTAGGGGCGAACCCACCACTCCATGCAGGACACCCCTATTTGTTGAGAAATTAGATGGTTCAGTTTATTTTGATTTTATCCTGTTGCTGTAAAGGGATCCACTGTGTCTGTCCCATGCCATTTTGAATTCCGTCACTGTGTTTGCCCCAACCACATCCATCAGGAGGGCACTTTCTGTGAAAAAGTATTTCCTGACATTGCCTTTCAATTTACCAACTTGCAGCTTCCTGTTGTGCCCTCTAGTTTTACAGCTTTCCCGTCTTTGGAAGAGGTTTGTTTGTTCATTATATCCCTTTAAGTATTTAAAGGTCTGAATCATATCTCCCCTGTCCCTCCTCTCCTCCAAAGTGTACATCTTTAGGTCTTCAAGTCTCTTCTCATAAGGCTTCTGACGCAGGCTCCAAATCATTTTGGTCGCCTTCCTCTGAACAGCTTCCAGTCTTTTTACATCCTTGGCAAGATACGGTCTCCAAAACTGAACACAGTATTCCAAGTGAGGCCTCACCAGTGACTTGTACAATGGCATAAGTAACTCTTCCTTTCTGCTGGTGATTCCTCTTTGTATGCAGCCCAACATCCTCCTGGCTTTTGCCACCGCCTTGTCGCACTGTTTTGCCACCTTAAGATCTTCAGAAATAATCACACCAAGGTCTTTCTCATGATCTGTGCACACCAACCTCTCGCCCCCTATTGCGTATATTTCCCTTGGATTTCTGCTACCCAAGTGCATGACTCTGCACTTCTTCGCATTAAATTTTAATTGCCAAGCATTTGACCATTCTTCCAGCTTTTGTAGATCTTTCCTCATGTTAACCACTCCCTCGGGGGAGTCTACTCTGTTGCAAATTTTCGTGTCATCTGCAAAAAGACAGACTTTTCCATTTAGTCCTTCAGCAATATCACTCACAAATACATTGAACAGTGCCGGGCCCATGACCGACCCCTGGGGCACCCCGCTAATCACCTTCCCTTCATCCGAGTGAGCTCCATTTACCATCACCCTCTGTCGTCTGTCAGTCAACCAATTTCTGATCCAATTTACCATCTTAGGATCCATCCCCAAGCTACTGAGTTTATTGATAAGCCTCCTATGAGGAACAGTATCAAAGGCTTTGCTGAAATCCAGGTAGGTGACATCCATCGCATGCCCCTGATCTAGCTCCCTGGTCAGCCAGTCAAAGAACTCAATCAGATTTGTTTGGCAAGATCATCCTTCAGTAAAACCATGTTGCCTTGGGTCTTGCAACCTGTTGGTTTTGAGAAAGTTCATTATTCGCTCTTTCAGGAGCACCTCCATGACTTTTCCCGCCACCGAGGTAAGGCTCACAGGCCTGTAGTTTGACACTTCTTCTCTGTCACCACTTTTGTGTAGAGGTACGACATCAGCCATTCTCCACTCCTGAGGAACCTCTCCTGTTTCCAAGGATCTGTTGAAAACATCCTTTAACGGCCCTGCAAGAACCTCCCTGAGCTCTTTCAGTATCCTGGGATGTATCCCATCCGGTCCCATGGCCTTGTCCACTTTCAGTTTTGCAAGTTGTTCTAACACCTCATCTTCTGTGAATGGTGTGGTAACTACTTCATTCCCATTTTTATATTTGGGAGTCACAGATGGTCCTTCTCCAGGACTTTCTATAATAAAAACAGAGCAGAAGTATTCGTTTAGCAATTTCGCTTTTTCAATGTCACTTTCCACGAGTCCGTTCACAGCACTTCTGAGTCCTGCAATTCCACCTCTGATCTTCTTCCTTTCCCGAATATACCCGAAGAAGGTTTTGTAACCACACTTCACATCTTTAGCCATCTTTTCCTCTGCCTTTGATTTTGCTATCGTTATTTCTCTCTATGACTCTTTGAGTTTGATCCTGTATTCATTTCTGTGTTCCTCTGTTTGCGAGGTTTTGAATTTTGCGAAAGCTGTGTTTTTTGCCTTTATTTGAGCCGCCACTTCTTTGGAAAACCAAATAGGCTTTCTTCTCCTCTTGTTTTTGTTTACTTTTGTTACATATTTATCTGTTGCCCCTTTTATTGCCACCTTTAGTTTAGCCCATTGCAATTCCACTTCCCTTATCTCCTTCCACCCTGTCAGCTCCTCCTTTAGGTACTCGGCCATTTTATTGAAGTTGGCGTTTTTAAAGTTTAGGACTTTGAGCCTGCTATGATTGACCTGTACCATGGCTTTTATCTCAAACCACACCGTGTGGTGATCGCTGCTGCTCCCAGGGGCACTCACGCAGACATTCGACATGCTATGGCCGTTGGTGAGCACTAAATCCAGCGTTGAGCTTTCCCTGGTTGGTTCCATCACCATTTGTCTAAGTAATGCATCTTGGAGAGCATCCATGATTTTTTTGCTTCTTTCCAGATTTGCAGAAGGAGTAATCCAATTCACATCAGATAGTTTAAAATCACCCAATATGATCGCTTCCCCCTTGGTGGCTATCTTGGCAATATCTATAATCAATTCATTATTTTATTTTATTTATTTATTTTTTATATTCTCTTATATACCGCGCTATTCTGCATCAGTGCGGTTTACATTGAACAAACTGAAATTACATTGAACAGGGCATTATAACTTGGAGATAACTATTTTACAGGGAACATGGGCTATGGAGGGTTAAGTGGCTTGCCCAAGACCACAAGGAGCACCTGTGGGACTAGAAACCCCAGTCCTTCCGGCCCAAGGTTGCTGTCCTCTAGTGGGATTTGAACCCCCGACCTTCCGGCCTGAAGTACCTTGCCCCAACCACTAGGCCACTCCTCCACTCTATCTATCTATCTCCTCCACTCTATCTATCTATCTCTTCAATTTGTGTTGGAGGTCTATAGACTACAGCAGTATGGATGACAGTGCCATCTCCTCTTTCCAACACAATCCAGAGCGCTTCTTCTTTTCCCCATGCCCCCTTCATTTCAGTAGCTTTAATATTGCTTTTGACATATAAGGCTACTCCTCCTCCTCTTCCATTTTCTCTGTCTCTTCTGAATAGATTATAGCCAGGTATTGCTATATCCCAATCATGCGATTCGTTTAGCCATGTTTCTGTAATGGTCACAATGTCCAAATCCATTTCCACCATTAGGGCTTCTAGGTCTGGAACTTTGTTGGCTAAGCTTTGAGCATTTGTACTCATTGCTTTCCAGCATTTAACTGGCTTGCATGTATTTAGTGTTGATTTTCTTCTGCCTACATCTTCCCACTTGTTTATGATGTGTGGTTTAAATGTGTGGCTGTTTCTGATTTTAATCTGCTTTTGCAGGGGGTGACGTCCAGAGCTTGACCTTCCACATCTGTCACCCCCTTTTTCTAGTTTAAATGCATAGTTCACTAATTACCCTCGTACTTGCACTGGTTATCAGTCGGCTGGACTACTGTAACATTTTCCTGGCTAACCTCCCCAATTATCAGCTCCAAAGAGTGCAACGGATTCAAAATACGGCGGCACGCCTTGTCACATTTTCTAGTCGTTTCGATCACATTACTCCCATCCTCATCCGGTTACATTGGCTACCTCTGCGCTTTCGCTTTCACTACAAGTTTCTGATTTTGATCCATCGAGCCATTTATACTGGCAATCCTCTTTACTTAACAGACTGCATTTCTTTACATTCACCTCACCGTCAACTTCGCTCAATCCATGCCAATCGTCTTTCTCTTCCCTCACCTTCCCAGGCCCATTTAGAACAGACCCACCATTCTGCTTTTTTCTTCTTTGGACCCCTCCTATGGAACATGCTACCCACTCCCCTTTGGTTAGAATCTTCCTATCCTCAGTTCAAGTCATTACTTAAGACCTACCTATTTCAGAAAGCATACGACCTTCCCCCAGAGGCCCCTCCCTGATTGCCTTGTTTTGTCTTTGTCTTTTTTTTTATGCCGTCACTTGTCTGTCCCCTGTTCGTTTGTCTATGTTGCCCAGTCAGGCTATGTCTGTCTTATGATTTGGTAATAATGTGATGTTACTGCTCTGTCCTGCCTCTTTCTTTCCTATTTTATTATTGGCGTTCCTTTTCTTGGTTTGCAGTGTGAAATCCTTCCTTTTTATTGTACACCGCTTAATGTTTTTTACAATAGCGGTTTATCAAATGTGAATAAAGATAAAGAAAGATAAAGATAAAGATATCCACATATTGCTTGTATTTTTCACTTAGGATTCTTTTCCCTGCGACAGAGAGATGTAGTCCATCAGCACAGTATAGTATCTTGTTGTTCCATCTGTTACCCCAGTCGCCAATAAATCTGAATCCTTCTTGTTTGCACCAGGTCTGGAGCCATGTATTAAAGCTGTTAATGCGATGCAGCCTTTTTGCCCCTTTACCAAGCACAGGTAGAACCTCTGAGAATGCAACAGTGTTAGCAATGGGCCTGAGTTTCTCTCCCAGAGATTGGAAGTTCTTTTGGACTGTAGATACACTGTTTCTAGCCAGGTCATTTGTGCCCAAGTGGATAACCACATCAAGTTTGGAGTGTTCACTTTCTGCGCTAAGTACTTCAACAACGCGGTTTGTATTCCTGCTGGCTGAAGAGCCTGGGAGGCACTTGACTATCTTCTCTCCTTTGAACTGTGTTCCCAAGTTGGTGCCACTGATGATGGAAGTAGTAGTACTTTGCTGTTTGATGAGGTTTTCTTCATATTTGGTCCTTTAGCAGGAGAGTGGGCATTGTCTGTCTCATTTAAGGGCCCTTCAGTATCTTTGGATTGTGCATCCTCATTCGCCAAAGCAGAGAAGGCATTATGCAGGGATATCTCCTAATGCATAGGATACCTCTGTGTCACAGGTCGCAATCTACCAGAACCCACTGTGATCCATTTGTTCCTGGGGTGTTTCATTCTTTGTGGAAGTGGTGGTGGACTTTGTTCAGTTTGTATCTTAGAAGAGGTGCGCTTCATTGCAGCCAGTTCCTCCCTCAGTTCCTCATCCTCATTAGCCAAGGCAGAGCATAGGATGAGGAACTGAGGGAGGACCTGACAATGAAGGGATTGAGTATGCTGATTCCAGTTGAGTTTGAGATGCCACTGGAGTGTTTGCATGTGGAGACGTGCGGACAGAAGTACATGTACTGAGGCTGCCATGTGACCTAAGAGATGTCGTATGTTGTGAGTCAATGCATTGTGCAGACTGAGCAGTTGGGAACTGAGCTGCTGTCATAGCAAAAGGGATGAATACATATACACTCACAACTTTTCAATTTTTACTTGTTTTTTTATATAAACAAAGGTATTCTATTGTCATTCCACTTCACCAATTTGGACTATATTGTTAGGTCCATTACCTAACATCCAAATGAACCTCCATTTTCATTCCAGGTTGTAATGTGACAAAACAGGTCAAAAGCTGAGGGGATGAATACTTTCACAAGACACTGTACATGCAGCATACTACTACTCCTACTACTGAGCATTTGTATAGTGCTACAAGTCATACGTAGTGCTGCACAGACATGTAAGAGACAATCCCTGCTCGTCAGAGCTTGTAATCTACTCAAGACAAACGCAGAAGGTGTAGGCAGGGATAAAGCAAGGGGAAAGAAAAAGATTAGGTGAGTCAAGATCCAAAAGCAGCAGCAGCAGCAGCAGCAGGAGGATAGCATTCTTATGCTATGAAACCCCTAAATAAGATCTGGTCCAACCAATTAACCTCAGAAGGCACATAATTAGTTGATATAGGGTTCACCTGTGTGCAGTGTCACATGATCTGTCACATGATACCTGTATAAATATACCTGTTCTGAAAATCCCTGACACTGCAACACACCACTAAGCAAGCAACATGAAGACCAAGGAGTACTCCAAACAGGTCAGAGACAAAGTTGGAGAAATACAGAACAGAAAACCTCTATTAAAAACAATCATAAAAAAGAAGAAAGAAACATTAAAATCAAAAATGTAAGGCAATCATCCAGTTCAAATACTAAACCCATATGAGGGAGCCAGTGGATTTTAAAATTCCTTACGTTTTGTGCCAGAAAAGGTCAGAGGTACCAGTTTTACTGTTTGGCATACCTTAGCTCCTACTCATCTCTCTTTCTTATGTCCTAGTTTTGGGTCTGTACATTTGGTTTGTGTATTATGGAGTTGGAATGGCCAGGAACTCTTTAGGGGTGGTACAGGCTCACAGAATAGACAGAAAATCTATTCACTGAGCCTCGCATTTTTGTTGGTGGGAGTCTTAGTATTACTAAGAGCAAGTGTTCTGGAAAATTTCTGGAGAAACTTTGGGTAGAAGAAATCCTCTGGAGGTTCTTCCCCCAGTTGGTGATTCGAGGAAGGTGCTGGATACATCTCTCCCAAAAGGGAGGGCTCCGAATTCCACTATTGGGAGTAAGGAGGACTTGCCAGAGAAACATCTACTTCCGAGGTTACAGGGGCTCCCCATTCCACAAGAAAAGCGGGTTCCTGCACAGCAACTAGAGGAGGGTGGTAGGAGGGGACCTCCGCAGATGACAGTCACTAGGAGAAGCAGCTCCTAGTAGGACTGCAGTGGCCTGGATGAAACAGCGCAACAGTTGCAGAAGGGGGAATCACTAGAGATGGTCCTATCCGCTGTAAGGGGACCTGAAGGAAAAAAGATTGGTGTATGGTTCATATGCTGTTTAGCCTTTTTGGACCAATGAGAGGAAGTTTCAGACGAGTCTCTGTCAGACTTCTGCTTGTGCAAGCATGGGTCCTGGGAGCACAATGTACTTGAGGAGTTGTCCTTAAGGCATTGTTTTGATTTAGATCTCTGTTTGCCACCTACCTGAGGCTCTGGTCTCAGAGACATTGCTGTAGAAGCAGGGTTAGGTGAACATAAGACATGCCATACTGGGTCAGACCGAGGTCCATCAAGCCCAGTATCCTGTTTCCAACAGTGGCCAATCTAGGTTATACGTACCTAGCAATATCCCCAAAAGACACAGGTTCCACAATGCTTGTACTGGGTCAAGCATTGATATCCTGGGTCCCTTTTTAATAGTGGTTTATGGACCTTTCCTCCAGGAACTTGTCCAAACCTTTTTTAAACCCAGCTATACTAACAGCCCTTACTACATCCTCCGGTAACAGATTCCAGAGTTTGATTACACGTTGAGTGAAAAAATATTTTCTCTTATTTGTCTTAAATAGTTTACCCTATAGCTTCATTACATGTCCCCTAGTCTTTCTATACTCTGATAGCGTAAACAATTGATCCACGTTTATCCGTTCCACTCCATTCATTAATTTATAGACCTCTATCATATCTCCCCTCAGCCGTCTCTTCTCCAGGCTAAAGAGCCCTAACCTTCTTAGCCTCTCTTCATAGGAGTAGCCTTCCATCCCCTTCACCAATTTGGTGGCTCTTCTCTGTACTTTTTCTAATAACGCTATGTCCTTTTTAAGATACGGTGACCAGAATTGCACACAATATTCAAGGTGCGGTCGTACCATGGAGCGATACAGAGGCATTATAATATCCTTTGTTTTGTTCTCCATCCCTTTCCTTATGATACCTAGCATTCTATTTGCTTTCTTGGCCACCGCTGCACACTGGGCGGAGGGTTTTAACATGTTATCCACAATGACTCCTAAATCTTTTTCCTGGGTGGTGGTTTCTAATGTGGAGCCTTGCATCGTGTAACTATAGTGTGGGTTGTTCTTTCCTAGGTGCATAACTTTGCACTTGTCCACATTAAATTTCATCTGCCATTTGGATGCCCAGTCTTCCAATTTATCCAGATCCTCCTGCAGTTTTCCACAATCCTCTTGTGTTTTAACAACTTTAAACAGTTTTGTGTCATCTGCAAATTTGATAAC
This sequence comes from Ichthyophis bannanicus, assembly GCA_033557465.1. Classification (NCBI taxonomy): domain Eukaryota; kingdom Metazoa; phylum Chordata; class Amphibia; order Gymnophiona; family Ichthyophiidae; genus Ichthyophis; species Ichthyophis bannanicus. Next base: position 433,629,035 of record CM066035.1, read on the forward strand.
CTCACTAGTTATTCCCTTTTCCAGGTCATTTATGAATATGTCAAAAAGCAGCGGACCCAGTACAGATCCCTGGGGTACTCCACTATTCACCTTTTTCCATTGGGAATATTGGCCATTTAGCCCTACCCTCTGCTTTCTATCTTTTAACCAGTTCCCGATCCACAATAGTACACTGCCTCCTATCCCATGACTTTTTAGCTTCGCCAAAAGTCTCTGATGGGGGACTTTGTCAAAAGCTTTCTGAAAGTCCAGATATACTATATCAACCGACTCACCTTTGTCTACCTGTTTATGCACACCTTCAAAAAAACATATCAGATTAGTAAGACAAGATCTTCCTTGTCTAAAGCCATGTTGGCTGTCTCCCATTAGGCCATGACTATCTACATGCTGTGTAATTTTGTTCTTTATGATGGTTTCTACCATTTTCCCTGGTACTGACGTCAGGCTCACCTGTCTGTAATTTCCTGGGTCACCCCTGGACCCCTTTTTAAAAATTGGTGTTACGTTGGCGACCCTCCAATCTTCAGGTATTACAGATGATTTTAATGAAAGTTCACAGATTACCAATAGCAGGTCTGCAATCTCATATTTCAGTTCTTTCAACACTCTGGGATGTATACCATCCGGTCCAGGTGATTTGCTACTATTCAGTTTATCAAATAGTTGTAATATATCTTCCCGGTGTAGCGATATTTCTCTCAATTCCTCTGCAGTATCACCTTTAAATTCCACTTCAGTCTTGGGTAACATCCCTACATCTTCCTCAGTAAAGACCGAAGCAAAGAATTCATTCAGTCTCTCTGCTATAGCCTTGTTTCCTCTTACTGCCCCTTTTACCCCTCTATCATCTAATGGTCCAATTGACTCTCTCACAGGCCTTTTGCTACGAATGTACTTGAAAAAGTCTTTATTTTGTGTTTTTGCTTCCGTAGCAAGTTTCTTCTCAAATTCCCGCTTTGCCTGCCTTATCAATGCTTTGCATTTAACTTGCCAGTGCTTGTGCTGCTTCCAGTTTTCATCATTTGGCTCTTTTTTCCATTTCCTGAAGGTTGCTTTTTTGGCAGCAGCAGCCTCTCTGACCTCACCTTTAAACCATGCTGGCAGTTTTTTGGACTTTCTTCCACTTTTCTTAATGCGTGAAATACAGCTGGTCTGGGCTTCGAGGATAGTATTTTTAAATAACACCCAAGCTTGCTGTAAGTCTTTAACCTTTGGAACCGCTCCTTTTAGTTTTTTCCTAACTATATTCCTCATTCTATCAAAGTCTCCCTTTTGAAAGTTAAAAGGTAGTACTGTGGATGCCTTTACTATCTGTCCTCCACTAATTAAATCAAACATGATCATACTATGATCACTATTGCCAAGTGGTCCCAGCACCCTTATTTCTTGGACCAGATCTGGCGTTCCACTAAGGACTAGGTCCAGTATGGCTTCCTCTCTGGTCGGTTCATGAACCAGCTGCTCCAAGAAGCAGTCATTTATTCCATCTAGAAACTTTATCTCTTTAGCTTGTCCTGCTGTGACACTGACCCAGTCGATACCGGGGTAATTGAAATCACCCATTATTACTACTCTGTTGTGACTTTTGTTAGCTTCCTTGATTTCTTTGAGCATTTCATCATCCATTTGTTCATTCTGGCCAGGTGGTCGATAGTATACTCCCACTGCCATCACCTTCCCCTTCATAAATGGAATTTCAATCCATAGAGATTCTACAGCAAATTTTGTTCCCTGCAAAACTTTAATCCTTTCTGACTCAATGCCCTCTCTAACATAGAGCGCAACCCCTCCACCAATTTGATCAGTTCTATCATTACGATATAGTTTGTATCCAGGTATCACAGTGTCCCACTGGCTATCCTCCTTCCACCATGTCTCTGAGAGTGCAATCATATCTAACCTCTCATTTAGTGCTATATATTCTAACTCTCCCATCTTATTGTTTAGACTTCTAGCATTGGCATACAAGCATTTTAGAGACTGTATTTTATTCATATTAATCTGGCTATTGGTAGGCAGGGGTAATTTGGAATCTTTATGCTCTGTCTGCTCCTTGGTGGTGATGGCATAGGGCCTCATTGTTTTATGGCTTTCCACACCTCACTGAGCCTCGCATTGCCTAAGTTGTTCCCAGCATTACTCTGCAAATGTGCATTATGAGGAGCATAGTATTGTGGGTGTGGCCTGAAACAGGGAGAATTGGCCAAGATGTGTCTGCATCGGAGGTAGAGTCAATGGCTGAGATGTCATAGTGCCTGTTTGCCATGTGCATGGACTGGTTGGCCACAGTATGTCATGCTGAGAGGGCACTCTCACTCTGACTGAGCAGTGACCATGGCACGGCTATGGATCCACGTAGTGCTACATAGTGTCTGGCTCCAGTGGTGTGGGTGCACTTCCTGTCCTGCGGGCCTGATCGCTGAACCAAATGCTGGGTGTCTATGCCGTTTATCCCAAGCTTGAGTGCACACGATTGCTCTGTGCACATGCAATGTGTGCTGACCTGTCCACAGCTGGTATGTGCATGACTGGAAAACCCAGTGGTGGACAGCAGGTGCACTCTGATTGCGCTTGCTGTGGGTGATATTTGGTCCTAGGTGGTTGGGACAGGAGGTGCTCCAGGCCTACTCCCTGTGGTAATGGTAGGACCAGCAGGACTCTAGTAACAACCCCAAACAAGCCTAGATGCCCCCATGGCAGTTGGCATCCATGGCATCAGCAGTTTAACACTAGGTATTGACATGCATTGTTCTAGGAGGGTCCCTGTCCAACAGGGGCAGGACACAGGGCCAGATGTGACTGGCACATACAGCATGCTACAACTGTGCAGGAAACAAGGTGACTAGCATAACACACTGCAGACAATACCTGCCACACACTGGCAGTGATGGGGATCTGCAGCAAGGATGGCAGAGACCACCTCTAGTACTGCAAGTTCTGGGGACCAGGTGCTGGGCATCCATCCTCACCCTCAGGGTGACCGCTGAAACTGCGCAGTAACACAGTTTGTAGCAGTTATGTGATTGAAGCACACACTGTCAGTGTGTTGTACTGAGCTGATGTGAAGGATCAGTCCATTCTCCATTTGGTGATCAGCTGCAGACTGCTGTTCTGTGTGTGCAGTGCATCATGGATACTGGAGGGGTTAACCTATACCGGCACATACAGCAGACAGTTTAGGCAGAGACCTGCAGGCTCTTTGACTCCAGACATTGCTGGTTCAAGAGTGTGGAGGTGTAGCATACTGGTTAGTGCAATGTCCCCATAAGCAGGGGACAAAGGTTTGATTCCCACTTGCTTATTTTGCTCCTGTGTGTTATTCAGGCCATTTCCCCGCATGTAACAGTCCAGGCTCTGCTGTGACTTGCAGACACCCATCCTTCTACTTTGTTATGCATTCTGGCCACACTTGGATCAGCAAACATGCTATTCCCCATCATGCCCTTCTGAGAACATGGCTTTATTGACTCTGCTGCAGCCCATTGCAGGGGGTCAGACATGTTTACCCTACAGATGTCAGGCCCCTGCTTCGCGGCATGGTGTGATGGTCATGGTAATGGCTTGGGGCCAGGATACCAGGGTTTGAGGCCCACTACCACTCCTTATGTGACATTTCGGAATGTGTTTCTTTTGCATTTTATGTATGCCACAACCTTCATGGACTGACACATCCTTGTGACCTTGAGCTGATCACTTAACTCACCAATGGCTCAGCTGACTGCAGGTCCGTACAGTCCCTGTTTATCATCAGACATTACCAATTGATGGTAAGATGTACCCCGATGTGATTGCATTGCTACAGTGGTATACAGTAGTAACCTACTTGGGCAACATGAGTCATGTATGATATCATTACTGTTATCATACAGCTTGGGCTCCATTACATCTCTGCAGTACATGTGGACACATCCTATCCCTCAGATAGCTACTTGCAGGTATCACCTCATATCCGTACGTGCCCTATTTGCCCAGTTTGGATGACACCTGTGCAGTTGTTATCTGTACATTTATCTGAGCTGTGGCTGGAATAGGTGTGAGTCCCACATATCTGGTATTGGGCCTTCCAAGTGGCACTGGCACACATTTTCATGCACGTTGGGGATGGCACCTACAGCACATCGGTGCTGCCAGCCCATACCACCCTCTCCTCAGCCGCCATCCTTCCTTCAGCCCATCCATGTGCTTCTGTCAGCTGTGTGCAGTCATGTCTTGTGCAAGCTGCTACACCATGGCCTACACTGGTACTCTTTTCCATATTTCGGTTCCTCATGCACGCCTCTCCTGTTCCTGATCTGCACTTCACCACTTCTACTCTGTCCTCTTGTCGCTGCACACATCCTGCTGATTCTGGCTCCGCTGGGAGACACGTCTTCCCCATCCTATGCCACACACTGACATTGCACCATTTTAAATTGGCACCCCCCTGTGCATTGGTACAGCTGCCTCCCACATACTTGTCTACTTTATTGGCTGCCACGTAGGGTGCCCACGGATATGGCAGGTCCATCAGCTCCCACCTGTTCTTCCATCCATCACCTTTATATTGCCTTTCCTTGGTGCTCCTTTATCCAGTATTGGGGTTACAACTGTTTTCGGATGTTAAGGTGCATGCTTGACACCTTAATGCCCGATGTCCTGTTAACGCATGTTAAATGGCCCATAGCGCCCTTTACGCCGGAATGTCTCCTACCTGCGTAGTGCCCTTTACCCATGTACCACCCCTTATCGCTGCCATTAACAGCTGTTATCTTAACGCCCTTTAGCATACATACCCCTTAGAGTATATTCCAGAAGATAAATGCAAGTGCAAATCTATTTCTAGTTGTAGCAGTCCCTTTTGGGGGCATATCATGAAATTACTAAGTAGCACATTTAAAATAAATTACAGAAAATATTTTTTCACTCAATACATGATTAAGTTCTCAAATTTGTTGCCAGAGAATGCGGTAAAAGCAGTTAGCATAGCTCGGTTTATAAAAAAAATTTGAACAGATTCCTGGAAGAAAAGTCCAAAAACCATTGTTAAGGTGGACTTGGGAAAATCCATTGCTTAACCCTGGGGTAAGCAGCAAGGAATCTATTTTTTTTTGGATTTGCCACAGTTGGAAATGGGATGATAGGCTTGATGGTGTGGCCCAGTATGGCAGTTTTTATGTATATAAAATGATCCATGATAACAGCAGAATCTCTAGGTTAATATCTTCTACCTTAAGTGACTGTCCTTAACAGGGCTGGCCTAAGGGTTTCTGCTGCCCCAGGCAGAAGCCCTGGCCATGTTGGCCCCTGTGCGCTGAGCCATGCTGCCCTCCACCCTTATGCTGAGCCACACAGCTGCCCCTGCTGCCGTGGATTCCAGCGATGGGGTTGGGGAGGGGGGTGGCTTGGTTCAGTGGCAGCGGCAGGCCATATGCTTCAGCACACATTGCCTACCACTTCTGATCCCTCTCCGACATAACTTTGGGAATTCAGAAGCGGCCAGCAATATGTAGGGAAGCACATGGTCTGCTGTAGGCTGCTACCGCCGCCAAGCTTAATGGCCCCCAATCCCACCACTGAAGCAGTGGCAGTACAGCTCAACACGGGGGGGGGGGGGGGAAGCAGCACAGATTGACACAGGAGGGGCCACTACCACCAAGCCTATCCACCATCCCTGATCCTGCCACCAGAATCAGTCGCAGTGGAGGGGGGGTGGGGCGGGGGGCATGGTGGTTTGACTCGGTGGGGGGGGGGGGCGGCAGGCCATGTGTGCCAAAGCACTTGGCCTGCCGTAGGTGCTGTGCTGCCCACAGAGGTCTTCCGCCCTAGACGGCTGACTTGTGGATGGGCCGACCCTGGAGCTTGATCTTTAATAATGGAAAGTGAAAGAAAGATCGTGAATGTACTTCTAACAGAGACCAAGAGAGAGAGAGAGGGTCTCAGTTTAGAGCTTCCAGCTCAAAGAAGACTGGACATTTTTGAGCTGATTTTATAAAGTTATTTCTGCACATATGTGGCCATGTGTGCATTTAAATGATCTTTTAGGGCCGTGTTTACACTGTGCACAAAGCCATTTTATTTCTATGGGCTCAGTAACACTTAGTATGTGTTAATTTCATTAATGTGCGTTAGCTTTTAGTAAACATGCCCCTTAGTGTAAATGGCCAACTACTGTAAAAGTGCATGCTTTTTTGGCATGAAAGCAAATAATATGCAGTTTGGCAGTATATCATTGTGCGTATGCCAAATTTAAAAAATCAGTATAAGAGAATATAGTGTCGCAACCCGTGCCCAGGCAACCGCCTATAGGCACGGACCTGCCTTTGTATTGTCCTTTTAAATAAAGAATGGTTGGAGTCTTCCCAGGGCCGAGGCTCCTGGGAGTTGTAGTTGTGTGGTTTCAAGACAATAATGTTGAGACCCGAGGGTTTTCAAGGCAAACACAGGAATTTATTATTTCCTTTTCCTAAAGAGCATTTAAAGGCTCAACGCATAACGAAAATAGGATTTTTTCTCCAAACAAGATTCCAAAGACCTTTTATCCAAAACAAGGTACTGAAAGTGCTTCAGTTAGCTTTCAAACACATGTAGCTGTTTCTCCCAAAAGCTTTCAGCATTCAAAATAAAGCTTTTCATTCTTTTTACAAAACCCAAAAGAAAATGTTCTTTTCTTCAGATAAAACAGGATTCTTAGCAAACTCTAGCTAAGCAACATTATCCCTGTTTCCTCTCTCTGCTTTGTAGAACATTTTTAGGCTTTAAGACTTTCTCCCTTTCAAACCAGGAACTCCTTATTTTGTCTTCTTACATAGAGAACAGTCCATTAATGAATCATCTGACTCCTTGTCAGATTCATAAGGATCTATTTGCATGTCCTCAAAACTTGAGTCTGGTAACTCTGATTTCAAGTCACCCTGCAAAAGCTCAGACTTAATGTCTTCTAAAAGCTTTAACACTTTCCTCCAGTGAGACTTTTCCTTATGCACAGGTTTTTCCCCAAGCACGTGGAAATTTTTTCCCTTCAGTAACTGACACAATGCCTCTAACTGGCTCAAGTTACTTTTTGTTACAGGTTTATTCACACACCTTTTTGGAGCTGGCAGTTTCCCAGCAGGTTCATAAACTGCTGCTACTGTATCTCGCTCCTCGTCAGCACTCCTCCCAGGCACAGCTTCCCTGTCTCCAGAACCAGATGCAGTTCTCCTGCAGTACTGACTTCCTTCTGAGTCATGGCTTTCACCTCTGAGAACCCCACTGCTTTCTCCAGCATTCTCCCTGGTTAGGCCTCTCGTGTGACTCTCTCTCACAGCTTCCTTCCCAGTATGCTGCCTCCCTGTGTGCTGCTTCCCTCTGGAATCCTCTCTGGTGCTGTCTCTGGTGATTCTCTTTCCTTCCATCTCCCTGGTGCTTCTCTTTCCTTCTGTTTTCCTGGTGCTCTCTTTTCCTTCTGTTCCCTGGGGTTTATAAGAGTGTGCCTGAACTCCCGTGCACTGCCCTTCCCCCAGGTGTTTCTTATTAACTCCCAAGCTTGCCTCTGGATTAGCAGAGCTTGGGCATGGTCTGCACTCAGTCACTACCTGTGTTTTTCTCTCTCTGCCTACAGTTTGAGGGCTACTGCTTTCTTGCCTGTCTCTCTCCTTAAAGGTAAATGACTGTTTTTCTTCCCAATCCATAGACTCAGCTACACTCTCGCCATCACAATATGCTTAGGGCCCCTTTTACTAAAACCCGTTAGCTGGTTAACAGGTGTTTTAACATGTGGCAAGTGGACATCCATGATGCTAATGTGTGAGCTGGTCCACAACTGTGCACTAATATACTTGTTAATCGGTTAGTGAGGGATGGGATGGGGAATGAGTGGAGCATTGGTGTGGAAAGCACAAGAGCTCGGGCTATTGTTTTGTGCTCAGCAGCAACGTGTTACCTAACATGGGGCACCTAACAACTCCTCTATAGAATCGTTAAGTGAATCAACTTTAGCGGAGCACATGCTATAGTTGGTTGGCATGCGTTAGCTGCCAGGGACATACTGGACATACCTCTGACGGTTAACGTGGAGGCTTTGCAACTAATGTGCATATGATCAATGCATTAATGGCAAATCCTTAGAGGAGGCAGGCCAGAAGCAGCAGGCCCACAGAAGGCTGCCGCCCTAGGCGGCTGCCTAGCTCACCTAGTGGACAGACTGGCCCTGTTTCTTCCCCTTCCCTCAGTCAATTCCCTGTCTCCTATGAATTGGGTGGTAAAAAGAGGAGGAGGAAGAGAGAGGCTGCATGTTGTAATCCACCCTCCTCTCAGGCTGCCTGTGAATGACCAATTCTTTCAATCATGTAGCTCAGACAACAGTCAGGTACAGTGCTGCAGAGGGGGAGAACATGGCCTTAAGCTTTATTAGCATGAGGGAAGGAGAGATGGGGAAGACAGTCAGCTGGAAGGATGAAAGAGGAGATGCTGACTTTAAAGAAAATCTGTGAGAAGGGTATTATGTGTAAGTTGACCTGAAGAGAGAGCTTAGTTGTGTAAAAGAGGAATTGGAGGATCGGAGTGGGCCTGTAGGAGAAGGTAGGGACTTTGGTTACTAAGATGTACTAATGGTAACATGTGTTATTAGTAACCAGGTCCCACTGAATAACAGAACCTGGGCTAAAATAACACATTTTATGATGAATTTGCATGAGTTAATGTTAGTGTACCTTAGTAGCTAGCCTCCTTTGTGTGTATATATTGACAGAGGTTGAAGGAGAGGACACCTGGTATGGGACGAGAAAGAAGACTGAGAGTGAGGAGAGGAAGTGAAAGAGGATCTGTGTAGGGAGCAGGAAAAAATGGTGTGAGGAATGGAGGTGGGGAAGGGTAGTAAAGGGTACATTTAAATCAGTCACGTATCTTTACCTATAACCTATAACTTGTTTGTTCACTCTTATTTCTATAATCATATGCTCATTTCTGGTCCACTAAGAAAAGTAAAATTGAACAAAGGTGGTGCCAAAAGATTTAATTATTTGTCATATTTTTCACCATAAGAAATCTCACACACTCAAAATTTTTCATCATAAGTCCCCCTGCTACTTAACATTCCTGTATAGTTTTGATTATCTATTGAAATTAAAACATGGGCGTGTGAGATTTCTCACCGTGACCCAGAATTTATGAGGTTTCCTCCCAGAAACTTGCTGAATAAAACTTAAGAGCTGGCGGCACCATCTTTTATATGATTGTATTGAGTGTTGTGGTTTCTCAGGTGGGTCTGGGAGGTATTGAACAAAATAAGAGTTTATGGCACGTTTTAATGGATCAGCTTCTCTCATACACTTCATAAACGGGGGCTACCTCTAAAATTATGTTTATTTTATATCCATGGTAAATATATGTTCACGAAGGGAAAAGCTATATTTTGAAGGCATTCTAGAAAAATAAGGTTATCTGTTTTAAAGTGGAATCTTTTCCCCATGTCGGTGAGCAAAACCCACTGTCAAAGGAATGCTTGCAAATCCCATGAAGTGATCTGAGAGTATGTTAGTACCTCACTAGATATGCAGCACTCATGATGTTGAGAATGCTTCTATTTAATACTTACAGTCTACTGACTGTTTTCAAATATAGCTAGGAGCATAAGGAAGTTAGTTTTGTTGCATTTTATTAAAATAAAAATAACATTTCCAGGAATTGCTAAATACTTTCAGTACAGTGCTATCTTTGTGGCATAGTATGGATATTGCCCTCCCATGCTCACATAATAACTCACAGTTCCTTAAAGGACAGAACTCGGGCAGCCCACATCAAGGTGCCTGGTACATCTGATTTCATATGCCAAACGTACACCAGCCATAAGGTGCCTCCATGATGATACCATAGTTTACAGGATTTCCTTAATAGTTGTTCTTGGATCATCACCAAACAAAACTTTAAAATTATAAAACTAAAAAAAAAAAAAAAAGTCAATGAATACGTTCAGCAGTTATGAAAATGTATAGTGTGCAAAAGTATTTTTCCCATGCTCTGTGATGAACGATCGTAATCAAAAGTGAGAAAATTTCTTTTTAAAAAATCAATTCACAAACCCAAATTATTTAGTGGTTTCCATTTAGTTTGGAGACCCATTTCTGTTGTAATGCTATCAGAGAACGAGTCAGAGATAACGATAGGAGAGGAAGACATAGAGGGAATTAAGAAGGCACAAGCTACTACTACCACTATTAACACATAATCCCCTCCCGTTCCTCTATCTCCCTCTTCCGATCTATAACCATAACCAGCCCACAACTGATAAATTTATGCGCAAAACAATACCTGGAAAGGTATACTAATGTAATTAGTTGAATGTAAATAGTTAATTGTCATATAACTGTTCTAATGTTCCATGTAAAAACGTTGTTACAATGTAAACCGCCCCTGATCTCTGGAAGGGGCGGTATAGAAAAAATGTTTTAAATAAATAAAATAAAATTAAATAAAATAAAGAAGGCAGAACCATGAAAGAGAAAGAGAAGAGGCAATGAAATAGAAATGAGAGAGAACAAAAGAAAAAGAAGCAGAGGTAGACATAAATGTCATTGATTCAGTCCGCTGTCACTAGACGTACACATCTCCACCAGTATACCATCAAAACTGACTTAGGCCTTTAAGCCCCTGAAAACGGAACATAAAAGCAGTAGAGAGAGCCTTTAGCTGAATGAGCTGATGAGAGATGGCTTACTGTGAGAAGAGGTAAAGTTGTTTACCTTTTACCTGGATACTGTGTGGAGCTGATTAATTACTTAATTTATTTCACCTAGAGGGCACTGTAATGAAGTATACTCGGCTTAAAGCATTGCTATACTTTCAAGGTTGTTTTTGAAGGCGTGTGCATGGTTTCCATATAAAAATAGCAGCATTTACTCATGGAAACAGCATTCATGTGTAAAGGGTGATTTTGGGACAGCCACAATTTGCATGTGGAAGCACCAACGATGTTTTGAAAAGAGGCGTGTTGGGGGCTTGGGGAGGGTGATGCTGAGGTCTTCACATGTATAATATATTTAGCAAAGAACATCGATGTTGAGGGCAGTACATTTAAACATTAGCATTTACAGCTGCTATAAATTATGAAGAAACACGTACCTCACTTGTCTTTTAGGACCGCTTGTGGTGTCGGAGACTGGAGGAGATCTGATTATGAGTCTCTTGCTTGACTGCCATCTGTTCTACATAGGTGTGTCCTTGACTACCTTTTATTCCCCTGCTCTATGTCCTGTCCTTATCATTAACTCTTGTTGCAACCCCCTTCAAACCCTCTGTGTACTGAAGGAGACTCCTAGTATGAGCGGGACCTGGGGACCAGCAGAATAGGAGAATGTTGGACCTACAGGGGGAACATTTTATGGTAAAACATAGACTGACCTCCTTTTGCATTTCTGGATTCTTATGTGTAGGTGAATCATGGACAATGCTGGACTACCCAAGATTGAAAGCTGGGGAACAAGAGGCGTCTGCCAGCAGTCAACGGTGGGTAGCATGACAAGTGGAGGCAGCGACTGGATTTGCCAACCACAGCCAGACTGGATGCTTCAGCTGAGATGGGAACAAGGAAACAGAGGTAAGAGTACCTGAGCCTTGGGGGGGGGGGGGGGGGGATGGTGGAGGTGAGTACTCGGAGTGTCTAATGGTTGGAGTTCCTCTTATTGAGCTTGCATTAAATGAATGGGATGTAAGGATACTGAAAAGGACCCATGAGAGGCCAGGGTCATGGTTGGTGCTTTGTGTTACAGGGATGATGACCACAGAGGAGTTTCTTAAGCTGATGTGGAACCAGATGCAAGCCCATCAAACTCTATGGAGCATTTACTGACACAGATGGTAGATCAGGTGCACCAGCAAGGACTGTTGCTGCAGCTGTTGACAGAACATACACAGTAGATGATGAATTTGATAATGGATTGGCAACCACAACAGAAATAGACTCTGGTGGGAACTGATGAGTAGATACAGAGATTCATTCGGGGAGGGGGATTACATAGACAAGGGTTAACTCTGACAAAGTCAAATTCAAGGCCTGCTAAAAGTGGTTAGGGAGGCCTGGGCAGGAATCAAGGGAGATATGGTCAGGGTAATAGAGTATGTGAATAGACTCAAAGAGAAAGCACATTTAATCTCTAAGCTAGCCAAAGAAAACCTGGAACATGATCAAAGTGTCAGGCGTATTGTGACAAAGAAGCCAGGGAGAGAGAGTTCCAGGTTGTTGATCAAGTATTGGTCTTAGGGCTCACCTCCACAAATAAATTAATACTTTGATGGAGAGGTCCATTCAACAAGGAACACAAGGAGAGCAAAAGCCCTTGCAAATGTAGAACAAACTACACAACAAGCGAGTGGCATATGGTGGTCACTGGTGCTTTATTTCAACAGAAAAGCCCTACACATTTTGGAAAATGCCTTCTTTAGGGGGAACACATCCTCAAAAAACTACAATAAACAAATCATAAATAATAAGAACACAATTAAAAACATAAAAAAGTGAGCTTGTTTAAACAAATTAAAAACTAGACAACTATAAATATAACTCGTTAAATATAAAAACACAATTAAATACAATCATAAAAAAGAAGAAAGAAACATTAAAATAAAAAATGTAAGGCATATAAAATAAGAATATGTCTAATAACAACATAATACACAAACCAAATGTACAGACCCAAAACTGGGACATAAGAAAGAGAGATGAGTAGGAGCTAAGGTATGCCAAACAGTAAAACTAGTACCTCTGACCTTTTTTGGCACGAAACGTAAGGAGTTTTAAAATGCCCTGGCTCCCTCATATGGGTTTAGCATTTGAACTGGATGATTGCCTTACGTTTTTGATTGCCTTACGTTTTTTATTTTAATGTTTCTTTCTTCTTTTTTATGATTTATGATAGAGGTTTTCTGTTCTGTATTTCTCCAACTTTGTCTCTGACCTGTTTGGAGTTCTCCTTGGTCTTCATGTTGCTTGCTTAGTGGTGTGTTGCAGTGTCAGGGCTTTTCAAAACAGGTATATTTATACAGGTATCATGTGACAGATCATGTGACACTGCACACAGATGAGCCCTATATCAACTAATTATGTGCCTTCTGAGGTTAACTGGTTGGACCAGATCTTATTTAGGGGTTTCATAGCAAAAGGGGTGAATACGTATACACTCACAACTTTTCAGTTTTTACTTGTTGTTTTTTAATATATACAAGGTATTTTATTGTCATTCTACTTCACCAATTTGGACTATATTGTTAGGTCCATTACCTAACATCCAAATGAACCTGCATTTTCATTCCAGGTTGTACTTCATGCGACAAAACAGGACAAAAAACAAGGGGATGAATACTTTCACAAGGCACAAGGTAGGTCATATAGGGAGGCAGCAATGGAACATTTATATGGCAAGCAATAGGTCAATACTCAGTTTGGGAAAGCCATGCATCCTTGAAGACCCCATCCCATAGACACTGAACAGCATCAATAAACACATACCAAAGAGCAGGCTAGACAGTTTTCACAGATAAATGCCCAGAGAGGCAATTGAAGGATAAAGTCCTTAAGTCAGCATATAAGGACATAGGCTTTTTATGAGTTCCCTTTAGATAAGAGCTATGAGTTACTACAAAATCTGCTTCCTTGTATTTCCATCCTGAAGCTTCACGTACTATTGTTGACTTTTATAGCTCTTTAGAAGACATCACTAAAAGGGAAAATAAAGAGAACTCCCAAAGTCTCATCCTGCTTTTTTGCACTGTTATAGAATCAGATATTTGAAGTAAGCATTGGGGTCTGGTATCCAGACATTTACTTCACTTAATCAAATGTGGTTTCCATAGCATCCCTCCAGTACAATCCAGACTATTGGGTTTTCACCCCCTTTCCAGCAGATTGCTAGGTTGTAGAGGAAAGTACTGTTGACCAGACTCACTGAATTTTAGATGCACTGGACAATTCCCCTCCTCCAGAGAGGTAAATAAAAGCTTTTATAAAATACCATTTACACTAGTAGCAGCAAGTCCCATATGAGAATTTTAGTTTCCTGGTGCATGGTGTGACCATGGTTGTCATGTGCTCCACATACACAGGAAATAGAAATAGAATACGCCCAAGTGGGAGGTAATTTTATGACAGTATGCCATGAGCAGGTGCTATTTTATGAAGACAAATAAGTGCCTACTTGTCTTTATAAAATACTAGCCTCATGCTTTGAATGTAAGTGCTGTCACTTATACCTGCTAGTGAGCAGGTTGTGTTAGTTTATTGGACTTTAAATACTGCCTTTCAACTTAATATCAAGGTGGTAAATTTTCACATTTACTTTATGTACATTCACGCATAGATAATTTATGCATGCCCTGGCTAGGACTGTGCATACATTTGTTGGTTGATATTTTGTAAGAGTCCTTTACATGTGACATATGCGCTAGGGTGTGTCAGTGTTGGAGCTGTCATAATTTTAAAAAGCTTTAGTGAAAAAAATGGTACAATTTAACGTGGCAAATCAACAACTAGCTTTGAACTTTGTGTAGTATGTTATTTACCTACCTGCCATTTCCTGGAAATTATGCAAAAATGGACAAATTACTGAAACGTGTTTAAGTTCTCTGGTAATAGTTTTTATGTGTTTGCATTGCGTATTAATGCCTTTTGTGCCTCAATTATCAATTTATCTTACTTAAAAACCTAAGAATGCTTGCAGAGTTCTGTGTTGGGGTTTGCATGGTGAACTGGTTCAATATAAAAATAAATAGTAATTGGGCACAAGGTCCCAGGCATCTCCTTTTCCAGCTACAACTGTTGAAAGAACAGTGTGAAGAGGTAAGGAAGATAGTCATGCCTACAGTGAGAAGATCAGCTTGGTATGGTTACAGCGAGTCTGTTGCTATGTTGTGCAGTGAAAAGGAACAGGAGAGAGGGGATGTATGGAGAAGATAGTGAAGATCAGAGGTGAAAGAGATGAGAAGACTCAGCTTGGAAACAGCAGTGTGAGACCCAGGAAAACACCATCCATCAACACTGAGGCAACTGCACTCATCCAATTACTTGACTGGAGCTCCGGAGTCACTGAGCCTCCTCTTACCTGTACCATAACAACAGCAGAGATCAAGGCATTTCTGAGCAAGCCCATGGTGATTCCAGACTGACCATCACAAACCCAGTCTATAGAAAGGTGTGCAAAAATGACAACTGAGGCTACTGGTCATGTGTACAATCAGGAGAGAAGGGAACATCATATTAGGGGTCATATGGTCAGCAGGGAGCTCATGAGGCGAAACAGAAGCAAACAAGATATGGTTTCTTTGCTGGATTTTGTAAAATAGCATTAAATTAACTGCATAAATGACATTTTAAAGACAATTATGTGGCTACAGGTGGTGGTCAGACTATTTGTACGTTCAAATAAATATTACTGAATTTCTACATATTTCAACTGTGATTTGATGTAAGTAAGACTCACTTTAAGCAGTTTCTGAAGAGAGCTTTAGATTCAGCATGCAAAACTGCATAATTTGATGCCTACTAGTATGTAAAGTTTGGAAAAATAAAAATCTACCCTTAAAATTAACACACCCTAATATGCGCAGGAATGGCTTTCTAAAATTACCCCAATATGTGCATATAGTTCTTACCAGATAAATGTGTGCATACATTTTAGCAAAATAACTGTGTAAGAAGACACCTTTCCCCACACAAAGTATGTGTACTGACTTAGCAACAATGTATTTACTCTTATAGGTGAAATTTCAGAACAGCGCAGCTTTAGCCACTGCTGAAACAACATTTATACCTTTCCATAGAACCCCGATGTGTACTCACTTAAGAGCACTATTAAAAATGCCCCAAACAAAAAGCCTACCTGAGATCCTATCTGCAAAAAACGATGACCATAAAGTTCAGTAATATGAAGGAGAAAGCATGAAGCAAGGAGTTCTTGAACAGCATGGTGGTGCTGTTGACCACTAAATGCCTGTGAATGTGCGGAGATTGATTTGGTTTTAAATGCTCTCTGTGCTGCAAGATAAGGGAAAGAAGCTTAGGTCCAGCATGGAATCAAATTGGGAAGCTGTGGTAATTAATATTGAAGGCAATTTAGGATGGCGATATAGGCAGTTGGCTTTCTTGGCTTTTTACAACAGATCAGCAAAGCAATTTCTAACTAAGCAGACCCTTCTGATGTGAAATATACATGTACTGTGGCTTTAGTGATTCTCTTTCCTTTAATGCTCTCTTCCTCTATGGATTTGCTGTTCGGTACTGTACATGCCCTTAGTCAGTTGACAGGACTTATTCCTGCAGTACAGTTTTTAACAACACATCCTCCTTTAGTTTGAAGAAAGGATTTCGAAAGGCCACAGTTCTCCTTTACCGTTTCCTTTCCCTCTTACAAACACAAATATTCTGGCAATAGGATTTCCTTAATATGTTACTAGAGTGAACAAGGTCGGGGGAGGGCTATGCTACTGCAACACATGAGTGCGTGTCTTCACAACAAGGTTCCTACTATATTTTGTTTCTCGTTTAGGTCATCACACTGGAAATGCGATCCATCCAGTTAATCTTCAACAGGCCATTTCAGACATTTTCGTTCCACTTAGACCTTGTGATGAATTACTTCAGTGTCTGGCAAATATTAAACAACAATGTTTTCTTACCGTGGAAGTGCGACCTGCAGTCTACAGCTGGTTCTTATGTGTATTAGTGCTCATGGCCCGGTCCCTCCACTTCCTCCTCTGTCTCTCATTTCTGCCTCTACCAAAGCACAGCTGGTTTGTATCTGTCACAAGCAATGGAAGGACATTTCTGAGCTGGTAATTACTGGGAGGATCCTGCCCTGATAGCTTTAGGGACTTTTGGCTCCTGCGGAGTAAAGTGTGTCTGCACTTTCTGCCATTTATCTTCTTTTGCATAGTTGGATCAAAAGGAAAGGTTTGCCTAGACATTCGCTGCTTACTCTCTCGCATCTCCTGTCCATCTTCTCTGAGTCTTATTAAGTGCTGTTGCAGTGTTAGATTGAGCTACGCAAGCAGGGCACCACTGGTTAATACTGAGCTACCATGGCAAAAGGTTGTGTCAGATTTTTTAATATTGATTATTGTTTGAAAAATATGTAAATCTATGGACCTGATATATTCACCATGCTCAGCCAATAGATAACACTAAATGCCAGTGGTGGTATTTAGTGCTGCTGAAAACAGGAATAAAGCTGCGGTTTTGGTCCCTAGGCACTTAAAGTTAGGCCCTTCTACTTATCAGGTCTAATTTTAAATGTATAACTTATCTGCTTATTGGCTAAATATTGCCAGGCCTTCTCTTGGAAACATAGAAAAATAGAAATATGATGACAGAAAAAGACCACACGGCCTATCTAGTCTGTCCTTCCATAACAACTACAACAGTCCCATTTTTACCTTTAGAGATCCTCTGTGTTTGTCCCATGCTTTTTTGAATATAGAAACATAGAAATAATGATATATGTTGTGATATATGTCTATATATGTACTGTATATCGATATATGCGCACATGAAAAGAGGATTTCTCATGCCTACAGTGCCTCAGATGTCTTCAGTCTTAGGTACATTTTTCACATTCTGTTTAATTCATTTTGAATTGTAAAGTTTAAAGTAGGAGTTTGTTTTATGAATGTACCCAATATACCCTGCACTTTCAACATGAGAGAACAATTACAGAACTATTCAAAGAATAATTAAGAATAAGAAACCAAAAAAGTTTTGATTGCGTAAGTCTCTTCACACCCTTTGTCATAGAAAACCGAAATTAGCTTCAGTACCAAAAATTGCCTTAAGGCCTATGATAAGTTAAAGAGAGCCTACCTGTGCCTAACTACAGTAGCAGATGATGCAATTATTCCTGGATAAAGAGTCAAACTGTTTTTGTTATATGAAGCAAAGGTCTGAACATGCCAAACATGGAGATGCTGAAAGAACTCTGGGATAAAGTTGTTCAAAAGGAACAGACTAGAGGAAGTCTGTAAGAGAATTTCAGTAAGTCTGCATATTTCTTGGGACACTATCAGGTATACCATTGTAAAATGGAAATGATCTAGTATCACCAAGACAGTGCCTCAATAGGTCTCACTATCCAAAGTCTACAGGCTAAGGAAACTTCTGAGGAAGGTCACTATGAGGCCTAAGATTATTTTAAAAGAACTACACGGGTCTTTGGACGAGATCGAGCAGTCAACATTTTTTCCCAGCAAATTCAAGATCACTCCATAAATATGGTCTGTATGGGAGGATGGCAAGAAGGAAGTCACTGCTGAAGAAAAGCTGTATGACAGATCGCGTAGCATTTGCAAAGAAACTCAAGGGTTACACAGCACCTATATGGCAGAAGGTTCTGTGGCCTGATTCCAAAGTAGAACTCTCTGATATCATTATTAAGCAATATGTACAACAAACAAGCCAACATAGCATATCACACTGCTGAAACCATCCCTACTGTCAAGAGTTGTTGCTAAGAACTTAAATGATCTGGGGTCTTATCCCATAGACCCTCTTGCCTTTCCCCTTCCCCCCAGGACTGGCCAAAGGATTTCTACTGCCCCAGGCAGAAGCCCTGGCAGTGCCGCCCTCCCTTACGAGCCACCCCCCCCCCATGCCACTGCCTCCTGCCCCACCTCCTGCTACTGCAGATTCCGTCGGTGGGGGGGGGGGGGGGCTCGGCTAGGCATGGTGGCAGCAGCAGTCAGTGGCAGGCCATGTAATTTGGCACACATGGCTTTCCGCTTCTGACGCCCCTTTGACACAACTTCCTTTCGGAGGGGGATCAGAAGCCACATGCTATGTGTACTGAAGTACATGGCCTGCCATGGCCACCATGCCAAGCTGGCTACAGAGGCCTGCCTAAGCTCTGCTTCCCACTCCCTTCCTGCAGATTTGGAAAATTTTTATAATCGCAATTGCCTTCTTCCTGTAAACATAAACCCACAAAAACACATTAAACATCATACTACCATTTTATTTCATACCTCAGAAGATCTGCAAGAGAACCTAAATCCACTAGAGGCCTATTGCAAACCATGGGCTATACAGAAGAAGCTGGATTAAGGCAAAATTATGATCTGACAGGAAAGAATTTCCAACATCAATTCAAAAATTTCCTAAATAACCAGTAAGAGTATATTTAGTGCATTTGTGAACTTTAAATTGGTTATAAAGACATTACTATAAAACTTTCTAAAATCTTTATTGCCCAGATGAATTAATGTAAAACTCTACATAAAAGACCTTCAAAACACAGAATACAGCACAGCAGACCAAACTTGCCAGACCACTAAACCTCAAGCAGAAAGAACCATACTTATGAAATATCAACACGGAAAATGTTACAGGTTCTAGAGAACCCAATATCTCACCATCTAGAAAAAACAATCAAGTGGGATTGCTATAGACTTTTTCACCTCCTTTCTGATTCTATGAACCAGCCCCAGACAGCAGAGGAGCATCATTGGGAGCTCTGCCATCCACATAACAAAACCACAACTCCCCCGGGGTGAGAGTACACTTGCACACACCCAGGGTAAACATTTACGTAGCCAGAAGAAAACAACATAATTTTGTTTTTATCCTTTAGAGCCTCCATCTCCCCCACCTGTCCACCCATCTACCTGCAAAGCAGTCAGGCCCTAGGAGGACCTGAACATATAAAGTACCCACTCTAAGTACCACCAGTCCATGTACCTGCACCATGGCGCAGGCCTGTCCTGAGGTCTACGCCCTAAGCACCAGACAAACTCAGCATGCTATTATCCATGCAGTGCCCACAATCATCACTCAACCTACGCACACCCCTCCTTTCCTCTAACCTTCCCCCCCCCATAGTCCTGCAGCTGCCATCCCGACCACTCTTCCAAATACCTCTGCCAATCTCCAGCCCAGTTGAGCCCCATCCTACAAATTATACAAAAACATACTTCGGCCCTTCTGGGATGACGTCTGAATATACTTGTCCCAGATGGCTAGAAATCTGGGGATATTCTTCTGGGCTTCCCTAGCCCATTCTTTGTCCAATTGCATGTGCTGGTGCAGCGCATTCCGCCAATGCCAGTAACTAGGCAATGTATCACTCTTCCACGCCAATAGAATAACTTTTTTGCCAACTCCCAAGCCAATTTAAGCTACCTTCACTATCTCTGCCCTATAACCCCCACCACCTCCAGGGTGTGGAACAAAGTGATCTGAGGGTCAAACACCACTGACCTTGTAACACTCTCTCCACAAAAGAATGTACCTCCCTCCAGTATGACTGTACATGCAAGCATGACCAGTTCATAGGGAGGAGTAGCCTAGTGGTTGGGGCAAGGTACTTCAGGCCGGAAGGTCGGGGGTTCAAATCCCACTAGAGGACAGCAACCTTGGGCCGGAAGGACTGGGGTTTCTAGTCCCACAGATGCTCCTTGTGGTCTTGGACAAGCCACTTAACCCTACATTGCCCATGTTCCCTGTAAGTATTAGTGTATGTGTCTCATATCCCCGCATGTTAAATGTATCCCCCAATTGTGTTGTGACCGCTTTGATTGAAGGATAAGGCGGTATACAAAACTGTCTAAATAAAAAATAAATTGCATTGTCCCCCTACCCTGTTGTGCACTGTAACCACCTACTTAATGTTTATTGTTAACCTCTAAGTTTATGTTCCTTGTAAAATGCTGAATTGATGTTCATTGTAAACCGCTGTGATACCATGAAAAGGGGTATAGAAGAAACAAACAACTAAATAAATAAATGTCCCAAAGAGACGGCCTCTGCACCGCATTTCGGGCAGTGAATCCATTCCAAGTAACCTATCCATTGCAATCGCGCTGGTGAAAGATACGCCCGATGTACAAATTTGTATTGCACATTCCTCAGGGACACCATAGTCGTTAATTTGGGGATTTTCCCAATAAGTCTCAATAAATACTCTCCCGTAAAAGTAGTTCCTAGATCAGTATTCCACTTGGCTACTAGGTGGTTTCAAGTAATCTGGGGGTAGGAATCCGCAAAGGAACTTTGGATCCTAGATATTATGACTTTCACTGACTCCTCAGACAAAAAGAAACCTTCCAGAGCCATACAAAAATTACTCGATAGGTTGTCCCGATCCTACTTTCCCACATAACAACTATGGAGTTGATAATAGGAAAAGATATCTACAGCACCCAGGTCATACTGGGCCTGCAGTTCCTCAAAAGAAAGCAACACCCCCATCTTCGGTCAAATTCTGATCTAATTATTGCAGCCCTCTCTCCTTCCAAACCCTAAATTGGATCATGGACATGCCTTCAATAAAGTCAGCATTACCTTGGATGGGCAAATAGCTTACCACATATCCACCACCAAATTCGGAACATAGATTGAATTAAGATACAACCTCGCAACATAGCCGACAATTTCGCAGGTTGAGTTGGGAGAACAAATTTAAGTGAACGGTGCAGCCAAGGCTTTCTCACAGCCCAAGTGGGTATCAACCTCTGTATCAAACAACCAGTCTTTCAAGTGTCAGAGCAAGCATGCCAGGCCGTAGGACTACAGGTCTGGTGATACCTTGAGTGCTTTTATGGAGATACAGGTTCTCCTACCTCCCCAAAGGAACCTAGACAGCAATCTATCCAATTTGGAAAAATCTTTTGCAAGCAATTACAGGGGCAGCATCTACAGCACGTATAACCAGCAGGCAAAGAGGACCATCTTAAACAGAGCTATTTGGCCACCCAGAGATAATGGGAGGTCTTGCCATTTCTGTAAGGTCTCTGCCATATCCTCGAGCAGGGGGGCAACATTACAGCAATAAAGATCCCCCAGGGACCCAGGTAATGCAATCCCCAGGTACCGAAAGGAATGATGTGCCCATCAGAGTGGAAAGGCACGCTTCCAAGCGGACCAAAGAGAAGGCTGAATCGGCAGCGCCTCAGACTTATCCAAATTAAGCTTATTACCTGAAAATTCCCAAAACTATTGAAATTCAGCAAGGAGGATCTTCAAAGACCTACACGGGTCAGTGAGATGGACCAATAAGTCATCTGAGAAGGCCGAGTGCTTAAACTCGTAAGTCCCAAATTGCACTCCTTGAATATCTGCATTGAACTGGATCTGACTCAATAGGGGCTCCAAAGTTAAAAGAAACAACAGGGATTAGAGTGGGCACCCCTAATGTGTCCCCCAATGTAACAGAAAATCTCTATATGGACACCATTCAGCAAAATCCTCACCTGGGGGCAGCATTCAACAATTGTATTGCCTGAACAAAGGTTCCCCGAAAGCCACAGTGCTTCAAGGTCAAGAAACTATATTGCTAACTGACTCTATCAAAGGCCTTTTCAGCATCAAAACTAATGAGCACGAAGGGTGTCTCTACAGCCAAGCAATGATACAGATATGAGGATCTGGCATATATTAACCACCGACTGGCGCCCCTTAACAAAGCTTACCTGGGAGGGGTGAATTAGATGAGGGAAAATCAGAGCTAGCCAGTCGGCCAAAATGTTTGATAAAATCTTTTGGTACAAATTTATCAAAGAGATGGGTTGATGCAACCCTAGCAATAAGGCATCCTTGCCCAGCTTGGGAATGACTGTGATCATGCCTCATTGATATTATAAAGAAAAGCCTTCAGTTCAATAAGCTGTTGATATACCTCTGACAAGGACAAGCACACCTTGACTGCAAAATCTTGAAAAATTCATTGATAAACCCATCGGAGTCTGGCACCTTCACGGCTCAAAGCCCCTTAATAACCCTTGTACTTCCCTGGCCAAAACTGGGGCATTTAAAAGGTCCCACTGATTGGCCCAAAGTTACGGCAGCTCACAGTTCGTCACATATACCCTAGCCTTTTCCCCATTCCCCTCCTAAGCCTGATACAATTGCTGGTGATAATCCTTAAATGCTGTATCCACAGATTTTTGTGACGTGTGAACCACCCCTTCCCCGATTCGGATAGCCATCACCTGCCGCGGGCCTCCCCCATTCTTAACTAAGGATGAGAGCAACCGCCCAGGGTGATTCCCAAACCTTTAGAGCGTGTATCTGTAATGTAACATGGACCGCTTAGCCCAGGCATGAATAAGGGTACTGAGCTCACTTTGTAAAGTCAGGGAAGCAGTCTTGTTTCCTCAGTGTCCTGTTGAATTAACCTCTCCCACAGAACATATCGTTATCTACCCCATTCGACCAACTGTTGATTGGCCTCTTTCTTCCTACTGCTAACATAACCAATGATGACACTCCTAAGAAAGGTTTTAGCAGTCTCCCAAAATAAAGCCAGATTCACTTTATGCTCCCCATTGGTATCTTCAAACAAAGCCCATTAATATCACAGAAACTAGTTGAAGCCCTCATCCCCTTTGAGGAAGAGTGGAAAGCGC
Organism: Ichthyophis bannanicus; assembly: GCA_033557465.1. NCBI lineage: Eukaryota > Metazoa > Chordata > Amphibia > Gymnophiona > Ichthyophiidae > Ichthyophis > Ichthyophis bannanicus. The sequence goes on from CM066035.1 coordinate 433,652,372, forward strand.
CAGTGGTGCTCTCTACAGGGTATTTGAGAGAAAAGCACATCCACCCAGACCATAGCATGGTCTGAGACCTGAATGTTACCAAGTCACGCGTCCTGGAGATTCTCCATCAACCCTGAGACATCAAAAAATAATCTATTTGAGATCAGGAACCTTGTACCCTTGAAAGATGAGTATAGTCCCACTCCCCTGGGTGCAAAGCTTGCCACACATCCAATAGGTCACAGCTATCGCGCATACTCAACGGTTACCGTTTCTGCTTAGCATCCCCACTTACCACACCGGAGGAATGATCCAAATCCACATACAAAGCACAATTGTAGTCCCCTCTTAAAATCACCCTATAGTCACCCACCTCGGATATTCGCCACACCAGCACATCAAAAAGATGTGCACATAAGAACATAAGATAACCATACTGGGTCAGACCAAGGTCCATCAAGCTCAGTATCCTGTTTCCAACAGTGGCCAATCTAGGTCATACATATCTAGCAGTTTCTCCAAAAGACACAGGTTCCACAATGCTTGTATTGGGTCAAGCATTGATATCCTGGGTCCCTTTTTAATAATAGTTTATGGACCTTTCCTCCAGAAACTTGTCCAAACATTTTTTAAACCCAGCTACACTAACAACCTTTACAACATCCTCCGGGAACAAATTCCAGAGTTTGATTACATAGTGAGTGAAAACATATTTTCTCTTATTTGTCTTAAATAGTTTACCCTGTAGCTTCATTGCATGTCCCCTAGTCTTTCTATATTCTGATAACATAAACAATTGATCTAAGTTTACCCGTTCCTCTCTGTTCATTAATTTATAGACTTCTATCATATCTCCCCTCAGACGTCTCTTTTCCAGGTTAAAGAGCCCTAACCTTTTTAGCCTTTCTTCATAGGAGTATCCTTCCATCCCCTTTACCATTTTGGTGGCTCTTCTCTGAACCTTTTCTAATAATGCTATATCCTTTTTAAGATACGGCGACCAGAATTGCACACAATATGCAAGGTGCGGTCGCACCATGGAACAAAACAGAGGCATTATAATATCCTTTGTTTTATTTTCCATTCCTTTTCTTATGATACCTAGCATTCTATTTGCTCTCTTGGCTGCCGCTGCAGACTGGGCGGAGGGTTTTAACATGTTATCCACAATGATGCCTAAATCTTTTTCCTGGGTGGTGGTTCCTAATGTGGAACCTTGCATTGTGTAACCATAGTTTGGGTTGTTCTTCCCTAGGTGCATAACTTTGCACTTGTCCACATTAAATTTCATCTGCCATTTTGATGCCCAGTCATCCAATTTATCAAGATCTTCTTGCAATCTTCCACATCCTCATGGGTTTTAACAACTTTAAATAGCTTTGTGTCATCTGCAAATTTGATAACCTCACTCGTTATTCCCTTTTCCAGGTCATTTATGAATGTGTCAAAAAGCAGGGACCCAGCACAGATGCCTGGGGCACACCACTATTCACCTTTCTCCATTGGGAAAATTGGCCATTTAGCCCTACCCTCTGCTTTCTATCTTTTAACCAGTTCCGGATCCACAATAGTACACTGCCTCTTATCCCATGACTCTTTAGTTTTGCCAAAAGTCTCTGATGAGGGACCTTGTCAAAGGCTTTCTGAAAGCCCAAATACACTATATCAACTGACTCACCTTTGTCTACCTGTTTATTCACACCTGAAAAAAAACCATAACAGATTAGTAAAACAAGATCTTCCTTGTCTAAAGCCATTTTGCCTGTCTCTCATTAAGCCATGACTATTTACATGTTCACTAATTTTGTTCTTTAAGATGCTTTCTACCATTTTTCCCGGTACTGACGTCAGGTTCACCGGTCTGTAGTTTCCCGGATCACCCCTGGAACCCTTTTTAAAAATTGGCGTTACGTTGGTCATCCTCCAATCGTTAGGTATTACAGATGATTTTAATGATAGTTCACAGATTACTAATAGCAGGTCTGCAATCTCATATATTTCAGTTCTTTCAACACCCCTGGATGTATATCATCTGGTCCAGGTGATTTGCTACTCTTCAGTTTATCAAATAGTTGTAATACATCTTCCCGATGAATCGATATTTCCTTCAATTCTTCCGCACCTTTAAATACCACTTCAGTCATGGATAACATCCCTACATCTTCCTCAGTAAAGACCGAAGCAAAGAATTCATTCAGTCTCTCTGCTATTGCCTTCTCGAATCTTAGTGCCCCTTTAATCCCTCTATCATCTAATGGACCAACTGACACTCTCACAGGTTTTTTGCTTCGAATGTACTTGAAAAAGTCTTTATTATGCGTTTTTGGTTCCGCAGCAAGCTTCTTCTGAAATTCTCACTTTGCCTGCCTTATCAATGCCTTGCATTTAACTTGCCAGTGCTTGTACTATTTTCAGTTTTCGTCATTTGACTCTTTTTCCCATTTCCTGAAAGATGCTTTTTTGGCAACAACAGCCTCTCTGATCTGACCTTTATACCATGCTGCCAGTTTTTTGGAATTCCTTCCACTTTTCTTAAAGCATGGAATACAGCTGTTCTGGGCTTCCAAGATAGTATTTTTCAACAACACCCAAGCTTGATGTAAGTCTTTAACCTTTACAACTGCTCCTTTTAGTTTTTTCTTAACTATTTTCCTCATTTTATCATAGTCTCCCTTTCGAAAGTTAAAAGGTAGTACTGTGGATTTCCTTACCATCCCTCCTCCACTAATTAAATCAAACGCAATCATGCTATGATCACTATTGCCAAGTGGCCCCAACACCCTTATCTCTTGCACCAGATCTGGTGTTCCACTAAGGACTAGGTCCAATATGACTTCCCCTCTGGTCGGTTCATGAACCAACTGCTCCAAGAAGCAATTATTTATTTCACCTAGGAACTTTATCTCCCTAGCATGTTCTTCCGTGACACTGACCCAGTCGATACTGGAGTAATTGAAATAACCCATTATTATTACTGTGCTGTAACGTTTGTTAGCTTCCTTGATTTCTTTGAGCATTTCATCATCCATTTGTTCATTCTGGCCAGGCGGTTGATAGTACATCCCCACTGCCATCGCCTTCCCCTTTTTACATAGAATTTCAATCCACAGAGATTCTACAGCAAATTTAGTTTCCTGCAAAACTTTAATCCTTTCTGACTCAATGCCCTCTCTAACAGCACCAATTACCGAAACCTCACAAATCTCCTCTGTCTGAAACCATAAGAACACATGACCAGCCTGTAAATTGTATATATTGTTATTGTATATAGTTACCCTGTTAGCCAAGTTGATTCTCCTGTTCATATGTAAACACAAAGTACTATTGGAAATGTGTATGTTCGTTGTTTATTGTAAACCGCACTGATGCTGAATAGCGCGGTATAAAAGAGACTTTAAATAAATAAATAAATAAATAAAACCCCTCCACCAATTTGATCAGCTCTTTCATTACGATATAGTTTGTATCCAGGTATCACAGTGTCCCACTTGTTGTCCTCCATCCACCATGTCTCTGAGATTCCAATCATATCTAACCTCTCATTTAGTGCTATATATTGTAATTCGCCCATCTTATTTTTTATACTCCTAGCATTTGCATACAAGCATTTTAGAGACTGTATTTTATTCATATTAATCTGGCTATTGGTAAGTATGGGTAATTTGGAATCTTTAAGCTCTGTCTGCTCCATACTCAAGGGCATTTGGGCTACTTTACTCTTTTTTGGACCCTCTCTGCTTTTGGTAGTATCCTTCAAGGATACATTCTTCCGAACCATGCGCTCTTGGGCGACTGTCGGCTTTCCCCTATTGTCTAGTTTAAAAACAACTCTATCTCCTTTTTAAAGGTTAATGCCAGCAGCCTGGTTCCATCCCAGTTAAGATGAAGCCCATCCCTTCGGAAGACCCCCTCCTTTCTCCAGAATGTTCCCCAGTTCCTAACAAATCCAAAACCCTCATTCTTGCACCATCATCTCATCCACACATTGAGACTCTGGAGCTCTGCCTGCCTTTTGGGTCCTGCGCGTGGAACGGGAACCATTTCAGAGAATGCTACCCTGGAAGTTCTGGATTTCAACTTCCTACCTAAAAGCCTAAATTTTGCCTCCAGAACCTCCCTACCACATTTTCCTATGTCATTGGTACCAACATGTACCAAGACAGCAGAGTCCTCCCCAGCACTATCTAAGACCTTATCTAGGTGGCGCGTGAGGTCTGCTACCTTCGCACCTGGCAGGCATGTTACTAGGCAATCCTCACGTCCACCAGCCACCCAGCTATCTACATGCCTAATGATTGAATCACCAACTATAACAGCTGTCCTAACCCTTCCCTCATGGGCACATGGCCCTGGAGAAACTTCCTCGGTGCGAGAGGGTTTTACATCACTTGGAGGACAGGTCCTAGTTACAGGATCACTTCCTGCCACACCAGGGTGATGCTCTGCTGTCACGTGACCTCTCTCCTCCTTGGCAACAGGGATACTGCCAGACTGGAGGTGGGACTTCAAGACTATATCCCTGGAGTTCTCGTCTATGTACCTCTCTGTCTTTCTTATGTCTTCCAAGTTTGCTACTCTAGCCTCTAGAGAACAGACTCGTTCCCTGAGAGCAAAGAGCTCCTTGCACCTAGTGCACACATAAGATCTCTCACCAACTGGGAGAAAATCATACATGTGACACTCAATGCAAAAGACTGGAAAGACTCCATCTCGCTGCTGGACTGCTGTCTGCATCTTAGTTTTAAGTTTATGTTTAGATCTTTAAGTTCTTTACTTACTAAGAGTTACTGTGGATACTTATACTAATAAAAGTGTACCTAATATGTTTAATATACCTTGTTCACCTGAAGCTTAATTAATCTCAGGTCCTTAATGTATGACTGATTTGGATAAAGAACTGCACCTGAGAACAGCTCCTTTCCTTTAAGATATGTATGTACCTATAATGCTACGATTATCCCAGGGGTAGGTGGGTGTTGGGGAGGGAGGGAGGGAAATAAGACTCATTAAAAGAGGGCTGCTGCACAGTACCCTGTCCTGTGCTTCTAAGGTAAGCTGTGACCAACTTCCTGGGTGATTAACATTCCTTGCTTGGATAGAAGGAGTCTTTCAAAATGGCCTTTTGACTTGCCACCTGGCTTTAACACCTATTTAAGAGGTTTCACAGGTCTCTTGCCCCCCTAGGTAGAAGGCCTCTTTGTAAAGGTCTCTAGAAGACTTTATTTAATGCTCAAAGAATACTGACCCTGTTTAGCCTTTTATGCTAAGTTATATTCTGATTTGATTTAAATTAAAGCTCTTTGCTGCTGCTAGGCTATGACTTAGTATGAAATTTAAACTAGAGCTCTCTGCTGGGTTCTAAATTTAACCAGAAAGCTCTCTTCTGTGTTTTAAATGTAAACTTAAACTGCTGCTACTAGGCCCTGACTGATTTAACAAATACACTGGGTTCACAGAGTAATCAGCTTTAATCCAAAGAATTCCCTTCAGAAAAATTCCCAGAAGTATATACTCACTATTGCAGATCTCTCTCCAGAAGTAGCAGCCCCCTTTTGTAGTCCTGGGTGCTACAATTTCTCTCACCCTTCCCGCCCTCCTCATACCGCGTTCTTAGGGGGCCCATATAATTCCCCAATCACTCTTCCCCCTCCTCCATCAAACAGGCACCCCCCCCCCCCTTTCGTGCATCCGAATTCCATGCTTGCAGGTCAGCCATTCCTCACAACATCCACACTCTTCTCACCACACTAGAACTGCCTCGAGCACTCACACATATTGCACACTCATACACTCTAGTAAGTGGAAAAATGCTTAGGAGGCCCCATATCAAATATACAACAGTGATGATCCCAAGCGCTTGGCACTGATGCAAGCCACTGGCAAGTCTCTGCAGTCCATTGTCTGCCCATGGAGATGTAGTCCACCAGATTAAACAGTGTGCAACCATAGGAGGGGCTCACTGATGCTCCAGAGATGTATTGTCCTACAGAAGCAATGGAGGAGGGGGGCAAACTCCATGAAATGCTATAGACAATGTCCACCCACTGTCCACAAGCAGTCCACACCTGCCCCCAGCCATCAACAGCCCGGCCATAATCAGAGTCTGGGGTTCCTCTTTCAGGGTCAGGGGCTAGATAATCCAGGTATGCAAGCCCTACCCCAATAACACCTCCAGAGGCTCCGAGGACTACAAAAGTGTAGAGCCAAAAGCTGTAAGTGTTTCTGGCCACCGAATGACAAAGTAGTGAAAGAACATCCATATAGTCAACAGTCCATGTATCACTTCAAAAGCCTGGGCAGCATCACAGCCTTGCTCAACGCACTCATCAAGCTCCCATGTCTGCAGTCTGCTAGGGCATAGCTCCCGCCTGACGTGGCTTGTCTTCCACCTGCTATGGTGTGCCCACAGAGTGCTCCTCACTGAATGTTTTGGCCAGAGCAGATGAGGCAAAGGAATTGGCCACCCCATTGTGAGATATTCACAGCGTGGCTGGATATTGGAGGACAAACTGCACTTGATGCTGGAATAGCCAGGAATACACTGGGGAGAAGGTTTTCCTCTTCTGCAAGATGTGAGCTGAATAGTCTTGAAGTACCAAGATTCTTCTCCTATCATACATGACCGTTCTTTCCTTCCACACGACGCAAAGAACAGCCTCCTTCTGGATGAAATTGAGGAAGTAGGCGATAACTACCCATGGCCTCTCCTCCTGCTCTCACCGTCTTCCAAGGCGATGAGCCTGTTCAGTTTGCAAAGGTGTTAACAGACTGCTCCAGTTTCAGGCTCACTGGCAGCCACATCTCCAGAAATTCCTGCAGCTCTGGGTCAGCCACCATTTCAGGCACTCCAAACTGGAGGTTATTGTGGTGTGACCTATTTTCGAGATCGTCAATCTTTTCCTGTTGCTTTGCCACCATATCCTTCAGAGCAGCGAGGTCCCAGGTAGCCTCGCTCCCATACTGCTCCACCATGGTTACCCTGCCCTGAAAGATTCCCAATGAAGCTGCACCTCATTCAGTATCATGTACAGCCTCTCAAATTTAGAGTCCAGAACAAGAACCACAGCCACGGACATGTCCTCCACTGCCGAGGCCTGGTCAGGGCTTGATCCCAGATCCATAGTCACCATTTTCACGCCAGGAGCCTTGAGCTTATTCCTCTTATTACGCTGGTTTTTGGCTGCCATCCACTGAAATTAAACCTAGGATTCTATGGCTGGGGTAAGCAACTCCCAGTAAAGGACCAAACAAAGGTAAGTGCAAGTCAATTTACCCCAGTATTAAGCCAAGTTGCAGGGAGGGTCCAGGAGCTCCGAGAATGTGCTGCTTCCCAAGCTTGCCATATCACTTCACCTCCAGCATCTTGCTTTCATAGCACTACTTTAAAGTTACAGAAAATCACAGTAATACAAAAATAACAAGTGACAGACTGTTGTTAACCATGTGAGAGGTGGAAGGTTATTAGGGAGGAGTGGTCTAGTGGTTAGGACAAGGTACTTCAGGCCAGAGGGCCGGGGGTTCAAGTCCCACCTGGGGACAGCAATCTCAGGCCAGAGGGACTGGGATTTCTAGTCCTATAGGCACTCCTTGTGGTCTTGGGCATGCCACTTAACCCTCCATTGCCCATGTTCCCTGTAAGTATTAGCATATGTGTCTCATATCCCCTCATGTTAAATGTATCCCCCAATTGACTGCTTTGACCTGGTGAAAAGCGGGATATAAATACAGCTAAATAAATAAATAAGCCTCCAACCACCCTAGAAAGAAAAGGACAGGGAGTTCGGCAGCCCTGAACACAGTGCTATCCCCACCCTTCCAAGGATGACAAAAGGAGCTTGCCAGGCTTCACCATACAGCCTTCTCCCGAACAAGGACAATGTTAGGGAGCTCAGCAGCCCCTTCATAGCATCTCCTGCTCCAACAACAGCATAACCAGGGAAGTCAAAGCCGCAACATAACACTTCTAACTTCAACCAGACAAAAAAAAGATGATCCTTAATTTCTTCTCCTACCTCATGTGGCCCTCTTTCTTTCTGTCTCTCTCTCTCTGGGACTTAGCAGCTCTCTAATGGCAGTTAAGTTGGGAGAGGCGAGTAAGTTCAGTGGTGGTGGGGGCAGCAGACTGCTGACACTAGAAGCAGCAGAAGCTTTGGCAAGCTCGGGGGTGCGGGAAGTTCTCAAGCACAGCATAAGATAGCATCAGGATAACACCTCTTAAAAAATCAATTAAAACCTGTGCAATTTTCTTTATTTTTTATTTTAGAATACATGAATGGCAAAATATACAACACACCCCAAAGCAGTCTTTGTTAAAATATCCACGGCAGTTTCAATAGTACTTCATAACTTTGAGCTATATGTCTTGTAGGCCCTTATGGATGAGTGACTGTATGTGTGAAGAGAGGGGATGGTGGGGTATGTGTGTATAAGAGGGGTGTCATAGGATATCGCATACTCCATTGCACCCTCTCCACTCTATCTGACTCCATGATCCCTCCCCCAAGCCCACACTCTCTTACTAACCCCTTGTACATTCCCCCAGTCGCTCTTTCAGTCACCTTCTTTTCCTCATCCCCTACTTGCTCTTCCTCCCCACTCAACTTCAATATTTTCCTATTTATTTATCCCCCTCCCACTCTTTTGCCACTTCCTCACTGGTTCTTTACCCTTGTACGGACCAAATTTATGTGCATCAGTCAACTAATGGAAAACCCGCTGAGGGGAGACTTTGTAGGGAGAGTTTAAACATGCTCGAATAAACATACTGTAAATGATGGTAGCTACAGGCATATCTAAGATACAGGCATATATAAACTGCCCCATCATGTTCTAAACTGTTAAAAATCAAACTCCTTCCATTCCAATTAGGGCATGTACAGAGCGGGTTTTCTGTTAGTTGACTAAGGCACGTCTTCAGTGACAGCAATTTGGGTAAATTCATTTTCATTTTTATTATTTAGTTATAGCCAAACGACCTTTCATTGGGTTCCCTTTTCTCCTCTTCCCTCCCCTCCCCCTTTCCTCCCCCCTTGCCCTCCCCTCTCCTTTCACTAGTGTTCAGTTTTCCATCTTTAAAGATTTTATACATTTCTCTTACAGTGTCTGGGACATGTCCCTCACTTATATGTTCTATAGTTGACATTTTAAGATAGCGGAGTCAACTCACAGGTAGTTGACCTCTCTGCTACAGGTTGCTCCTCCACTTTATTCTCCCCCTATAGTTAAAGATACGTTTTTATGTTTTCTATGGTTTTATTGGTATGAATTGTATTATTTACCCTTTATGTCTCCCAGTGGAGGTGGTGGACACGAAGACAATATCTGAATTCATAAAAGCACGGGACAAACATACAGGATCTCTAAAGGTAAAAAGGGAGCTATTGTAGTTGATATGGAAGGGCAGACTAGATAGGCCATGTGGTCTTTATTTGCCATCATATTTCTATGTTCTTTTTAGTGTTTATCTCAGAAGGTTTGTTTTCAATACTTTTACTTTGTATTATCATTACATTGGTTATAACCCCTCTAATTGTTATCCCTCCTCTGTTTATTAGTCACCTGTTATTTTTAATGCTTATTGTTTTATCTTAGTTATTGTGAATTATGTTCTCCACGATTCTTTGGTTTATTTTGCATGGGGTTCTTCATACATTTTTAAATTACATCATATTTTTATATTACATTATACTATTTTTATTTAATTTAATTATGATTATTTATATTGTCCATACTCTCCCTCTGAAGTTCTTATTTTAATTTTATGGTTTTTATGTTATTTTATGTTATTTTAATCAATTATTATAATATAATTATTTTGTGTTTATGTTTGTCTGTTAAAAGGTCCCTACACCCTTGACGAAGGCTGCTGCCGAAACACGGCCCGTGTAGGATAGGACCACCAGACACTTAATAAAGTTGTTTAGAGCTTATTTCTCACGTTTTCTGTAGGTCTTTTAACCTCGCTCTATACGTGATTCCCCATTGGCATTGCAGAGTCAGCTCTTCCAGGGGCAGCGGAACATCTTTTTGGTTGGAGTGGCTTATCAAACCAATTTCTAGCCCCATCCCTAAGCTTTCTATTTGCTGATGCTGTGTTAGACAAAATATTGGTGGGGCCATGGCCCCTGCGGCCCATCCCATTTTGCTGCCTATGTGCTCTTCTGGGACTTCAGCCAGTAGGATCTGATGACTCCTACTGGTACTCTCCATTATGGCCTTGTCTCCAGAGCTAAGTACACCCTTGCCTGTTAGTAGCTGCTCTGTTCCGGTATGACAAGCTTCTTCAGAACTCACAACCAGCACTTCCTGTATGTTAATCTTGCATATTGTGAGACCAGCGCAGGAATTGCCACTCAGATATTTTGAAGAAGTTGGTTGTGATGGCATAGAGCAGTGGATGAACTCAGATGGCTCCTCTGCTCTCTCACCCTGAGTCACCAACAGGGCTGGCATTTCCATTAGGCACTTGCCTAGAACAGTGATATTCTGGGGGGTGTGCGTGTGTCTGTGGTAAATACCAGTGCAATGAGCAGAGGGTGGAACTAGCAGGCAGGCTAGCAGATAAACCACAAGGGAATTTGGGGCCTTAGCGCATACATGAGGAAGGCCTACCATGTCCATGCCCATTCTGACTTTGTAGTTTAGAATGTGTGGAGACACGGCAGCTTTCAGTGTGGGGATGTGCTGGGGTCCTGCCTGCTGAGTTCTGGCTGTTCCAGCCACTGAGGCACTGATGCAGAAGCAAGGGATAAAGAAAGGAGAAAGGGGAGTATGTGAACAATCGGGTAGGTGGGACATGGGAGGCTGGACTGCAGGGGGTGGAGGGGAAGGAAAAGAGAGAGGGGAAGATTTTTGGAAGGGGGACAGGAAGATGCTGTACTTTGGGGAAAGAGAGGGAGCAGGGAGATGCTGGACTGGAGGGGGTATGGGAGTGAAAAGTGAAGGGCGGGCAGTGGCCTTGGGGTTGCAAGATGAAAGGTTCACGTAGGGCACCTAATATCCTTGTACCAGCTCTGGCTGCTAACAGTGCATCACCTCACACTTCAGGAGGTTCAGGGCATGAGCTCCATATGCCTAGTACTAACAATGCCTCTTTTTACAGTAGCTAACATACAAAATCCTCCCATGGATAACTGCTTTTAAATGTTATTAGTATTCACAATATTATTACTACTAAGTGGCAGTCAGAATTATGAGCAATATTATAGAGCATATGACACTGACATGCTAGTGCTTAACCACTGCGCCAATCATCAGTCCCACTTTTCCATTAATATTATCCAAGTTAACCATGAATTAGAATCTGCGGTCCTCCATTCTGAGTCCTAAACTCCAGAAACATTCATATGGTGGTATACTTTGTTATAACTCAACAATCATGAAACCAGGATAATCCTCATCACCATGGGATATTAATCCCAAGATACTATAACTACCATGTAGCAATTACCCCGGGCTAACTCTTAATACAGTATCCCCGATCAGTACCACAAGTAATGTGAAAGATCCTGGAGTAATTACCCCTTGGTAAACACATATAAATAAATATTAAGCATTCAAAACTGGCACACTCTGTAGCTATTTAACACTACATGGCCATTATGGGGCTGATTAAGGGACCGCATACAGATACACTCCATTTATGCACGCAGTCCCTATTTTAAAGGACTTACAAGCAAGCTTTAGGGGGTTGCCCGTAAGTCTTATGGCATGTACTTTCAGCGTGCATTATACAGGAGTGGAGCTTTGGCAGAGAGTGGCACAAATTTACACGCAGAAGTTATAAACTACTATAACTTACGGGAGCTTTTGTTGTGGGCATTCACCTCTGCCCTAGACCTGCTATTACTGCTGCAACTAGATTAATCCGCATCTTTACAACCCTTCACTTTATAAAATAAGTTCCAAATATGCGCATGACAATGCCCATTAACTGCACAGGAGTTTATGAAATTACCCTTTATATACAGTTATATTTAGTGTGACTTCATATAACTCTATAAATAGAAACATGTCTGGCTTATGATGTTGGGGTGGTGATCTTCTCATTACTGCCCTGGGGTAACAATATCAGGATAATTATCATTACTCTGGCGTAATAATCCCATGCTCTCTACCCTAGGATAATTATTACCATGGGAAAGTTACTCCCTCATACTGTAATTACCCACAGATAATTATCCAGAGGCAAAAATGATTATTCTTGGCTAATGACAAACAGGGCAAATAAGAGAAATAGGGAGTTTCATTTATTAGGGAAATGGTTAAAAACAATGGGCCTTAATATTCTGAGCAGCAACGTATATGACTAATCCCAATTATTCAAATAGGCTAACATTTTTGTTAAGAAAAATCTAAGCACTGTAATAAATTTTTATTATAGTGCTTAGATTTTTATGCTCTATTTTTGGGTTTTGGATTTGTGTCTGTATTAATAGAGTTTGGTTATTTTGGTTTTTATAATTTTTGTTAGGCTGAAATGTTTAAATACTACTGTATGTCCGTCCTTTTAGATTGTAAGCTCAATGAGCAGGGACTGTCTGTTTATGTACAGTGCTGCGTATGCCTGGTAGTGCCTTATAAATGCTCCTTAATAATAATAATAATAATATATAGCTCTGCATAGGCGTACATGCATATAGTAAAAATGACCTTTGCCACCTCAGCTAAATATTGCAGTATCTGCATTATCATGCATACCCCACATACATGGCTGGCACACGGAGATGAGGTACCCTAGGTGAACCTTATCTGTTGTGCCCACCTCCCATTGCTGCCACTACCACCCCTCACAGGGAACTATAGTGGGAGCAATGGCTGGAAAAAGCCGCACGACGCTTACTTTAAAACTTCGGCGCCGCGAGGCTATCTGCTGCTGCCCCCACCAATGCTGACTTCCTTTTGTGTGAGGGTGGTAGCTGCTTCTGCCCCCATTCAAACAGGAAGTCGGCATGGAGTGTCAATGGGGGTGTGGCAGTGCGGGGGAAGCTAGAGGGGATATTCAGCGGCATTGTCCAGTTAGTGCTGCTGACCCCTCTCAGCAGGGTTTAACCAATTTGCAGGGCCTGCTAACCAACTAAACCTTTTGAATATCATGGCTTCATAGTTTTGAATATTTGCAGATTAGATCAGTTTTGAACTCTCCCTGTTGTCTTCAGCTAACTGTATGATTTGTCTTGGCCTGGTTTTATAGTGCTATGCACTTTCCATCATGACATTTATTCTATTATTTTTTGATATATTGCATTTTTGAATGTCTCTTTTGTTTGTTATGGTTTTATGTTATTGTTGAACACCGCAAGAATGTCAGTTTTTTGAATTGTGGCATGTCACGAAACACAAATAAATAATACTCTATTCATTTATATGTACTTAGTGCATGCTACTACATATGAGAAAAACTGCCCTCATTGTTTCTCCTTGGCGTTTAGCATCCTCCATGGATGTAGTTATCATACAGCAAAAATGGTGTCTCCAAGAAAGCATGACCTTTCATATGAAGAGATCAGACTGCTTCCCCCAGATCCCGAGGAGACCCAGCCTATGTCTCTTTAACCAATTGGAGAGAGATACAGAAAGCACTGAGAAGGTAAGCTTGCTGATACTTTGATTATTTATCCACACTGCTTGTGGGTGAGATTTGGGGGACCTTAAAAAAGTACGCCCATTATATAGGGCTTAATAGCCATTGGCCAATAACCTCATTAGGGCTTACATGCATTCTGCCTCGGGTGGCAATGGGTCACCTTCCAAGAGTAGCACTATTACTTAGATGCCCTTAGTGTTTGGTAGTCACTATGTATACATTTTCACTCTATCAGTACTTCCACTTACAGGGGTTTTTATAATACCAAACTGGACATCCGGGAGAAAGGACCCACATTCCACCATCACCGGTGAGTGCACAGCAACCCTGAAAGCCTGCAACTAAGGCATCTTAAATATTACTGGGATGAGGACTTGTCATAAGACAAGGGAAGTAAAGAACATGAGATCTTGGGAAGGGTGGGTGTGCAGGGGATAAGCGGGCATGCAACAACACAATTCTATCACACCTACCATCACAACTGCTGGTGACCTTTGAGAAAACTGATATTGTGGCAAAGCACAATAAGAGGGAAAAATCTGAGATGGGTAGGTAAGGGGACAGAGGGTCTTGTATGACATATGATAGGAAGGATCAGCTAGGGAAGGGGAGAGGTTCATTGGTAAGCAAGTTTTGAAGGGGCTTGAGGACTCTACTGTGTTCCAACTCACTGAGCTTAATGGATCACACTATGTTTTCTGTATCTAATAGGGAATTTGGGACCCCTGAGAGGTGGAGGCTCTGAAGGCAGTTTGTGCCCTGTGAAGGCCAAGGCTACCTTCTTCCAGCCCCTATGGCAGGAGAGGGTCACTATAAGAGATAAAGGCCATTCTTCATGAGGATCCTATGTGCCTGAGCATTACAAGACTTATATAATATGGGATTATCTTAAAAAGCTGGGTATTGCATACTGACAGTATCTACACTCATACAGTACAATGTAGGCTGCTGAGGGATAAATACATGCTGTTGGCAGAAGTGCACTGACATTTATAGTCTTTATATACAACTGGTTGTGATGTACGTTTTGAGCTGCTAGGGTTTTTATTTCTTTTTTGGGGGTGCTGGTGTTGGAAGCGGTGGTAGTACATATCAAACTTTGCAGTGCTTATCTATATTATTTCTATCATGACCTAGTAAAAAATGTGTAGCTTTTGACTGAGTTATTGATACCACTATGATATTATTGCCTTTGTATATGTCTTACATTACAATTACACTATACTATAAGTGATAACAACTTTACTTGCATCCTTTCTACCTCTAACAGCTTTACCTAAATGCTGCCTGCTGGAAGCTGCATGCAACAATAAGGGGTATGTTTACTAAACCGTCTTAATGTTCCCGGCATTAGCTCCAGCGATAATGTGAAGAATGCCATAAAAGGAGTGGGCGTTCCGGTCTTAAGGTAGCAATCAAGGGTTATCGCGTGATAAAGTGCGCCGCGCACATTATCGTGCGATAGAGGGAGTCGTGGCACGTTAACGTGCGTTAGCCTTAATTAGGCGTGCTGACCTGCAAACACAGCAACAGAGGTGTAGCACAATGGTTAATACATTGACTGATGAAACAGGGGTCATGAGTTTGATCCCCCAGTGGTCTTAATGAGTAAGGCTATTACCCTTTACTTTAAATCAGTGCTGTCTGAGGCATTTTCTTTTTTAATTTAAATTAGTGCTGCCAGCAAACACACCCTCACAGTGACGTAACCTAAGGTGCTGCATAAGGCGCCCTATAAGGCACTCCAGAGGGCACAATATAAAGTGCACTGTCCGCCAAGGCACCTTATAATGTTCCCTATAGGGCGCCTTATGAGGCACCTTAAGGTTACAGCACTGTGAGGGTGTGTTTGCTGGCAGCACTAATTTAAATTAAAAAAGGAAATGCCTCAGACAGCCCTATCAAATAACACCACTGTAGGATCAAACCCATGATCTCTGCCTCCACAGTCAGTGAAGTAACCAGTGGGCTACATCTCTATAGCTACCAACAAACCCCTGGCTGGCTACAGAAGGACTGCAGGTCACCACACAAACTGCTGTTGTTACCAGGATAGGGTTAACCCACCTGTACCCATGATGCACTGCGCATGCAGATCAGCAGTCTACAGATGATAACAAGATGGGGTATGCACCCCCACAGCACCTCGGCCTGGTAGGGGGAACTGACCGTGTGTGTTACTGGCACAGAGTTGCTACAGACCGTGACATTGTGCGGGTCCTGTGCTCACCCTGAGGGTGAGGTGGGGCGCTCAGCACCAGGTCCACAGCATCTGACTTGGCTGAGATAGGCTATACTATAGGTCCCCATCAGTGCCAGTGTGTGATAGGTAGTCCTTGCAAACACACCTAGGATACACCCATGTCCATCTGTATTTCCCAGTCACGTGTAGCCCATGTGGACTATGATGCACCCAGAATAGTGCATATCTTGTGTGGGTTCCATGGTCACATGATTTAAGTGAAGGGGGGTGCTTGGACCCATAGACGGATTATGTAGCACCACCCAACCCACCCTCTGGGGCTCAGGGTGGGGGACAGGATCTCCCACCAACAGATAAACATTCTACATCCCTGCAGTGGTGGCAGTAGAGGGGACCATCAACCCCAGTCCTGCTGGGGAACAGGCACCCTACAGGTCAGTCAATGCAGATCTGTACACATCCATAAGGCAATGGCAGACAGACAGTAGGCCTGGAAATGCTCAGCTGCCCCCCACCACTATCTGACATTCTCCAGCAGTGAGCACAGTGAGTCTCCAGCCACTGCACCCTGCAAGGTGTTCCTGCCATATACATACTAACTGCAGACAGTCTGCTAGCTAGTCTATAGTGCATGTTCCTGGAGGAGATGCGTGCACCCAAAACTGGGATGTGAGCACACACACCAAGCAGATAAGTCAGTGATTGGGCCCCAGAACAGAGAACCCATAAATATCACTTGAGAGAAATACTATATAACACTATGGGGGAACCTAGCCATGCCATGGTCACTGCTCAGTCAGGGTGAGAGTGACCTCCCAGCAGGACATGCTGTGGCCACCCTGTCCGTCCAGGTGGTGGCTGGGCACTACAATGTCCCAGCCATTGCCCTATGCCCTGTGCAGATGCATCCTGCCCAGGCCGCTCTGTCCGTGCCATACCCACAGTACCTTGCTCCTCATTATGCACATTGGCAGGCTAACACTGGAAACAGTGCAAGCAGTGTGGGCTGAGTAAGGTGTAGGCAGCCACAACACACTGGATAGACAGACACACACTCCCACACATGCCAGCATTGTGCAAATATAGAGGCTTTTGGCAGCCCTGGCAACCACACCAGTCCTGGGCACAGTACAGGCATGGCTATGGTATGCAGTACTGTTGGGGTCACTCCCCGGGGTGGTAAACACTGTCAGAAACCAAAACTGAAACACTCTCCACAGATATCAGAAAGGTTGCTATGATGCAGCTCTATCAGCAAATTGTGCTTAACTTAGGAATTGCTATCTGCCATTAATCATTGCAACCTTTTGATATATGTGGAACGTGTTTCCACGTTTAAGACGGCATTGCTAAGGTATGAAGGTGCTAGTATTGGTAGATGCTGCTGCACGCAGGGCCCAACAGCCTGACTCTCCATGAGGCTTTGGATAGTGGAGCCTCTGGGTGTGGGTGTTTATGCCCCTGTTGGCCGCTGCTCTAGGGCAGAGGTTCCCAACTCCGGTCCTGCTGGGCCAAATACTGTTTGGGTTATCATGCTGTCCCTAATGAATATGCATAAGATACATTTGCATACCATGGGGCGGCGCATACAAATGCAGCACAGGCATATTTATTGGAGACAGCATGAAACCTGAATGGTGTTTGGCCCCTCCAGGACTGCAGTTGGGAAACTCTGCTCTAGGTATTGCACATGTTTATGGTGTCTGTGCTCTGTAGGGTAAAATATAGGCGTTTCAGGCATGTTTATGTTATCTGCAATAAAAGTTCCATTTTTATTACCACGGTTTAGTACTGGGTAAAATATGGGGACTGGGTTGGCAGGAGCCACAGCTGGGACTTGAACTTGTGACCTTCTGCTCATGAACACACTGGCTGTGTGTACTGCACCACACTGTTGCCACAGGGACAGTTCATTCCCTGGGGATACCATGACTGTTCGTCAGACAGACCCTGTCTGTTGCAGTGCACGTCACCCACCTAAATGGGGCTAGGCCATGGTCTGCTGTGGGCAGATGCCACTACCCCTTCCGCCACCAGCACCCCTCCGCCTTTTTGTTTATTTGCCTTTTTGTTCCGTGCACATGTATCACTACTATCACGTTTTTGGGTTTCCCTGGATTTGCTGTACATTGCTGACTTAAATGGTTTCTCTTTCCTGCAAATGTGCCTTAACACGAGGGTTTCACTGGCGTTAATGTTCAGACCCAGATTTCACAGCGTTAGTGTGTCTGGAGCCTCTCCCCTCCCACTCTCTGCCCATTGACCCCTTCTCTCTGCCCTCTGGGAAGTCTTACTCCACCCTTCAGAGCCGGATTTCACAGCGTTAGGGTTCCTTAACGCTGAAGCAGCGTTATCGCGTGATAAGTGATGTTATCACGCAATAACGTCACTTATCGCGCGATAATACCGCCGCTGCGACGTTAGCGCCATTTAGTAAACATACCCCTAAGATCTAAAAAAAATTACTTTGGTACAAAAAGAAGAAAGTTGGACACAGGTCACCAGAGTCTGCAGAATTGATACTGTAACTCCAACTCTACCATCCCTCAAACTGAAGAACCAGCTTTGGAAGTGGAAGGAGGTAAGAACAACCCAGGAACAGGAAGGATCAGAGCTCCAAAAACTCCAAAGTTGAATCGGCGACCATGAGGAAGCGAAGGGTAGTAGTGATAACTCTTTTCTGAGGGGTACTGAGGCGTCCTTCTACTGACCAGACTTGATGTCCTGAGAAGTGTACTGTTTGCCAGGTGCCAAAATCAGAGATGTTAAGGAGAGCTTGCTGAGACTCATCAAGCCTACTGATTATTATCCGATGCTTCTCATCCATGTTAGCACAAATGATTCTGCTAGATATCCCTCTAAGTGTATTAAGAGTGACTTCATGGTTCTGAGAGAGAGGGTGAAGCAGACAATTTTGCAGGTGGTGTTATCCTCCAATTCTCCCTAGTGAGCATAAAGGCTGAAGCAAAGAAGCTCACATCCTAGAGACGAATGCATGGATGGTGTCGCCAAGAGCATTTTGGTCTTCTGGATGATTTTCCAAGGGCTGATGAGAAAATATGGTGTCCATCTATCCAAGAAGGGGCAAGTGTCTTCTGAAGCAGAGTGGTTAACCTACTGAAGAGAGTTTTAAACTAAATTCATTGGGGGTGAGTGAAAAAAGTCACCAGGTAAGTAAAAACCTTCAGGTTAGTAAAACATTCAATATCTTTGTAGAAATGGGAAAAAGGGGTAACATTTGGATAGGGCTGGCCCAAGAGTTTCTGCCGCCCCAGGCAGAAACCCTGGCTGTACCCCCCCCCCCCCCGCACCAAGCTACCAATTCTGTCTTGGAAGGGGGAAGGGGGAAGCGGGTGGCAGCATTCTGATCCCCCCCTGACAGTAAGTTGCATCGGAGGGGGATCAGAAGCGGCAGGTCATATGTGCTGAAGCACATGGCCTGCCGCAGGCAACAAAGCGGTGGAACAAAACCACCCTCCTGGGTTGGTCACCATAGGCAGCTGCCTAGCTCGCCTAGTGGATGGGCCGACCCTGCATCTGGAAAGCGGTATGCATTAATGCCTGCAGTATGGGAAATAAGGTTCTGGATCTTGAATTTTAATGGAAGAAGCTGACTTGGAGACATGGATTATGGAGAACCATGACTGGGATGCAATTATACCGGGCTATAACTTATTTAGGAAGGACAAGGCAGGAAAAAAGGATGGAGGAGTGGCACTATATGTAAAGAATAATATTAAGGCTACAGACTTGCCGGACTTATAAGGGAAGGAGGAGGCACTGTGGGTTAAACTGGAAGGAGGAAATGGAGTATCCATTTGCATGGTGTGATATACAGACCTCCTTCACAGACAGAGAATTAATTGAAGACCACCTCAATATTGCTATGAAAGGAGAAGTGCTTCTAACAGATGATTTCACTATGCCAGATGTTGATTGGAACATCCTTACTATGGTGTCTGGAAGTAAGGAGATCCTGGATTCTCTACAGGGAGAACTATTTTGTCAACAGGTAACAGAACCCACAAAGGAGGGGGCCATACTGTACCTGGTGCTCATGAATAGGGAACATTTCTGATACTATGACAAGTGATCATCTTGTATCCAGTGATTTACTGCATGATGTGATTCAGTATTAGAACAATACAGTTTGTTCAAAAGTGAGGATCCTAGGCTTTTGGAAAAACGAACTTTGTCAAGATGGGACAATATCTCACAAATTCATTAGTTAGAAAGGAACAGCTGGGGTATGTAGGAAAGCAGTGCACAAAACTGAAAGGGGATATTTTAAGGGAAATAAACCTTTTTCTAAGGAAAGTAAATAAATGTAAAAGGAAAAGGAAATGTACTCAAAAGAAGTAGCTGAAAGGTGAGGAAAAAGAGGGTGGCCTTCATAAAATACATGAGATCAGAGAAAGAGGAAGACAAGCATCAATATTTGGAACAGTTAAGAGAAGCTAAGAAACTAGTCAGAAAAGCAAAGATACAAATGGAATAAAAAATAGCCAATGCATAAAAAAGGGGAGAGCAATTTGAAGAAATATTTCTCTATGGAAAGAGTGGTAGATGCACAGAATAGTGTCCTAGTGGGAATGATAGAGACGAGGAGTATCTGAATTCAAGAAAGCATGGGACAAACACACAGGATTTTTTTAGGGAAAAAAGGGACTGTAAAGCTTAGTAGCTGGTATAGAAGGGTGAGCTGGATAGGCCATATTTTTTATTTATTTTATTTATTTATCATTTCTTATAAATCGCCTTTCATGATATCAAGGCGGTTTACATTGAACAAACTGAAATTACATTGAACAGGGCATTATAACTTGGAGATAACAATTTTACAGGGAACATGGGCATATGGTCTTTATCTGCCATTAATTTTCTCAGTTTCAATATAGCCAGTGGAAATATGCAATATACAGCAAAGTTATCCAATGCAACAACTCTTCTTCAGGAACTGTCCTACCACTAGGATCACAACTAGTCAAAGTTGAACCATGTATGTTATATACATCTTGGTTCCATTATTTCAAATTACAGTTGAATTTGGGAGTTAATGTTAACAGCAAAATGGTATGCACTTGTACAAGCTTGCTATATTTGTCGCCTTGATCAGGTGCTCCACCGGTTAATCGTGCACTATGTAAAAAAACGCTATGTTTTGTTTTTGATCTGTCGGTCGTTAATTTTACAGAATGTCTTCTTGTTTTAGTGATGTTTGAAAGGCTAAACCACTATTCCTTATTTAACTGATCCACTCCACTCATGATTTTATAAACGTCTATCATATTTTTTCTCTAAGCTGAAGATCCCTCACCTATTTAGCCTTTTTCGTAAAGGAGACATTACACCCCCTTTATCATTTGTCACCCTTCTCTGAATTTTTATATTTCTGGTATATCCTTTTTTGCGGTAGGGAGACCAGGTCTGCACACAGTACTCAAAGTGCAGTCATGCTATGGACCTAGCCAAAGGCATAATAATATTCTTGGTTGTTTTTCTCTATTTCTTTTTCAATAATCCCTAACATTTGTTTGCTTTTTTGGCAGCCATGATGCACTAGGCTGACATTTCAACATATTGGCCACAGTGATTCCAAAATCTTTTCTTTGGGTGATGACTCATTCAGAACCAAGCATTTTATACATGTAGTTGGGATGATTTTTTCCTATGTGTATCACTTTGCAATTGTCCACACTAAATTTCATCTGACATTTAGATTCCCAGTGTGGAAGTCCACACCTCATGCAAACATTTGACCCTGGTATCTGTTCCTTTTAGGTTTTTTCCTAACAAATTGTCTTCTCTTTACTGCAGTTTCCCATTTTTTTAAAATGTTTTATTTATGCAATTTTCAACAAACATACAAGAATTAATCTTGCAAGAAAAGAGCAACACACCAAGAATAATACACAAGCAAAATCCAAACTGACTACAATGAGGAAAAAAAAAAGAAAAATGCTATTGGGTGTGCGCACCAGTCCTCAATATAAAGGAGAAGGATACACAATTCCAAAGAAACAGTATAAAAAGAAAACAAGGCATACACATGAAAAACAGAAGGAGTTACAATTAAAGCCAATTAGCTCACTTTACCAAAGCAAGAAAGGAAAGGGCTTGCTCTAGGGGTGCTTAACAGTATCAGCATGGATAACCATCATTTTAGTTGAAATAAAGGTAGACAGCTGTTGGGTATCTAGAAAAACATAATTAATCCCATCCAACTTGACCAGGCATTTACACGGGAAACGAAAAAAAAAACCCATTCCCCACAGCAGAAGCACCCCAGATTTAAGAACCAGAAATTGTTTTCTCCTCTTTTGTGTAGCCCTAGAAACATTCGGGAAAATCCTAATGGTGGAACCCATAAACTCTTTAACTGAGGATCGGAAGTACATTTTAACAACCAGTCTCAGTCAACGTCTAATGCCAGGGTGACCAACAAAGTTGCAGTCACCCCAGAATCAGACCCCAACTGCTCCAAAACGTCAGTTAAATCTAAGCTATCACAGGGAAGGGCCGGAGATGAACTTAAAACCTGACCCCCCCTCAGCCATCTTAACATTAGCAACAGGCAAGTAATAAGCATGAGAAACTGGTGGAATAGATTCCACTGGAATCTTCAGGACACTAATCATAAATTTCTTAAAAAGTTCCAGTGGTGATGTAAACGGAACATTAGGAAAATTCAAAACCCTTAGGTTTCTGCCTCTAGACATAATTTCCAGAGTTTCAGCTTTCCGTTGCAAATTTTCAGAGTCACTCATAACAGCAGTACTGAGTCCTGGATATGTTCCACCCTCTGCTCCAATGTAGAAACTTTTATCGACAGCTCTCCCAGAAGAAAATTGTGTGCTTCAATCTTGTGCCCAAAACTATCAAACTGGCTGGAAATAGTCTGCAATTGTCCCAACAAAGACTGTTCAAGTTTAGAAAGAGCTTCCCATACTGTCTCAAGTGAAAAAACATCAGGTCTCACCGATATCACGCGATGTTCCAACATTGAGGTTTGCTCTCCCGATGCACCAATCAGCTGCACAGGAGGAGTCTGCAAACATTTCACTTTCAGCGGTGGTTCCAACTGATCCCTCTTAGCCCCCCCTTTCCTGCAACTCCGGCTCCAAACTCTGTTGCCTGGTAATCCCTTCTGGGGCAGAGGGGCTGCCGAAGTTTCCCATTTTAAACTTGAGTGCTCCAGCAATAGTTTTTTTTGTTTTTTTAGCATCTTCCTTTCAGTGATGAGAAATTTGATAACACTGTGATCACTATTGCCTAGTGGCTCCACCATTATTGCCTCTTTTATTAGGTCCTCTGTGTCAGTAAGGACTAGATTTAAAGGAGGATTTTAGAAAGGACATCCAAGTTAAATCGGGGATGTCCAGGGCAGAACATACAGAAAAACACCAGGGACGTCTGTGTCTCCGACTGATTTCAAGAACATACACGTCACCTAGCTTGACGTGCACAAGGGCAGCAACACAGACGTCCCCATTAGGGATGCTTGGTTTGGGAACGTCCCTCTCAAGCAAGCTAGCATAAGTGGACATCCAGTAGCATAGCAAAGTGAACATATGAGCCCCCATTCCCCATCAGTGTTCACTGGCATAGTGTAAAATACACAGAATATTAGCATAGCTCCTTTTCCACACCCTTCCAGACTTGCCTGACAAAATGAGCACTTTTCAAATGCTTGCTTGTACCTGGAGCAAGTTTGACTTTATATACAATTTAGGACATCCAGGGCATTTGTGAAATCAGGCAGGGACATCCAGGTTCATAGGAACATCCTGGCCACACTTCTGCCATGCCTCCATTCAGATTTGGATGTCCTCATGCTGGGGACGTCCACAGACTCAGCTTCTATAATGGCTCTGGGGACCTCTCTGTCATTTGGACATCTGCATGTCCATTTGTAGACATCCAAATCGTGAATAACACTTTTAAAATTATACTCTTAAAGTCATTTTCTCTCTAGTCAGTTCCTGGACTAACTGCTTAAAGAAGTAGTCATTTACGCCATCTACAAACTTTACTCTCCATCATATGTCTCTCCCCATCACAGATGGACATTCCATCCAGAAGGATTCCCCCTTAGATTTGTTTCCTGTAGAACTTGTTTCCTGTTCAGCTCTATGCCGTTCTTAACATTTAGTTCATACCCTTTAATTAGATCCAACCTATCATTTTGATGCCATTTGTTCTCTTGTATCATGATGCCCCATTGGTTGTTCTCTGAGATGCCTGTTATAGCTAACTCTTCATTTACTGTCATACATTCTTTTTTTTTGTAAATATCTTTATTGAGGGTATCACAGGTACATCAACAAAGTATGTCTAACACTATGACACAGGAATTCCCCATCTCATAGGACACACTATGAAATGAGTAAGAACATCTGTTGCAAAAATATCCTCTCTCTCCTCCACAGAAATATAAGCCATTAACCCGTGAGACCCAATTTTTCCCTGTGTATACCCCCAACCCCCCTTCCCCTCCCTCCACGCACCCCTAACTGTTACTTCTCACTCACCCTCTAAGGCCCACAACAAAGGAGTCCCACTGCGCCCAATACTGCTGCTGAGACAATGAAACTCCAGGCATCTGCATCAGCCTCTACTACTCCCTCATCTCTTTCAAACAGTTAACCCAGTGGCTACCTGAAGGGACCTCCGCTATTATCCAATATGCTAAAATTGTCTTTCTGGCTACCATTAGCGTCACTTGCATGAACCTCCTACCCCCACCCTTTCTCTCAAGGGTGTGTCATCACCCAGTAAAAGTGCAGCATATGTCCACTCTTCTCACATCCCAGCACCTTCTGTATGTGTTGCAAAACCATGCGCCAATAGGTACCTAGTTTCTCACACTCTAGGAAGGTGTGTATCCAGGTCCCTCCATGGGCTTGGCACCGCAGGCAGTCAGAGGTCTCTCAGAAGCCCAGCCTCACTCCCTGCTCCCTAGTAATGTGATGCATGGTGCAAAGGTTTATACTGCACTTCCTGTAGTCCTACATTAGGCATGGCATTAGGAATACCTCTGAAGCAGTTCTCAAGAAGAGATGGATCCACCCATTCCCCTAATTCTCCAGTCCACACTGCCGCCAGTGCCCCCATCCACTCCGCCCATCTCTGCTCCCTTCCCATTTGGTACCAATAAGAGAGCTGCTTGTGCTTGGCCAGAGTGCACAGAAAGCATCTGTCCATCGCATTGAATCCCATCCGGTCTGTCTCCTTCCGAAACCTACTGCCCACATAATGGCAGCACTGTAGGTAGGCCATAAGGTACTTATTCAAGAACCCCCACTTCTCCTTCAACTGGTCAAAGGAGGGGAAGGACCCCACTCCCAACTCAAATAACTGACACACATACCTACATCCCTTTGAAGCCTACCAGTTAAAGACTGAACCTCCTCCTCCCAAGGTGAATTCTGGATTCCCTACCAAGCACCCAAATGGGGATCTCCCCTTGCTCCCCCCCCAACCACCGATCTCCACCAGTTCCACGCTCTCCCCAATGGATGTGATAACTACCTCTCTCCTACTCTGCTTGATCTGGAGTAGTTCAAACATCTGGTATGGGCAGCAGCTGTCATTGAAAAAGATCAATGGTGCGTATTGTGGCGCTGCACCCTGTCTAGGCGGTCGCCTAGAAGAGGCCGTGTGCCAACTGTTCTTGCTTATTACCAGAGCAAATGCTGCTGGGACTTGTGTAGTTGTAGTCAGTAAGCAGTCCGAGTAGTTTTAGGCAATACACAGGAAATTTATTAATTTTCTCTTTTATCATCAAACTTTTGTAAAGCAAATCTTCTTCAGAATATGAACAAGCAATAACAGAAACAATAAGGAACTCATATAGCTTTCTTCAGCATACAGAAACTAATGCTTCAAACAAAACACAGTTGTAATCCTTTCCCTTTAGCTTGCAGGGCTCAGAAACCTCAGAGCATTTATCACAGTTCTGAAATATTCTTTTCAGCTGGCAAGTCAGCCTTTCTCCTATGAAACATAGGCTGTTGAGCAATCCATTGGAGACTCTGTATCCTCCTCCAATCCAGTTAAGTCCGTTTCCATATCTTCACATTCACTCTGAAATGGCTCTGGGTCTTTATTTGCATAATCAGGTTTCAACTGCTGCATTAGTTTAAACAGTTTCTCCCAGGGATTCCCTTTTCTCCCTTCAGGTTTTCTATGTGAGCTGCATGGCTTTATTTCTCTGGGTAAGACACTCACATGCTGTCTTCCCTGGCTTCTAGGAACAGATTTCCTTTCAGGCTTTCTAGAGGGATAAACCTCCCCTTCTGAATCCTCAGTAGCTTCACTGCTATCTGAACTATATTCCACAATTCTCCCAGAGTTTGGTTTCCTACCTTCACCAAGGCTTGCAAACTCTGTGCAGCTGTCTCTGCTAGGAGAGCTCCTGTTAGAACCCCTTCTGTGCTGAAGGTTAGCCTTTCTCTGCCGTGCTCCAAAGCCTCTGGTCAGACTCCTCAGGCTTTCTCTTTCTTTCTCCTTCTCCTGCTCACGCTCTGACCTCTGCTTCTGTTCCAACCCCCTCTCCAACTCCAACTCTCTCTGCCTTTGATTCTGAGAGGTTAAATGCTTGAGTGTGAAGCCCGTTTCCTTGCCCCTCCTCCCCAGGTGTTTCTCCTTTGCACTCTGTGTTGCCATGGAGGCAGGGTGTGGCTTGTACTCAGCACACTCAATCCTGTGGCTTTTCTCTCTAGGTGCTGATTTAAATGAATGCCTGTCTGAGCCATGCTCTAACTCAGAAGAAAAAGTTTTAAAAGCAGCCCTTTTCCTCTGCTTGTCAGTAGCCTCATCACCACAGTATCTATTCCCTCCTGTGTGTAGCTCATTGTATTGCCCCACTATGATATTAAATTCAAGATCAAACAGCCATGTGTGCATGATATTTAATAAGCTACTTAATATGACAATTAGCTAGACAATATAACAATATTACAAGGACAACACATAGAACAATGCATCACCAAACATATGACATCATCACAGCTCCTTTTTATCATCAGCTGGGAGAGCCACAGCAAAGGCTGGAGAAAAGTCTGGGATTCCTCATGCGCTGGCACGCACTGGCAATGCAGACATCAGCTCTCTACCTGTTCTGGATTTTCTAGCTCTTTTTATAGGCTGTAACAAATGTGTCGCAGCTGGACCACATGACTTCTCTCGTGAGGTTTTCTCTACAGATATTCTCCACCCCATACACCTTTGCTAAGCAGTAATTTCTGACCAGTCCTTCTCCAGCCTTTGTTTGTTCTCTGAGTTAATAAACAATTCTGGTCAGTCATTCCCTACACCTTTGGTCTCCGGGCTAGTAAACATCTGGCTCAGCATGATTCCTCACATACGGGATGGTTCAAAAGTTCAATATTCCTTGCTGATTCAAATAAATCTTTAATTTGTAATACACTCATGAACCCACCTTATTAGTACTGCCACATTGTAAAGGCACAGATTTTGTAGGCCTAGTCCCCCCCCCACCCGTCCCTTTCCCCCACCAGTTTGGTATAGCTATTCAGAGAGTTCTTCCCCCACCACAAAAAGTTCCTCAATATGCTTTTGTAAGCACACTCTTCTCGGCCCTTAATCAGAAAGGCAACATTTGCAGCGGGTAAAGAAAGCAGGGTAGAACAATCATTTTCACTAGTGCCACTCACCCTAGATGGGACAGAGGGAGCTCCTGCCACTGCTTGCAGAGGACCCTCATGTCCCTCAACTTGTCTCGAAATTGGTGGAGTGGTTGCACTCTATGTTAGAGAGGGCATTGAGTCACACAGGATTTAAGTTTTGCAGGAAACAAAATACACTGTAGAATCTCTATGGATAGAAGTTCAATGTAAAAAGGGAAGGTGATGGCAGTGGGGGCCTGACCAGAATGAACAAATGGATGATGAAATGCACAAAGAAATCAGGGAAGCTAGCAAAAGTTACAACACAGTAATAATAATGGGTGATTTCAATTACCTTGGTATCGACTGGATCAGTGTCATGGCAAGTCAAGCTAGTGAGATAAAGTTTCTAGATGAAATAAATAAGTGCTTCTCCATGAACGAACAAGCGGGGAAGCCATTTTGGACCTTGTCCATAGTGGGACACAAAATCTGGTGCAAGAGATAAGGATGTTGGGGCCACTTGGCAATAGTGATCATAGCATGACTGCATTTGATTTAATAAATGGAGGAAGGACAGCAAGGAAATCCACAGTACTACCTTTTAACTTTCAAAAGGGAGACTATGATAAAATATGGCAATCATTAAAAAAAAAAAACTAAAAGGAGCAGCTGCAAAGGTTAAAGATTTACATCAAGCATGGCTGTTGTTTAAAAATACTATCTTGGAAGCCCAGACCAGCTGTATTCCATGCTTTAAGGAAAGTAGAAGGAAGTCCAAAAAACTGCCAGCATGGTTTAAAGGTGAGGTCAGAGAGGCTGTTGTAGCCAAAAGAGCATTTTTCAGGAAATGGATAAAAGGAGCCAAATGGAGAGAACTGGAAACTACATAAGTGCTGGAAAGTTAGATGCAAGGCATTTATAAGGCAGGTAAAGAGAGAATTTGAAAAAAAGCTTGCTGTGGAAGCAAGAACACATAATAAAACTTTTTCAAGTACATTCCTGCAAAAAAACTGTTAGAGAATCAGTTAGACCATTTGATGATAGAGGGGTAAAAGGGGCACTAAGAGAGGACAAGACCATAGCAGAGAGGCTAAATGAATTCTTTGTTTTGGTCTTTACTGAAGAAGATGTAGGGAAGTTACCCATGACTGAAATGGTATTTAAAGGTGATGCATTGGAAGAATTGAAAGAAATATCGATAAACGGGAAGATATATTATAACCATTTGATGAACTAAAGAATAGCATATCACTTGGACCAGATGGTATACATCCGAAGGTGTTGAAAGAAGTGAAATATGAGATTGCAGACCTACTATTAGAAAGCTGTGAACTATCATTAAACTCATTTGTAATACCTGAAAATTGGTGGATGGCCAATGTAACAGCAATTTTTACAAAGGGTTCTAGGGATGATCCAGGAAACTACAGACCGATGAGCCTGACAGCAGTACCAGGGCAAGATGGTAGAAACCATTATAAAGAACAAAATTACTGAACATGTTGATAGTCATGGTTTAATGGAAGAAAGCCAACATGGCTTTAGCCAGGGAAGGTCTTGTCTTACTAATTGTTATATTTTTTGAAGGTGTGAATAAACAGATAGACAAAGGTGAGTTGGTTGATACAGTGTATCTAGACTTTCAGAAAGCCTTCGACAAGGTCCCCATCCAGAGACTTTTGGCAAAATTAAAAAGTCATGGGATAGGAGGCAGTGTAATATTGTGGATTTGGAACGGATTAAAAGATAGAAAGCAGAGGGTAGGGCTAAATGGCCAATTTTCCCAATGGACAAGGGTGAATAGTAGAGTACCCCAGGGATCTGTGCTGGCTCTGCTGCTTTTTTATACATTTGTAAATGACTTGGAAATGGGAATAACGAGTGAGGTAATGAAATTTGCAGATGACACAAAATTATTCAAAGTTGTTAAAGCCCAAGAGGATTGTGACTAATTGCAAGAGGTCCTTGATAAATTGGAAGACTGGACGTTCAAATGGCAGATGAAATTTAATGTGGACAAGTACAAAGTTATGCACCTAGGAAAGAACAACCCAAACTATGGCTACACGATGCAAGGTTCCACATTAGGAACCACCACCCAGGAAAAAGATTTAGGCATCATCATGGATAACACGTTGAAACTCTCCATCCAGTGTCCAGCGGCGGCCAAGAAGGCAAGGAGTATGCTAGGAATCATAAGGAAAGGAATGGAGAATAAAACAAAGGTTATTATAATGCCTCTGTTTTGTTTCATGGTGCGATGGATCCTTGAATATTGTGTGCAATTTTGGTTGCCATATCTTAAAAATGATATAGTGGAATTAGAAAATGTAAAGAAAAGAGCCACCAAAATGGTAAAGGGGATGGAAGGATACTCCTATGAGGAGAGGCTTAAAAGGTTAGGGCTCTTCAACCTAGAAAAGAGACGTCTGAGGGGAGATATGATAGAGGTCTATAAATTAATGAATGGAGTGGAACCAGTAAATGTAGATTGATTGTTTACGCCATCGAAAAATAGAAAGACTAGGGGACATACAATGAAGCTACAATGTAATCCATTTAAGACTGATAAGAGAAAATATTTTTTTGCTCAACGCATAAACTCTGGAATTCGTTACCGGAGAATGTAGTAAAAACTGTTAGTGTAGCCAGGTTTAAAAAAGGTTTGGACAACTTCCCGGAGGAAAGGTCCATAAACCATTATTAAAGATGACCCAGGAAATCCATTGCTTGTCCCAATACAAGCACTGTGGAGCCTATGTGTCCTTTTGGGAAGCTGCCAGGTATTTGTGACCCGAACTGACCACTGTTGGAAACAGAATACTAGGCTTTATGGGCCTTGGTGTGACCTAGTATGGCATTTCTTATGTTCTTATGTTCACAACAAAGTGAAAAGAACATAGTCTGTAGTTGGTGGTAATAGAGAAGGGCACAGATAAGAGTAACATGCCTGATGAGTAGAGTTCCTAAGGAGGGGTGTAGGGAGAGATAAGATGAGAGACAATGAGAAGCAGAAGAATGAAATTTGACAAATGGAAACAGACCTAATGAAGTGACTTGATAAGAGGAGTTGAGTGTAGTGAGACTGATGAAAGATATGATGTACATCTGAATTTTGAATAGATTGAAGTGGAGGGAGATGATTCAGTGAAATATGTGTGAGGAGACATTTGCAGTAATCTATGTAGGAGGCAATGACAGCCTTGATAAGTGTTTTTGAGGAGAAATATGCACCATTTCCTCCTCTGATTTTAGAAAAGGAAGAAATGGTGGCAGGAGTTGAAGGAAGGGTGTGAGAATGAAGTGGGAGAAGGAGAGATGGAGGTTACCTGGTGGAAATCTCAAGATTAACTTTGTGAACTTTGCCATGGAAGTAGTCCATAATATCTGGGCAGAGAATGAAGGAAGGCTTGGTGATGGAGATCATGTGAGGAGGGAGCTGAGTTTGACAAAGCAATGGAGAGAATTGGAGGCAAAGGAATATGTTTCATAGAGACAGTAGTCTTACTTGATGAGTGCAATAGTATACTGGAAGGTCAGGATGTATTTGAAATGTATGAAGTCAACATGCCTACAGCATTTTAGGCAGAGGCACTCTGCAAAATAGGCATAGAGATGTAGGGAGCAAATTCTGGAGGTAAACCAAGGCTATGGTTTGGTTCACCTTACAGGATGGAGAAGGGGTGGAGCAAAAGCAGAGGAATACAGTGTCATAGGAAGAGACTGCCTCATGGACACTCTGTTAACATAGTAGATAAGAGGAGATTGAGACAATGGTGGAGGGAATACAAGGATCAATAGCCTGAAGATTCTGAAATGTGTAGGTAATGATGGAAGAGATTGCAGTGGAGGGTGTTTATATGTGAAGTTTATCATATGGTGGTCAGAGAGGGAAAGAGCTAAGGTGGAGAAGTTTGAGAGAGCAGATGGAGAAAAAAAACTAGAACAGGGCAGTGGCCATGCTGGTGACTAGGGGTCATAGTTACAGGTTGAATGGGGAGGTTAGAGCAAGCAACGTTGAGTCATAAGAGTCAGAGGGGTCATCATCAGGGAAGCTAAATGCCCAAGAATAAATGAAGGGGAAGATGATTAAAGAAAGAAAGAAAAAGACAGGAGTTAAAGTTGGTGAGAAAGGAAGAGGGGGACTAATCAGGAGGTTTATTTCATTTATTTATTTAGCATTGCTTATATATCGCTTTTCACAGCGCCAAAGTGGTGTACATTCAGGTACGGTATATATTTCCCTTATCCCTGAAGAGCTCACAAGCTATGTTTTTGTACCTGAGGCAATGGAGGGGTAAGTGACTTGCCCAAGGCCACAAAGAACAACTGTGGGATTAGAAACCCCGATCCCTCCGGCCCGAGATTACTGTCTCCAGCGGGATTCAAACTTGCCCCAACCACTAGGTCACTCCTACTCCTTGGCTGAGAGGTGGTGGGGTGAATAAGTGGATGAAGTGGACTTTAGAAGAAGAAAATGAGTGGGAGTGAGGTGGAAGAAGGGGCCAAAACCTATAGGAAGGGAAGAGTAGCAGGCACCTTCTCTGGCCCTTTTCAAATCCAGGCTGAAAACTCACCTCTTCGCTGCTGCTTTTGGATCTTGACTCACCTGATCTCCTTTGTGTTTCCTTACCATTCCCCCTAGATGTATCCCTGTCTACACTTGTGTTGTCTGTCTTGACTAGATAGTAAGCTCTGATAAGCAGGGACTGTCTCTTACATGTCTGTGCAGCGCTGTGTACATCTTGTAGTGCTATACAAATGCTCAGTAGTAGGAGTATCAGCAGCCCGATACTACCACTACAACCAGCTAGGTGAGGTGTATGGGATAAAAGCTCCTCTCCATGACAGAGGGCAGCTTGCACCTGAAGCAAAGTCTGCAAAGGAAAGCAGTCTCTATGAAAACATGAAGATATACAGTGTGAGAGATGAAAAGGCCATGAATGTTGGCAAGCTTGTTGGAGACACAGGGACATTCCATAGGGATCATGAGAAGAGGGAGAGGGGTAAAAATGATTGGAGAGGTTACAGACGGGGTGATAGATGGCTTGTATGAGCAGGATTGGAATTGATATCACCAGCCAAGAAGAAACAGAAGAATACAGAAGAGAAGAGGAGGTGTGATGGCAGTGGCGAGAGTAGGATGTTCACTAGGTGAATGTGATTCACTGGATGAGATGAAGAAAACGTTGAAGCTTAAGAGGAAAGGACAGGTTAGAAGACAATAGACAATGGGTGGTGTGGATTGTGATTTATGTGATTCAAAGTAGGGAAAAGCATTAGAAAAAGCATAGCTGAGCTATAAGGAACAGAGAGGATAAAAGAAAAATACTAACCCGAGGTGATGGTATGGCAAGAGTCTTCTGGCAAGCAACTGGAATGCATGTAGGGTGTTAGCAGTTGAATTCCAAGCAGGGCTTGGTGGACTTAGGAGTCACCATGGAGGGACTGGGGCAATTTTGCAGACGGGCTGCAACTTTCCCAACATCTGGCAAATGACTGGAAGGAATGGCCATTGCTCAAGCAGGTTATGGTGGACTCGGCAGTCATCATGAAGGAAAATGGGGTGAATATGCAGATTGTTTGTCACCTCCCCAGCACCTGGCAAGCAACTGGACAGAGCATAGGGCATCAGCAGTTGAAGTCCAAATGGGTTATGATGGATATGCAAGTCACCATGGAAGAAACTGGGAGGAGTATACAGACAGACTGCAATCACCAGTTAGAGCCTATTACACCCCATCAGTCTCTCCCATAGCCTCCTTCTCACCAGTCTGACTCTGTCTCTCTCTCTTTCACCTTCAATCCCTCTTTACCTGACTTTCTCACTCTTCCTCACCTTATTGATGCAACTGCCACTAATGTACTGACTAGTATAGGCTGCTACTACTCCAAAGCTGTGGCCTATGCAGACTTGCTGCTGCTTCTGCTACTGATGTCCCAGTCTTTGTGAGATTGCTGCTGCCACTGACCTGATACTTCAGCCCACACAGGGGTGCTGCTGATTTTGTGATTCTGATATTCTGCCCTGTTTTGACCTGCCTCCTGCTGCCATCTTCTAGTTTTGATTTCTCAGTTCATGGAAGCCTTCTGCTTCTTCCTTCATTAATGTCTTGCCCTACACAGGCTTTCTGTAGCTGCTACTATTTTTGTTTTATGCACTTATGAGTTTTCCTTTCCATGGACCAATAGAAGTCTGAGGACTAGAGATCGATAACCACTGCATTACACTACACAAGTCCTGCACACCTTCCATTACAAAGTGCCTGCTCCCTAACACCCTCCTACTCTTTGATTTCATAGATGTGAGTCTGTGAAGCTATGTACCTTAATGGTAAGGGTCAGGGTCTGTCAGGACTCCCTTATATATTTAAATGATAACTCTTGTTATATATGTTGTTTTACTGATCAGTCTTTTTTTATGTACTGTAAATAGGTAGAGAATATCTACCTCAGTCTGTTTATAAAATAGGTAAACTTGAAAGGCTCACCCAAGCTACCAAGAATAAATAACTGATTGCAAAGCCAGATTTGGGTCTCAAAAGGTATTCTATATCCTCCTATTGACTTCAAATGGGAAAAATTCCTTAGTGTGTATGACCCAACTGGACTGTAACAAAACTGTGCCCTTAGTATCTACCAAAGTTTTGCAATCCTGACATTTTAAGCAGGCAAGTCAACTAAGTATTTTAAAGCATTGCTGTTGGAAGGCTGAGTATGTTTACTAATGTGCACCAACAGTTAACGTGGGGTTTACCGTCTGCTAAGAATGGAGCCATGCTAAAAATTCCACACTAATCACTTAGCATAAGTAGGGGGGAGACTGGGCAGGTTAAGGGTATTGACAGTGCATTGTGATTAATGTGGGCATCATTAGTGTACTTATGATCAATGTCGCAAATTAGTGTGGGTGTACTACCTCAATGGGTAATGGTAATTGCAGCCAAGGTACTCATGGCAATTGGATTAGCATGATGGGGTGGCATGGAGCCATGTTAACTAAGTTTTGGGACTGAATGGGTGGTAAACTATCATGTTTTGGTAAACATACTCTTGAGTGTGTATAAATAATTGCTTACTCAAGTTACTGATTATCCTCCTGTGCTTATTGTTAATGTAGAAACCACTATGATGGGTCTAGCTACCTTAGATAAATGTGCTATCAAATTCACACCGAAAATACAAACGAGCCAGGGTAGACAGAGTGATCAATTGCTGATAGTTATACAGGAAGTCCAACTGCCTGTGAATTCATTTATAATCATCTTGAGAATGTGGACATTCCATTTACAAATTCAAGATCCAATACATTTTCCAGCCTGTCACCACTGGCCAATATGTTCTCTGAATACTGAACCAGACTGGATTTTGTTCATTCTTGCTACTAGTATATTTTTACCAGAAAAAGAGAGGATGCAGAAGAAAACCATATACGAATCAAAACATTTTTGGAAATGAACATTTAGTCAAATCTGTTCCTTTCAGAATTCCAATAAAGGGCTGGAATGAACCACTAAAGCAGAAATACTTTCTTTCCAACAATTAAAACGGCATAAGAAATTCGAGAATGAAAAGTAGCTATCGGTTAATTTTCTTATGATCCGGAAGGGCTCAAATGAATGGGATTTGTCCCTCGCAAAAGAAAAATCTAAATAGGTAGGATTTTAACAGGATCCACAAAAACTCAGGCAATCATATCTGGACAATGCATCTATTCATAAAAGATGTAGTTTAACTCCATGCCTCCATGTGCAATGGGGTCAGAGGAAAGAAACAGAGTAGTAGCAATAGAAAACCCGATTCTTCCCATGTGCTCCTTAGATTATTTATGCCATTCACGAACAGCCAAGAGACTGATTTATCAAGGATGCCCTTCGAAAAACTCCCCTAATAAATAATGGCCTAAGTGTTTTCTCCTTCCCTGTTGCTTTCCTATACTGCACTGCACAGATGGAGCTTGGTTGGTCTTTCTTTCTAGAGGAAGTTAGGAAAACTATATTGTCCATTGGGGTGAACGGAAACTGCTTGTAGTAGTCCCTCTCTTCCTGTAGTACGGTACCTGTTTTCTGGTTTATAAAGCTAATTTTGAGCACAAGCCCCTTTTTTTTACTGTATGGATGTTCTATGGATAGACCAAGACTAAAAAGCATATGAAGCAGTGAATTTAGTCTTTACCCACAATAACCAATGTTCTCCTGGCATTCTTCTGTCCCTATCTTGCTCTTCCTATATATTTCTGTCACTCTGTTTAAATATGTTTTTCTAAACTATGCCCAGTTTCACCAGTTTTTCCATGACATGCTTGTCTTCTATCCAAGGCATGCTTGATTTCATTTCTCCTAACTGCACTGTACCTCTTCTTGGATCTAAAATCCGGAATGTATGGTATTTAACTCACCAGCTATTCATAACCATGGTCAGATTTTAAGATGTTGGCAGCCAAAGACACTAAGGGCCCAATTCTGTCCCGCACGTCCATCCCCTCTGTGCGTCTCGCCTGAACCGGATGCACAGAGGGGATCGCGATTCTGATCCCGCAGGGCAGGTCTAGCCCCACGGGATCATAATCGCGAACAGTCCTGCACATGCAGGCCGGGACAGCGATTCTGTCTGGCCAGCATGGGCAGGACTGCACCTGGCTAACTCAGGGCATTTAAATGAAGCTGTGGTGCCATGGCATCATGTTGTCATTGTACCGCGGCTGTATTTAAAAGCCACGATGCTGGCCGTCGACCAAAATTGCAAATTCCCCGCAGCCTGACCCCCGATCCGGCCTCCGAAGGCCAGGGTCGGGCTGCGGGGAATGCCCCCTGGCCCCCCCAGCCCCTTCCATGCCCCGAATTTTAAAAAAAAAATGTCTAGGGCAGTTATTCCACCTCGGAGGTGGTATAACTTCCCCAGCCATTTTGCCAGCCTTGGAGGTACAGGGCCGACATTAGAATCGGCCCTGTACATCCAGGGCTGGCGACTGCCTACTCTTCACCCCCGGGTGGCCCATTCCCCGCCCCCAACTAGCTTCCCTGCACAACGGCACGGAAGTTAGTTGGGGGTTGAAGCTGGCATGAATAGCAGGGATGGACGTCCCATTATGATGTCCATCCCTGCTATTCGTGGTTCAGAATGACCCCCTAAGAGAATAATTTTATAAACAACTCTTCTCTCAATAAATGCATAGCACACCTGTTATAACCCTAAAACCATCAGAACTGTGAGAAAGCTTTTGGATAAAGTGCTCAGAGCAGCAATTTCAACCTTAAAAATCAATGATAATAGTTTGAAAGTTTAGGTAAGGGACATAGGGCTAGCATAGATGTTGGGTTGCATATGGAAATTTCTATGCACATCTAGCCAAAGTAAGTATTTTTACATAGGTCAGCTAGGAGAATGTGTGCATCTGGAAAAGTAGGCAAGTACATATAAGCCTACACAGTTTATAAACTTAATTATGTGCCCTCTGAAATATGTCTATTGACAAAAAGTGCACATATATGATGTGCACACTCAGATATACATGCCTATTTTTATGCAACTTGCATGCTGATGTTGCAGGCTTGGGGAACTGGCAAAATGACTCATATGGCACCTAATTTCATGGAGGATGATATCATCTTGTTGGTCTGACATATGGGCCAGCAGAAGTATCTTGTTCCTTAGCATGGAGTGAATAAGGATCGGGATGCGATGGACTATGCCTGGGCTCACCTCCAGAAAAGATTTAATAGATGGATATCCTTCTAGAGAGAGGTAAAAGCCAATGAGGGCATGCACTTAACAACTACAGCATGGCCTTATAGTTGGGGGACATGGAATGTAACCAGAAGGAAATAGCTCTGTAATAAGGGGTAGGATGCAGATGCAGTAAGTATCCAGTGGGAACCTATATCCTACATAGGCTGCCAGCTGACAGGTGGGTGCACTCTGTCCTTTGTCACCTTGCTAGTGTCTTGCCCATGGCCAGTACAAGAACACGGCAGCCTGGAGGGACTAGAAATTGAAAATGTTACAAATTGTAGAAAAGGCATGCTAAGGGCCTAGATAGGGTTCCCCAAGTATATCTTGCAATTTGAGATGGCCGAGTAACTTGCTGAAAGCTGGGCACGGGCATATGGAATCATACATGCTAACAATGGAAGCCCTATCATATACTCATGGAGGGAACTTTTCAGGAGCCTGGAACAGTCTAAACTTAGAAGCAATGCCAGATGCCCATGACATTTCTGAGATCAGGCAGGGACATCAAGGTTCCTGAGAATGCTCTAGCCATGCCTCTACCATACCTCTGTTCAGATTGGACATCTTCATGTTGTAGATGTCCCCAGAACTGACTTTTAAAATGGCTCTGGAGACATATTCTTTGGACGTCTCTATGCCTGTTTTTGGATGTCCAAATCATGAACAGAGCTTCTAATATGACGCTCATAGCATCTAGGGTGCACATGCCAGATGATATGTTTGCCTGAAGGAATCTTTTTTCACTCCAAATGACCTCTCTCTCTATCTCTTACTAAGAACATAAGAACATAAGAAATGCCATACTGGGTCAGACCAAGGTCCATCAAACCCAGTATCCCGTTTCCAGCAATGGCCAATCTAGGTCACAAGTACCTAGCAGTTTCCCCAAAAG
Source organism: Ichthyophis bannanicus (assembly GCA_033557465.1). NCBI lineage: Eukaryota > Metazoa > Chordata > Amphibia > Gymnophiona > Ichthyophiidae > Ichthyophis > Ichthyophis bannanicus. Next base: position 433,690,396 of record CM066035.1, read on the forward strand.
ACACAGGTTCCACAATGCTTGTATTGGGTCAAGCAGTGGATATCCTGGGTCCCCTTTTTTAAACCTGGCTAACTAACAGCTTTTACTACATCCTCCGGTAGCAAATTCCAGAGTTTGATTACGCGTTGAGTGAAAAAATATTTTCTCTTATTAGTCTTAAATAGGTTACCCTGTAGCTTCATTGCATGTCCCCTAGTCTTTCTATATTTTGATGGCGTAAACAATCAATCTACGTTTAACCATTTTACTCCATTCACTAATTTATAGACCTCTATCATATCTCCCCTCAGCCATCTCTTTTCCAGGTTGAAGAGCTCTAACCTTTTTAGCCTCTCCTCATAGGGGTATCCGTCTATCCTCTTTACCATTTTGGTGGCTGTTCTCTATACCTTTTCTAATAATGCTATATCCTGGGCGGAGGGTTTCAACATGTTATCCATGATGACACCTAAAGTTTTGCCTGGGTGGTGGTTCCTAATGTAGAAATCTTGCATCGTGTAACCATAGTTTGGGTTGTACTTTCCTAGGTGCACTTGTCCACATTAAATTTCATCTGCCATTTGGATGCCCAGCCTTCCAATTTATCAAGGTCCTCTTGCAATTTTCCATAATCCCCATGGGTTTTAACAACTTTGAATAGTTTTGTGCGATCTGCAGATATGATTACCTCACTCGTTATTCCCATTTCCAGGTCATTTACAAATATGTTAAAAAGTAGCGGACCCAGCACAGATCCCTGGGGTACTCCACTATTCACCTTTTTCCATTGGGAAAATTGGCCATTTAGTCCTACCCTCTGCTTTCTATCTTTTAGCCAGTTCCTGATCCACAATAGTACACTGCCTCCTATCCCATGACTTTTTAGTTTTGCCAAAAGTCTCTGATGAGGGACCTTGTCGAAGGCTTTCTGAACGTCCAGATACACTATATCAACCAACTCACCTTTGTCTATCTGTTTATTCATTCCTTCAAAAAATATAACAGATTAGTATGACAAGACCTTCCCTGGCTAAAGCCATGTTGGCTTTCTTCCATTAAACCCTGACTATCAACATGTTCAGTAATTTTGTTCTTTATAAGAACATAAGAACATAAGAAATGCCATACTGGGTCAGACCAAGGTCCATCAAGCCCAGTATCCTGTTTCCAACAGTGGCCAATCTAGGTCATACGTACCTAGCAGTTTCCCCAAAAGACACAGGTTCTGCAATGCTTGTACTCAGTCAAGCATTGATATCCTGGGTCCCTTCTTAATAATGGTTTATGGACCTTTCCTCCAGGAACTTGTCCAAACCTTTTTTAAACCCAGCTATACTAACAGCCTTTACTACATACATAAAAGGACAGAAAAGGCTTTCAACACGATAACGCCTGTAGCTCTGAAATTCTACGTGCCAAACATATCGCCACTAGAAAAACTGCCTTAAGTGTCAGATCCTTATCCGACGCCTTCGCCAAACGTTCAAAAGGTTCATGCGCTAACGCATCCAACAGCAAAGCTAGATCCCACCGAGGAACCGGAGATCTACAAGGGGGCCTAAGAAGAGACACCGCTCGTAAAAATCGCTTCACATCTGGATGCGTTCCCAGCAACTCCCCATTTATCTTTCCTCTGTAACAAGCAAGAGCTGCTATCTGCACTCGCAAGGAAGCCGCCGCTAATCCCTTGTCAAAACCATCCTGCAAAAAGGCCAGCATGTGTGACACTGAAGCCCCCAAGGCCTGAAACCTCCTGTCCGCACACCATGCTTCAAACACCCACCAGATACGAACATACGCCAAAGACGTAGATCGTCTCCTAGACTTCAACATGGTGGAAATGATGGCTGGGGAATACCCTCTCGCTCTGAACCTTGCTCTCTCAAGAGCCAAGCCGTAAGTGAGAATCAATCTACCTGAGGCATAAGGATGGGACCCTGGAACAGGAAATCCTTCCGAACCAGAAGCTGCCAGAGCCGGTCTACCAAGAGCCTGATCAGATCCGCGTACCACGGCCTTCTCGGCCAATCTGGTGCTATCAGAATCACTGTTCCCTTGTGACTCTCTATTCTTTGCAGCACTCGACCTATTAAGACCCAGGGGGGAAAAATGTACAGAAGCTGTCTCTCCGGCCACCTTTGAATAAGAGTATCGAGGCCCTCTGACATTCTTTCCTTTCTTCTGCTGAAGAATCTGCTCTCCTTGGCGGACTCCAACATCGCCATTAGATCCATCACCAGCTCCCCCCAGTGGCTCACCACCAATTCGAAAACCTCCAGATGAAGCATCCACTCTGCTGGATCCACCTTAACTCGACTCAGAAAATCGGCCATCGCATTGTCTACTCCTGATACCTGTGATGCTGACAGCGCCTTCAGATGCGCCTCGGCCCATTCTAACAGCTGTTCAGCCTCTGCTTCCAGTGGCGCACTCCCAGTGCCGCCTTGCTGATTGAGATAGGCCACCGTGGTTGCATTATCCGAGAATACATGCACTGCCTTGTTCTCTAGAGAAGACAAACGCTCTCAGCACCAAAGCTACCGCTCTCAATTACAACCTGTTGATGGACCATGTCTTTTCCTCTTCGGTCTACTGTCCTTGGGCAAAGGTTCCTTCGACGTGTGTGCCCCATCCCAAGAGATTGACGTCTGTCGTAAGGGGTACCCAAGCGGGCAACTCCAGGGGCATTCCCTTCTCTAGCACCCCTGGTGTCAAACACCACTGTAACGCCTGCCTGACAGGGCAGTACCCGGGAGAGCGGATCGCTCTGGTGAGACCATCTCCTGAGCAACGCCCTCTGCAATGGTCACATGTGCGCCCGCGCCCACGGAACCAATTCTAGTGTCGCCGTCATTGTACCTAGCAATTGCAGATAATGCCACGCCGTGGGAATCCTGCGGCTGAGAAAAACGCAAACTAGGGTTCTCAAGCCCTCGCCCGAGGCAGAAACACGTTCCCTATCTGCGTATCGAAACGTGCTCCAAGATACTCTAGTGTCTGCGACTGCTCCAGCCTGCTCTTTGCCCTGTTTATCACCCAGCCTAGACTCTGCAGCAACTCTACCACTCTGGCAGTCGCCAACTTGCTTTCTCTCCTGGACTTTGCTCGCACCAACCAATCGTCCAAATAGGGGTGCACAAGAATCCCTTCTTTCCGTAATGCCGCCGCCACCACTACCATGACCTTGGTAAACGTCCGCGGCACCATCGCTAACCCGAATGGCAACGCTCGGAATTGAAAATGTCCCATTGGTAGAGCAAACCTGAGGTATTTCTGATGCTCCTCTCGAATGGGTATGTGAAGATACGCTTCCGACAAATCCAGAGCCGTAAGAAATTCTCCTGCCCTTACCGCCACAATTACCGACCATAGAGTTTCCATACGAAAGTGCGAGACGCGCAGACACAGACTTACCTTCTTGAGATCCAAGATCGGCCGAAAGGATCCCTCCTTTTTTGGTACCACAAAATAAATGGCGTATCAACCGTACCCGCACTGTTCCTTTGGAACCGGAACCACCGTGCTGAGACTCAGTAGCCTCTCCAACGTCTCTTGCACCGCGTACACCTTCAGAGGCAACTTGCATGGGGATTGAACGTAAGCGTTGGCCACTGGGCACTGGAATTCGAGAGCATACCCTTCCCGAATGACTTCCAACACCCACTGGTCGGTGGTAATTTGGGCCCAAGCAGGCTAAAACTCCCATAACCGACCTCCTATGGAAACCACCTCTTCCTGGGCCCCCCTGGCTTCATTGGTCTTATAATAGTTTCTACCATTTTTCCCATTACTGATGTCGGGCTCACTGGTCTGTAGTTTCCTGGATCACTCCTGGAACCCTTTCTAAAAATTGGCATTACATTGGCCACCCTCTAATCTTCACGTATTAGACATGATTTTAATGATAGTTCACAGATTACTAATAGTAGGTTTGCAATCTAATATTTTAGTTTTTTCAACACCCTTCGATGTATACCATCCGGTCCAGGTAATCTGCTACTTTTCAGTTTATCAGATAGTTTGTTTATTTATTTATTTATTTTCTTAAAAGGATTTATATACAGCTTTATCCTGAAATCAAAGCGGATTACACATCAAACGAATCAAGTGTCAGAGTGCTTGAGTATGGGCATGCAGTGCTAAGTGTAGGCGTGTGTGTGTGAGTGGTTTGAAGTTGATTGCATGGTGATCTATATACAGTGTGAGCTGTGTACATGAAATCTTTGCATTTTTACATTTGATTTCTTGGTGAGCTATATACAGTGTGAGCTGTCTACAGGAAATATGTACATTTTGGTGGGCTGAGAGAGAGTTTGTTTAGACAGTTCATGTTATGTCATTGTAGTGTTCAATGAATAGGGTGGTTTTAAGTAGCTTCCCCGTGGATAGCTATTTCTTTCAATTCTTCTGCAGCATCACCTTTAAATACCATTTCAGTCATGGGAAACAGCTCTACATTTTCCTCAGTAAAGACCAAAGCAAAGCATTCAGTTTTTCCGCTATGGCCTTCTCCCCTCTTAGTGCCCCTTTTACTCCTCTGTCATCTAATGGTCCAACTGATTCTCTCACAAGTTTTTTGCTACGAATGTACTTGAAAAAGTCTTTGTTACGCATTTTTTCTTCCACAGCAAGCTTCTTCTCAAATTCTCTTTTTGCCTGCCTTATCAATGCCTTGCATATAACTTGCCAGTGATTATGTTGTTTCCACTTTTCATCATTTGGCTCCTTTTTCCATTTCCTGAAAGATGCTTTTTTGGTAACAACAGCCTCTCTGACCTCACCTTTAAACCATGCTGGCAGTATTTTGGACTTCCTTCCATTTTTCTTAAAGTGTGGAATACAGCTGGTCTGGGCTTACAAGACAGTATTTTTAAACAGCACCCATGCTCTAAACCAATGTTTTTCAACCTTTTTTGTGCAAAGGCACACTTTTTTAATGAAAAAAATCACGAGGCACACCACCATTAGAAAATGTTAAAAAAATTTACCTCTGTGCCTATATTGACTATATATAAAGTAATTCTCTTGAATAGGAATCAAACACTCACACCAAACCCCCTCCCCTGCTGGTTCACTCACACCACCCCCCCCCCTCCACTGCTGGTTCACTCACCCACCCCCCTGTCACTTACTCACCCCTCCTGCTGGGTCACTCACTCACTTACCCCCCCTCCCCTGCTGGTTCACTCACACCATCGCCCCCCCCCCCCTTGCTGGTTCACTCACACCATCGCCCCCCCCCCTTGCTGGTTCACTCACACCACCCCCCCTCTCCACTGCTGGTTCACTCACACTCCCCCCCCCTTGCTGGTTCACTCACACACACACACACCCCCTCTGCCCAAGCCGCTGCTTCTGCTTTGTACAGAGCAGCGGCTGCACTACACTTACGTTGAAAAGTAAAGAGAAACTGTGTCAGGAGCCCTCCGGTCATCGCAGAGCCCGAGGAAGTGATGTCATGGGGGCGGGCTCCTCACAGGCTGTCTTTCCTTTTCAAATTAACTTTATTGCAGCTAAAGTTAATTTGAAAAGGAAAGACAGCCTGTGAGGAGCCCGCCCCCATGACATCACTTCCTCGGGCTCTGCATGATCGGAGGGCTCCTGACACAGTTTCTCTTTACTTTTCAATGTAAGTGTAGTGCAGCCGCTGCTCTGTACAAAGCAGAACCAGCGGCTGCACTGCTATAGGGAATCGCGATCGCGTTCGCGCTGCGGACTTCGGCACAAAAGCCGGTTTTTTGCTCTGGCCGCTCCCGATCTTGCGGCCAGAGCAAAAAACCGGCTTTTCAATGGCCGGTTTTACAACTGTGCTGGCAGCCGGCCTGGCCATGGAAAAACCGGCCAGGCCGGCTGAAAACCGGCCGGTTGGCAACCCTAATTTGTGAGCCGAGGCCACATGTTACGGATGAAATTGGAATTTTTCCCACGGCACACCAGACAATATCTCACGGCACACTAGTGTGCCGCGGCACAGTGGTTGAAAAACGCTGCTTTAAACAACACCCACTCTCTAGATTGAGGATCTGAAGAACTGAGTCTGGTGACTACAGAAGCATTTCCAAGTCTGGCTGCAGGATATGGCAGAGGAGATGGAACAGCAAGAGGTGAACATACCAACCACTTGGCACTAGCATGCATGATACACTTGGTATATTTCTTAACATTCCATGGAATGTCCATCCTGAGGCAACAACTCTACAGATTCTATAATCTCAGGCCAACCACATGTCCTTAAAAGCTCATCTCAGCACATTGAATACAGGGCTTCCACAGCAATGACAGTTTTTTAAATGTTGTATTTAGTTCATGCCTTTCCACTGTATTTCAAGGCAAGTTACAATCAGATACAGTTCACCTCACACATATTCAAGCAGCTCTATCCACTATTGAGAATACTTATCTCACTTCCACTCTTCTCTCTCCTTGCTCTGCAACTTCTAATAGATGAAGGGCCGGGAATGGGACCTCAGAAAACAAACACAGGTTGGATTGGAAGTGAGGTAAAGCTCTATTTTCAGAAGCTAGCAAAACTAAAAGTGAACAATGTGATGCAACTGGATGGGATTCATCTGAGTGGATTGAAAGAATTTATTCATGTACTGGTGGCTCTGCTGACTGATCTTTTCAATGCTTCTTTAGAGTTTTGAGTGATCCTAGAAGACTGGAGCTGGATGAATGTTGTTCCTGTCCACAAAAGCAAAAGAAAGGAAAAGGTTGGTAGCTACTAACCAGTTAGTCTCACCTCTGTGGTGAGTAAATTAATGAAAACACTACTAAAACAAACAATGATGCGGCTTCTGGAATCCAAGGATCTGAGACAGTATAGCTTTACTAGAAGTAGGTCTTGTCAGGTAGGTCTGATTGATTTCTTTGACTGGGTAATGCCACGCACCTGCTCCCTGGACCTTAAGGGTTTCAGGAGGGGGTGGCCTTGGATGCCCTTCAGGGTTGAGGTTGTAGTTGTGTGTGTGCTCAAGCAGTAAGGCAAGCAAAGAAAATTTCTTTGATGAGGTTTATTTCTCCCACTCCGCGGTTGAAATGCAACAGACGCAAAAGAAGATAAAATTGCCAAAACAAGAATGAGGAAAAACAAGGCTTTTCAATGCTGGGCTAAATGTCCATTACCTTCTGGGGTTCACATTCAGTAGGCATGTGACCTTTGCTTTACTAAACAAATTCTGGCAAAACAACAGTGCTCTTGAGATGCAAACAAATTATGCTTTAACTTATTCACTTTTCATAAGCTTTTCAGCAATGCAAACATTCAGGTCACTTCTGTTATAATTCTTCATATAACCATTAAACCTTTGCCTTAAATAACTTTCTCAATGAGACAGGTTGAGCAATCCATGGGCTTGTCTTGCTCTGTGGATGGCTGAGAACAAACTAGTGGCATTTCCACTTCACAGCAGTTTTCAGGCTGTGCTGACTTATAGCTAGGAATTGCTCTGCTCTCAAGAAATTCTCTGAAGTCTTTAAGAAGTAATTCAGCCTGCGTCTTTCCTGGGCTAAGCTGATAAACTGCTTCTTCCTCAGGTAAATATTTGTTTGAGTTCCTTATCTCAGGATAATTAGTAATGCTGTATCTACTAGGACAACAATTCAGCGTGCTGGAAGTATCCCTCCCCCACTTGTCTCTGAACGTAAGTGCCGGGGTTAAAACTTCAGCTGTGCTTGGAGAGTGTCTAAAGAGTGCTTCAAAAGTAGAACCATCAGGCTTCTCCTGGCTCACGTCTCTGCAATATGACTCAGCTGTTTTCTTCCTATTAGCTTCTCTGCTAAACGTTTCAGCTGGTTTGTGAGAATAGCTGGGACTGCTTAGACCATTTTTATGCTGAACCCAACTGCCACCATATTGACTGACTTTGTCATGGCTTTTAAAATGAGCTTTCACTCTGTCTGGCTTCACACTGTTAAACTTGCTAGCTGTATCAACCCCACTGTGTACCTTGTGCTGAGGCTTCCTCCATGAGAATTCTTTGCCCCTCTGCCTTCTGTTCCATGGGTCTGCTTGGTCCTCCAGAAGCCTGGACTGTAACCTTGGGTCTCTCAGTGCTCTGGAATCCTTCTGGTCACAGAAGATTCTTTCTGCCCCTGAGTCTCCCAGGTACCTGCTTCCTGAGTCAAAATCCTTCCTTAGTGAATCACAGCTGCTTAGTGTGTCTCTCTCCAAGTCTTGGACTTGAACCTGGTCCTCTTCCTCTTCTTCTCCTTGTTGTTCCCGTCCTCCTTCTAACTCTCTCTGTTTCTGAGTGCTTAACAAGCTCCCTGTGCCTTGCACTGCCCGCCTCCTGCTTGGGTGTGCCCAATCAGGGACTTTGCTTCTCTCCTCCCCTGAGGTGAGCTGTGTTTCCTGATTAGCCATGTGTTTTTTCTCTCTGAAGAGAAAATCCTGCATTCTCTTGCAGTACCGGTTCTCTCCACCAGATCCCTATCTATTTCCATGGCTTGTTGGGAAGCTACTACGTCACAGTAACCAGAGAATTGGATTGGCAGAGAATGCTAGATGTGATATACTTAGATTTTAGCAAGGTCCTTGACACCATTCTACATCAGTGACTTATAAATAAACTGAGTGCCTTTGGGATAAACTCGAAAGTGAGTGACTGGATAAGAAACTGATTGAGTGGGAGGCACCAGAGGGTAGTGGTAAATGGAGTTCACTCTGAAGGTAGGGGCAGTGGCATTTTTCAGGGATTGGTCCTTGATCCTGTTATCTTTAACATTGTTCCTTCACTTGGTTTGCAGCTTGTCAAGCTGTGAGGGCTTGCGTGCATCAGTGATGTTGAGAGCTAAGCTATCAGTTGCTTAACTACTGGCAAGGTCTCCCAAGATGGACAGGTCTCAGCTGAGGTGCCAGACTAAGACAAACCATTCATCTAGGCAGCAGCAGAATGGAACCGTGTTGGCAGCGGAGGATAACATTTCTGTGACAGCAACAACAATGCCAATGTTAACTGCATGGAAGAAAGGCCTGGCAATCTACTTCTCTATCTTGCCACGAAAACCCAATGGATAGTCACAAGAAAACACATTGCACTATGGCGCTGGAAGATGAGCCTCCCAGCTTGGAAAGTACTCAACAGGCTACTGATGATGAGCTGAAGACTTTTCAGAATCAAACCAAAATTTATGATGTGGTTGGATCAAAACCCTCAGGATGTCTGGCTGCTACTGTAGCTGCACATGAAATGAAAGTCAGAAGCTGCAAAGATGTCTTTCATATTGGGATATAGAACGTACGAAGTATGAACCAAGGGAAGTTGGGGGTGGTCAAGAATGAAATGGAATGTGTTAAACGTGATCTGGGTGTTGGGTGTCAGTGAATTGCAATGGACTGGCATCAGGCACTTTGCATCTAACTATCACATGGTTTACTATGCTAGAAATGAAAGACAAATAAGAAATGGTGTTGCATTTATAAGTAAGAAGAAGCTTGCAAGAACTGTAATTAAAAATAATGTAGTCAGGGAACACTTGATTTCTATTTGTCTATGAAGGATGCCCATTAAAATAACTAATATTCACATATATGCCCCAACAACAGCTGCAGAAGAGGATGAAGTTGATGAGTTCTATGAACAAGTATAAGCTGAGATTGATAGAACATGCAAACAAGATATCTTGATAGTCATAGGTGACTGGAGCTCAAAAGTTGGCAAAAAAGAACAAGGCAAAGTGGTTGGCAAATATGGACTTGGGAATAGAAATGAAGCTGGAGAAAGACTGATAGAAGTCTGCAAGACTTATGATCTATTCATGTCAAACTCCTTCTTCCAGCAACACAAGCGGGGACTGTACACATAGACTTCACCCAATGGATTGTATAGAAATCAAGTTGACTGCATCTGTGGAAGTCAATGATGGAAACATGAACAAAGATAAAACCTGGAGCTGACTGTGATACAGATCACCAACTACTAGAATGCAAACGCAAGTTTAAGCTGAAAAACAGCAAGCCACTCATCAAAGTAGCAAAATATGACCTTGAGAATATGCCACCAGAATTTAAAGACTGCCTGTGAAATCAATTTGCTGCTTTGGATACAAATGACAGAACACCAGAAGAGTCATGGGTTGACATCAAGAAAGTTGGGCTCAAAGAAATTGAGAAGTCTCTCCAAAGGTGAAAAAGCAAAAATGGCCAAAATGAATGACTGAAGAAAGTGAAAATTGCCCAGAAACACAAAGGAGTGAAAGCCAGAGGAGAAAGAGAGGCAATCACAGAACTCAACAGAGATTTTCAATATACAGCAACACAAGATAAACAGAAGTGCTATAATGACACATGCAAGGAAATAGAATCGGAAACTATTAAAGGAAGAATAAAATTGCCTTTCCTAAAGCTACTACAGTTAAAGAGAAAATTCCAGCCTCAAATTGGAATGCTACAAGATGCTCAAGGATCCATGTTGAATGATGCTGAGAAGGTGGAAAGAATATACAGAGTCATTATACCATAAAGATCAAGTGGACCAACAACTACTTCATCCTGTACCTTATGGTCAGGAATCATTGGTGATGAAAGAAGACGTCGAAGCAACATTGAAGGCATTATCAAAGAACAAAGCACCAGGCATTGATGGCATTCCAATTGAAGTATTACAGCAATTGGATGCAGCTGTTACCATACTTACAAGGCTCTGCCCTGAAATTTGGAAGACAACATCATGGCCAACTGACTGGAAAAGATCTGTGTTTATACCAATACTGAAGAAAGATGATTCAAGTGACTGGAAATTATTGAACAATTGTTCTGATCCCACATGCAAGCAAGATTCTACTCAAGATCATTCAAAAGAGACTACAAATATATCTGGAACGAGAACTGCCTGAAGTGCAAGCAGGGTTCTAGAAAGGGTGAGGAACAAGAGACATCATTGTGGAGATGGATCCTTGAAAAAACAAAAGAATACCAAAAGGATATCTATATGTGTTTTTTTGACTACAGCAAGGCTTTTGACTGTGTAAACCAGGAGAAACTCTGGACCACATTATGAAGCATGGGTATACCAGAACACCTGATAGTTCTCTTGCACAATGTTTATATTGATCAGGAAGCAACAGTTCAAATGGAACAAGGACAAACAGTATGGTTTTTTATAGTTTATATTTATGAAATTTCCAACAAAAATTACTCAAGCATTCCACTTGTCGAAGAAAAAGGACAGGACAAAGTAATCAGCACAGCATATAACCATCCTCACAGTACAACAGAGAAAATAATACAATCCATGTCCAAACCCATTAGCCCAACAACAAGAAGAGGAGGATCCAAAACTAAGAAATAACATAATCCCAAAAAGCAAAGAAACCTACAGAATGCCTAGTAAGCAAACTATCTCTAATTGCTACATTCCTAAGCTCAATCCAGGGCCACAGGCAAATGTGAGCTGATGAAGGCCCCCAATTGGGTGGGATCAAAGAAAATAAAACTTTCAGACTGCAATTTAACAAGATATTTACAAGGAGGTTTAAAAAAGAAATTACCTCCACCCCAGTTGGGCCACAGCTGGTTTAGATAGCAGGAACTCTCGACATCTTTAGGTCTCATGGGCTAGGACAGGGTAAATTCGAACCTAAAGCCCCCTAAATAATGTAGAGTGCTTACGAAAATACGTAATCTTGAAAAAACATTCTCAGTCAATAGGTAATGCAAAAGCATTTAACAATGTGGCAGGCACAACAGAATCAGATTCTGAAGATTCAAGTATCTCTCAGGAGGAGAGGACCGCTGAACACCAGCAGAACCTTTCATCCTGAGAGGTACATAATATACTTTAGATAATGGAGGGAAAGCATCAGTAGTTATCCTCAGAGTCTCTATCATATAATGCTTCAGCATATCACTTGCAGAAATCAAAGGAGAGCAAGGAAAGTTCATCAAGCGAAGGTTAAGTGAGTGAACTTGATTTTCCATCAGTTCAGTTTTCACTTCCACTCCAGTCAAATCCTTAACCAACAAAGAGTGATAGTTTCCATGAATCCGTATGTCTAATTGTGATGCTTTCACAGATTCTTTTACCTCTGCAGGTTCCGTAGTAACAGTATGTACTGAAGCAGAATTAGCCAACACTTGTGAAGATAATTTGTTTGTTGCACCAGTACATTACCCAATGTTGAAATAGCTGATCAAATGGAATCCAATGAAACAATCACAGACTTTTCTAAGGTGAAAGAAAAAGAAAAGTCTGATCCATTCTCCATCTGACCATTTGAGGAAGGGAGAATTGCCACTACTCCAGCTGTGGACTTCTCAGCCACACCGCTCTCCATGTTCCCTGGAAGCTGAACCCCTCCCGTGGCAGACTCAGAGACCTTTAGGATTTGTCCAAGAGCTGAGACCAAAACAGGAGAACTGCCCCCTCCCGAGGCTATTGCACACTCCCCCTTGGGGTCGACTGTTCCAGAGACTCCTGAATCGGCAACCCCGACAGGAAAATCAAGAGGGATGTGCAGAGGATAATGCCAAGCCCTCAATCCCTGGCTCTGCCCAGCCCAACAGAATGTCAGTTTCCTTGTGCTGACTGCTCGGGTGAAAGAATTAGCACAAAGGACCAGAGGAAAAAGCAGGTACAGGGGTCCCTGCCATCGGAGGAGGCTTCCAAAGGGTCTTCCCTTTCCTTTTTGGCATAATGAAGAAAAAGCGCTTGATGGCACGGCAGTCTAAGCGACCATCTTGTATCTCCCCCCAACAAAATGGTTTAAAATCAGCAAAGGTGTATGACAAGGCTGCATACTACCCCCTACCTGTTTAATATATATGCAGAACAAATCATCAGAGAAGCAGGACTGTATGAAGATAACCGAGGTATGAAGATTGGTAGAAGACTCATCAACAACCTTTGATGATACCACAATACTGGCTGAAAGTGAAGATGATTTAAAACATTTGCTTCTCAAGATCAAGGAACATAGTCTTGAAACGGGCCTGCACCTTAATGAAAAGAAGACAAAGATTCTGACAACTGGCAAAATCAATAAGTTCATCTTTGATGGAAAAGAAATTGAAATAGTTGACGACTTTAATCTTCTTGGATCAATAATCAATAAAGAAATAACAAGCAGTTAAGAAATCTGATGACACATTGCTCTTGGCAAAATGACTATGAAGGACTTAGACAAGATTCTCAAGAGCAGAGATATCTCTCTCCATACAAAGGTCTGACTTGTCCAAGCCATGATATTTTCAATAATGTCATATGGATATGAAAGCTGGACAGTGAAAAAGATAGACAAGAAGAAAAATTGATGCCTTTGAATTATGGTGCTGATGAAGAATACCGTGTATAGCATGGACTACCCCTAAGAACAAACTAGTCAGTACTAAAGGAGATCAAACCTAAGCTTTCTTTAGACGCTCAGATGACAAGACTTCGACTTTCATACTTTGAACACATCATGAGAAGAGAGAGATCATTAGAAACATAAGAAACATGATGGCAGAAAAAGACCATGTGGTCTATCTAGTCTGCCCTTCCATATCAACAATCTTAGTCCATTTTTTCTTTTAGAGATCTGTGTTTGTCCAATACTTTCTTGAATTCAGATATTGTCCTCATCTCTACTACCTCCATGGGGAGACTGTTCCACGCATCTACCACTCTTTCCGTAAAGAAATATTTCTGCATATTACTCCTGAGTCTGTTACCTTTTGACTTCATCCTATGTACCCTCATTGTGGAACTTTTTTCATTTGAAAGAGGCTCTCCTCCTGTACATTAATGCCACAGCTATATTTAAGCATCTCAATCATATCTCCTCTATGCTGCCTTTCCTCTAAAGTATACATATTGAGATCTTTAAGACTATTCCCATATGGCTTATAACAAAGACTATTGACCATTTTGGTAGCCTTCCTCTGCACCAACTCCATCCTGTTTATATCCTTTTGAAGGTGTGATCTCCAGAACTGCACACAATGTTCCAAATGAGGTCTCATCAAAGACCTATACAGGAGCATTATCACCTCCTTTTTCCTGCTGGCCATTCCTCTCCCTATGCACCCCAGCATCCTTAAAAAGCTTGGCTAACACTGCCTGTTGCCTCTGCCAGCACAAGCTTGTCTGACAAACCACAAGGCTCCTCTGGGATTCAAACCTAAGACTTCTCACACCCAAAGCAAGAATCATCCCTCTAGACCAGAGGTTCCCAACTCCAGTCCTGGAGGGCCAAACACCATTCGGGTTTTCAGGCTATCCCTAATGAATATGCATGAGATACATTTGAATACAATGAGGGCAGTGCATGCAAATGCAGCTCATGCATATTTATTAGGGACAGCCTGAAAACCTGAATGGTGTTTGGCCCTCCAGGACTGGAGTTGGGAACCTCTGCTCTAGACCAATGAGCTATTTGACATTGAAGGCTCCTCATTTCCCCCCCTCCAACACTCTTCCGTCAACTGTATCTACACCTTCAGATTAGAGAAAGACTTCATGTTTGGTAAGGTTGAAGGTCAATGCAAAAGAGTAAGGCCAGCAATGAGAAGGATTGATACAATAAAAGCAGCTATAAATGCCACTCTATCAACAATGAGCCACCTGACTGAGGGTTGCAATGAGTCGACACCAACTTGATTGGCACTTAACAACAACAAGATTGCAGAAGGTCTTTTGGGAAAGGTATGCCTCTATGCAGATGATACCAAAATCTGCAACAGGATAGACACCCTGGAAGGTATGGAGATCATGATTAGGAATCTAGTGCAGTTTGGAAGCCAAGATTTAATACTAAAAAATGCATGGTCATGCATTTGGGTTGCACAAATCCAGGGAGTGGTACAGTATAGGGGGTGAAGTACTTCAGTGCATGAAAGAAGACCAGACCTGGAGGTGATCATATCAGAGGAACTTAAAGTGGCCAGAAGGATTCTTGGGTGCATAGAGAGAGGAATGACCAGCAGGAAAAGGAGGTAATAGTGCCTTTGTGAGACCTCATTTGGAGTACTGTGCATAGTTCTGTAGACTACATTTGGAAAAGGATATAAACAGGATGGAGTTGGTCTAGAGGGTGGCTACTAAAAGGGTCAGTTGTCTTCGTCATAAGGCATATAAATCTCAGTATGTATACTTCGAAGGAAAGATGGGAGAGGGTTGATATGATAGAGACGTTTAAATATTTCTATGCCATAAATGCACAGAAGGTGACCCTCTTCCAGTTGAATGAAGCTCTGGAACGAGGGGTCATAAAATGAAGGTGAAAGGGAATAGATTCTTTATGGAAAGGGTGGTAGATGCAAAGAGCAGCCTTCTAATGGCGATGGCAGATACAAGAACTGTATCTGCATTCCAAAAAGCATGGGACAAATGCAGAGGATCTCTGAGGAATAGGAAAGAATACTAGAACTTAATAGTTCTTATGGATGAACAGAATGGATATACCCTATGGTCTTTATCTGCCATAATTCTCTATGTCTAATACACATATACCAGTCCTCAAAGGACACTCAACCCTTGCTGTAGCCACAAAGGAATCAGCATTCACATCAAAAACATGCCTCTTTACATTGGCTGTTTCACCGTGTCCTCTGATGTCCGTCCCCCCCCCCCCCCCACACTTCTTCTCTTTCCATCAAGCTAAAAAGGTTAGGGCTCTTCAACCTGGAAAATAGGCAGCTGAGGGGAGATATGATAGAGGTCTATAAATTAATGAATGGAGTGGAACGGGTAAACGTTGATCGATTGTTTACATCATCAGAATACAGAAAGACTAGGGGACATGCAATGAAGCTGCAGGGTAACATATTTAAGACTAATAAGAGGAAATATTTTTTCACTCAACGTGTAATCAAACTCTGGAATTTGTTACTGGAGGATGTAGTAAAAGCTGTTAGTGTAGCTGGGTTTAAAAAAGGTTTGGACAAGTTTCTGGAGGAAAGGTCCATAAACCATTAGTAAAAGGGACCCAGGATATCACTGCTTGACCCAATACAAGCATTGATGAACCTGTGTCTTTTGGGGAGACTGCTAGGTACTTATGACCTGGATTGGCCACTGTTGGAAAGAGGATAATGGCCTTGATGGACCTTGGTCTGACCCAGTATGGCATATCTTATGTTCTTATCTCTTTCATAGTAACCTGCTTCTTTGGACAACCTTACTCACATCCTAAAAACTCATTCATTCCTAAAGAAGGACAAGAGACAACTTGGCTTTTGTCCTGTGCACTCAACACCCTTTCTTATTTCTTTGGTGAACAAAAGGATACTCCCCCTACCTTCTACAGAATATGCGAGAACTGCAGGACCTGGCCCAGTGCCCACTGCAGCAGCAGTTGCAAAAGCAGCATCCCCCCTCCCCCTATTTGAGGGTGAAACCAATGTCACTCCACCCCTCCTCCATTTTGGTTGGTCTTCTCATAGGACCCTGCTTCAGTGTGTACCAGGAAGAAGATAATGGAGGACTGGATGTGGTCTTATACCCTCTGGAGATGACCCTTCCCATAGCAGCCTGCTGCCAGCTGGTGCCCCAGATGTAGCCATTGGACTGTCACCTGCTGAAACTGAAAGGAGGACTCAGCTGACAGAGATGGTGCAGTGGCTGATGAATAGGAGCAGTGATAGTAGCAGATAGCTGTAATGCAGGGGAAGATCTAACGAGGGGAGAAGTACATGCAGAAGATGCTCAGAATCTCGATATAATGCTCCTAATGACATCCACTCTTGAGCATGATGGCTTCTTTTCCATAACTTCACCCATTCCCAATAAAGACACTTTCACCTCCTTGGATCTCTTGTCCTCCTCTCTATCAGTTACTTTGTTTTTTCCCCTTTGCCTTAATCCCTTAGGAGACATTTTTACTCACGCTCTCCTCCCTCTTTTGTACATTGTTTCAACAACATAATTTATGCTTGGTAAGGTTGTTATTGTCTCTTGTTATTGTTTTAATAGGGATCTCCTTTCTGTCTTGAAACAAGGCCTTCCTAGGTGATCATGTGGCACACACAATCAAAAATAAAATGAAATTTACTGATAGCTGATGAAAATCCCATTACATCCTTTCAGCCATTTCTGGGAGAAGGGAGTCTTTCTCCTCCATGCTTGGGTTCTACTTAGGTGTACATCTGAGCTATGCAGTGCTGTTCGGTGTGAACTGAATGTTGGAGTAGTGATCACACTCCATTTGAGCTGTTTCCTGTACTTATGTATTTTACCCTGAGCTCTGTCTCTCCCCCCACCCCACCCCAGGCCAACCTCATTGTCATAAGCTGTTGGCTACATTATAAGAAGATGCTGCAAGTGTACCAACAAAGGATTGTGACCTTCAGTGCACCCTCCATGCAACCATCTGGGCAACTATCTGGGGGACACTGTATGAATTTTTGTTTTAGTGGACTGGTATAAGTGACAAGTGGGTTAGATCTAATACTTTTTTTGTGGCAGGTTTGTAAGGGGGATGTCATATAAGGTTCATGCTTTGTGATTATTATATTTTCATTGGGTATGATGAGGGAAGGATGGATGGGATGGTTAGGAGGGCATTCCATAGAGGTTCTGGTGGGGTGTAGAAGGAATGTGAGGGCTATTGGTAAAAATAGGATGGGTCACGAGAGGATTTTGCAGTGGGTTTTGGTTCTCTTAATGCAGGATAAAACATATCCTGAATGACTGCATGTTTACAGAGAGCATGGGTGGAATGTAGGGAATACTCTTAGCATGGCCCTGGTGAATATTAGAGTTCTATGTGATTTAATTCTAGAACAGGGTTTGGATTTTTTATTTATTACCAAGGTTTGGCTATTTAATACAGACATTCCTTTTATGCATGAAGCCTGCCCCTTGGGATATATGTTTGCATTTGTGCATAGAACAGAAAGGAAAGGGGAAGATATGATGGTGATATTTCAGAGCAGAATTTTGATTGTCTTACGTGAACTGAGAAGTTTGTTTTTAATTGATCTATCATATCTCTGGCAGAGCTTCTACAAATATCTGCTTTAGTAGATAGCTTTATGGAGGAGGTTGGCTCTGGGATACCTATAGTGCTAAGTGATCGAAATGTTTTGGGTGGTTGAGCCTAATAATTCTATTGCAGGGAATTGTTGGATGGTATACCAGCCAACAGCTATTAGGGCTAAAGAAGTTGGTAGGATTTCCAACTCAAGACAAAGGACACTCATTGGATCTTGTCTTTGTCCCTGAGGAATGTAGCAAAACTTTGGTTAATGGTCTCAGAGGATGTTTGTTCTCTTGGACAGACCATCAGTTGCTATTTTCAGGTTGTATTCTTCTTGGAGGGAAGATTCTTGGTTAGCCATTAGTATGGGGACTTCATCGGTATGAAAGATTTTATTTTGTCCTGGGAAGGGATTTGTTTTGAGGATTTGTGCTTGTTGCATGAAAATGTGCGAGCCTTATCTTTCTCAATAACTTGGGCTCTTGATGCGGTAGCTCTGCTTAGGACTTAAGTGGTGCCTAGGGCTAAATGTCAGGCTCCATGGTTTACCCCAGCTTTGATGCTGAGTGCCAATGTCAGAAGCAGCAGACACAATATAAAAATCTGATGCATATATATCAGGTGGCTGCTATGCAGGTGAAATGTATCTTTATTGTGACATATATTTAAAGGGCTGCCAGTAACTTAAAGAACTATTCTTGGTGGAGCCGATATTTACTGCTGGCCCTTAGCAGGCGGTGAGTGTATAGGCATCTGCTCTTATGCCTTGGATGCTTTGGGAATTCTGGGAAGGAATAGTAGTATGGCCATGCTTGGCTTTGGGTGGTGCTAAGAGAAATACTTCAGCTGCGGGGTCTTGAGAAAAAGAGAAGCGGGCAATTTTTAGGCCAGTCCAGGAGAGTGATGTATTGTGCATCCTTGATGCTATTAGGCCTACTTCCTGTATATTGGGCCCGAATCCTTCTAGTTCTTGAAGTCTGATAAGCAGGCTATTTTTTCAGTTTTATATTACATGATTAATGCATTCTTTTTGTCAGGAGTTGTGTCTAGATACCTGAAGCAGGTTGTTATGTGATCTTGCTTAAAAAAATCTCTGTGGATGCTATCCTACCAAGCTCTTATAGGCCCATAACAAATGTTTCAGTATTGAGTAATATTTTACAGGTGGCAGCCTTGAGATCATTACAGGAATATTTAGCTCAGTCTGATTTTCTAGCTTCTGGACAATCAGGTTTTCGACAGGGATATAGCATGGAGATGGTGTTGGTCTCCCTGCTTGACTGACTGCATCAAGGTTTATGTTCAGGAGGTAGCTAGTTGGTGATGGCCTTGGATATCTTGGCCACCTTTGATATCACAGATCATGGGATCTTAATTAAGAAATTATGGGCACAAGGATATTC
Source organism: Ichthyophis bannanicus (assembly GCA_033557465.1). NCBI lineage: Eukaryota > Metazoa > Chordata > Amphibia > Gymnophiona > Ichthyophiidae > Ichthyophis > Ichthyophis bannanicus. The sequence goes on from CM066035.1 coordinate 433,709,676, forward strand.
AAGTAAGGTATTGACATGGTTCATATCCTTTCCATTAGATAGGATCATCAGGTTCATATGGGATCCCAGACACCAAATGGCGATCAGTATGACCAGGGGTTCCCCTAGATTCTGCCCTGTCTCCCATGCTGTTTAATATTTATTTACAACCTTTGGATATATTGCTTGAGAGTTGAAAAATTTTCACTAGAATTTATGTGGATGATATTCAGCTTGCTATCCCATGGATTGCAGATGTTGGTGTGATGGAATATGAATAACTGTCTAGAGATGCTCTTGGGGTATTGTTGTAAGAACTTTACTGAGTATGTGTCACAGCTTGGATCTAAGGTAAGGGGCTGGGATGACTGCCCACTCTATGTAATTTGAGTGTTCAGTTGGATTCTTTGAGCCCGATATTGAGTTGTAACAGCAATTCATTTCTAAGGCGCATAATGTCACTGCCAAACTTTAACACCAGATATTCAATACGGGGCCGTATCTGGAATTGAATATATGGGTCTTCTGCAATGTACTAAAATGCTCCGCATGCTGCAGAAACTAACCAGGAAGCAGGTAAGGGTAGGCGAGGTTTTCCCATGCCTATCTTTATCCACGGGTTGCTTACCAGTCAGTGGCTCAATATCACTGCTGCCCAGTTAGCAATGACGCTGCCTCTGCTCTGCCGCAGAACGCCCACGACACATCCCGATTCTATGTGGATTGCATCAGAAAATGTAGCAGCGGAAATGAGGATATTCATTGGCACTAATCGTGTTGGTGCCGATGAATATCGCAGTATAGCAACACTTACATGGTTTACAGGGTTTTAAACCATGTAAATGCCATTGAATATCAGGCCATTTCTGATCTCTTCAGTTGTTCGAGCTGTGCTCAGGATGCAATACTACATGACACAGGAGGACTTTAGGACTACCCTTGGTATTGTCTGGACTTGATTATTGTAGTTTTTATATGGGACTGTAAAAAAAACTATGTGGGAGGGGCATATTCAACCGCAGGGATGGCCATATCCGGACACCCACACTGAATATCTGGGTCGGCCAGATAGCATGGAAGCTAATTGGGCAGCAGTGATATTCAACTGCTGCCTGGCTAGCTTCCACGGTGAAAGCTAGGCCATCCTTTTAAGGTGCCTAACTTTTGCTGCTTAGGCATAAATAAGCAGCAGCTGAATATCGCCGCTGCCCAGTTATCCCTGGGTGCTGCCTCCACTCCATCTTACCCTTGGAATGCTCTGGTAGTAGCTGGCTTGCATTGGGTCATTTGGTGGCATCAACCACGGATATTCAGCGGTTCTAGCCTCTTAGTGCTGCTGAATATCCCAATTTCTGTGACTGACATGGTTAGCAGGTCTGCTAACTGCATTAATTGCTTTGAATATTGGGCTCTGTGTGTTTTGTAGCTGGTTCAAAGTTCTGCTGCCCACCTACAGTAGTCCCTGGATATAGGCTGTGAGATCATATTTCTTCTTATCTGCAGCTGTTATACTGGTTATCAGTGGAAGAGAAAGTGAAATTTAAGACCTTCATCTTAATGTTCAAGGTTGGTGAGTGATTATCAAGTAGGTAGGCCTCTGCATGCTGCCTCCCAGAATTTGCTAAGAGTTCTCTCTCTTTCGGAAGTACGATTGGCATTGAATGGTTAGATTATGAGGAGGGATGGGTGGGTCTCTATTTGGGGCTTACTCTGCTGTGTAGGGTGGGTGGGGGTTGCGTTGTGTTTTTCTTATATTTGTATCTCTTTGTAAAACATTGTATATGTTGTCTGTATGCCGTGTTGGGCGGGGGTTCTTCCAGATGGCTGACTTATAAATGTTTGCAAATAAATAAAGCAAGCACACTAACCTGTACAGAGGGTTGTACAGACAGTGCAGAGCTTACTCTTGATCTTTACGTTTAAACAAAGCCCCTTAGCCACTGTGTCCTCTGGTATCGGTCCAATTGTTGGTTGTGTCCTGGATTTCACCCTAAAGACATCATCATACTGACATTTTGTCCATGTTTGCAAGTGTTGGGGGTCAAAGCAGCACCAGATGACTGTGCAACTCTTTGATATAGCAAGAGTGTCCAAATCACAACACCATATTTAAGCCCTGCATATCCAGGATTCTGATATGATGCCCATCTCAGCACATGCCTCAACCTTGTGGCAATATTCCTTTGCTAGCTACTACTAATGGCCTTTACTACAGCTTTGCTGCCCAGACCACCTTGGAATACCAGGTGCTATAGTCTTACTGTGTGGAAGAAAGGTCTGGTAATCTTCTAGTCACACCTTGCCAAGAAAAAGAGTCAGCATTGACTCAATGGCACACACACACAGACACACACTCTCTCGCTCTAATGGACTAGACCAGTGATGGCTAACCTTTTTGAGCCCGAGTGCCCAAACTGCCGCACAAAACCAAAGAATTTCCTCAAAGTGCCAGCACGTCAATTAAACCTTAACAACAAGATTTTAGTATCTAAAAACTCTTTATAAAGTTGCCTGAACTATGTAACATCATTTGTAAAGGTTGGAATCTTTGTATTGTCAGAGAATCAATTTGATTCACAATCCTTTGGTTTTCATTTCAATTTATTGGCAACTTATAATGTTTTAATGATTTCATTCAATTTAATGAATTTAGGAAGAATTTGATTCAGTTACACAATATATTTTAAATGTATTATTCACATAACATGTTAAATGTATCCTGAGTAAAAAAAAGATAAACTTCTTAAAACTGTTAACTGTGTCAGGACTTGGTGTGTATTCCCAAAGAATCTATACATGAAAAAAATTAATGTGATGTTTGTTGTTGCATGCATGCTGATAACTTGTCAAAGAGATATCTTTCTACCTTTTGTGCATTTTTTTTCAGTTGCAATTGCTCCAGCCACTTTCTTCTGGTTTCTTCATGAATTATACATAAAGCTAAACTATCAGACCATATCACACCTATTTTATTCACCCTACATTGGTTACCCATATTCAGCAGAATTCAATATAAGATACTGTTAACCACTTTCAAATTAATTAATGATATTGCCCCATCATACTTAACCACCCTCCTTCACAGCCCACCCGAAAATAGGATAAGACGGAGAAAAAACCTCAACACCTTAGCAGTCCCAGATACAATAAGAAAATCTAAACACTCAACAAGTAACAGTGCCTTTTCGCTTGTTGCTCCGATACTGTGGAACAATCTACCAGATCAACTAAGAGAAACAAAAGATCTTCTAACATTCAGGAAAATACTAAAAACCCATCTATTCACACAATACTACACCAATGGCCAAACAGGTATACCTTCCCAACCTCCATAAACCAAATCAATTACTCTAACCAATGGTACACCTTAATTGGAATCACTACAACTTCAAATGACATAAGTACACTTCTCACATTAATTGTAATATAGTTCAATATTGTTATGTAAACTAGTTCATAATGTACTGAATCAATTGTATTGATATTTGATTTGTTATAATGTATAATGTTCCTAGTTCTTAAAGTTCAATGTACCAGTTCTGTTTGTTATAATGTAAACCGCTGCTGATCCTTGGAAGCAGCGGGATATAAAAGCTGTCCAAATAAAAAAAATAAAATAAATAAAATGTTATCTCCAGGAACAAGCAGGAATAAGTCCTCACATATGGGTACGTCGGTACCGACGGAGCCCGTGCGGGAAAGCTCCCCAGCTTCTTAGAATAGAAGCTTTTGGGACCTCCCACTGCACATGCGCACTGCCTTCCCGCCTTCCTGAACAGCTCTCCTCAGTTTCTCTTTTTCCGCGGAGCCAGCAGGTCGTGTTCCTGTCACCGCTGAAGAAATTGTTATTTTATTTGTTTCTTTAGACCGCGTACCTGCCTTCCCCATACCGATACCGGTATCGCCGGTCTTTTCTTTCTTTCTTTAAAAAATTATAATTCTTTTTTCTTATTTTTAGCTTTTTGGTCACTTCAGAGAGGCCTCTCGGCCTACTCAATTTCTCCTCATGGAGAAGCCAGCCCCTGGATTTAAGAAGTGTACCAAATGTAATGCTGTTATTTCAGTCACAGACACCCATGACTGGTGTCTGAAATGTTTGGGGCCTGACCATTCCATACCGGACTGCCCATCTTGCTCCCACATGTCTAAACGTGGGCTGCAGAACCGGGCCAACAAATTCCATGTGCTGTTTGCTTCAGAGAATACAGCATCACAGTCATCCAGGTCTTCTTCTCCGGATGGATCTCAGGTAACCAAACCTTCTGTGGGCAAGTCCTCAAAGAGCAAATCTCCTTCAAAGCATCGAGAGGCTCTTAGCTTAGAACTTGAGGACCCTGCCCCAGCCAAACAACCCCGGCGGGAAGTCCAACTTCCAAAAACGCCAATTCAGGGGTCTCAGGTTGATATCGATGCTACGGCCTCGACAGATCACCTGTTAGCCTGCTCTGGGGTACCGGGTCACTCCGGTACCGACATCCAGGCAGCTATGGCGTCCATGGGCGATACTGTACAGTCCATGCAGCAGGCCGTCATGGCTTTCATTAAAGCTGCAACGCCATCGGTTCCGCTTTCAGCGGTTCCGGGCCCGATACCGGTATCGTCCGCCATGCCGGTATCGAGGCCGTCCACCTCTAAACGCAAGTCGGTACCGTATGGGCTTTCGCTCCATACCGGTTCCATACCCGATACGCCCGATATCGATACCGATCGGTACGCGTATCGTGCGTTAGAGGAAAGCACCGATTCCTCTGAGGATTTTCACTCCTCTGATGATTCTGCTGAGTTTTCACTCAACTTACCTGAGGAGCCCTCTTCTCCTAAAAGGAGAATGTCCCCTCCAGAGGATTTGTCCTTCCAGGACTTTGTTTTAGATATGGCTACAGCCCTTTCTATTACCACATCCTCTGAAAAGGAACCCAGATCCAAAAAACTGGATATTTTGGGATACTCAAAGGCCCCTAAGGAGGCAGTTACCCTGCCTATCCATGAAATCCTTCAAGAACAACTGATGGATTTCTGGGAAAATCCTTTGACTTTGTCTCCTTATTCCCGTAGGTTGGACACCATGTATAGGGTCCCTCCTTCTCCTGGTTTCCAAAAGACTCAATTGCCCCACCACTCTATTGTGGTGAAGTCTGCAATGAAGAAGATTAGGAGTACCAAAAGGCACTCTTCCACCCCTCCAGGACGGGAATGTAAGACTTTGGACTCTTTTGGTAGGAAAATTTTCCAGGCTAGTATGCTTATAGCCAGGATTAATTCCTACAGTCTCTATATGGGCATGTTCCTGGAGGAACTTGCCAAAAAGGTGCGGCATTTTGCCCCCTTTATCCCTGAGGATAAAAAGCAGGGATTCCTTTCCCTAGTGAAACAACTCTTAGAGGTTTCTAAGTTCTCTAATAGGGCAGCATATGATTCCTTTGAGGGAGCCAGTAGGGCTTCGGGCATTGCTATTGCAGCCCGACGTCTTGCTTGGCTCCAGGCCTCTGATCTGGAACCTTGGGTTCTAGATGGCTTACGGAATCTGCCCTGTACAGGTGAGAACTTATTTGGGGAAGAGTGGCAAATCAAAGCCACCCAGATGGATGCTGAAAATGCCACCTTGGAAAGACTTTCAAAGTCCACTTCAATTCCTACTAAGAAAAAGTCTTTTAAAAGGCCTTACTATAAGAAGGCCAGAGTTGCTTCAAATACTGGCCAGCAGTCTTCTCAACCTCGCTATACTGCTAAGCGTCAGCAATCCAAACAAGCACGAGCTAAGCCTGCAGCAGCTACTGTAGCTCAGCAGGCTCCAACCCCTCAGGGGTTTTGACTTGCTCCTAGGGAACTTGCCACTTCTGGTTCTAACACAACCAGAACCTCTCACCATACCCGGAAGGTTGGTTCACTTTGCTCCCAGATGGGAACAAATCACAACAGAACAATGGACCCTCTCTATCATTCGAGAGGGTTACAAACTTCATTTCTCCAGCCTTCCTCCCCATCATATGGTGAGACCATTCAATTCTCCCCCATCTCTCCTAACCCTGTTGGGTCAAGAGGTTTCCTCTCTTCTTGCCCAAGGGGCCATAGAAGAGGTTCCTCTTCCTCAACAAGGGTCCGGTTTCTACTCCCCTTATTTTCTCATTCCAAAGAAGACAGGGGGATTCAGACCAATCCTAGATCTGAGAGAATTGAACAAATTTCTCTTCAAGGAGAAATTCAAAATGCTGTCTCTCGGCATTCTCCTTCCTTACCTCCAGGGTCAGGACTGGCTTTGTTCTCTAGACCTACAGGATGCGTATACACATATACTCATCCATCCATCCCACAGAAAGTATCTTCGCTTTCTGTTTCAGGGAAAACATTTCCAATACAGAGTACTCCCCTTCGGTCTAGCCTCTGCTCCAAGAGTATTCACAAAATGCATGGCAGTCGTAGCCGCATTTCTAAGAGGCATGGGAATCTTTGTCTTCCCATATCTGGACGACTGGCTCATCCGAGCTCCAACTCAGTCACAGGCCCAGATTTCCCTGGACCACACAAGGAGCCTTTTGCAGTATCTGGGACTGGTAGTAAACCTTCCCAAGTCCCAACTCATCCCTACTCAATCTCTAGAATTCATAGGGGCCCAGTTGGACACCATCACTGCAAGGGCCTACCTTCCACATGTTCGAGGCCAGCGCCTCCTGAGTTTGGCCTCCCAAGCTCAGTCCAGCACTCACTTGACAGCCAGGGAAATGCTACGCCTACTGGGTCATATGGCCTCCACAGTGCATGTGGTGCCCTATGCTCGTCTTCATATGAGAGCAGCTCAATGGACCCTGGCCACTCAGTGGACTCAGGCGTCAGGAGCGCTCTCAGACCAAATACAAACCTCCGATCGTCTGTTTTGGTCCCTCCACTGGTGGACTTCCACCAAGAATCTGTTGTTGGGGGCTCCATTTCAACCATTGCTACCCCAAGCAACCCTCACAACAGATGCCTCCCAAACAGGGTGGGGAGCCCATCTGCAAACTCTCTCCACTCAGGGCACTTGGTCTCTACAGGAGACCACCCTTCATATCAATCTTCTGGAACTGCGAGCAATTTACCTTGCCCTCAAGGTCTTCCACTCCCTCCTAGCCAACCTCACTGTCCTAGTTCAGACGGACAATCAGGTGGCCATGTTTTACATAAACAAACAAGGAGGGACGGGCTCTCTGTCGCTTTGCAACGAAGCTCTAAGACTATGGGCCTTCGCCAGAGAGCATCAGATTCACCTGCTAGCAGTGTATCTCCCAGGAGTTCAAAACTCTCGGGCAGACAGGCTCAGTCGAGTTCTGCTGCCACACGAATGGTCCCTACATTTGGACCAAATAAACCGAATCTTTCAGGAATGGGGGACCCCGGACATAGACCTCTTTGCAAGTCCGTGGAATGCCAAACTTCCCCGGTTCTGTTCCAGAACTCCGTGTCAGGGAGCTCAGGCTACGGACGCCTTTCTCCTGAATTGGAATCAGGCATTCCTATATGCCTTTCCACCCATTCCTTTGATTCCCAAGACTCTGTTCAAACTCCAGAGGGATCATGGAACTATGATCCTCATAGCTCCACGCTGGCCACGCCAAGTGTGGTTCCCTCTACTTCTACAGCTCTCCCAGGGATCCTACTTGGATCTGGGAGCTGCGCCAGACCTCCTGTCTCAGGAGGAGGGGACTTTGTGGCACCCAAACCCCAAATCCCTTCACCTCAGTGCTTGGTTACTGAAGGCTTAAGCCTTCAAGACTTTCATCTTTCCCAACCAGTGAAAGATATCCTTTCTGCCTCTAGGAAACCCTCTACCAGGCGTTCCTATGCTTTCAAATGGAAACGTCTTTCCATTTGGTGTGCTCAGCAGGGTCTTGACCCTCTGGCACTTCCTTTGAATTCTCTTCTTGATTATCTCCTGCATCTATCCAATGCAGGCCTCAAGACGAATTCGGTAAGAGTCCATTTAAGTGCTATTGCAGCATCCTTGAAACATATAAATGGACAACCTATCTCCTCTCATCCTCTTGTTGCAAGATTCATGAGAGGCCTGACTCTCACTAAACCTCCCATCAGACCACCCCCGGTCGCATGGGATTTGAATCTAGTGCTCGGTCAACTTATGAAGCCACCTTTTGAGCCAATGTTTTCCACCTCCTTGAAATTTCTTTCCTGGAAGGTCATCTTCCTCATTGCAGTCACTTCGGCTCGCCGCATCAGTGAGCTGCAGGCTTTAGTGGCTAATCCACCTTACACAAGATTTCATCATGATAAGGTGGTCCTTAGGACGAATCCCCACTTTATGCCTAAAGTGGTCTCGCCTTTTCATCTTAATCAAGAGGTATATCTACCTGTCTTTTTTCCAGCTCCTCATGCATCCAATGCAGAGAGGAACCTTCATACTCTGGATTGTAAAAGAGCTCTCGCTTTTTACCTTAATAGGACTCAGCCACATCGAAAGTCTTCTCAACTTTTTGTGGCCTTTGATCCTTCCCATTTGGGACTTCCAGTCTCCAAGCGTACACTTTCCAATTGGATTGCTCAGTGTATTTCTTTTGCTTACCAGAGCAAAAACATTTCTCTGGAAGGCCATGTCACTGCTCACAATGTGAGGGCCATGGCAACTTCTATGGCTCATCTGCACTCTGTTTCCATAGATCAGATCTGTCGAGCCGCTACCTGGGCCTCGGTTCATACCTTCACAGCCCATTACTGTTTGGACAAGGACTCCCGCCGGGATGCCTTGTTTGGCCAGGCTGTCCTCAAGCACCTGTTCCATTCCTAAACAACTCCTGCCCACCTTCCCAGAATGGATGCCTGAGATCCATACGAAGATGGCGAACCTTTACAGGGGATCCCATGCATCTAAGCTAGGGAGTCCCCATATGTGAGGACTTATTCCTGCTTGTTCCTGGAGATAGCACAGTTACTTACCTGTAACAGGTGATCTCTGGGAACAGCAGGAATTAGTCCTCACAACCCACCCACCTCCCCTAGGAGTTGTATCTTTTATCTATCTATCTTCCTGTCCTCTCTCTGTTGACTCAGCTATAAACTCGAAACTGAGGAGAGCTGTTCAGGAAGGCGGGAAGGCAGTGCGCATGTGCAGTGGGAGGTCCCAAAAGCTTCTATTCTAAGAAGCTGGGGAGCTTTCCCGCACGGGCTCCGTCGGTACCGACGTACCCATATGTGAGGACTAATTCCTGCTGTTCCCAGAGATCACCTGTTACAGGTAAGTAACTGTGCTTTCTGCTAACTCTCCATCATCTGCTGTCCATTTGTCCTTTCTTCTCTCTTCTAGTTTTTTTTTCCATTCTCTCTCTCTACATCCGCTTTAACATACTAATCTTTCTCCTTTTGCTCTTTCCTCATTCCTATTTCATCCACTCAAATTTTACCCCTCCATCCTCAATCCCCACTTACTCTCCCAATACCCGGCCAATTGTAGATTTTTTATCCCTCCCACACAAAATATTTTTCCCCTCTCCATTTTACTCTCCCAGCCCCATCCCATTCTAATCCTCCCCCAACATCAGCTCCCTTCTAGTTCCAGCCTCACCCAGCATCCATTCCCTTCTAGTCCCTGCATCAGCCCATTTCCAGTCCTAGCCCCCCATCAGCCCATTTCCAGTCCTAGCAACCCCCCAACCCAATACCAGTCCTAGCCCCCCCATCAACCCACTTCCAGTCCTAACCCCATCAACCCATTTCCAGTCAGCCCCCCATAGCCCATTGCCAGTCCTAACCCCCCCATCAGCCCACAGCCCATTACCAGTCCTAACCCCATCAGCCCACCTCAAGTCCTAACCCCTCCCTATCAGCCCATTTCCTGTCCTAGCCCCCCCATAGCCCATCAGCACTCCTAACCCCCCCAGCCCCCTCATAGCCCATCAGCACTCCTAACCCCCCCCAGCCCCCCCATAGAGCATCAGAACTCCTAACCCCCCCCATAGCCCATCAGCACTCCTAACCCCCCCAGCCCCCCATAGCCCATCAGCACTCCTAACCCCCCCAGCCCATCAGCACTCCTAACCCCCCCAGCCACCCCATACCCCATCAGCACTCCAAACCCCCCCCAGCCCATCAGCACTCCTAACCCCCCCCCCACCCCCCCCAGCCCATCAGCAAACCTAACCCCCCCCCCAGCCCAGCCCAGCCCAGCCGAGGGAATTTTTTTTTTTTAAAAGCTGTCTTCTCCCGCTGCTGGGGCCGCCGCGGCAGAATCGAGTGTGCTGCGGGGCCCCCCCTGCCCAGCACAGCCTGCCCTCCCCCTCTATCCGCTCTCTCGTCGCAGCTCACAGTGACACGCGCCGGCTTTTCGCGGCTCTGTTAAGCCCACGGGGGCTGATGGGAACTTCCCATCAGCCCCCGCGGGCTTAACAGAGCAGCGAGGGAGAAACTCTTCCCTCGCTCTCTGAAAGCCGGCGCGTGTCACTGTGAGCTGCGACGAGAGAGCGGATAGAGGGGGAGGGCAGGCTGTGCTGGGCAGGGGGGGCCCTGCGGCACACTCGATTCTGCCGCGGCGGCCCCGGCAGCGGGAGAAGACAGCTTTTTTTTTTTTTTAATTTTACTTGCGGACCTTCCCGCATGCCAGCTGCAAGGCCTTCGCGTGCCACAGCTGGCACGCGTGCCATAGGTTCGCCATCGCTGGACTAGACCCTCTCATACATGAAGCACTTTCTCTTTCTGTCAGAAGAGAACAGTCAATGGTAGCTGCTTCAAAAAGTATTTTTATTCAGAAAAAAAAAACCAGGCAGTGTTGCATAAGCTATAACCACTGGTTATACAGATAGCATAGTTATTTCACCAGAAGATTATATGACACAAACACTCTATGTAGCTAGCTTACAAGCCAAGAGGGAAGTAAAGCCGAAAGAATGCCGTCAGTAGAGAAATGTCAAAGACGGCCAGCTGCTGGCATCAGTATTTGTGGCAACAGCCAGCAAACAAACAGCTTTGTGGATGCAGCAGGTGATCAGCTGTGAATATATAAAAGACTTATTGCCCTGAAGGACTTACTCGACCTGTTCCCAAGGAATGTGCACCAGAAACCTGTCCCAGTGAGGCTACTGTAGGGCCATAAGTCATCCTGGTACGTCGACAGTTAACACCCTCCAGTGCCTCAGGTACAAACTTAGATTGTAAGCCCTCTGGGGACAGGAAATACCTACTGTACCTGAATGTAACTTGCCTTGATCATCTCCTGGAAAGGCATGAGCTAAATACTACTATTACTACTAGTAAGTTCTACGTACCCATAATGCAGGTGTGAGACATCCAAATCATAAATTACTTGTGCTTCCATACTAAAGCTTCCAGCAGCTTTGCTGCTTCTGGATTTTCTGTTCAACCTGGAGGAATGGCAGTTTGGCTGCAATGTTAGGCCATTAGATATTTGGATCCAGTATGAAGGGTCTGCTATGCTGTGAATCACTTCTGGCCAAACAGTTGTACAGCTGTGCTAGAACAAGCCTTTAGGAAGGTTGCCAAGAACTAGACCGCAAGCTGCACCAGAATGTGGCAGGCATTAAAGCCAGCCTGAGCACATTCTCAATGGAAAGTAGCCTTACTGAGAAATTGGGTAGGCAGGAATATGCAAGGCAGAGCACCAAACTGAAGAACCTGAAAGGTTTATTTTCCTTAGCCTACTAAGAAGGTGCCTTCATTGTTGCAGAGAAGGTAGACTAGACCCTTCAAGCTCTAGGCCTGAAGCTATGCTTTCCATAGAGATTCATTCTAAAGGAGGCCCTGAAAGCCTAACTAATGTTCACAAAAAAAAAAGAAATCCTATGCTACAGTCTAGCAAAGCAGTTAAAGAAGCTTTATAATGGATGGATGTGGTTAAATCAATCAGGGAGAATAGGAAATATCTTCCATTAATCAGGCAATTTAGAACAAAGGAGCCCATGGATAGCTTTCCTGCCCCCCGAATTAAAGGGTTTGGAAAGTGTGTACACTTTGACTGGGAACATACTTTCCAAATAAGGCATGAACATGTCTGTTTTTAAGAATGCAACAAGAACACAGGTTCAACTCCTCAAAAAATATCAAACCAATTCCCAGACAAACTAAATAAATATTTTTGTCGGACAAAGAACTTCAGGCAAGAACTTCTTAACTGAAGGTTCACGTCCTTTTATTCAAATGCAGTAAAACCTTTTAACTGCCGTAGAAGTTTTCATCAAAGAAGTACTTAACTGAAACCTCAGCGGTATAACACAATTCATCAGTGATGGTGGAAAACGACACAGTCCTGCGTTTTGGGTTAACAAACTTCAAAACCCTGCTTCAGGTTAATGTCCACCAACGTGCGCATGAATAGAATAATTAATGAGGGACATGGTAAGAAACACAACCATTTTTTTCTTCATCTTTCCCACAATAACAGAAAAATGGTTGCCAGGCATTTCTTCAGAAGAAAAGATGGTGGCGGGGGGAGGGTCTATAAGAACATAAGATATGCCATACTGGGTCAGACCAAGGTCCATCAAGCCCAGTATCCTGTTTCCAACAGTGGCCAATCTAGGTCATACGTACCTAGCAGTTTCCCCAAAAGACACAGTTTCCGCAATGCTTCTACTGGGTCAAGCATTGATATCCTGGGTCCCTTCTTAATAATGGTTTATGGACCTTTCCTCCAGGAACTTGTCCAAACCTTTTTTAAACCAAGGTACACTAACAGCCTTTACTACATCCTCCGGTAACAAATTCCAGAGTTTGATTACACGTTGAGTGAAAAATATTTTCTTTTATTAGTCTTAAATAGTTTACCCTGTAGCTTCATTGCATGTTCCCTAGTCTTTCTATATTCTGATAACGTAAACAATCGATCTACGTTTACCCGTTCCACTCCGTTCATTAATTTATCGACTTCTATCATATCTCCCCTAAGCCTTCTCTTTTCCAGGTTAAAGAGCCCTAAACTTTTTAGCCTTTCTTCATAGTAGTATCCTTCCATCCCCTTTACCATTTTGGTGGCTCTTCACTGAACCTTTTCTAATAACACTATATCCTTTTTAAGATACGGCGACCAGAATTGCACACAATATTCAAGATGCGGTCTCACCATGGAACGATATAGAGGCATTATAATATCTTGTTTTATTTTCCATTCCTTTCCTTGTGATACCTAGCATTCTATTTGCTCTCTTGGCTGCCGCTGCACACTGGGCCGAGGGTTTTAACATGATATCCACAATGACGCCTAAATCTTTTTCCTGGGTGGTGGTTCCTAATGTGGAACCTTGCATTGTGTAAACATAGTTTGGGTTGTTCTTCCCTAGGTGCATAACTTTGCACTTGTCCACATTAAATATCATTTGCCATTTTGATGCCCAGTCTTCCAATTTATCAAGATCCTCTTGCAATTTTCCACAATCCTCTTTGGTTTTAACAACTTTAAATAGTTTTGTGTCATCTGCAAATTTGATAACCTCACTCGTTATTCCACTTTCCAGGTCATTTATGAATATGTCCAAGAGCAGCGGACCCAGCACAGATCCCTGGGGTACACCACTATTCACCTTTCTCCATTGGGAAAATTGGTCATTTAGCCCTACCCTCTGCTTTCTATCTTTTAACCAGTTCCTGATCCACAGTAGTACACTGCCTCCTATCCCATGACTCTTTAGTTTTGCCAAAAGTCTCTGATGAGGGACCTTGTCGAAGGCTTTCTGAAAGTCCAGATACACTATATCAACCGACTCACCTTTGTCCACCTGTTTATTCACACTTTCAAAAAAACATAACAGATTAGTAAGACAAGATCTTCCTTGTCTAAAGCCATGTTGGCTTTCTCCCATTAGGCCATGACTATCTACATGCTGAGTAATTTTATTCTTTATGATAATTTCTACCATTTTTCCCGGTACTGACATGAGGCTCACCGGTCTGTAGTTTCCCGGATCACCCCTGGAACCCTTTTTAAAAATTAGTGTTACATTGGCGATCCTCCAATCTTCAGGTATTAGAGATGATTTTAATGATAGTTCACAGATTACTAATAGCAGGTCTGCAATGTCATATTTCAGTTCTGTCAACACCCTTGGATGTATACCATCCGGCCCAGGTGATATGGCCACTTAACACCAGAGCTCCCTAAACCTCCGATCCAGCCTGTCCGTTTCATTTTGCAGGTATGCATACTTCATAAAAATGACCCTTGACCATCTCTGCACCCACCTGTATAAGATCAATGCACTTTGACCACCCATCCTACCTGGTCGCGGCGGATAATGGAGTGATGGCCTGTGTAAGTGCTTGTGTGTCGCTCAGCAGCTCAGCTTGGCAAATCCACCTCTGATTGCGACCTTCCCTGACATGCTGGAGCTGAATAGCTAGCTGCAGCTGCTGCGTGCTGTGGAATCGGACCACTTCCTCTACAACAGCATCCAAACTGCCAAGATTTCATTCTGAGTTTTATCTGCCCCAATTCTTTGAGTCTCGTGTTCATCTCAACGGTGGTGCTCCGGGACGATCGAGGGTGGCTGTGCTGGCATCGTGATGTTCTTAGAAGAGCTGTCTGCGGCGGGAAGATCAGTGCAGGAATATCAGAGCAGTGCAAGCACCATTGCTGGTGAGCACACCACTGCAGTCACTGCACTCAGAAGACCTCCACAGCCTTAGCAGGGCAGTAGGCTTCTCTCCATGGTACTTTACTGCCGGAAGATACTGCCTGTGGTAGTTTAGTGAGCAGCGACTGTTAGCAGTTCTGTATGGGTGCAATTTTTATGGGAAAGAATAAGGCACAGTGAAAACTGGATGTCAGCTGTTTTGGCAACAGTGTGCAGAGAAGGGCTAACAGTACCATTAATCAGCCGAATCTGGTATACTCATATAGAAATGCAGCCATAAAGAAACTAAAGGATAAGCACTTTTAAAACTTCTCCCAGATGACCCAAGATGGGTGCTTGGTCCCATTTTTTCTTTGGGGACATTTCTTGGCATCACTCTTGAGTTGGTTTGTGCATAGCTGTGGGCTTGGGCACCGGTCGAACCTCATCCTACTAGTGAAGAGTCTACATCTACTTAGTCCTTCTAAGTCATCATGTCAGGCAAAGGCACTTATGCCGCTGCTTTGTCTCAGTTTTCACAGACTTCAGAACCTCCGAGCACTGTGGCTTCCCCACCTGACTCTGCCCACAATATCAACATCTCTCCTGAAGATTCTTCAGGGCCGTCTCCGCCCGCTACTAAAGCCGACCTTATGGAGATATTACAGAAGCTTTGGCCCTTTTGGATGGACTTTTCCTAGACTGTGAGTGACATTAAAGTTGACATTAAATCATTGGATGACCGGGTCACCCAGAACGAAATTAATATAGGCGAGCAGATCGATGTTACAGTCCTTTTCCAATCCAAGCTCCATAAATTGAATCAATTGACTATAGACCTGAAAGAATGTCAGGATGACCTAGAAATCATCAGTGACAAAACAATATCCGCATCCTTGGGGTCCCTGAATGACTCATTGATAAGGGAAATGTTGCAGATCTAAGCCAGGAGTTGTACGCCTTCTGGGTCAAGGGAGCATCTGGCCCAGTAAAGCTTGGGAGAGCCCACCTCAGTCTTGAGCACAGAGTGCGATTGGGATCCTGAAATCGTCGTATTATAGCCTGCTTCCATTCCTTTGAGGACAAAGTACGTCTTCTGCAAAGTCTCCAATGCCAATGCTCCATCACATTCCAGGGTCAAGAGGTGCAGGTATTCCAGCATCTCTCACAGTACACACTCGAGAAGAGAAAGAGTTTTAAACCTTTGACTCAATGGCTTCAAAAGAAATCCATCAAACATCACATGGGATTTCCCTTTGCCTTAATTATCGAATAGATCAAAATACAACATAAAGTTTCAAAGCTAGCAGACTCTTGTTGGTTTTAATTCAAAATGACGGAGGTCACATCCCAAGACAGCGCAATGAGCAGCATGATTGGGAGGTATCAATACCTAAGAGATAGAAGGTACAGTACCTGGAGTCTGCAGGTACTCAGACAATGAGACGGAGGACTCTCAAAGTTGAGATATGGACACCACTAAACCTCCTTGATTTAGCTGAGGAGGGTATCTTCTACCCTTTGTGTTCACTTCTTCCTGCTGTTCTTTTCCTGTTTGTGCCTATCAGAACTTCTTGTTACTCAGTTTTTTGGAGGATGTTTTGTCCAGGTGCTCTTATGTTCAAATCTAGCAATCTGTATGCTGTATGCTAACTTTTTTTTTCTGGAGGGTGCTGTGTCCAGGTGCTCTTATGCTTAATTCTAACATTCTGCATGCCATGCTATAACAATTGGGTGGGCGGGTGAGCTCCCTGATATTTATGGTGCAAGCTATAGCCAAAGCCTAGGGATATCAGGGAGTCTGCGGGTATAAAATTTCTGCTTTTCGATGCCTAGAAAGGGATCACTGGCTCCTGAACATTACTTGGTGGCTCTATGGGGGGTTGGTGGGTAGAAGGTGGAGTTACCTTGGTCAAGGGTCTGCTGGGAGAGAATCTCTTTTGGGGGATAAGGTTTCCTGGGGGTTGAGTTGGATTGGATTGGAGGGGAGCTCCTGTTACAGGACACCAGCGTTCCCTAAAATAGCATTTCCTTTGCCAATTTGTATATGTCAACTATGCTCTTGTCCTTATTTTGTATGACCGGAGTCTTGGAGGGTGGGGTGGGAGGGGGAGAGATTTGGGTGGATGTTGATGGTGGGAAGCATAGACTGGGAGGTTAGAATACACCATGAGGAGGTTCAGGGCAATCGGTGGGCACTCTTGCATACGCCGCAAGTCAAGCATGCTGGTTCAGTTGTGGCAAGCCCATTAAAAGATTATGGCTAAACTTATTTTGTGCAACAATCAGGGTCTCCACAACCCCATTAAACACAGGCGCATGATGGACCAATTGAAAAGAGAGAAGGTTGACATAGTCCTGCTACAAGAAACTCATCTTGCTGAGCAAGATTACCTTTGGTTCAAGTCTTGTATGTTGCTGCAGGTCTACATGTTTAACTTTTCTTCTCATAGAATGGAGATGATGACCCTCTTTTCCCAACACTGTTCCTTCCAACTACCTGCTCAATACAGCAATCCTAGGGGCAGGTTTCTGATCCTCTCTGGAGACTTAAACAACACTTCCTACATGATTGTTAATGTTTATATGCCTCCTTCACAAGGAGGAAGAGGGAGCCAATGAAATTGAAAGAACAATGGCGAGACATGATCATATTTGGTAGCATGCGCAAAAAGACAGATGGTGGTATTTTGTAAGGTTTGTAGTGTTTTCATTTCAGCAGGAAAAATTCTGGTGTAGATGGTATTGCTAGTATTTCATAAAGACAAGTAAGGTACAGTATCTACTTGTTTTATGAATTAGGCGAGTTTGACTGCTTTAACCAAGGCGCCTGGTTATAAAAGTGCCTTCTTCTTGTGAATACATTTAATCATGCCTATTTCCAAACAAAATTATAGGATCAATTAAACCATAACTTTGGGGGGGGGGGGAGGGGGGAGTTTGCTTCATTGTAAGAATAGCAAGAAAAAGAAGGCTGTTTAGGTCTAACTGGCTTTTATGTAGTTGTACCACCTTAACTCCTACAATGCTCATCATTCAATACTGTCTGGATTTGAGCACAAAATTCTCCTGCAAGAGCTGAGCCTAGCCAAGGAGGTAGGGAGCAGGAGACTGCACCAGGGTGCAGAATTATGTTATAGCTGCGCTATACGCACTATTGCCCAGGCCTGTATAATTAGTGTGTTTGAGTCCTTTAATTGCCAGTGGGTATATTATTTCATGTATGATGACACATAATTAAGGAAAGAAAGGAAGAAAACATAACTCTATCCAGTTTCCTCCCCAAGGATAGCTATATTTACGTTCATGCTTCCTTCCAAGGAACTCTGTTTAAGTAACAGGATGTTTTTGGTCTCTATAAAGAAAACAGAGATGGTACCAGGCCAATAAGTTAAGCAGCAAAGGTTGAGGCTACATACGCTTTGCTTATATCTAATTCAAACACCGTCTGCAAAAAGAAAAGTTACTTGAAGGCAAAACCTTATTTACAGATGGCAATAATGAAAACCATCTCTTTAAAAAAAAAGAAAACAGTAACCCCCCCACCCCCACACTTTTTACCCACAGAAAGGGACTTTTTAAAAATCACCCACCCTCAGTGCAGGAAACAATGGCATATTTTTCCCTGGATTATGAGCAGCATTTCCAAGGTGGGGCACCGATATGGGATCAAATATGTGTAGTTTTGATTATTTAAAATTTCACGTGTTGTTTCAGGTGAACAATTTATCAGCAGATAAAGCAAGTGCAAATCTCAGTGGGTAACCTCTGAGGGAGCGATCATGAAAACATGGCTGTGTGCGTAGTTTTGCTTTGGTTTGCAAACCCTCCTGGTGAAAATTACCCGCAGCATTTGCATAAATGGTAGTCTAATTGTTTACTGCTCAATATACAGAATATATGCACAAATGCTTATCTATTTCTCTTTGATTTTATTCTGCGGTTGAACAGAAGAAATAATAAAATCTCTATTTGGGGCAAATTGTAGTTTATTGTATTTCTGCAGTGTTTAACTTGCTTTTATTTCTTATTTATTTATTTTTTATTTATTACAAGTTCTTATATACCGCACTATTCGGCATCAGCGCGGTTTACATTATAACATAAAGACCATAACAACAAGCTGTTTGGTTTACATCGAACAGGAGTACAAACTTGGAGAACCGGGGTAAACTATATACAAGAGATAATTACATAGAACAGAATAGAGTCTTAATAATATCAAGAACGGCATGGTGTGTTCATGAGTGGGTCACTTCCTCTGGTTCAATTGCTGGTAGGGTAGTATTGAAGGAAGAGGTGGTATTTGAGTGCCTTCCTGAACTGGAGTAGGTCAGTAATGGCCCATATGTCGGAGGGTAGAAAGATCCAGCATTTGGGTACATAGAAACTGAAGGCTCTGTTTGAGGTTGTCATGTTGCACTTTGTCAACGCCTTCGAGGTTGTCAGTAGGTTTACGGCTGATGTTCTTCTGGATCTGTTGGGGGGTACAGTGTGAATCAGATCTGTGAGTGAGGAGGATGAGATACCCTTGATTGCCTTGAATGATAGGACTAGGGTTTTAAAGATGATCCTCCCATGGATGGGGAGCCAGTGAAGCTGTTTAAGAATGGGAGTTACGTGGTCGCTTCTGGAGGCTCCGTAGAGGACTCTTGCTGCGGCATTCATGGCCATCTGTAATGGGCTAAGAGTGGATTGAGGGAGACCTTGTAATATGGCATTTGCAAAGTCGAAGTGTGGCAGGATTAGTGCTTGGTATATGGTTCGGAAGTCATCAGGGTCCAACATGGAGCGCATATGCCTAAGCGAGCGTATTTTGAAGTATACAGCTTTGACTATGTTATTTATGTGATGTTTCATATCCAGACGTTGGTCCAATGTAACTCCAAGGTATCTTATTGTTTCTTTAGCTTGTAGGTCAGCTTCCTTGACACTGACGTGGGCTGGAGGGGTGAAGTTGGCGTCTTTGGAGATGAAGAGCACCTCTGTTTTTTTATGTTGAATGCGAAGGTTTTGTGATTGGAGCCACTCTGAGACCGAATTGAGGCAGTCTACCAACGGTGCCAGGTCTAATTGAGTTGTGGAGAAAGGCATATATAAGAGAATGTCATCTGCGTATATCAAGCAGTTGACTTTGAAAGATCTTATGATGTCGCAGATGGGCTGCATGTATATGTTAAATAGTAGGGAAGACAATGAGGAACCTTGAGGCACACCTTGCTTTTGATGGAAGCGTTTTGACTCTTCTGTACCGGACTTCACATATTGCCATCTACCATCCAGATAAGAGTTGCACCATTCTAATGCACTGTTGCAGATACCTTTCTCTTTCAATCGTCCGAGGAGAATTTCGTGGCTTACCGAGTCGAACGCCGCAGCGATGTCTAAGAAGACGAGTACAAATCCTTGTCGGATGTTGTTAATGCCTGTGATAATGTCGTTGAATAGGTTCGTGAGAAGGGTCTCGACCCCATGATATTCTCTGAACCCATGTTGGCAGTGATCTAGGGGAGCTGTGGTGTCTATATGATCTTGGATTTGCCGTTGTGCCTCCTTCTCAATTATCTTGGCTAAGAGGGGAATGCTAGCTATAGGCCTATAAGATTCGACCTTTTGCGGGTCTAGCTTGGGGTTTTTCAAAAGTGGCCTGATGGAAGTCTGCTTGAGTGCTGCAGGGAAGTACCCTGTTGTGAATGAGAGGTTCATTAGATTTGCAATGAAGGGGCTGAACGCACAACGTAGCTCCTTAATCCAAAAAGCTGGGCATGGGTCCGTTTGTGCAGTGGAGGTATTGAGAGATGCTATGGTGTCCTCGATGCATTTAGTGGATGGTGTAGAGAAGTTATTTAGTGGGGTTGCATTCGTTGGTTCTTGGAACGGGACTGTTGACACCTTGTTAGTTTGCACTATCTTGGATTGCATGTAGTCAGCGAATTTCTGTGGATGAATCTCACTGTGTTGTTCGGGAGAAGGTTCCTTTGAGAGGGATTTGACCAGGTTGAAGAGGTCACGTGGTTTATTCAGTGATCTCTTTAGGGTGTCTGTGTGATATTGTTTCATTGTGGTTGTGATTGCTTCACGGTGTGTGGAGAGGTGAGTACGGTAGGCGGTCTGATCTTCAGTGGAAAGTGATCTGCGCCAGCGGCGTTCCAGTCTGCGGAGTTGAGTCAGAGAGGTTCGCAATTCAGGAGAGAACCATGGGGCGGTGCTTCTTTTTCTCCTCTTTGTGTTATTGGAAATTGGAGGTTGTGATATGGCATGCAGATTGGAGTTCCAGGAGGTGATTAGTTCGTCGAGGTCTGGTATGGTTTTGTTGAGGAGTGATTGGGTCTCAGCCAAGATGTGTTCTCTGTTAAATGGTCTAAATCTTCTTGTGGGCGTCCGTGATGTGCTGTGCATGTTTTGGCTTCTGTGCAGCTTCTCATTGATGATGGGGATCTGGAAAATGATCAGTTTGTGGTCTGACCAGGGTACATCAACGATTGATATTGGTAGGTTGTGGTTTTGTTGAATGACTGTCTGAGGAGCAAATACCAAATCCAGAATGTTTCCCTTTATATGAGTGGGTTTATTGATAATTTGCTTGAGTCCCAGGTCTTCCATAGCACCAAGGAAGGCAATTGCGTGGTTTTGGGATAACGATGGGAGATTGAAGTCACCCATTATCCAATTTGGTTTATTGGGATTGAGGGTGCTGGCAGTAAGGTCAATAATGGTTGGGAGGTCATCTGGAGACGTGGACGGTGTCCTGTATAAGAGGTTGAGGGAGATTTGCTGGTTTGTAATGGAGAGTATGTCTAGATTGCTTGAGCTAGAGGAATCTGTTATGTGGAAGTTAAGGTCCGATTTGGAGACTATGAGCACCCCTCCTCCTTTTTTTTTTCATCGCAGATAGCTGTTACTGTAAGTATTATGAAAAGAGAAGAGATCTGCTTGACCTAAATTTATCTGATCTGTGTTGACATGTTAAACCTAATTTTGTATAATAGGGTATTTAATTTGGAAAAAGGACATCCAGGTTGGAACAGTCAACGTATGTAGAGTATTTTGCAAAAGACTGGTTGAATGTGGAGCCTTTTGTAAAATACGAGTGTATCTTTGCCTGTGTAAGAATACGTACTATGACAAAACAATCTGGCAGATTAATTTAAATGTGCTGGTGGTGCAAAATCACCTTTGCTTATATGTGGAGATGTCAGCAGGCGTCAGGGCAGCTTGACATGTGCAGTAACTGCTGATGTGGTAACTCCAACCACCATCTCTGTGTGTAGGCATTGGCAATTTTACATCACTTACATGTCTGTTTTAACTTTATACATATAAGTGATGCTATCTGTCACATGGGGTTGGAAATATCTTCTATCCCCTTGGGTTGCAATTCTCTCTATAGAAGAAGGACATATTGCACAAAAATTCTAGCCAGAAGGCAACCTTACATTCAACAGGAGGCGTGCATCCTATTGGCCAGGCTCTTCATGGCCAAAGACACTATTCTATTTAGACAGAATGGCAGGTGGCCCTTAAGTGCAGACTGCCTTCATCTGGTGGGACATCCACAGGACCATACAGAGGTAAGCATACTGTTTAGTATGACCAACCAACTCCCTCTCCCCCTCCTCAAATGAACCCCTCCTCCTTCCCAAGCATCGATCATCCTATTCACCCCCAGGAGGCAGCCCTCTGCCCTACCCCACCCCACCCCACCCCAACCCGTCACACAACAGCCCCCTATCACTCCACAAAGGTAGGGTTTCTTCTTCCTGTGTCCCCTCCCTGATCCCTGCTCCTCAGCACCTTACCCCCTGCTCCCATCTCCCGATCCTAACTATGTTGGTGGGAGGGTATGCTTGGTGATGTCTCACTGGACTCTGAGAATATGAAAAGTGAAGGGGTTTCCCCATTTCATGGGGCATGGGTCCCAAAATGTTGGAAGAGAGGGACAATAGCCAGAATTATGGTTTTGCCGATGCGCCAAAGCTTAAGGTGGTAGTGACAGTGGTGGTGACAGGGAGTGCAGGTACCCTTCTCTTCAGTGACTATGCAAATAGGGATATCAAGGGCACAAATGACACTGTGCTGATGTCCAGAGGTGAAAGGGGGCCATGGCATATGGACACATGATTTGCTGCAGGTCTGTGTGTAGTCCCATGGTAGACTCATTAAGAATCTCTGTTGCTTGCAGCTATCTCTCTTGGAGGTAGATGTGGTGTTCCTGGAGGGCACATAATCATCTCAGCAGCTCAGTCTTCTCGGTGTGCTGAGTCTAATGTTGGACAATGCACTGCAGGTACGTCGGTACCGGGGAAAATGGTAGAAACCATCATAAAGAACAAAATTACACAGCATGTAGATAGTCATGGCCTAATGGGAGACAGCCAACATGGCTTTAGACAAGGAAGATCTTGTCTTACTAATCTGATATGTTTTTTGAAGGTGTGAATAAACAGGTAGACAAAGGTGAGTCAGTTGATATAGTGTATCTGGACTTTCAGAAAGCCTTTGACAAGGTCCCTCATCAGAGACTTTTGGCAAAACTAAAAAGTCATGGGATAGGAGGCAGTGTACTGTTGTGGATCGGGAACTGGTTAAAAGATAGAAAGCAGAGGGTAGTGCTAAATGGCCAATTTTCCCAATGGAAAAGGGTGAATAGTGGAGTACCAAGGATCTGTACTGGGTCTGCTACTTTTTGACATATTCATAAATGACCTGGAAAAGGGAATAACTAGTGAGGTTATCAAATTTGCAGGCGACACAAAACTGTTTAAAGTTGTTAAAACCCAAGAGGACTGTGCAAAACTGGAGGAGGATCTGGATAATTTGGAAGACTGGGCATCCAAATGGCAGGTGAAATTTAATGTGGCCAAGTGCAAAGTTATGCACCTAGGGAAGAACAACCCAAACTATGGTTACACGATGCAAGGTTCCACATTGGGAACCACCACCCAGGAAAAAGATTTAGGAGTCATCGTGGATAACATGTTAAAACCCTCCGCCCAGTGCGCAGTGGCAGCCAAGAGAGCAAATAGAATGCTAGGTATCATAAGGAAAGGAATGGAAAATAAAACAAAGGATATTATAATGCCTCTGTATCATTCCATGGTACGACCACACCTTGAATATTGTGTGCAATTCTGGTCGCCATATCTTAAAAAGGATATAGCGTTATTAGAAAAGGTACAGAAAAGAGCCATCAAAATGGTAAAGGGGATGGAAGGCTACTCCTATGAAGAAAGGCTACAAAGGTTGGGGCTCTTCAGCCTGGAAAAGAGACGGCTGAGGGGAGATATGATAGAGGTCTATAAATTAATGAATGGAGTGGAACGGGTAAACGTAGATCGATTGTTTACATGATCAGAATATAGAAAGACTAGAGGACATGTAATGAAGCTACAGGGTGATCTATTTAAGACAAATAAGAGAAAATATTTTTTCACTCAACGTGTAATCAAACTCTGGAATTTGTTGCTGGAGGATGAAGTAAGAGCTGTTAGTGTAGCTGGGTTTAAAAAAGGTTTGGACAAGTTCCTGGAGGAAAGGTCCATAAACCATTATTAAAAAGGGACCCAGGATATCAATGCTTGACCCAATACAAGCATTGTGGGACCTGTGTCTCTTGAGGATACTGCTAGGTATGTATGACCTAGATTGGCCAAGTTGGAAACAGAATACTGGACTTGATGGACCTTGGTCTGATCCAGTATGGCATATCTTATGTTCTTATGTTCACTGCACGTCCCAGAGATGGGTGGCAGTGGTGGCAATTGGAGCAGGGGCTGGATCAGGGTCCATTAGAATGAGGTTCATTTAGGGGCATCATATCCATGCACCAGTCCTGGATCCTTAATATATACTCTATGAGTTAAAAAGTATGTACAAACAATATCTATTGTATATTTCTGCAGTAGTTTATTGAACTTAGTACACTAAAGAGGTCATTTTATTTAACAGGGTTTTTATACTGCTTTATCATTTCAGTCAAAGTGGTTTACATTGTAACTTAAATTTGGTAATGCACATTGAACAGGGACATTGATAACTTGGAATTTTCTGAGGCAATGGATGGTTAAGTGACATGCCCAAGGCCACAAGGAGTGCTAATGGGATGCTAGGTATCATAAGGAAAGGAATGGAAAATAAAAGAAAGGATATTATAATGCCTCTATATCGTTCCAAGGTGAGACCGCACCTTGAATATTGTGTGCAATTCTGGAAAAGAGATGGCTGAGGGGAGATATGATAGAAGTCTATAAATTAATGAACGGAGTGGAACGGGTAAACGTAGATCGATTGTTTACATTATCAGAATATAGAAAGACTAGGGGACATGCAATGAAACTACAGGGTAAACTATTTAAGACTAATAAAAGAAAATATTTTTTCACTCAACGTGTAATCAAACTCTGGAATTTGTTACCGGAGGATGTAGTAAAGGCTGTTAGTATAGCTGGGTTTAAAAAAGGGTTGGGCAAGTTCCTGGAGGAAAGGTCTATAAACCATTATTAAGAAGTGGAGGAGTGGCCTAATGGTTGGGGCAAGGTACTTCAGGCCGGAAGGTCGGGGGTTCAAATCCCACTAGAGGACAGCAACCTTGGGCCGGAAGGACTGGGGTTTCTAGTCCCACAGGTGCTCCTTGCGGTCTTGGGCAAGCCACTTAACCCTCCATAGCCCATGTTCCCTGTAAAATAGTTATTTCCAAGTTATAATGCCCTGTTCAATGTAATTTCAGTTTGTTCAATGTAAACTGCACTGATGCAGAATAGCACGGTATATAAGAGAATGTAAATAAATAAAGAAGGGACCCAGGATATCAATGCTTGACCAATACAAGCATTGTTGGAACCTGTGTCTTTTGAGGAAACTGCTAGGTACATATGACCTAGATTGGCCACTGTTGGAAACAGGATACTGTGCTTGATGGACCTTGGTCTGAGCCAGTATGGCATATCTTATGTTCTTATGTTCACCCGGACCACCTTGTGACTCAACAGCGGGAGGAAAACCTCCAAGGCCCGACACACCATCTGTGTCTCCAAGCAGTTGATCAACCACTGGCTCTCTTCTAGCATCCACCGGCCCTGAGCCACCTGAGACAGACAAAGTCTACCCCAGCCAGTCAAGCTGGCATCAGTGGTCATGACCACCCAATCTAGAGACTCAAGAGGCATCCCTGCTGCCAGTCTTCACACTTCCAGCCACCAAAGCAAACTCACTTGAGCCTCCACCCGTAGAGGGAGACAAACATGCATAGACTGCTCCTACGGAGACCATTGCAACAAAAGGTCCAGCTGTAAGGCCCTCATGTGCAGTCTCATCCAAGGCATGAGCCTCAGCACGGCCTCCATTGAACCCAGCATTTGGAGGTAATCCCATGCCCTTGGACAGGGACTCCTCTACATCTCCCACACCTGTGCCTGTAGTTTTATAATCCTGCCCTTTGGGATGAAGACCATCCCCCTGAGCATGTCTAACCAAGCTCCCAGATATTCCAGGGACTGGGACGGTTCCAGCCTACTCTTGGCAAAGTTGATTATCGAGCTCAAGCCCTGAAGATGCCAGCTCACTCTCTTGGTCACTTCACGACTCTCTGGAAATGACTTGGCCCAAATCAGCCAATTATCCAGATACATCGTAACATAGTATATGACGGCAGATAAAGCAGTATGGTCCATCTAGTCTGCCCAGCAAGGCGACAAGAGTAGGTGCACCTGCCACTCCGTGCAGATCACTTCTCCCCATGCTTTTGTTTAGGGGTGTACCCACCGCTCCATGTAGGTCACCCCTATTTGTTCAGATATCAGAGATAGTTATGCTTATTTTGATTTTATCCTGTGGCTATAAAGAGATACACTATGTCATAGCCAAGAGATACACTATGTCTGTCCCATGCCATTTTGAATTCTGTCACTGTGTTTGCCCCCACCACTTCCATCGGGAGGGCATTCCAAGCATTAACCACCCTTTCAGTGAAAAAGAATTTCCTGCATTGCCTTTCAGTTTACCCCCTTGCAGCTTCATATTTTTCTGGAGTGAGGTAGAACTCACGTTACGGGAAATCATCAAGTGCCAGTGGGTATTCCTGGGCCATGTGAGTGCCTATCAAAAACAGAGACTCTGGCAGGGCTTCTCTCACTATCTGAGTGCCATCTACCATTCCAACCAAGAGCCCAAAGATCTGAAACCCAAGTGGAATGAGTTCAAAAGGAAGGCCTTGG
Organism: Ichthyophis bannanicus; assembly: GCA_033557465.1. Taxonomy (NCBI): domain Eukaryota; kingdom Metazoa; phylum Chordata; class Amphibia; order Gymnophiona; family Ichthyophiidae; genus Ichthyophis; species Ichthyophis bannanicus. The sequence continues at coordinate 433,736,407 of CM066035.1, forward strand.
AGAGAGGACCACATGGCCAGCCTCTGCCTCTCATTGACATGAAGCAATAGATGTTCCAAACAATAGATGAAGAGACCATGATGGGAGTTGGTGACCTAGATGCATCAAGAGCCTCCCAGGAATACAGTATCTATACCTTTCTACACATGTCCTCCCTTTGCCTTCATGCTCTTCCACCTCATGTTACTACCTCCCCTTCACCTAAGTGCTATGTGTGGACATGCAACCACCTATCACTCTAAGGCCAGATTGCTACACTGGCAGTTTGCTGCTCTGGTAACTTCATTGCTAGTCCATTCTGTATGTGCAGAGATCATGACTCACATAGCTTGGCTGCAGTGGTCAGGCATCTCTCCTCAAAGCACCCTACTACTTTTAAAAGGTGTATCACAGCATCTGATCTATGTTTACCCGTTCCACTCCGTTAATTAATTTATAGACTTCTATCATATCTCCCCTCAGCCGTCTCTTTTCCAGGTTAAAGAGCCCTAAACTTTTTAGCCTTTCTTCATAGGAGTATCCTTCCATCCCCTTTACCATTTTGGTGACTCTTCTCTGAACCTTTTCTAAAATCGCGATATCCTTTTTAAGATACGGTGACCAGAATTGCACACAATATTCAAGGTGCGGTCTCACCATGGAACGATATAGAGGCATTATAATATCTTTTGTTTTATTTTCCATTCCTTTCCTTATGATACCTAGCATTCTATTTTCTCTCTTGGCCGCCGCTGCACACTTGGCCGAGGGTTTTAACATATTATCCACAATGACGTCTAAATCTTTTTCCTGGGTGGTGGTTCCTAATGTGGAACCTTGCATCGTGTAACCATAGTTTGGGTTGTTCTTCCCTAGGTGCTTAACTTTGCACTTGTCCACATTAAATTTCATCTGCCATTTTGATGCCCAGTCTTCCAATTTATCAAGATCCTCTTGCAATTTTCCACAATCCTCTTGGGTTTTAACAACTTTAAATAGTTTTGTGTCATCTGCAAATTTGATAACCTCACTCGTTATTCCCTTTTCCAGGTCATTTATGAATATGTCAAAAAGCAGCGGACCCAGCACAGATCCCTGGGGTACACCACTATTCACCTTTCTCCATTGGGAAAATTGGCCATTTAGCCCTACCCTCTGCTTTATATCTTTTAACCAGTTCCTGATCCACAATAGTACACTGCCTCCTATCCTATGACTCTTTAGTTTTGACAAAAGTCTCTGATGAGGGACCTTGTCAAAGGCTTTCTGAAAGTCCAAATGCATTATATCAACCGACTCACCTTTGTCTACCTGTTTATTCACACTTTCAAAAAAACATAACAGATTAGTAAGACAAGATCTTCCTTTTCTAAAGCCAGTTGGCTGTCTCCCGTTAAGCCATGACTATCTACATGTTCAGCAATTTTGTTCTTTATGATGGTTTCTACCAGTTTTCCTGGTACTAACGTTAGGCTCACCGGTCTGTAGTTTCCCGGATCACCCCTGGAACCCTTTTTAAAAATTGGTGTTATATTCGCCTTCTTCCAATCTTCAGGTATTACAGATGATTTTAATGATAGTTCATAGATTACTAATAGCAGGTCTGCAATCTCATATTTCAGTTCTTTCAACACCCTTGGATGTATATCATCCTGCCCTGGTGATTTGCTACTCTTCAGTTTATCTAATAGTTTGTGATGTAGAGACCCCTACAGAGTCCATGGAAATAGAGAGAAAGGAAGATTCCACCTTTAAAACTGACAGGCAGCTAGAACACATGGCTCACTGTTTACAAAGAAAAGGTAAACAGAGAAAGCCAGGAGCTGAACTGACACGCCCAAGCTCTGACGCAGCAGCAAGCTTAGAGCTTGATCAATCACACCTGTTCAGGTTGAGGTCAGAGCCAAGCCCAGGGGAACAGAATTATAAAACCTCGTCATTAGCTCCCCGGAGCAGATGGAGATTTGGAATTAAGGCAGGAGGAGGAGAAGCAGGCTCGAGTACAGGCTGGAGTGGTAATTGCAGTTCGGACGGCAGTTGGAGCCGTGGCAGCAGAGAAAGAGGAGTCCTGGACAGCAAAGACAGGAGAGAGGACAGAACTCCTGTAAGATGTGCTAGGAGAGGCTCAGAAGCTCCAGAGAATTGGATACCGGGTAAAGAAATTACCTACAGGCCTGGGAGAAAAGCCAGCAGACTAGGAGGAGGGAAGGCACGCCCTGTGACCAGGAATTGGCTGGAACGGAGAGAGCAGGGAACCCTTCAGTCAGAAGGAAGCCTTCACAGTTTGCACAGGTGGGAGCCCAGCACAAAAGCATTCCCTTATTGCTGCCAAGAATTAGAGAAGAGCCAAAGAAGAAACTCAAGGGCAACAGGTATTTAAAACCCTTACTGTTTTGAGGTGTGTAAAGGGAAAACACCTGAGCTTATAGAGGGAAGTTATCTGAAATCCCACAGTAACAGTTTGCAGATAAACGCTGTTAGTCCTGAAGTGGAAGATATGCAAATAGACTCTAATGTTGATGACCTAGCAGATATGCAGATGGATTGCATGCTTTGTTTGGCTGACAACATTGAGTCACTGTGTTAAACCTTGAAGTGAAAAGTGCTGAGACACAGCAAAGGAAAAGGAACTGTTTTTCTTTGCTACGAGAAGCTGTTTGTTTTCCTTTTTTTTACTTGTAATGAGCACTGCATGTTTTGGGGACCAGAGAGTGAAGAAGCAATTACCTTAGTTATTGTATATAATCCTCATGCTAAACTCCTGGAAACCGTCCTATTTTTGTTCTGCACCAAAGTTCTATTTGTAAGGGGAATAAATCCTTGTCATTTTGCCTTAAACACTCGGACTACAATTGCTTCTTTATCAGAGAGCTAAAAAGGGACTACAATTCCCAAGAGGCCTTGCAAAAGCCACAGCTGTAGTCTCACTTTCTGCATAGAGAAATTATCATGGCAGACCAACCCTCTGCTCCCTAGGTGGAGGGCTGGCCACGTGGTGACAAGTTGTAATACGTCTTCCCGATGTATCGATATTTCCTTCAATTCTTCTGCACCTTTAAATACTACTTCAGTCATGGGTAACATCCCTACATCTTCTTCAGTAAGGACCGAAGCAAATAATTCATTCAGTCTCTCCGCTATTGCCTTGTTGCCTCTTACTGCCCCTTTAACCCCTCTATCATCTAATGGACCAACTGACTCTCTCATAGGTTTTTTTGCTACGAATGTACTTAAAAAAGTCTTTATTATGTGTTTTTGCTTCCGCAGCAAGCTTCTTCTCAAATTCTCCCTTTGCCTGCCTTATCAATGCCTTGCATTTAACTTGCCAGTGCTTGTGCTGTTTCCAGGTTTCGCCGTTTGGCTCTTTTTTTCCCATTTCCTGAAAGATGCTTTTTTGGCAACAGCCTCTCTGACCTCACCTTTAAACCATGCTGGCAGTTTTTTGGACTTCCTTCCACTTTTCTTAAAGCGTGGAATACAGCTGGTCTGGGCTTCCAAGATAGTATTTTTCAACAACACTCAAGCTTGATGTAAGTCTTTAACATTTGCAACTGCTCCTTTTAGTTTTTTCTTAGCTATTTTCCTCATTTTATCATAGTCTCCCTTTTGAAAGTTAAAAGGTAGTACTCTGGATTTCCTTACCATCCCTCCTCCATTAATTAGATCAAACGCGATCATTCTATGATCACTATTGCCAAGTGGCCCCAACACCCTTATCTCTTGCACCAAATCTGGTGTTCCACTAAGGAATAGGTCCAATATGGCTTCCCCTCTAGTTGGTTCATGAACCAGCTGCTCCAAGAAGCAGTCATTTATTTCATCTAGGAACTTTATCTCCCTAGCGTGTCCTGCCGTGACACTGACCCAGTCGATACCGGGGTAATTGAAATCACCCATTATTATTACTGTGCTGTAACGTTTGTTAGTTTCCTTGATTTCTTTGAGCATTTCATCATCCATTTGTTCATTCTGGCCAGGCGGTCGATAGTACACCCCCACTGCCATCACCTTCCCCTTTCTACATACTATCCGATTATGCCATAACAATAGCATGTATAATTCGTCAGGGTGGCACTCTGAGTTCGTTGGTAGCGACATAGGCGATTCTGCTCCTGTAGTGGGCAAAGGCGTACTTGCTGGTGATCTCAGCTGCTCATGAAAGACAATGTCCAAAGAGATTACCTGGGTCACACATCCCTGGACCCAGGGGAGTGATCACTGTTGAAGACAGTTTTCCCTCAAGTGGTGGATGGCTGGTGGCAGCTGGCAATGGATTTAATGTTATCCTTGGAGAACGCCAAAGTAGTTTGTTTATTCAGCTGCTACAGGACTCGCATGTCTGAGGGGCTGGATGCTCTGGTGGAGCCCTGGCCCAGGGTGGATCTCCTTTATGTGTTTTCCCCATGGCCTCTGTTTGGCCAGGTCCTCCAGCGAGTAGAATATCATCAAGGGCAAGTGGTGCTGATCGCACTGGATTGGCCTCAACATCCGTGGTATGTGGATCTGATGCGGCTCATAATAGTGGAATCATTTCTGCTGCACGCAGATGTGGACCTACTCACCCAAGGGCCAGTGCGAATGCCTGAGATGAGTCAGTTCTTGCTTATGGCATGGCTCTTGAGAGGGATGAGAAGCAGGGGCTTCTCAGCTCTTAGAGGCCTGGTGTGGTGACCAGGGGGTCCCCTCCCTCGGGGCTTCTCTTCCTAGGATTCTGTCATTCTTGCAGGCTGATCTGGAGAAGGGGCTCACCACGGCTCACTGAGGGTCCATGTGGCAGCCTTGGTGTGTTTCAGGGGCAGAATTCAGGGTCAATATCTGGCAGCCCATGCAGATGTAATTTGTTTTCTGGGGGGGGGAGGGGGGAAGCACCTTTGTCCACCATGCCATTCCATGGTTTTCTCCTGGGACCTCAATCTGGTGCTCTACTCCCATTAAGCCTCGTAGAGGCGCTACCATAAGGAACTTGACTTTGAAGGCAGTCTTCCTGGTGGAAATTTGCTTGACCCATCGTGTTTCTGAGTTGTAAACTCTTTCTTACAGGAAACCTTATTTGGTGTTCTCTAAGGAAAAGGTCATGATATGTCTGGCGCTTTCCTTTCTTCCGAAGGTCATGTCCAGCTTCCAGTTCAATCAGGTGGTTTCTTTGCCATCTTTCTCTGAGTCGAGTGATTCTAAGAAGGTTTGGCTCCTTTGTTATCTGGAAATCCATAGAGCTCTTAAGCGGAATTTGAAGGTGACTCACTCCTTTCAGTGCTCAAACAGGCTCTGTTTTGTTTGGTGGGCATTGAAAAGGCAAGGTGGCTTCTAAAGGTTCTTTTTCTTGGTAGATTTGGGAGGCTATCACCTTTGTGTATCTGTTGAAGGGGTGTCAGATACCTTTGGGCTAGCGGGCTCATTCTACAAAGTTTCAGGCTTTGTCTTGGGTGGCATTTGGTCTCAGGACATTTGTATGGCAGCCTATTGGTCGTCTCTACATTCCTTTGTGCAGTATTACCCGCTGGATGTACAGGCCTGGCAGGAGGCCATTTTTATTCATTATTGTTTACTCCATTTGATATACCGCCCTCACAATAGCAACTAGGCAGTTCACAATAGCAACTAGGCAGTTTACAATAAAAATGAGCTGTGAGGAAAAAGGAAAGAGAATGCCATTATGTGATGGGACAGCAAAGAAATATAGAAACCAGAGGTCAGAGGCAAGTAAGAAAAGGGTTAAGGAAGAGTCAGGGGAAGATCAAAGGCCAGTTGGAAAAGGTGAGTCTTTAATAATGCTTTAAATCTGGGGAATGATTGTTCTAGCCAAAATGTGGAGGGCAAGGAGTTCCAAAGTGCGGGACCCAGGAAGCAAAAAGCAGAGTAAGTTCAAGATGTGCCTGTGAGGGGGAGGGGAGGAGGAGGCAGTTGGAATAGATAGATTGAAGTGAGTGGTGGAAAGTTGGTGGATGAACAAGATCAGCGAGGTATTGAGGTTTTGATGTGTGGGAGGCCTTCTGAAGTAGAAAGAGAAATTGTAGTGTATCCTGAATCTGAGAGGAGCTAGTGGAGACAGGAAAGTAAAGGAGTGATATGATCTGAGTGGGTGGCATTAGTGATGATTTGGGCAGCAGTATTCTGGATGAGTTGTAACTGTTGAATTTGATATTGCGGAAGACCAGCTAGGATGACATTACAGTAATCAAGTTTTGAGACAAGAGGAGAGTGGTCAGGGAAGAAGACGGTAGAAAGGATCACACTACACGGATTTGGGGTAGTGAACATAAACAATGACGAACGAAGGAAGAGTTGTGTTCATGGAAGGAGAGGGAAGAATTGGGGATAATGCCTAGATAGTGAAAGGAAGATGCTAGGGGAATGTGGGGCACCTGTGCGGGAGGGAGCCAGTGAGGGGCAGGGGAGGCCAAATGTAAACCAAATAGCAACAGGTTTTGATGTATTGAAATATAAGTTGTTGGTAGCAAGCTAGGAGGAAACATGGGAGAGGCAGGAATTCAAGGGGTGCAGATCAGGAGCAGCGGGGTTGGTGTGATAGAGCATGATCATGTAATAATATGCTGAGACTGATGCTGAATGATGAGAGTGAGGGGGCCAAGAAGATATTGAAGAGGGCAGGGGATAGGAAGGACCCCAGGGGATAGGAGAGGGGTGAGAGGGGAGGAGGAGGTAGCAGAGTGGATGGAAAAGGATTGGGCTGTGAGGAAGGAGTGAAACCAATACAGGACAGTTCCCCTGATACCAGAAGCATGAAGGCAGTTGAGGAGGGTGTAATGATCTACTAAGTCAAATGCTGCAGAAAGATCAAGTGAAACAGCTAGGGAGATGATACCACAGTCGTATGATATGTGAAGTTTGTTGAGAATGGAAAGGATAATGGTTTCAGTAGAGTGGCCAGGTCTGAAACCAGATTGGCACAGTGGAGAGCACGGACAGAATCAAGATGAATGCAGAGCTGTGAGAAGATTGACTTTTCCAGGATTTTGGAAAGAAAGGGAAGATTTGAAATAGGGTGCCAGTGAACAAGGACGGAAGGATCTAAAGTAGGTTGAGAATTGGATAGATTGACACATGCTTTCAAAGGGTGGGAAAGATACCGTAAGAGAGGCTGGAATTAAACATAATGAGGATGAGAGGCAAAAATTCCAGGGATGGCTCAGACAGCCAGTGGGAGGGGACAGGATCAGGGGGCAAGTAGCCTTACGTGCACAGGGGAGAGCCTTGGAAAGTTCTGCAGAGGAAATGGGACAGGAAGAAGATGAGGAGTGAGAGAGAAAGGAAACAGAGGAAAGGGGTGAAATGGACAGGGATGGGGAGGGAGGGGCGGGGGGCAGGTTGGAAAGGTAGAGCGTAGCTTGGAGATCTGGATCGGGGAGGGTGGGCGGAACTCCAAGAAGGTGATATCTGGGGGGGTGGGAGGGGGGTGGACTAAAGCATGCAAAGGATGGAATAGAGTTGTCGAGAGGAGTTGGAGGATGAAGAAATGAGATTGGAGAAATAGGATTGTTTAGCCGTGTGGGTTGAGGACTGGTAATATTGGTGGCAGTTATGGAAGAGACGTAGGGAATCAGGTGAGGTATTGTCTGCCATCGGTGTTCACCTTGGCAGAATTGTGCACAGAGTAGATGGAGACCTGGATGATACCAGAGAAAGTGAGAATAAGGACGAGAACAGGGAATGGGGTGAAGAAGGGCAATTCAGTTAAGAGTGGTAGTAAGAATGGAGATCCATGTTTGGACCTCAGCATCAGATGAAAGTGAGGATAAATCAGAGGCGAAAAGAGCATCAGACGAGGGGAACCTTCAAAGTTGGAAGTTGTGATGTAGCTGAGTAAAGGAGGCTGAAGCTGGAGGGAGGGGGGTTGAGGAGAACAATAATGCAAAACACAAGCAGAAATGGTCTGACCAAGTAAGGTGGAAGGCAACAAGATTAGAGGGCTGAAATGAAAAGCTGGAGGGCATTATGATCAGGTCCAGTGTATGGTCAGCAGAGTGAGTGGGGCAATGGACGTGTTGGTAAAGGGAAAGATCCACAAATAGATTAAGAAAAGCTTGATCCCTGGGTCTGGATGGTGAGTCAAGGTGAGCATTAAAGTACCCAAGGATCAATAGGTGAGGATAAGAGAAAGAGATCTCAGAAATGGTCAAGAGGAGAGAATCCCAAAGGTCAGGGCATAGAGAAGGGGGAATATAGAGAAGAAGGAAGTAGAAGACTGAGCTGGAGTCCAGACATACCAGGAGGGATTCTGGATAATGCAGGGCAGGGGAGTGAACTTTGGTAACAGGGAGACTGGAACGGTGAAACAGAGCTACACCCCACCACTCTGGCTTGACCTGGAGGTGGAAAACATGGAAAACTGAGGGGGGAGACAGTGATGGAAAAGAGGGGCTTTGCCTTAATGGAGCCATGTTTCTGTCACAAATAGGATATCAAGGGAGTGTTGGACCAGAAGGTCTTGGACAAGGAGGGTTTTGGAGCACAGGGATCGACAATTTACCAGAGCCATGGCCAGAAAAAGTTGAGTAGAGACTGAGAGGCAAAAATGCTTTGATACTGTGGCAGGAGAGAATGGATGGCAAGGCACAAAGTTACCTGGAACATGAGAGAGATATCCAGGTATAGGAGTAGGCAGAGAAGGGCGCCAATCCCAATGTACCCACCATGGGGTACATGGGGAGAACGCTGAGTACTATAGAAACAGAAGAGATATCCAAAAGTGCAAATACAACTAGAACTTGGATTTAGACTTACCCAAGGTATCATGCAGGAGGGCAATAGCAGGATGGCTTGAAGCAGGAAGGATGGGACAATAGTGCTTCCCAGACACATGCCCCTGGAGTCTCCCCAAGGAACTCACCCAAGGTGCACGTCCTGCTCCTTGGGTGCATGCTGTCATGGTGCGAGATGCTGCTGGCAGCTGGAATTTAAATGCTAGGGTATCTAGGAGGAACACGGCCGCATCACTTCTGGGAATGTGGGCAGACAGATGGTGATTGGCTGGAGGACAAGCAAGCAGGCAGCAGAGATTGGTTGGAATACCTGAGAGGAGAAGCAGCAAATTAGGCAAATGCAGTAAAGTACAGGGAGAACAGACAGCACCAACTCGGATAGAGGATCTTGGGGCCAGGGTGTTGCAGGCTGGTATTGCGAGTCCTGCCCATCATTAGTACTGGTTTGTCCACTTGTCTGGAATGGATTGGAGAGTGTACTGAAAGGTGAAATTAGACCTTACTTGTTAATTTTCTTTCCTGGAGTCCCTTCAGTCCAATTCAGGACACTCCTAAGGGTTCTGTTGCTTCTGTGGATGACTGTCTCACACTTGGCTCTGGAGGTGTTAGCTTTGAGTGAGCACATCCCGATAGCATGTATCTGTTTCACGGCTTTGACCCAGAGATCTTGGGATATTTTTTGTTGGGTCTTTACGTTTTTTCTTCTCTCTGTTCGTGGTTTTTGCCAGCTTCTTAAAAAAATGCTAAAAGAAGATAAAGAAAAGAGGAGAGTTTTATATAATAAGGAAGAGTGATTCACAAGGGAGGGAAAGACAGTCTTTAAGGTCTTTCCCTTGTAGATGTTGTCTATACGTTACTCTTATTGCTTGGCTCTCATTGAAAGCGGTGCTGCCGGAGGACTGGAGTTTTGGGGTCCTTTTTCTCTGCTTTTGAAAGTTCATACTGGTTGTTATCGGTGGGCACAGGCTACTTATGACACACTTTTGAGTGAGTTCTTGGTCTCTGCCTGCTGGTAGAGGAGCATGCCCCACTTGGGAGGGTCCTGGACTGGAGGGACTCCAGTAAAGAAAATCAGCAGGTAAGATCTAATTTCACCTTTTATATCACCCTTGAGGCAGTGAATGCAACAAGGCATTTTACAGGCTAAAAATAGACAATTGTGTAGACAGAGGGGGAGAGGGAAGAACAAGGAGGAGAGACGATGCCCATTTACACACATAAAATCTGCTTATTTGCATGTGTATAAGCCGTACAAATATTCTAAAATTAACTTCTTGCAGCAGCAGAACTGTTAGGGGCATGTTTACTAAACTGCGCTAATCATTATCATGGGGCAATTGCCACACTCAAAGCTCATCATGCAGTTATCATGAGGCCCCGTGGTAGAAATCCCATGCTAATAGGTTAGCACATGATAGGTTAGGGACTGGGCATAATGTGGGTGTTGAAAATGCATGGCATTATAGCTGTGCATGAATCATGAATGCTGCTGTTAGCGTGGGTGCGCTACCTCAAGGCATGGCGGTAAATGTGCCCAAGTGCTGATTATTGTAGTACCACAAGTTACCAATGTGCTAATGGCAGCGAGACAGGTGCACACACTCCCAAACATTAGTGTGGGCCTGCATGCTAGCTTTGAAGCTCAACCATGTGCAAACAATGCTCTCTTTAGTCAACATGCTCTATAGTGTGTATAATTTATTTTTGAAAGCTTCAACAGATTCAAGCTGATTTGCTACTGCGATGCAAAATTATGCAACGTAGCTCATTATGTTTATTGTTTATGTTTATGTTTATTAAAATATTTGCTATACCGCCCCATACCAGTGGCATCTGGGCGGTTTACAATTGCTAAAATAATATTACATTAAGGTTGTTAAGAAGCGAAAAGGAACGCCAATTAAAATTTAAAAGTGACAGAAGAGAGGCAAAGAATAAAAGGACACAACAGAGAAGGAACATCAACAGGAGGAAGAAGAGGGAGACAAGGACGGGGTGAACATATGAACATATGAAGTGTAGGCAATCATATAGCTATGAACATATGAAGTGTAGGCAATCAGTGCTTCACAGACGCTGTTTGCAAAAAATATAACCATACCTCAGAGAACTCTATGGGGCATGTTTACTAAACACCGTTGCTGTGCGAGTTCCCGTTAGTGTGCTGGTGCCATATAAGGAGTAGGCGGGCCAGGCAGAAAAAAGCAAAAAACCGGACCGTACCTGTGTGCGTCGCGCTAATGTACGGGGCCCACATTAGCGCGTGGGAAGGCTAAGTGGGGCGCTGCTGCAAAACCAAACAACACAGCCATAGTACAACGGTGAAGACACCGACCAATGGTGCAGGGGCCAGGGGTTCAAACCCCCATTGCACTCAACAAAAAAGACCAGCTGAGGCATCAACATTTATGGGCAAAAGTGGTTTAGGAGGCATATTAATTTTAGGCGGCGCACTGTTATTTTTCTTACGGCATGAGGCGGCGCACTGTTTAGTGTGGGCGGCAGATGGCGGTGCATTGTTAAGTTTGGGCGGCAGAAGGCGGTGCGCTGATAAATGTGGGCAACAGAAGGCGGCGAGCCGGTGGGCAGAAGGCGGCGCGCTGATGTGTGAGGGGGCAGTCCAATAGTGGGAGGGATAAGTGGCGCGCTGATGTGCAAATAACAGGAACGGAGCCATAGCACAATGGTTAAGACACTGACCAATGGTGCAGGGACCAGGGGTTCAACCCCTCACAGTGCCCAGTGAACAAGGCTGGCCGGGGCAGTATGTATCATGGTGAGGAGTGCTGTAGGAGGCCTTCCATTTATATTTTATTTCCCACCACTAGTAAACCCGCTCTCACAGTGTGTTAACATACGGATGCCCGTAAGGCACATGTTACAGTGCACTGTCTGCCAAGGCACCCTAGAATGTCCCCTATAGGGCACCATGTATGTTGCGACACAGGATAATGTATAGCGCACCCTATATGGATGGCAACCATAAGGTGGCCTATAGGGCGCCCTATAAAGCACCCTCAGAGGCACCTAATGGGTATAGTAAGCTGTGTGTGGTTTTGCCGGCATAGACATATGTACAGTAAATAAAAATAAAGCTGTGGACAGTCCTATCAAAGGGCCCCACTGTGGGTTTGAACCCATGACCTCTGGCTGTACAGGGAGTGACATAACCATTGGGCTACAGCTCTATAGCTGACAGCAAGCTCCTGGCTGGCTGCAGAGAGCCTGCATGTCACCCCACAGACAGTCTGCTGTTGTAGACAGGATAGGGTTAGGCCACCCGTACCCATGATGCACTGCACATGCAAATCAGCTGTCCACAGATGCACACAAGATGGGGAATGCGCCCCAACAGCTACCCGGCCTGGTAGGGGGAATTGTCCATGTGCACCCACACAGCACCTCGGCCTGGTAGGGGGTCCTGAGCGGGTGGACTACCAGCAAAGAGTAGCTACACACCGTCACATTGTGCGGGTACTGTGCTCACTCTGAGGATGTGATGTGGCGCCCAGGACCAGGTCCACAACACCAGCCATGGCTGGATGAGGCCATGACAGAGCTCCACAACAGTACTAACCTGTGAGATAGGAAGGTGCTGCAGAAACATGTTGGATATCTCTGTCTGTCTCAGTTAGTGGAAACCCCCATGGACCCCCTTGGTGGTAAAAGTACCCCCCCCCCCCCCCCCCGAGGGTGGCAAACAGGGCCCCCCACCAACAGATCCCCATCCTACCCACCCACCCCCCCATGGCAGCAGAGTGGACCATCAAACCCCAGTCCTGCTGGGGAACAGACACCCTACAGGGCAGTCCAAGCAGCTCCACACACATCCATAACACAATATCAGACAGACTTTAGGCCTGGATATCCAAAGATGCACCCCAGCACTATCTGATATTCACCTGCAGCAAGCCATCAGCCACTGCACCCTGCAAGGCACTCCATCAAGACACATACCAGCTGTGAACAGTCTGCTGGTTAGCCCTGATGGAAATGCATGCACCCAAAACTGGGGTGGAAGCACACACAAGCAGAGAGTTCTGTGAGGAGGCCCCAACAGGAAACCCATATATATCACAAGAGAGAAACACAATACAGCACTATGGGGGTGCCTAGCCATGCTGTCATCACTGCACACTCAGGGTGAGAGTGCTCCCCCAGCAGCACATACAGAGGTCACCCTGTCTGTGTAGGTGGTGGCCTGGCACTACAATGTCACAGCCAGTGCCCTATGCCCTGTGCAGATGCATCCTGGCCAGCCCACCATGTCTGACCTATACCCATGGTACCTTGCTGCTCATTATGCACATTGGCAGGCCAATACTGGCAGTAGTGCTGGCAGTGTGGGTTGGGGAAGGTGTTTGCAGCCAACACACACTGTATAGACAGACACACACTCCCACACCTATGCCAGCATTGTGCTACTATTGAGGGGGTGATTAGCCTTGGCCACCACACCGGTCCTGGGCATGGCACAGGCATGGATATGGTACGCAGTACTGCTGGGGGTCACTCCCCAGGGTGGTGAACACCGTCAGAGGCCAGGCCTGGAGCACGCACCGCAGACACCAAACAGATTGTTCGGATGGGGTCAACTAGCAGTATGTGCGTAACGTAGGGATATCTATCAGCCTGTACTCTTAGCAAACGTTTCAGAGCTGTGTACCTCAGGTGTAGGGTGACATTGCTAAGGTATGCAGGTGCTGGTATTGGGAGATGCACGCAGGGTCCAATGTTCTGCCTCTACAGGAGACATTGGCCAATGGGGCCTGTGGGTGTGGGTGTGTCTGCCCCTGTTGGCTGCTGCTTTACGGCAGCGCTTCCCCACTCCAGTCCAGTTTTGCATCACACTGTTCGGGTCTTCCTGCTGTCCCTCATGAATATGCATGAGCTACATCTACATGCTGTGGGGGTGGTGCATAGATATACAGCACAGGCATTTGTATGAGTGGCAGCATGGAACCTGACTGGTGTGTGGCCCACCAGGACTGCATTTGGGGGATTCTGCTGTAGGTTCTGCCCCTGTTCATGGTGTCTGTGCTCAGTGGGGTAAAAGATAGACGTATTACCATTGCATATGTCCTCGTCACGAAAGGTGTGTCCTTACTGTCACTGTTTATTTGTGGGGAAAATATGTGGGCAGGATTGCTGGTAGCCCCAGCTGGTCTTTGAACCTGTGACCTTCTGTTCTTGCATGCACTGTCTGTGTGCACTGCACCACTGTGTAGCCACAGATTGGCTGAATTCCCTGGATAGTCCATGACTGTGGATCCGGCAGGGCCTGTCTGTTGCTGTGGACTGTGCCAGCCTGCACATGGCTAGGCCTCTGTCTTCTGTCGCTAGCAGCCACTGCCCCCTGCACCACATGTACCCGTTCGCCAACATGCTGGCATGAGCTTCTCCCATAAAAAGCAGGTGACCTGATTGGAATGTGGCAGTACGGGACTGCATTTGGGGTACTTGGCTGTGGGTAATGCCCATTGTTGTGGTGTGTGTGCGTTGTTGGGTAAAATATGGGTGTTTTCCCCATGCTTATGTCCCCTGCAATACAGGGGTGTCTGCGCTATCTGTGTTTAGTGGTGGGTAAAATATAGGGACTGGGCTGGCAAGTGCCCCAGCTGGGCTTTGAACCTCTGACCCTCTGGTCCTAGAGGTACTGACTCTGTCCGCTGCACCACACTATGGCCACATAGACAGTGCAGCCCCTGGAGGTAGTAAGCCTGGCAGGATGGAGTCACAAACCCTGCTCTACGCAAATTTACTGTGGGCATATGCACCCTGTCTGGTGACAAACGTGCACATAAACCCCGGAAATGACCACGGGAAATGGGGGACAAAATATCACCACGCTGGGCAACAGTGATATTAATGGGCAACCATAGCAAACACTCCCAGGAAAGCTCCACAAAAGGAAATGTTTTTTGGACGCGTCTCCGCTCCGTAAACCCTTCCAAAATTCATTTCTTTTTTCTGGAGCTTTGCTGGGTGTGTTTTCTGTATTTGCCCATCACTATAACTGTTCCCCAGCTGAATTACTATTTTTAATAGTTCTGTTGTGGTCATTTTCTATTTTTATTTGCACTTTTGTGCTGTGCACATGTATCACACTGCTCACGTTTTGCTGGTTTCCCCGGTTTTCCTGTACATTGCTGACGTAAATGGTTTCTCTTCCCTTTAAATGCTTTCTACCGCGAGTGTTTAACTGGCGGTATTTTTTCCTTGTAAATTCGGGCACGCTCCTGTGCGGGGAGTCTCTCCCCTCCCACATTCCACCCATTGACCCCGTCTCTCTGCCCCTCGGGGGCCTTCCTCCGCCCTCATTTCGCCTTTCCACGCCTCTATCGCACATGAGCGCCCCGCAAACGTGCGCGTTTTCGGCGCACGCGTGCGGGACCCGTTAATGTGCCGCGCACACGTACGGGGCGCTTAAGAGCACTTAAATGCATCATTTTAGGGCGCTCAGGTGCGCCCCGCACAAGTGCCCCGTTTAGTAAACATACCCCTATGACTTTTTCGAAGAAGTCAGTAGAAATAGACATGGACATTTTCTGCAATTACTTTCTTAATTGCAGGAGGATGACTATACTCGCCCCCCCCTACAGTTAGCACGAAACCCTGCACTAGTAACTTGGCCCATACCCACATTACCTCTCTTTGAGGTGTAGTTATTTATTTTTTTGCTCAAACAGGCATGCAAATATATTTTTGCCATGGTCATAGTTAGTTTCGTTGCAAGAATTAATATCACAGCAAGTCATTATGTATGAATTTAAATACAATTTTGCATGAATGAACTGCATGACATTTTTCTAATTGCAGATATGAAAAAATTTGCAAATTGTGCTTTGTGTGCTAAAAACCAGAATCATGGGTGATATCACAAATAATGCTTAGTCCAGGATTTTGTGCACAAAACAGCATTTGTGGGTTTTTCTGTGTTTTAATACACTTTTGGCAACCCCCATGCTGTTTATTTAATCATATTTTTATACCACCTTATCCTTCAATCAAGGTTGTTTACAGTGCAACTCAATGGTAAACATAAAACATTTAATTAGTGTACAAAGAACGTTTGAACAAGAGAGGTAGGCCAGTAGCAAAGTTAACTATATACAGTGTCATGAGTATGACAAAACTATGTACAGTTAGGGTAAGGTCTGAGCCAAAAGGTCAAAAAGGGGCCATTGTCATCTCATAGCTCCTTCCTTGTGCTTGGATCATTTGGATCTTCCAAAAAAAAAAAAGTCTAGAAGTAATCAGTACATCTGAGATCAGAAGTAAGCATGAAGAATTTTAGTCAATGGAGATTTTTATTGGCAGGACTTGACCAACCATTAAGCAAAACTAGATGGCCGCCTAGGGTAGAAAACATCTTGGGGGGAGGGGGGGGGCGGACTGGGGGGCGGCAAGTAGCAGGGTATTCAAAGCTAAACACTAGATTTTGACAGCCAGGGCTGGGGGGTGGGGGTGGGGGTGGGGGTGGGGGGTTGGAGGTGTGGTATAAGGCTTAAGATTTGCCTAGGGCACCAGCACCTTGAACCAACTCTGGGCTGGCTCTGTCTACTAGAAGCCACTTAAGTCACCGAAGCACAAGCAAAACAAATTCAGTTTTCATCACAGGAAACCTATAATAAATGTGCAGATCTTTGTATAAATTTTATTTAGAGCACATGGTGAAGAAATGTAACACCACTAAGGAATTTGTCTATCACAGAAAGTATAAATACCTGGTCTACTATCTTCAAGTGTTCATATTTTAAGTCAGTAGACATCAGAGCAGATCTGCTGTTGAAAATATCTCAGGACAGAGGCTCAAGAACAATATACAGATGATTTTAGAAATGTGAGAACAGACAAGAGTGAGAAGAAAAGGAATAACATAATACTCAATTGTATGCATTTTGTGACTCCAGAGAGCGCTGTTGCAATTCGTTCTGTGTCTTTTCCCAGCCAGAGAAAAATTTATGGTAAAGGATAGTCCTTGTACTAATTCATAAAAGAAATGGAGGCAACATATGTTTCTCATGGAGTACAAAGTAAAGTGCACAGTCAGCATTAAGACTTGCTCTGGTCCCTTATGTGGTGAGAAAGGGAATCCCAGGACCATAAGTGAAATATAGTTCTCTCTTGACTTTACACCCACTTTGTGTAACCACACTTTGGCAGTTAATCAAGTATGGTGTTTTATGAAGTTTCACTAAGTTGCCATTGTGATTCATTTCTCTCAGGAATCTCGCTCTGTTTTGTCACAGACATGATATTGTGTTGACAAAATGTCTCAGAAGATGGCTTTCATGCAGGCTCTGACAAATCCTGCAACAATCTCCTTGCGAATAGCAGGTAATCCTTCTTATTAAAAGAACACAGATGAGCCAGATGTACTCAGGATTTTCACCACAGAGGCAAAATGTGAGAACATCTGGTTGTACATGGCCAAGAGACCAAGTACCAAGACTAGACAGATGCTCTAATTTATCCCTTCTTTCCTTATCCTTTCTGTTGTAATTTCTTCAGTTTCTCCCTACGAAATATCATTTCCTATGCAATTGAAAACAAATATGGTAAAGCAATAAAAAGCTTAGAGAATATTTTTACACTGTAAAATACTCTAAATTCAGTGTATTATTCAAAAATGCTAGTCAAATGATACAGTTAGAAGATTCAGTAGAGGACAGGACAGATGATTTGATGATATAGTGTCCATAAAAACAGACAGAGTCATATCTATTTAGATTAAAGGCTTGATACATCAAGGTCTTTTCCTATAGATGAATCAGGAGAGAAGTCAAAATTAAACTGTCAAAAGGACTTTACCTCTTCTGGTAGTACCATAGGATTACCACTAGGGGAGCAAGGTGGTATCATCTTTAAAAATGAAGCCACCGCGGCAGGAGTCACTGGAGATCTTTGCTACCCCCACTCAACCTCCAGAGATGCATAGGAAGGTACAAAGGAGAAGGGGTAGATGCCATGGAGGAGGTGCTGTAACTGTTTTTCAAAAGGGATAGGGCTTCGTCATTTTTACTCAAACAATTTGCAGCTGTGTGGGTAGTTTGGAATGCCCAGAATTTCCACCATATACTTTTTAAACATATCTCTGGCTGATTATCAAAGGTGATTTTGGAAAATTAATCGTGCAAGTTAGAAGAACGAGGATAATTCTCCAATACAATATCCTTATGAAGAGCTTCATTAAACCCTTTCGGGCACTAGACTCTAGTATCTGTTTCAGCCATTGAAGCTTTCATAGTAAAAATCTCCTCCATATTCCTTATAATAGAGGAAGCATTGTCTTATATTTGCATACAAATGAGGTACCAAAAATTCACCCAGTTTACAGATCGTACTCCAAATGGACTCAAAGGTGAAGGCATCTGGCTGCTCCAGAGAAAAGGAAGGAATATAGGAAATCACACTTATACTAGTCCATGGAGATAGTAGACCGATCCTCCATTACTAGAAGAGCTTTAAGTATCGAGCAAATCAAACTAGTGTTGCAAGACTGTCATAATGTTTATTTGTAAAAAAGTTTAAATTTGTTGCAATAGAAGTTTCTTACAAAACAATGTTTATAAACAGACCTAATTTTCTCCATTGGGGAAAAATAATATAGCAGAAGAAACCTAATTGCTTTCACAGAGGAACATTTTCAAAGAGATTTACCAAGATAAAGTTAATATCTGAAAGCTGTCCTCATGCAATTACACTAAGGGGTATGTTTACTAAACAGTGGTAGCTGCTTCCATGCAATATCGGAGCCGCGGCCCCATTGATAAACATACCCCTAAAAGCATGTTTGGTATTCCAATGTATTGAAAAGACCACATGGCCTATCTAGACTGCCCTTCCATATCAACTACAATAATGCCCTTTTTTCCTTCAGAGATCCTCTGTTTGTCCCATGTTTTTTTGAATTCAGATACTGTCCTTGTCTCTACTGCCTTCACTGGGAAACTATTCCACGCATCTACCACTCTTTCCTTAAAGAAATATTTCCGCATATTACTCCTATCCCCTTTCACCCTTATCCTATATCCCCTAGTAGCAGAGCTTGCCTTCAATTGAAAGTGACTCCTCTGTGCATCTTTGCCATGGAGGTATTTAAATATTTATCATATCTCCCCTATCCCCCTTTCCTCTAAAGTTGACATATTAAGATCATTAAGTCTGTCCTCAGATTCTTCATAATGAAGACCATTAACCATTTTAGTAGCCACCCCTATGCACCACCCTTGCTCCGCCTCCCATCCACGTCTAAGTCTCCCTGTACAACCCTGCTGTTTGTACAGGGAGCCTTGCATGGGGACGGCAAGGGGGATGAATAGCGAGGATGTACGTCCAGGCAGGGAGTACATCCCCACTTTTTGTGCCTCAGGATGACTCCCTTAATGTTCTCCCATCACATGATATTGTGTAAATGATTTTCTTTTGATCACCTTATTTTTGCTGTTATCATTTTAGTCTGGAACTACGATGATCCCTTTTTTTTTAGTGTTGAATCATCACATGGAGATGCAATCTCCCATGGGCAGATCAAAGAGGTCTTTTCTGCAATTGAGGTCATCCTCTTTTCTCTCCTTAGGGCATGAGATCCCCATGGGCAGACAGAGGAGGAGAAGGCTGTGAAGGTGGCCTGCAAGAAAAAAGGTTTTGTTTGTATGAGTGTGTGGAGGGGTTGAGGAAATGAGGTAGAGAATGCAGAGAAAATTTAAAGGGGCAGTAGGCCTATTAAAAAGGATGGGGGGGATTTTAGGACCGGGGCTGGGAGTGCTAGGGAGGTGATGAAAGTGGGGGAGTCTGGAGGGTAACAGAGGAGAGGAGCAGCAGGAGAGGGGTTGAAGGGGGAGGGAAGAGTGCAAGGTGTTGCCAAAAGGTGCATTCCTTTCCCCCCAGAACTCACACTCGAACCTTATCTCTGAACCATACGCACACATGCACCACAGCCCCGCACCCCACCCACCCCACCCACACAAAGGCACCCACCGCCACATCCCATGCATGGACAGGCACACCACTGTTGCACCACACACACATACAGACACTTAATATCTGAGGCTATAGCTGTTGCTATCTTACTGTATGTCTGTCTAAATGACATAGGAATACTAGCGCTGGCCTCGTGAGAACTGAGAACATGAGACCAGTGCGAAAGACGATGTGGGAGTGGGGGCGCAAGGAGGTCAGAAGCACTGGCTTCTAAAATTTTGGCCTGTTTCCTAAATTCACACAAAATTTGTGGAGGCCTACAATAGAGACACAGCATATTTGGAATTTTGGCACCAGCTCTAGACCCCATAGCAGCACAAATAAAGTCCCATTACAATGTGCACCTCTCTGCTAGTTGCTGCTTTTTGTTTGCTGAGCAGTAACATCAGGCACAATTCTCTCTAGTCCCAAATGCAGGCACAGTCACCTCTGAGCAAGAGGCAATAAGATTGATGGAGGGGGAAGACTGTGGGGAGAAGCTGCACTGCCTGCATGTGGGATGAGAGAACCCTGTGCATCTCATGCAACAGCTCAGAAAAGGTGAGATAAAGTGTCGCTCGTCTCCTCTATTTCTTGTGTTGCACTGCATACGGAGCTTGACTTGTTTGAGTTTCAGTTCAATTTTGCCTATTTATTTCTACTTTGAGTTTGTTATAATTTATTCTGTACTTGGTGAGGGTCTAAATGTGTTATGCCTGTGTGACTGAAACAAAATGTTCTGTTAGCATGGTGTTTCTATGTAGGATCTGTAGTAATTTGGCTTGCTCAGTTTTCCAAATAGGTGTAAGGATGTACTAAAGCCCACTGCAATATTTATGGTGCTGATCTTTTCTGAGTAGGCTCCTTACTGTGTTAATTTTAGAAGCTGGTGTCATTAGTTTTAGGTCTTCAGTGACGTTTGTAGGGTTTTATGTTAGTTCACAATCTGCCTGGTCTGGAGAGGCTGTTAATGAGATGACACTGGAATCAGATTTTTCTTCTAGTATATTGGGTTCTGTGGTGAAATGTCCTAGTTCTGTTCTGCACCTGCTATTGGAGGAGGGGTTTTGTTGGAAGAAAATAAGATGTTCTAAAAGAAAAAGAGAGAACCATAGTGCAGTTTCTAACACCAAAATAACATTTTCTTTTTGTCTCTTGGCATTTGAGCACCTTACATCTCCGTTGTTTTTTGCAGAATATATATTTACAGGTGTCGGTATTTTTTTAATTTTAGAGTGTCAGGCTAAATAACTAAACAGCTACAGTTTTTGCTGCATTTAATTATATAGCCTGGGAATATGTTCCTTTCCTTTTTTTTTTTGCCAAAGCCACTGAATGAGAACCTCTGCTCCCTCTTTGAGTAATTTGGGGGTGCCAGCTCATCCCTCGCCTATTTGATATACTGGCTTCCTATCCATCTAGTGTTTTTCCTATGATAATTATAATGAACATGCAGTTGATATGCCTGACGCCCCCTTTTGCCCTTTCCCAAATGAAGCAGTCAAACTATGCCCATGAAGAAAGCTATTCTGAAATCTCTCAAAAGTCAATCAATAATGGTACTACAAGGAAATGATAATTTCTATAAAGAACGCATGTATTTTTTAGATAGACTTTATTTACAAATCAGCTGCATTTTTTTAGAACTTACAATGTATTTTCATTGATTTAATAGGATACTGACTTAAATATTAGTGCTGTCAATAACTATCAGAACCTCAGCTACTACTACTACTACTGAACATTTGTATAGCGCTACAAGGCGTTCACAGCGCTGCACAGACACATGTGAAAGACAGTCCCTGCTCACCAGAGCTTACAATCTAATAGAGACAGACAACACAGTAGGGGGAATGGTAAGGAAACACAAAAGACATTAGATGAGTCAAGATCCGAAAGTGGCAGCGAAAAGGTGAGTTTTCAGCCTGGATTTGAAAAGGGTCAGAGAAGGCGCCTGACGTACAGACTCAGGTAGTTTGTTCTGGGCATGAGGAGCAGCAAGGTGAAAGGAGCAAAGTCTGGAGTTAGCAATAGAAGAGAAGGGCACAGATAGAAGCCATTTGCCACAAGAGCGGAGTTCCCAAGGAGGGGTGTAGGGAGAGATAAGAGAGGAGCTGCAGAGTGCATACACTTATAGGTCAGCATGAGAAGTTTGAACTGGATGTGGAAATAGATAGGAAGCCAATGCAGAGGCTTGAGGAGAGGGCTAATATGAGCATAATGGGGCTGGTGGAAGATCAGCTGCACAGCAGAGTATTGAACAGATTGATGGGGAGAGAGATGTCCCCCCCCTTTCCCCTATAGTCGTGTCTCCACCCTCCCTCCTTTCTCTCCTTCCCTCCCCGCCCCTGCACTATCGCATTCTTGGTCTTCCTTTGAGATGGTCTCTCCAGCTGTCCTACAAAAAACCCTACAAAAAACCTTTCTATTCGCAAGACGACCTGCCCTGCTGACCCCATTCCCTCTTGTTGGCTCCTGGAGCCCTCATTATCCCTCTCTCCTTATATACTCTCTCTTTTCAATTCTAGTCTGTCCTCCGGCATCTTCCCCACGCCCTGGAAGCATGCTATTGTCCATCCAATTCTGAAATCCCGCTCCTTGGACCCCTCTGTACTCTCTAGCTGGCGCCCTATCTCTAATCTTTCCTTTCTCTCAAAATTCCTTGAAAAACTAGTTTTCCTCCAACTCTCCTCCCATCTCGAAGCTTCTCTTGTTCTCCACCCCCAGCAATCTGGTTTTCGCCCCAGCCATAGCACAGAATCAATCCTTCTCTCCCTCCTCAACGAAGTGCATGCTGCTCATGACCACGGTCTCTTCACCCTTGCTGTCTCTCTCGATCTTTCTGCAGCTTTTGACCTGGTGGACCATCGCACTCTTCTTGTCTGACTCCAGGAAGCTGGTCTATCGGGTGTGGTTCTTCAATGGTTTCACTCTTTTCTCTCCTGTCGCTCCTTCTCAGTTGTTGCTGGGTCCTCCTCCTCAGTCCTCACCCCTCTTTCCTGTGGTGTGCCCCAGGGGTCTGTTCTCGCCCCCCTACTCTTTAATGTTTTTCTAGCCCCTCTTGCTCTCATAATTCAACAGTTCGGTATCTCTGCGTACTACTACGCAGATGATATAATTCTTTTGCACCACACTAATTCCCTCACTCCCGATATCTCCCCCCTTAACCTGTGTCTCACTGTTGTCGCCTCTTGGTTCACTTCTAATTTTCTTCATGTAAATCCAGCCAAGTCTTTTGCTATCTGGTTCATGCTTGGGAGCCCGTCCCCCACTTGTGCTCCCTCCTTCTCCTCCCAGCCCATTCCTCTTGTTTCTTCCCTCCGGTATTTAGGCATTATTCTTGATTCCTCCCTCTCATTTAAGGAACATATCTCCTCAATTGTCCAACGTTCCTTTTTCTCTCTTAAGCAGCTTCGGACCGTACGCCCTTTTCTCTCTTCTTCTGCCTTGACTTCACTCCTACTTTCCCTTGTAATGTCCCGTCTTGATTACTATAATGTTTCCCTAGCAGGTCTACCACAATCCCAACTCTCCCGTCTTCAGCGTATTCAGAATACCGCGGTTCGTCTCTTGACTCATGCCTCTCGATACGATCATGTCACCCCCCGTCTTATGCACCAACATTGGTTACCTGTTTCATTTCGCATTCAGTATAAGATCCTTACGTTCGCACATAGTGTAATTCACAGAGGCACTCCTCTCTACCTTGCAGACCAGATTCACTTCCGCACTCCTCACCGTCTGCTCCGTTCCATCCACATTAACCGCATGTCTCTTCCCTCCCCTTCACAGGCTCACCTTGAATCCACCCGTTCCTCAGCCTTTTACTTCCTAGGGCCTAGGCTTTGGAATTTGCTCCCCCCTTCCCTCCGCTCAGAACAGTCCTATAAGTCCTTTAAAACACAACTCAAAACGTATCTGTTTAGATTGGCGTTTGACCTTCCCTCCCCTGTCTTTGTCTCCCTCCCCCCCTCCTTGATGATGTATTTTTAAGCGATTTGCTTTTTTGTCCTTTCTCTCTCCCTTCTCTATTACTTTTATTTTAAATGGCGTTCCTTTTCTGTTTCCACGCAGCCTGTATTTTTAACGATTGTAAACCGCTCAGATGCCTTTGGTGTTGGGCGGTATAAAAATCTTTAATTTAAAAAAAAATGTCTCAGAGGGAGACCAACAAGAAGCAGGTTAGAAGTCTAGATGGGAGGTGAGTTAGGAATGGATTAGTGTCTTAGTAGTATGTTCAGAAAGAAATACACTACTAAGCTACAGAATGGATATAGCAGACATGAGAAATGGAGATCTCTCAATTCTGCAGCCAAGAGCAGACTACAGGGTCCTTCAACACTCAAGGATAGCCAGATGCTGCCAGCAGTTAAGAGCTTAGTTAACTCCTAGGGTCGAGGGACTGGAGGGGCACAGAAATTCCACTGACAGTAGCATTCAGGCTAAATACAGAGAGAACAGGAAGTTCTGCAAGGCCAAATTATTCTCAGAGAAGTGAATTATAATTGCGATGCTATTCCACTTGTATATGTGGATATAAGACTCTATTCTTTTCTATGTAATTATCTCATGTATATAGTTTACCCCGGTTCTCCAAGTTTGTACTCCTGTTCGATGTAAACCAAACAGCTTGTTGTTATGGTCTTTATGTTATAATGTAAACCGCGCTGATGCCGAATAGTGCGGTATATAAGAACTTGTAATAAATAAATAAATAAATAAGGGTCAACAAACGAGTTGAACTAACTTAGGGCATGTTTACTAATGCTATTTTGCCACCTAAAATCTTTGTTGCTTTCAGAAGAAAGGATGTGCATATGTAGGTCTGATTGAAAACTGGCATATCTCTGCCCCTCAATATGGACATATGCTTGAACTCATAGAAGAAGTGCAGGAATGCAAGGATATGGACAGCCACATGCTGTGGCAGGCCCCAATTTACAAACGTACACAAGGGAAATATCGACAGGGGAAATTGTGCAACCTATATGTGCAAGTATTTGCATTTCCTAACATATATATGTGTAAATGCTAGCATTTCGCCAACTCGGACATGCAGCCGCTCTGAGTAAATTACAGAGGACTTGATATTTAACTCAGTTCAATTTGGAGGAGGAAATAAATAATTGGGGATTAAGGGGGATATCCTCTTTAAACCCTATTGGAGAGGGCTGGCTGAAATGAGCCTCAAATGACTGTTCATGTTAGGGAGCAGGTATAACATAGTAAAGTGGAGACCTATTCCATTCAGGCCGTGCAGCCCGGGCAGAATCGGGCCATGCAAAGTTAGACATGATTCTGATCCCACGACTCTTGTGGGATCAGAATCGGGTCTAGCGCCTGAATGTGCAGGCCGGGACCCAGGGGCAGCCCAAGGGGGGTGCGGGGCCATGTGCGGAGATTAATTGCGGGGCCTCATTTGCATAGGGAGCCTCATTTGCATAAATACTTGCATAATGTTAACATGCATTTTTAGTAAACATGCTTTTTAATGAGTGTCTGGATAAAGAAAGACTAACAGATTTCTACGTTACTATATTCCAGTGCCAACTGCCAGGCCCATTAGGAAGTACTATACTGACCATTTAGAACTCATAGCAAATCCACCATATCATAACAGTTCTGCCAGGACTCACAAAGCACCAAACCCTACCTATCAAAAGGCAACACTGCAAATATTAAACCAATATATCTCAGAGAATACCAATGCATCTCCAACTGGGGAAAGAGAACAAGTGACATGGTCAAATAGAAACTACATGAACAGAATACCTCAGCTTGGTTAAAATGCAGAACATAGACCGTCACCAAAGAACAAGGGATCACAATTTAGAAATAGGAAGACAATAATTAAACTGGGAACCCCAAAAGCCAAACTTGGGATGTACAACAACACTGGAGAAATAAAACTATAAATTCATTTCCTCTTGTACTAAACAAAACACAAAAGACGTTAAAGATGCGCATTTCCCAGAGCTGATATAGTCCAGTTAATAAATTCAAAATAAAAAAGTATTTTTCTATCTTTTGTTGCTTGTGCATTTTCTTTTTCAGTTGCAATTGCTCCAGTCATTTTCTTCTGGTTTCTTTGTGTCTTCTGCGAGCTATCCATTTTCCTTTCTTCTCTTTTAGATTTTTTTCCAAATGTTTTCTCTATATCTGCTTTAACATATTGATCTTTCCCCTTTTGCTCTTTCCTCCATTTCTTTCCTTATTCCTTTATCATCCACTCAAATTTCACCCTTCCATTCTCAATCTCCACTTACTCTTCCAATACCCGGCCCATCGTAGACTTTTCTTCCCTCCCACACAAAATATCTTTTCCCCTCTCCATTCTCATTCCCCATCCCTTTCTAGTCCTCCCCCAAAATCAGCTCCTTTATAGTTCTAGACCCACCCAGCATCTGCCCCCTTCTAGTCCCATTCTCCCAAGCTTCCACATCAGCCCATTTCCAGTCCTAGCCTCCCATATGCTGTTTTCCAGTTCCATTCCAGCCCCCCATCAGCCCATTTCCACTCCAAGCTCCCCATCAGCCCATTTCCAGCCCTATTCCAACTCCCATCAGCCCACTTCCAGTCCTATTCCAGCCCCCATCAGCCCATTTCCAGTCCTATTCCAGCCCATCACCCATTTGCAGTTCACGTTCCCCCCATCAGCCCATTTCTAGTCCTATCCTAGCTCCTCATCAGCCCATTTCCAGTCCTAGCCCCCCATATGCTCTTTTCCAGTTCCATTCCAGTGCCTTATCAGCTCATTTCCACTCCACGCTCCCCCATCAGCTAATTTCCAATCCTAGCCCCCTCGTCAGCCCATTTCCAGTCCTAATCCAGCTCTTCATCAGCCCATTTCCAGTCCAAGTTCCCCCCCCATCACAGCCCATTTCGTCCATTCCCCCCCACCATCACAGCCCATTTGCAGTCGTCCCCCCATCACAGCCCAATTGTAGTCCGTTCCCCCCATCACAGCCCATTTCCAGTCCGTTTCCCCCCCCCACCATCACAGCCCACTTGCAGTCCTCCCCCCCACAGCCCAATTGCAGTCCATTCCCCCCCCCACATCACAGCCCATTTCCAGTCTGTTTCCCCCATTACAGCCCATTTCCAGTCCGTTCCCCCCATCACAGCCCAATTGCAGTCCATTCCCCCCCCACATCACAGCCCATTTCCAGTCTGTTTCCCCCCATCACAGCCCATTTCCATTCCGTTCCCCCTCCACCCTTAAAACAGCCCACTTGCAGTCCTCCCCCCCACAGCACAATTGCAGTCCATTCCCCCCCCCCACATCACAGCCCATTTCCAGTCCGTTTCCCCCCCCTCACAGCCCAATTGCAGCCCATTCCCCCCATTACAGCCCATTTCCAGTCTGTTTCCCCCCATCACAGCCCATCCAGTCCTAGCCGCCCCCCCCCTGAACAGCCCCGCGCCGTCTAAGGGGCTGCAGAGGGAGCCGGGGAAGCCCGCGCGAGGCCCCGGCTCCCTCTGCACAGTCCGCCAGCATGAAGAACCTTTACCTTCCTGCTGGTGGCTGTTTCAATGAAGCCGCGAATGCCGGTAAAGGTTAAAGGCAATGCCCTTTAACCTCTCCCAGCATTCGCGGCTTCATTGAAACAGCCGCCAGTGTGAAGGTAAAGGCTCTTCACGCTGGCGGGCTGTGCAGAGGGAGCCGGGGCTTCGGCGGGCTTCCCCGGCTCCCTCTGCAGCCATCCATTGAGTGAGAATGTGGTTCGTGCGGGGCCCTGTGCGAACAACATTCTCGCTCAATGGACGGGCCGGCCCTGCCGGGACCCGATTCTGCCCAGCTATATGTCCTGGCGACTACCCGGCTAACTCAGCCAGACTCTTGAATGGATCCACAGTGCCATGGCATCCTGTTGCCATGGCACCACAGCTCCATTCATGAGCCGCAATTGCTGGCCACACAGAAACAACTCCTCTTCCCTGCAGCCTGATCCCCAATCTGGCCTTCCAAGGCCTGGGTCGGGCTGTGGGGAACCCCCTGAGCCCCCTCACTTGCCTGCCCATGTCCATGGGGACTTATTCAAGGTGGAATAAGTCCCCTGTCTATCCTGAAGGCCCTAGACATACAGGGCCAACCTTGGAATTGTGCACAAAAAGAGAATGGGATATGCATGTAATCATATCTGATGATCTTAAGGTGGCCGAAGAGGTAGAAAGAAACATAGAAACATGATGACAGAAAAAGACCACATGGCCTATCTAGTCTGTCCTTCCATATCAACCACTACAACAGTCCCCTTTTTTCCTTTAGAGATCCTTTGTGTTTGTCCCATACTTCTTTGAATTCAGATACTGTCCTCCTCTCTACCACCTCCACTGGAAGACTATTCCGCAAATATAGTGCTCTTTCCGTACAGAAATATTTCTGCATATCACTCCTGAATCTATCCCCTTTCATCCTGATGGCAGAAGGATGCTTGACTGCATAAGAAAGAAAATGGCCAGCAGGAAAAAAGAGATTATAGTGAAGCTGTCCTAAATCTCTGGTGAGACCTCAATTGGAGTACTATGCAATTTTAGAGACTGCACCTTCAAAAAAAAAAATAAACCAGATGGAGTCAGTCTACAGCGTGGCTACTAAAGTGATTGGCCATCTTTGTCATAAAGTATATGGGGCAGACTTACAACAATACAATGTGTGACATTGAGTCAATTCTGACTCCTGGCGATCCAGCAGTGCCTGGGTTTTCTTGGTAAGGTATGACCAGAGGTAGATTGCCAAGCCTTTCTTCTAAAGCAATGGATGGTAAAGTGAATTTCCCAAGGCCACAAGAAGTGCCATTGGGAATCAAACCATGGTTACCAGGCTACTGCTGTAACCACTAGGCTATTCCTCCACTCTGGGACAGATTTAGTTAGTTTTTTACAAAAGGCTGCTAACTGTCAGTGTGTTTCTGGCATGTATTGAAGGCATGCTGGGACATGCGTTGACAGCTAACACGGGGCCATGACAGTATGTGTTATGGAAGCAAGTGGGCATGTTTGCGGCAGAGAGTGGGCAGGGAGAGCACCTTGCAGTTAGTGTACCCCACTGATTGTGTCAATTAGGTGGTCAATTAGTGCGGGTGCTATTACCACTACCTTGATAGGTGGAGGTAAGTACACACCCACTATTTGTATGCCATGTTAGGGGAAGATCACGGCATCGGGAAAAACCCCCAATGCCATCAAGATATTGTCAGGGCCAGTGCCTGGCAAAAGAGAATTCCTGGTGGCCCAGATCCCTCCCACCCGACAGTATTCTTATGGTATCAGGGACGATCGCAGCATTGCGAAAACCCCTGATGCCATCAAAACCCTGCTGCGGGCCGGTGCCCCGACAAAAAGTAATTACCTGCCGGTCTAGTGGCCCAGGTACCCCCCACTCCCCACTAAGAAAATAACCTGGTGGCCTAGCAGCCTCTGAAATCCTTACCGCCACCCAAAATAAAAGTGAAATCACCCCTAAGCAAACATTAATAAAGTAAAATTTACCTGGTGGTCTAGCGGCCCTTGAACCTCCTCCCCCCACCTCAAACCCAAAGTAAAAGTAAAATCACCCCCAAGTAAAAAAAAAAAAAAAAAGTAACATTTACCTGGTGGTTTAGCGGCCTTTGCAAGAAACTTGAAGAAACTTGCAAGAACTGTAATGAAATACAGTGCAGTCAGTGAATGCTTAATTTCTATTTGTCTACGATGAGTGCTCTTCAACACAACTATAATTCAGATATATGCCC
Organism: Ichthyophis bannanicus; assembly: GCA_033557465.1. NCBI lineage: Eukaryota > Metazoa > Chordata > Amphibia > Gymnophiona > Ichthyophiidae > Ichthyophis > Ichthyophis bannanicus. The sequence continues at coordinate 433,765,805 of CM066035.1, forward strand.
CAACAATAGCTGCAGAAGAGGATGAAGTGTATGAGTTCTATGAACAAGTACAAGCTGAAATTGACAGAACATGTAAACAGGATATCCTGATAGTCATGGGTGACTAGAACGCAAAGGTTGGCAACAAAGAGGAAGGCAACGTAGTTGGAAAATATGGACTTGGCAACAGAAATGAAACTGGAGAAAGACTGATAGAATTCTGTAAGATCAATGATTTATTCATGTCAAACACCTTCTTCCAGCAACACAAGTGCCGACTGTACACGTGGAGCTCACCCAATGGATTGTACAGGAATCAAATTGACTACATCTGTGGAAGACAATGATGGAAAAGTTTGATAACATCAACAAAGACAAAACCTGGAGCTGACTTGTAGTACAGATCACCAACTGCTAATATGCAAACTCAAGCTAAAGTTGAAAAAGAGCAAGCCAATCATGAATGTAGCATAATATGACCTTGAGAATATACCACTGGAGTATAAAGACTGTCATCAAAATAGATTTGCTGCTTTACATACAAATGACAGAGTTCTAGAAGAGTTATGGAATGACATCAAGAAGGTTGTGTTGGAAGAAAGCGAGAAATCTTTGGGACAGGTGAAAAAGCAAAAACACCCAAAATGGATGACTGAAGAAACTCTGAAAATTGTCCAGAAACGCAGAGAAGCTAAAGCCAGAAGAGAAAGAGAGGCAATCATAGAATTCAACAGAGATTTCCAACATGGAGCAAGAAAAGACAAGGAGAAGTACTACAATGATGCATGCAAGGAAATAGAATCAGAAACTATTAGAGGAAGAACAAGATCGGCTTTCCTAAAACTACGAGACTTAAAGAAAATATTCCAGCCTAGTATTGGAATGCTACAAGATGCTGAAGGATCTATGCTGAATGATGTTGAGAAGATCAAGAAAAGGTGGAAGGAATATACACAGTCATTATACCATAAAGATTAAGTGGACTAACTGCCGTTTCAATCTGTATTTTATGATCAGGAACCACTGGTGATGAAAGAAGTTGAAGCAGCATTGAAAGCCTTATCAAAGAACAAAGCACCAGGCATTGATGGCATTTCTACTGAAGAATTACAGCAACCTGATGCAGGCATTACCATATTTACATGGCTCTGCTAGGAAATTCGGAAGACAAAATTCATGGCCAACTGACTGGAAAAGATCCGTGTTTATACCAATACTGAAGAAAGGTGACTCAACTGTGCAAATAGATCGAAATGCCTCATCCCCATTTCCACAAGAACAGGGCATCCCTCAAGGCTCTGCCCTTTCGGCACTTTTGTTTAATCTCTATCTTCAACCCATCTGTTCCATATTTAAACGCTTCAAAATCAACTACCACATCTACGCGGACGACCTCATGTTATACTCGCCATTTGATGTGTCAAACCCGGATTATAGTAACATATGTCGTTGCCTCTCTGAAGCTGAACTGTGGCTGAAATCAAGGAATATGACTATTAATTTTAAAAAAACAGAAGTTCTATTTATAACAAGAAACACAAGCTTCACTCCCCCACTTGAAATCAAGATTGGAAAAAACTCTCTCCCAGTCAAAGATGAGATCAAATACTTGGGAGTCACTCTGGATAAAACCCTCAGCCTCACCAAACATATAAAACAATCTGTAAGAACAATATATTTCAAATTGAGGACAATCCAACAACTTAGACCACTGATAGATAACACTGATTTCAGAACCATAGTACAAACACTTATTACACCACATTTAGACTACTGTAATGGTATTCTTCAAGGGACCTCTAAGAAAAATATTCACACTCTTCAATTAGCCCAAAATGTCACCGCAAGGATTATCTACAAAGCGAAAATTTCAGATCATATATCTCCGATCCTCTATGCTCTCCATTGGCTACCCGTCTCATGCAGAATCATCTACAAGTCCTTAGTCAATACGTTTAAGATCTTTAATAATATAGCACCATCTTTCTTATCTACGCTGATCACCATCCCACATGATAATAGATCGAGACGAAGAATAAACCTTCACACGATACAAGTTCCTGATTCTATTCGAAAAACAAGTCAGAAGACAAGTAACACAGCTTTCTCATACTTCGCCCCTACGCTATGGAACAACCTCCCGATTGAAATCAGAGAAATCAAAGATCTTCAATTATTTAGAAAAAATCTAAAAACCCATCTATTTACTCTGCACTACAATAACCTCCACATTGAAGATAATCCTAACACAGAAAAAAACACCGTTCATCAATCACTCACTGACCCTACTTAGACAAAGCATAAACCTTTCCCACACATTCACATTGCTCACCTAGATTAAGCTTACCCTTAGAAAGCAATTTGCTTGTCGCTAATGTGAATAACTGTAATTTAATGTAAATATTTGACTTTACTGTTGATATACTGTTGGTACTATGTTTTGAAACATTATCTAATTAATACCCAGTTCAAATGTTCCTACCCCTCCTGTTATCTCATTGTATTTTTAAGTTACACTTAATAGTTGAATGTTCTTTGTTCTAAATCTGTTCTATGTAAAATAGTTCTTTGTTCTAAATCTGTTCTATGTAAAATAATAGTGCTCTATTATTAATGTTTGTTACCTGTAAACCGCCACTGATCTCTGGAAGTGGCGGTATAGAAAAGATGTATAAATAAATAAATAAATAAATAAAATAAAATAACTGACTGTGGAAATTATCACACAATCGCTCTGATCCCACATGCCAGCAAGATTCTACTCAAGATCATTCAGCAGACTACAACCATACCTGGAATGAGAACTGCCTGAAGTGCAAGCAGGGTTCAGAAAAGTGCAAAGAACAAGTGACATCACTGTAGATGTGAGATGGATCCTTGAAAAGACAAAAGTATACAAAAAATATATCCATATGTGTTTTATTGACTACAGCAAGGCTTTTGACTGTGTAAACCATGAGAAACTCTGGGCCAACATTAAGTAGCATGGGTATACCAGAACACCTGATACTTCTTGATCAGTATGAAGGTTGTGTAAGAGAACTAACAGTTTGAATGGGGTGTCTGCATATTTTTATGCTGATGACATGCTGCTGCTCCTCCACAATCATCCCACTGCTCCTGATCTTATGACTATTAACCATACCATCTGCAGCTTAATCTGTCTAAAACCTCTGCCTTGTGGCTTTCTGGCTCAGAGACCCACTCCTGTAGCACCTTCAATAAAAGATGTGCCTTTTCCTTTAGTACAAATGTTGAAATATCTTGGAGTCATACTCGACTCCTCTCTTTCATTCCATCTGCATATTAAACTGGTCCGTCATTGTTTTTATCTGTTAAGACATCCACTCTATACATTCTTTACTTCCCGAGTCAGCAATCGTTACACTTCTCTTATCACTTGTTGTATCCAAAATGGATTACTGCAATAGCATTCTTTCAGGACTACCTAAATATCAACTCAAATGCCTGCAAACTGTCTACAACACTGCTATACGTCTCTTATATCACTCTTCCCATTATGATCAGGTCACACCACTGTTTATTAAGGCACGCTGGTTATTTCCATGCCATATATAATACAAACCTTTGGTTCTTATTCATAAAATACTCGATTCTGGTATACCGGCATATCTTTTCTCTCATCTCATACCTCATGCATCCACCTGCTCTTGGAATATGTAAATGAATAGGGTAAAGCAGAGAAACAGAAGGCTATGTAGTTGGTGAGGAGGTATGGCAAGCTGGGTAGATTGCAAAGTGAGATAGAGGGCTGGGAAAGAAAAAGATAAATATTTCTCAGAGGAACAGGCAGATAAACCTTATGCAGTCTCATTGTCACATAGAAAAGCAAATTGGGCGCCTGGTCTGTAGAAGAGCAAGAAAAAACAGGCCCATTACTGCTTCTTCCTTTGCAATGGGTAGAAGGAGGAGATGAAGAGCTGGAGAAGGAGATATACAAAAAGGAGATGATGGAGGGATGGGAAAGGAGTGAAACAGAGGGGAGATACAGAACTATGAGTGGAAGGATGGGGAAAGATAATGGTAAATTACAGGAATCCATTCTCCTAGTTGTTGTTTTCATTTTGAGTGATGAAGAAGAGAAGAAATAGATGAAAGTTCACTATTTGCTAGAATTACAGCAACCCTACCAGAGGCTGAATTATGACTTCTTGATGCACAAATATAAGCGTTGTTTCAAAAGTTGCATAACAGATAGTGTGGTAAAGTTTAAAAGGTTTAGTTGCCAACAACACACATAAGAAATTGGTTGGGGGGGGGGGGGGAACAAAATGGCACCATCTGAAGGCTGACTGAGCAGAATGCCAGAAGCTGTGTTGGGGGAATGGCCCGCCTTTCTTTTTCCATGCTAAAGTGGAAGGGCAAGCAGCTGGTTCGTCCGGTGGGGACGGCTGCAGGTTTATTTTTTTTTATTTTATTTAACAGGCTTTTCATACTGCTTTATCATTTCAGTCAAAGCGGTTTACATTGTAACTTAAACTTTGTAATGTACATTAAATGGGGACATTGATAACTTGGTGATAGTGGCCAGCTTACTCTCGACAAGCTCGGTGTTTGGCCGGTGAAAGAGCTGGCAGTTGTCTTGGACCGCTCTGGGGGAACCTCACTGGAGCAGTCCAAGTTAAGCCCCAAAGAGTGGAAGGACTTGGGAATTACCCTTGCAGTGCTGTGGGACTCGATCAAGGCCCTGGATGGATCCCTTAACTCTAATTTGTCACAAATTGCCTTGAAGGTGGATTCCGTTACAGAACTTGTCTCAACTCAGAGGAATGAAATGATCCAGTAGGGTGCTAGATTGGGCCAGATGGTGGAGATGGGGACATTTAAGTACGCGCATGTAAATGAGAATTTTGGGCTCTGGAGGAAACTTGAATATATGGAGAATAAGTCCCGGAGGAATAATTTGCGGTTCCTGGGTTTTCCCCGATCCCCTTTGCTTGGGCCTGTGGAGTAAGTAAAAAAGTACCTGACTGAGGTTTTGGGCTGGGCAATGGACAATCTTCCTCCTTTAGCTAGGGCATTTTATGTACTCTCATCCAGCAGAGGTTCCGGGAACTCTGCTCAGCCCTGGGAACAGCTAGATCTGACTGGTTTTCTGGAAGGGTCTATGGACTTGGTAACATCACATTGCACATTGCTGGTGACTTTCACCTTTGAACAAGATAAAGTGTCTGTTTTGTGTTTATATTTTCGACATATGCAAGAGCAGTTTATTGACTTTATGCTCCTGACTCCTGCTACTGCCTGCTGTTGTTCCTTGCCTGCTTGTCTACTTGCTTGCTGTACTTGCTGTTACCACTGCCATTTCTTCTCCCCAGGTGCCCGCTGCCTGCGCTCCGACCCATCAGGTTCACAGTACCGCCCTCCGTCTCCCGGAAGTGACGCGTCTGCATCGACGTCCAGGTGCCCGCTGCCTGCGCTCCAGCCCATCAGGTTTACAGTACCGCCCTCCATCTCCCAGAAGTGACGCGGACGCATGCAACGCGTCCGCGTCGACGTCCAGGTACCCTCACAAATTTAAAGATCATTGCGGCGGCGTTCTGTGCTGCTCCTGACTCCTGATACTGTGTGCTGTTGTTCCTTGCCTGCTTGTCTACTTGCTTGCTGTACTTGCTGTTACCGCTGCCATTTCTTCTCCCCAGGTGCCCGCTGCCTGCGCTCCAGCCCATCAGGTTCACAGTACCGCCCTCTGTCTCCCGGAAGTGATGCAGACGCGTGCAACGTGTCCGCGTCGACGTCCAGGTACCCTCACAGATTTAAAGATCATCGCGGCGGCGTTCTGCACTGCGGCGGCGCGCACCGAAGGAGCACGCCCATGGAGCAGTTCGCCCTCCTTGGGCAAGCTCCTTGGGGCGATGACGGGGCGTCCAGCGCCATCAGTCTATCGGTCTACTTTGGCTGCCCGCTCTCCTCACTATCCTAGTAGCAAGCTTGACGTCTATGCTCGGTTCTTCACTTCCTCTGCCCTGCTCTCTCAGTCGAATTTCTGGCACTCACCTTATCCGCAGCATGTCTGCCATTCCCATTTTCTGGGGTCATTGTCCGCTCATGTCTGCTTCCTTCCCTTCAGGATCTGCTGCCCGTAACTTGCTCAACCTTCTCCCATGCCATTCCTGTCAACCACCCCCTAGCCCTCCTTCTTTGGTTTCCCCACCTACTGCCTGGCTGACGTTTTCATTTGCTCTTCTTAACTGCCGCTCTCTTCGTACCAAAACCCATCTGGTTTCTGACCTCATAACTCAACATTCCTTGGATGCTCTTTTTATCACCGAATCCTGGCTCCGTGAGGGAGAAGATGCTTTGCTCCACCGCTGTCTCCCTCTGGGCTACTCTGCCTTACACACACCTCGTCTTCGCCATACAGGCGGGGGCATGTCTCTTATCTATAAGTCCTCCCTCCCTTTCTCGCTAGTCATTCCTCCCCCACATTATCCTGAATCTCTTTTCTTCGCTTCGGATCTGCCACCCCCGTGTACTTCTTTCTCCTCTACGCTCCTCCCTCGCTCCGCTCGGATCTCTGTGACTCCCTGCTTCTCTCCTTATCAGATTCTGCCCTCCTATCCTCCCATCTTGTCCTGCTGGGTCATTTCAATGTTCACCTCGGTTCTCCAGCCCGGCCCCGTGACAAGGCCCTAGCCTCCCTTTTCGATGATCTCTCTTTCACTCAACACGTGACCTCTCCAACACACGTATCTGGTCACATCTTGGACCTTGTTCTTACTAGCACCTCTTCCCCCCTCCTGCCATCTAACATCCATGCACATCCTCTTCCTTGGTCTGATCATTACTGCCTACTGTTTTCCTTCCCTCTTCCTTCCCCAGAGTCCCCTTCACTTGCTGTTAAACACACTCCTGTGCAGGTTCTTAGACGCCATCTCACCCCACTTACCCTCAAATGTTTCCCCCCGGCCGACTTCCTTCTACCTCCCGAATTCACCTCCCTCACGGTAGACCAGCAGTTGGACTCCTGGACCTCCACTCTTTCCACTGCGCTGGATACACTTGCTCCACTTCGTCCTGCCTCACTCCGTTCTTCCTCCCACCACCCCTGGTATCATCCTGGTCCTTATTTACTCCGCAAACATCTTCGTCGTGCCAAGCGCCAGTGGCGGAAGAAGCCCTCTCCCGCCTCTGCCTCTGCATTCCGTCAGGCACATCATCACTATCGTTCCATGATTACCTCTGCTAAGAAGTCCTACTATTCACATCTCATTGCCTCCTCCTCAAATTCATCTAGGCATCTATATCTTAAGTCACTCTCCTCTTCTTCTACCTCCCCCTCCTCCTCCTCTCTTATCCCAGCCATTCTTAGTCCAACCACACTTGCCTCCTTTTTCTCCGAGAAGGTCCTTTCTCTCCGCTCGTCCTTCTCAGCTTGTCCCTTGCCTCTTTCCCCCCCTCCTACCCCCCCCATCTTTCCCATACTTGATTCCCCGCCCACTTCTCACACTTTTCCCCACACCTGCCGAACTTATCAAGGCTATCTCCTCCTCTCATCAGACTACTTGTCCCCTTGACCCATTTCCCTCTTCCTGGTTTCTCAATCCGTCACTTCATTTCATCCCACACGCCCTAACCATACTGAACTCTAGCCTTGCTTCTGGACGCTTTCCCATTAGCTGGAAACATGCTATTGTTCGGCCCCTCCTTAAAAAACCTACCCTAGACCCTGCTGTCCCTGGTAACTGGTGCCCAGTTGCTAATCTCCCATTTCTTTCCATGATCCTTGAGAAGCTTGTTTTCTCTCAGCTTTCCGCCCACCTTGATGCCACTTTCTCTCTTCACTCCCACCAATCAGAATTTCACGCCGGCCAAAGCACTGAGACTATTCTTCTGGCACTCCTTTCCGAAATTCACTGCTCTCACTATCATGGCGACTTCTCCCTCGTTGTATCACTGGATTTCTCTGCTGCCTTTGATGTCGTCGATCACCGTACCCTCCTCTCACGTTTGTCCGACCTGGGTGTCTATGGTACAGTTCAGCAGTGGTTTTGGTCTTTCCTCTCCTCTCATTCCTTCGCTGTTCACATGGGGCCTGACGTTTCACCTTCCTTTCCACTACAATGTGGTGTCCCTCAGGGCTCTATCTTTGCCCCCCAGGGCTCTATCCTTGCCCCCTTCTCTTTAATGTTTTTCTCGCCCCTCTCACTTTGCTCATCCAACAAACCGGTATCTCTGCCTATATCTATGCTGATGATATCCTTTTGGTCTACCATGTTTCCCCCTTGACTCTTGATCTTGCTCCACTTAATGACTGCCTTGACCTCCTCGCCTCCTGGTTCAGATGAAATTTTCTGCATGTCAATCCGTCCAAGTCCTCTGCCATCTGGTTTTCCTTTCATAGCTCCCCTCCTGATCTGTCCCCTACCATGTCTGCCCATCCTATTCCTCTTATTTCTACACTTCAGTACTTGGGTGTTACCCTGGACTCCTCTCTTTCTTTCCACCAACACATCTCCTCCATGGTGTGCTCCTGTTTCTTCCATCTCCGTAGAATTAGATCCATTCGGTCTTTCCTCCCTTCTTCTGCCATCACTACTCTTGTCATGTCCCTTGTGATCACTCGTTTGGACTACTGTAATTCTATCTTCGCTGGTCTTCCCTGCCATCAACTACGTCGTCTCCAGTTGGTTCAGAACACCGCTGCCCATCTAATCACTTATTCCCCTGTTTCTGCTCATATCACTCCCTCTCTCTTCTCTCTTCATTGGCTTCCAATCAAAGTCCGGTTCCATCTATAAACTTCTCACGATTACTCATAGGGTCCTCCATACCAGCACTCCGCAATACCTGGCCGACATTATCCACCTTCATCCCGCTCCCCGTCTTCTCCGCTCTGTACATGGCAATCGTCTCTTCCTCCCTTCTCCCTCCCAGGCCCACCTCAAACTTACCCGGCGCTCTGCGTTCTTCTTTCTTAGTCCCGCCTTATAGAACTCGCTTCCTCACTCCCTTCGCATTGAACTTTCCTTCCCACGTTTCAAAACACTCCTTAAAACGCACCTCTTCTGCCAGGCCTTCGACCATCCCCTGCCCGCTGATGGCTCCGGTCCCCTCTTGTCTGACCCCCCCCCCCCTAAGCACTCAGCTGCCACTAATCTAGGTATACCCTCTCCTTCCCTACCAGTGACTATCCTCTCCTGGCCTCCTTTCCTGGCTCCATACCACTTTATTTTTACTGCTCTTCTCCTTTCTCTTTCCTTTTCTGTCCTCCATTGGCGTTCTTTTCCTTTCTATGTTTCTTGTAGCCAATTTATTGTTCTGTTGTACACCGCCCTGACGCTTTGGCAAGGGCGGTATATCAAAACCTGCAAATAAAGATAAAGATATGTAAATTTCCTGATGTATCTAAGCAGACCGAGGCTCGACGAAAGGAGTTCTTGGCCTTACGGCCTCGGGCCCTTTCACTTGAGGGAACCTGGCTTTTGAAATTTCCTTCATTATGTTATGTAAGTTTTGAGGGGCAAAATAATTATTTCTCTGAACCTAACCAGCTTTTAGACTTATAGTTTCTATGGAGGGGAAGCTTGGGGCTTGTGGTGGGGCACCATAGTGTGTGTTTCTGCTGGCAGCGCTGGCCTTACAGCCTTCTTGTTCTAAGTTTATTTCTTAATACTTAACTGGTTGCCCCCTCAGAATATTGTGGCCTATTTTTATGAAGGCATTATGTATTTATATTGTTAATTTTTGCTATTTGTTTGTATTTCATCTTCTATTGCCTGTATTGTTAATGAAAACTTGAGAAATTAAAAAAAAAAAAAAGAAATCGGTTTTGATAGGTGGAAGAAATGAAATCTTCTGAAGAAGATTTACAGTTTCTTAATAGTAAAGTCATACAGCTCGATATTTAAAGAATTTATCTGGATAACAGCATTTGCTATCCAGATAAGTGCTGCTGGCTGTGTTTATATGGTGATTTCAATGGCAGACTTTGGATAGTTAATACAACTAACTGCACAAGGGTTAAACTAATCCAACACAAACCAACACCCTTGACCTAACTTTCATGAATAAACTAATTTATCAATATAAATTGCTATTTCATACACTTCAATAAGGCACAAACGACCTCAGGATGGTCTTACCCCGACATGTGGCGAACTAGCCACCATAGGGTATAAGAGCAGACACTCACATCATGGGTCACTGCCTCTATACTTTTTCAATCCAAACCTCAATCTAACAACACTAACAATATCCTAACACAACCTTTAAAAGACATCTAAACCTGTGATTCGCTCACAGAGGGTGACTTAATGTTTTCCTGAAACCCTCAATTGATAAACACTAGGACTCAAACTCTGTCAATGGTGTACCTCAAAAACCCTAAAAAAAACGACCAGAACTCCACAGTCATTCAATATTGATTCAGTTTTATCATTCAATCCATTGGGATCTAAGGTATTCAAATCATATAGCCATCTCTGTTCTTTTTGAAGTAACAGGCAGCTTCAATCCCCTCTCCGCATGTCCGGAGGAATGTATTCTAATACCGTACAGCGAAGATCTTCAAAAACATGACTGCAAGAAATACAGTGTTGAACTATAGGTGTCTCTAATCTAGCTTTATTAATACTATATTTGTGTTCAGCTAACTGTGTCTGTAAAGGGCGAGTAGTTTTCCCTATATATAATTTAGAACAAGAGCACCATAGCGCGTACACCACAAAAGAAGTATTACAAGAGGTGTCCTGGATATACAAACAGTTTTTCTTTTTTTGATTGAAACACAACTGATTTTCCATAATCTCACAAAATGAACATCGCCCACACTTCTTATGCTCATATATCACACCATTACTATGTCGTCTAGGAACTGCAGAGCATAATTGGTCTCTAAGATTCTTTCCCCTACTGTATGCCAAACGTTAAATACTTCTAGATAACTTGGGGTGAGATCGAAGGACATCCACCTTTTTCGAATAGAAGCAGCAATCCGACTTGAAAGGCTGGAATAAGGCAATACACACGTAAGTAAGGATGTCTCAGAAGGTACTGCAGAATCCGTAACTGAAGATCTAGGTTTAAGCAACCATTCACGATGGTTATATTTAGCTCATTTATAAGCTTTTTTTTTAAAACCGAGCTAGGATATCCACGCTGCTGGAACTTCAATATCATATTCTGTGCTTGTCTATCAAATTCCTTTTCAGATGAACAAATACATCTATAGCGTAGCAGTTGTGAATACGGCAAACTACATTTCAAATGATTTGGATGAAAACTAAAGAAATGTAAAAAAGTATTTTTATCTGTAGGTTTGGTATAAATAGTTGTAGAAAAATTTTCTCTGTTTTGTAACTTGAACGTCTAAAAAATGTATTGTAATTTCTTGGATATTAATTTCAAACTTGATATTATCATTACATTTATTCAGATAATTTAAAAAATTCATTCAGGGATTCTAAAGATCCACCCCACAAAAGAAAAACATCATCTATGTAACGGTGCCATCGCAAAATGTCAGACCTATATTTTGAACTATAGATCCACTGAACTTCAAAATTGTGCATATAAAGATTTGCTAATGATGGTGCGAAAGTTGCCCTCATAGCTGTACCTGAAATCTGCTGAAAAAATTCTTGTTTATAAACAAAATAATTCCTTTTCAGTGCCAGTTTGGCCAAAGTTAAGAGAAATCTTGTAGGAACTGTATGTGGTCTTGATCTCATATTCCATACAGCTGATAATACCTGTAAAGCCTCATTTTGAGGTATTGATGTATACAAAGCTGTTACATCTAAAGTTGCCATCCAGGTCACCTGTTCGGTAGTACCATAATCTTCTAAGATTGTCAAAAAGTGTGTTGTATCTTTGATGTCAAAAAGTGTGTCGTATCTTTGATGACTCTGGGTAGTACCACCAGTAATCAATAGTGACTGCATCCAAAAAGAAGGTAATTTTATAAGGAGTCATGTGAAGATATGCACCGATAATGTGCATAAGCTATGCATTTTCAATGACTGACGTGTTTGGATGGACCTTTACACATGCACTTTAGCTATTTGCTATTTTGTAAGTACGTGCGTCAGGCTGATGGCGTGTACTTTCGATGTATGTATGCACAGGGGTGGAGCATGGCTATAGTGTAAATTTATGTGCATTTTGTTTCGAAAGCTAGGTGCAGGCATTTGTGCCAGTCACAAGACCGATGTAAATGCCTGTGCCTAGATTTAATACGTGTTTTCAGTCAGTTATGCCCTTATTTTAAATGGAGAAGTATCCTTATGCTTTTCTTTATGAAATAGGCACATCCTAGTTGCCTAAAACTAGGCACCTGGTTATAAAATAACTCTTATAGTGCTGGTCCCAATAATTATCCAGATAGCAGCATTATTCAGCCCATTATATGGATAACTTTAGGCCAGAAAAAAGGTTCTCTTAAGTTATCTAGACATTAGACTCATCATTGCTGCTATCTGGCTGACTGCGGCACTGACTGCTTTACATGTATATTCTGCATTTGCTCCTATTCGGATAGAGGCGCTGCATATACATATTTTATTTAACCACTACAACTGAGGTTTAAAAAAAACACTGACCAAAGCAATTTCACAATGTGCGTACTTTTAGCTGTAGTAGCAAGAGGCATGCCTAAGAGCATATTTTAGTTGGGAGAGAAAATTACATTTGACTTTTAAAAAATGTACACATGAGGTGGATTCGCATTCAGACGGTGTAGGTGTAGGAGTATACTCGATTTGGATTTAACTTATGTCTTTTCTGTAGTAGCTTGAGTCAAGCTATATACACAGGGAGTAGATAATTCCCTGACCCCTGAGGTCTCGCACTTTAAATGTTTTATATTGCTTTTCAGAAAAGAAATTACATCAAAGAATATCTTTGTAGGAAAGCATAAGTTCAACTAATCTTCTAGAGAGAAATCCAAAATAAACTCGATCGAAGATAAACTTCTGCATCACAGACCACTCCATAGAGAGAACCAACGACCCATAAACCAGAGGAAGCCAGATTAAAGAAATAAATTAAGAAAATAAGCGTAGGATAATCTTCACCCATTTAGTAGTCCCCTAAAACATGGAATACAATCAAACATCAGTCTGTGAAGTAGCATCCAAAAGAATCTAAATTAGGAAGGCTGAAAGAAAATATGGGTCCGATATTGAATTAGGCAGGCTATGCGCCGCTACGGAGCCTAAAACTGCCTGCTGAACCTTAACCCTGGATAGTCAATGCCACGGCGATGGCATTGAATATCCGGGGTCACCACACTTGCCCCGGAGCCGCTGAAGCTAACTGGGTAGCGACAATATTGCACCGCTACCCTGTCAGCTTCCACAGTGAAAACTAGACCAGCTTTTGCTATGCCTAGTTTTACCCACCGATTGCTAAGAGGTAGCGGTGCAATATCACCGCTATCTGGTTAGTAGCAGTTTCTGCCTCAGCTCCACCCTGGAATGCCTCCAACACGCCTCAATGCTAACCGCATAGCATTGGGTTGTGTAGTAGGGTTAGAAGGGGATATTCAGCAGTACTACCCATCTAAGTGCTGTTGAATATCCAGTTAAAGGCATTTACATGGTTCATTGGGCTGTAAACTATGTAAATGCCTTTTGAATATTGGCCCCTATATTTTTTGATCTCTAACTGGACTACACATTTACAAGGAAACCCGAGTTAGAATACAGCTTCTTGATGGAGAGCCAAGAAGTTTTCCTCCTATCTTGCAATATATAGAAAAATTTGTATTCTATCCCCCATTAAAAAGGAGTTTAAGAGCTCTTAGGTCCAGGAGCAGTAATGCTTCTTTATCCTGAAGAAACAGAAAATAAATTAGTAATGTAGCTCTGTCTAAATCTATTCTTCGGATTTCTTTAGCATTCCGGTAAATTCAAGACTATCTGAAGAAACATCCTTCCCCTTCTCACTTTCCATGTATCTGAGTAGCTAAATAAAGTTTTTGTAAAGATGGGAAGCCAGTTTGAAGATATTTTAAGACCTCTTTTACTATAAAAGCAGTCTCTGGGTGTAGACATTATAGGTTTGTGGAAAATTAAGTATCCTGAAATTTAAATGTCCAAGGGGGACATTTTCAAAGCATTGTATCCGGTTAGCAGATCTGCTAATTGGCTAAAACATGTTCAGCCCAATATTCAGCCCAATGCCACTGAATATCCCCACAAATTGCCCAAAAGGTGCCCGGTTAAAACCGGGCTGGTCTGATGAATTAGGCATGGTGATGGCCACTATCCAATTAGTGGTGATATGGATTGGCCACTGTTGGAAACCGAATACTGGGCTTGATGGACCCTTGGTCTGACCCAGTATGGCATATAGCAGATCTTATTCAGCCACAAACTGGATAGCTAAACCATCTAAAGTTAGGTCAACTGAATATCTGCCCTGATGTTAGCTAGTTTTTGCTATTCAGTTAGCAGCTGACTACCATCGCTAACTAGATAGTGACACCACTAGATATTCAGCAGTGGAAAATAGATATTAGATATTAGATATTTTCCACTACTGAATATCCAGTTTTAAGTACGCAGCAGCAGCTGGACACTTTTAACTAGCCTAGCTCCCGCTGTTGAATATGCCCCCCAAAGTTTTCAATGTCACGGAACACCATCCTTTCTTGAGTCATATTAGCTTGGACAGTCTTAATCTGGTTGACGCTTGATTCTAATTCCTAACATTTAGAAGCTCGATTACCCATCTGTACCCAGTGTTCCTGAATCTTCATTGAATTTCTCATGGAAACAGTAATAAATGCAGAGCAAATCTTGTGAAGATATTCAAGGGCTGACCAAGTTGATTCCAGGGTGATTTCAGCTGGCGGAGTCAAGGGCTGGAAAGTAGTTATGCTGGTGGCCTCAAGGGAATTACCAACCTCTGCAACGGGTTCATCGACTCTCTCTCTTTTTCTGCAGGCCCCAAACTCTGCACTCTGAGGCATTAGTCTGCCTTCCGGTTGTGGCATTGAGGGTAGCACTGATGCTGCTGCCTGATCTCTCATAGGGAAGATGGTTGCAGTCCCACCAAAGCCACTCTAGCAGACACTTCCTCCACTTCATCTCATGACTCAGCCACCATCATTCCCTGCAGCCCCAGAGGAACCTCAGTGCCAGCTCTAAGCTCTTCCTTGATCAGGAGGCAATGGATTCACTCAATGATAACGCTGTGCTGTCTGTGACATTTGATTTGGGGGATTGACTCCTTAGCTTCCCCAAAAAAAGACGAAAAATAAGAAAGTCCAACTGTATGGCAGAGCTTCACAGCCCACAACCAGGGGTGGCTCAAGGCAATCTGCTGCCTGAGGTGAAGAATGAGATAGCGCCCCCCCCCCCCCCCCGCCTTAGATGGGGCAAGGCTTTTTCAGAAATCCAGTCAGAGACTGAACCAAATCAAAAAGCCAATGCAAGATTTTTGCACACAGGGCCGTATCGAGCTGCAATCGCGCCCTGTGCGACTTGCAGCTTGGGCGCACGCCCCCCTCTCCCCCATACCTCCGTCCAGCGCTGCCTACTCTTTCCCTGCTGCTGCCGCCCTCTGTTTTTTTCATGGTGGCACCGGCAGCAGGGAAAGAGCAGGCAGCACTGGACGGAGGTATGGGGAGGAGGAGGGGGGGCATGCGCCCGATCTGAAAGGCGCCGGCACTTTAAGAAGATCTGTCCCTCCCTGCTCTGATATCGCTTCGGAGGAGGGAGGGACCAGACCTGCTTAAAGTCCTGAAAAAAAGGCTTCAGGGGCGCATTTTGGCTGCCTGCTATTGTCCTGCCAGCGGTGGCAGGGCAACAGCAGAGAGTCGAAATGCGCCCCCCAAGCCTTTGCGTCCTGTGCTACTGCACCACTTGCACAAGGCTAGGTACAGTCCTCTTTGCACACCAAGGAACTAAAAGACAGCAAGAACCAACAGCACAGTTTATAAAACTAAATTATAACTCATTTTTATTTTGTTGTTATAAACTGCGTTATGTTTCTTGATTTTTCTTTTTCAACATATATTTTGCATCCACAGTAGGTGCACAGCAGAACAAGGACATTCACCCACAGAACTCAATATTTAAAAAAAAAATCTGATTCTGATCATCTCACTAACAACAACAACAACAACCACTATTCTCCAGTACCAGGCATATTGTGAACTAATACAAAACCCTACAACAAAGAGCAAACCTACCATACCATAGTATATCAGCACAAACTCACATAAGGCACTACTCCTCACCTTCAAAGCCATCAACAAGATATCCCCCTCGTCCCTCACAGTCCTCATCACCCCCACCCCCAACAACAGGTCCAGAAGGACAGTAGCAGCCAACACGTTGGTTATCCCATGGAATCTACAAAATGTACACAAGCAACTACGAATAGAGCCTTCGCTTTCTATGCTCCAAAGTGCTGGAACAACCTCCCACCAAATATCAGATCGATCAGAGACCTTACACAATTCAGGAAAGCCCTCAAACATCACCTATTCCTTCTACACTTCTCGCAGCCAAACGATACTCAACCCCCTCCCACGCCCCAATTCACTCAAGCAGCACCCAACACATTACAAACAAACTAGGACAAACCGAGCCACAGAACCACCCATCGGGTACGTTCATCAGTATCAATCTAAGGTGTATATATCAGATCGACGACAGAATACTATGAATATGACTAATACCTATACTGTAACAATTAACACGTGTTGATATACATACGATAAAGATTAATGTAATAACTGATAAGATCCAATCTTAACCATGCAGTTTGGGTCTAACATCTAACATGTAAATAGTTACCTCGCCACATCTTTGATGGCGAATATGTAAATAGTTCACCAAGTTTCATCTCCAAGTTACCGATCCTGTTCAATGTAAGCACAAGCCAGACCTGACTGGTCTTGTGCAAGAATTGTTAATTGTAAACCGCACTGATAATAAAGAGCGCGGTATAAAAAAAGAGTTTAAATAAATAAATAAATAAGGAGCCCATCCAAAAAAAGCGTCACTGTAAATACTACAGTGGGCCCTGGAACATCCATACACCTATTTGAAAAGCTGAACAAGTCAATTTACCACAGTACAGTATAGATCTTTATGTACAAACTCCATGTTAACAGAATACCTGACCTCAGTTACACACCCACAACATCGACCCTCACCAAGTACAGAATAAGTAACCACAATCTAAAGTAAAAATAAAAATATGTAGACAAAATTTAAACTGAAATCCCAAGAAGCCAGAGTCCACATGCAGTGCAACATCAGACAAATAAGAGATGCAGTTCCCCAGTACTGTGTAAAATATAAAAATAGTACAAAGTCCAATCACTAAAATTAAATAAAATCATTTTTTCTACCTTTGTTGTCTGACCTTTTTATTCTCTGATCATGCTGGTCCCGATCTGAGGCTTCTGCTTTCCTGTCTTCTCTTAGCTCTCTTTCTGTGGTCTATGGTCCATGGTCCATGGTCCATCTGGCATTTCTTATCTCTTCTTTTGTTTTTTTCACTTCTTTCCATCAGCCCATTTCCAGTTCCAGTAACCCTCCCCAGTATCAGCCCCCTTTCCAGTCCTCCCTCCCAGTACCTTCCAATGTCAACCGCCTTGCATTTCCACTACTGCCACTGGTGTCCATTCCCTTCCAGTCCCCCTCCTTCCCCACTGCCCAGCCCCTTCTAGTCCAAATACCATCCCAAGTATCAGCTCATGTCCACTCTCAGTGCCACCCCCTCAGTCAGCTCCCTTCCAGTCGCCTTATCCTCTGTCCATCCCCCTTCCAGCACCATTCACACATCAGCTCCCTTCCAGCCTCCTCCCCATTACCCAGCCACCTACCACTCTCATCCCCAAGTGTCAGCTCCCTTCCAGTCCCCCTTTAGTACATCCCAGGTGTCAGCTCCCTTCCTGCCCCCTCCTTCTCCTGGCAGACCCTCTCAGTATCCGTTCCCTTCCAGTCCTATTCTGCCATCCCCCCGCATCAGCCCATTTGTAGCGCAGCCTCTAGTTTTCTTCCAGGGCCAGCAGCACTCTCCTCCACTCCCCCATTAGCCCATTTCCAGTCCCAGCCCATTTCAAGTCCTATCCCCCTTATCAACCTACTCTAGTCCTAGCCCCACAATCAGCCCATTACCAGTCCTAACTAATTTCCAGTGCTAGCCCCCCATCTGCCCATTACCAGTCTTAACCCCCCAATAAGTCCATTTCCAGTCCTAGCACCCCAATCAGCCCATTTCTTGTCCTAGCCCCCCAATCAGCCCATTTCCAGGCCTAACCCCCCCATCAGCCCATTTCCAGTCTTAGCCCCACCTGATAGCCCATTACCAGTCCTAGACCCCCCTCCTGATCAGCCCACTTCCAGTTCCAACTCCCCCCATCAGCCCATTTCCAGTCCTAGCTGTCCCCCAATAGCCCATTTCCAGTTCTAACCCCCCATCAGCCCTAGCCCAGTCCTAGCCCTACCCCCATCATCCCACTAATATTTCCTTTGCTAACCCCCCCAGTCCAGGGAAATTGACAAAAGAAACCCCCCCAAAAAAACCAGCAGCAGCAGCAGCAGAATGAAATGCCTCACGGCTGCCACCTCCCTGGAAGAGCCCTTCCAGCGTTTCCCCTCTGCGCCAGCTCAGCTTTGCAGAGCTCCGCGAAGGGAGAGTGTTTCCCTGTCTCGCAGCTCTGTTAAAGCTGAGCCCGCCGGCGCTGATAGGAAACAGGCATTTCCTGCGTGGGGTGGGGGTGGGGGGGGGGAATGCTGGAATTGCTCTTCCGGGGAGGCGGTGGCCTCAGGGCACTTCATTCTGCTGCTGCTGCTGCTGCCGCTGCCGCTGCCGCTGCAGCAACAGTGGCAGCAGCTTCTGCAGCCAGGTTTTTTTTTTTTTTATTTTGAAGGCCAAGTGAGGGGGTCTTTTTGGGGGCAATTTTTGATGCCCCTAAAAAGTTGCCGCCTGAGGCTACTGCCTCACTCGGCCTCATTATAGAGCTGCCCTTGCTCACAACCTACTCATTTGCTTGAAATCTAACTGTATAGAGTGTTTTGCATACTGACCCTACTCTGGTCTTTTCTGTTTTAACTGGAGTTTTTTAAATTTTTTTGTGCCATTGCTGCTGAATCTGCCTCACTTGAGAGTGTGCAGAAGATGAGGTGGACCAGCTCCTCCCCCCCACAGAGGCACTGTTAGGTCTTTTTCCTCTCTTTACATGGGTGCTCAGCTCACTGGTGCTTCTGTGCCCTGATGAGAACAACTGCAGGGTAAGCCTCTGTCTTTGGTTCCTGGCCTGGTCAAATGTTTTATTGTTTGCTTGTCTTGCATTCTGAGCTTATCTGTCCATATATACCATATCTATTTATTATTGTCAGTGTGTTTTTATCTTGTCTGTATTTTTTGTAATACTCAGCGCTCTGCTGGCTGTCCCTTGTTCCTCCTCTGGTCTCTTTATTAACTCTCCCACCCACCCCTCAGCTAACAGTCTAACATAGTGTCCTGTGCTCATTACCACTATTACTCACAGGTTCCCCTTAAGTCCCTGGGACCTCTCTCCATCTCATTCCTATGGCTCCATATCACTTTCTCTTCCTGTAGTTGTCACTCACTAAACTTCAATGACTTCAAGCCCCCACCCCTTATCTTCTCCTTCTTACTGTCCTCAGCTCTCCTGCCATCTTGTCTTCTACCCTATCATCTGCTCTTGAGCTTCACCATTTTCTTCCTCTCATTCAGCCATCTCCTTTCTCTCTGAAAGAACCTCACCCTCATTACTGTCATGCCATCTCCTCTTTGCCCCGCAATCGCCTGCTCCTTTTCCTTTTCTCATCTGGGGATATCAATCTGTTCTGTCCTGGTTCTCTGCTTATGTCTCCCACTGCGCTTTCAGTGTATGTTCTGATGGATCCTCCTCTATTGCTATCCCGCTCTCAGTTTGGTGTACCCCAAGGATCTGTCTTGAGACCACATCTTTTCTCTCTTTATGCCTAGTCCCTTGGTGCACTCATCTCCTCCCATAGGTTTCAATATCTTCTTTACGCTGATGACTCTCAGATCTACCTCTCTTGGAAATCTCTCTTGGAATCCAGGCCCATATCTCTGCATGCTTATCTGACATGGCTGCCTGGATGAAAGCACCACATTTGAAATTGAACATGGCCAAAAGTGAGCTTTTTAGCTTCACCCTTAAACCTACCTCCCCCTTCCTCCTTTCTCTATTTCTGTGAATAACACTCTATTCCTCCCCGTTTCCTCGGCTCATTACTTTGGGGTAATCCTTGATGACTCCTCCCTCTCCTTCTTCACATACATCCAACAGATAGGTAAAACCTGTTATTTCCTTTTCTATAACATCAGCAAAATGTGTCCCTTCCTTTCAGAAGACCATTATCCACTAAGACCATTATCCACTTTTTAGTTGCCACCTGTCTAGACTATTGCAACCTCCTCCTTGCTGGTCTCTCTCTGAATCATCTCTCTCCCCTTCAATCTGTTCAAAATTCAGCTGCACGGCTCATTTTACATAGAAACATAGAAACATAGAAATATGACGACAGAAAAAGACCACATGGCCTATCTAGTCTGTCCTTCCATAACAACTACAACAGTCCACTTTTTGCCTTTAGAGATCCTCTGTGTTGGTCCCATGCTTTCTTGAATTCAGTTACTGTCCTCATCTCTACCACCTCCACTGGGAGACTATTCCACGGATCCACTACTCTTTCCGTAAAGAAATATTTCCGCATATCACTCCTGAATCTATCTCCCTTCACCCTCATCCCATGTCCCCTCGTAGCAGAACTTGCTTTCAATTGAAAGAGGCTCTCTCCCTGAACATTTATGCCACGGAGGTATTTAAACATCTCAATCATATCACCTCTATCCCGCCTTTCCTCTAAGGTGTACATATTAAGATCCTTAAGTCTGTCCTCATATGCTTTATAATGAAGCCCATTAATCATTTTGGTAGCAACCCTCTGCACCGACTCCATCCTGTTCACATCCTTTTGAAGGTGCAGTCTCCAGAATTGCACACCATACTCCAAATGAGGTCGCACCAAAGACTTATACAGAGGCATTATCACCTCCTTTTTTCTGCTAGCCATTCCTCTCCGTATGCACCCAAGCATCCTTCTAGCTTTTGCTGTCGCCTTTTCCACCTGTTTAGCTACTTTAAGATCATCAGACACAACCACGCCTAGGTCCCGCTCTTCTTTAGTGGACAAAAGTACTTCACCTCCTATACTGTATTGCTCCCTTGGATTGCTGCAGCCCAAATGCATGACCTTACATTTTTTAACATTAAATCCCAGCTGCCAAATTCTAGACCATTCTTCAAGCTTAGCTAGATCCCTCCTCATGTTATCTACCCCTTCCTGGGTGTCTACTCTATTGCAGATTTTGGTATCATCCGCAAAGAGGCAAACCTTACCCGACAGCCCTTCCGCTATATCACTAACAAAGATGTTAAAAAGAATTGGACCAAGGACAGATCCCTTGGGCACACCACTGGTAACATCCTTCTCCTCAGAGTGAGCTCCATTTACTTGTACTCTTTGTCGCCTCCCACCCAACCAATTTCTAACCCAAGCAGTAACTTTAGGGTCCATCCCTAGGGTGCTCAGTTTGTTTATAAGTCGCCTGTGAGGAACAGTGTCAAAGGCTTTACGGAAATCTAAATACACCACATCTAGAGCTCTCCCTCGGTCCAACTCCCTGGTCACCCAGTCAAAAAAATCAATCAGATTTGTCTGACAAGACCTGCCTCTGGTGAATCCATGCTGCCTCGGATCCTGTAATCCGCTGGACTCCAGAAACCTCACTATTTTCTCTTTCAGCAGCGTTTCCAATAATTTACTCACCACCGAAGTTAAACTAACCGGCCTGTAGTTTTCAACCACATCCTTACTTCCGCTTTTGTGTAAAGGCACCACATGAGCCTCTCTCCAGTCCTTTGGCACCACTCCCGACTCCAACGAGGCATTGAAAAGGTCAGTCAGTGGAGCTGCTAGAACGTCCCCAAGTTCCCTCAGTATTCTAGGGTGTATCCCATCCGGTCCCATCGCTTTGTCTACTTTAAGTTGAGCTAGTTTCTCACGAACACAGTCTTCTGAAAATAGTTCAAGATGTCCCTCGCTTCTGTTCTTATTTGTGGGTGTTTTCTGAGGTCCTGCTCCTGGTTCTTCATCTGTGAACACAGAACAAAAATATTTGTTAAGCAATTCCGCTTTATCCTTATCAGCTTCTACATATTCCCCCCCTGCACCCTTGAGTCTGACAATACCACTTTTGCTCTTCCTCTTCTCACTAATATATCTGAAAAATGTCTTATCCCCCCATTTTATTGCATTGGCTATTTCCTCCTCCTTTTGAATCTTTGCCTTCTTGACTACTTTGCTAGCTTCTCTAAGTTTTTCCAAATACAGATGCCTGTCTTCTGCTCTCTGTGATCTCTTGTATTTCATGAAGGCCTCCCTCTTTTTCTTCACTTTTTCAGCTACTTCCTTCGAAAACCATAGCGGTCTCCTGTTCCTTTTGCCTTTATTTACCATTTTAACAAAAAGGTTGGTTGCCCTTAAAATACCCCCTTTCAGTTTTGCCCACTGTTTTTCTACATCCCCCAGCTGTTCCCATCCCACTAATGACTCCCTGAGGTATTGGCCCATCTTCGCAAAGTTAGTCTTCCTAAAGTCTAAGATCCTCACCTTGGAATGGATTCTAACAGCCCTAGTCCTAATACTGAACCACACCATCTGGTGATCACTGGATGCAAAATGATCTCCCACTACAACATCAGAAACACTTTCACCATTGGTAAGCACCAAGTCCAGTATGGCCCCTTCACGTGTGGGGTCTGTTACCAATTGCCTGAATAGTTCTCCCTGTAGAGAATCCAGGATCTCCTTACTTCTAGATGATACTGCAGCAGGAATGTGCCAATCAACATCTGGCATATTGAAATCTCCTATCAGTAGCACTTCCCCTTTCCTAGCAATGCTGCGTATGTCTTCAATTAACTCTCTGTCCACCTCTTCCTCTTGTGAGGGAGGCTGTATATCACTCCAATGCAAATAGATTTCTCTTTCCCTCTTTCTAGTTTAACCCACAATGCCTCCTCTCTCCCTTTTAAGCTCTGTAATTCCAAAGCTTTAATAGTAGTTTTTACATATAGTGCCACTCCTCCTCCTCTTCTTCCTACCCTGTCCTTCCTGAATAAAGTATAGCCAGGTATAGTTATATCCCAGTCATTGTTTTCTGTGAACCATGTTTCTGTAACTGCCACTAAATCCAAGTCAGCCACTCCCACCAAAGCTTCAACCTCAGGGATCTTATTTCCCATGCTACGGGCATTAATACACACTGCTTTCCATATGTTACCCCTGTTACCCATTTCCATAAAGGTATTTAATGTATCACCTACCTGGGGGCTTTCACTTACCTGGGGGCTTTCTTCACCCATCCCCAAGGAATCTAGTTTAAAGCCCTTTTCAGTAGATTAGCCAGTCTACTACCAAAGATGCGTTGACCTCTCTTGGACAGATGGATGCCATCTCTGCTTTGCAACCCTTGGAAAAGCATCCCATGGTCTAGGAAACCAAAACGCTCTCGATGACACCATCCACGCAGCCATGCATTTGTCTCCAGGATGCGAGCCTCTCTGCCTTGGCCTTTACCCTCAACAGGGAGGATTGAAGAGAACACCACCTGTGCACCTAACTGCTTCACCCTCTGTCCCAGAGCCATGAAGTCACTTTTGATACATTCCGAGGTATACCTGGCAGTATCATTTGTTCCAACATGGATTAGCAACATTGGGTAATAGTCTGTGGGCTTGATGAGTCTCGGCAAACTCTCCATAACATCTTGGATTTTGGCACCAGGCAGACAGCATACCTCTCTGGACATCAAGTCTGGTCGGCAGATGGACGCCTCAGTACCCCTCAGAAGAGAGTCTCCAACCACCACCACCCTTCGTTTCCTTATGGTGACTGATTCCGCAACTTTGGGGTACTTGAACTCTGGTTCTTCCCTTTCCAGGGATGCTTTCACCTCCTCCACTTCCAGGGCTGCATAACGGTTCTTCAATTCAAGCGATGGAGAAGTTGGATTGGTGATTTTGCAGGCCCTGGTGACTTGTGTCCAACCATCGACATTCTGTTGGCACCCATCTTCTCCGGAGCTGGAGAGCTTGGTTGCTGCAAGTAGCATCTCATCAATGTACTTCTCACTGTCTTGAATGCTCCTCAGCCTCGCCACCTCCTCTCTGAGTTCCTCCACCTCTTTCCTCAGAGCTTCAGCATGCAGGCACCCTGCACATGGAACCGGTCCTTCAACCGGCATTAGGACCTCTGTCTGGACCGAGGCAGAAGCTGTAACGGGAGCAACAGCTTTAGCAATACGATTTTTCCCAGCCATTGTTCTTTTCGTGGAGCTTAGGTATCTGTTAGAGCAAAAGAGAGAGATCTACCAAGTACCAGCCGGTTTCGCAGCTGTCTTTATAGAGAAAAAGCAGTTAAAACACTTTAATTACATACAAATGTGCTGGTCCAATTCACTGTGATTTGTGAAAGTCCAGCTATGCTCATGTAACCCCTCTTCTCAAGTTGCTTCACTGGCTCCCTATTCATTTCCATATCCAGTTCAAACTTCCCTACTGACCTCTAAGTGCACTCATTCTGCTGCTCCTCACTACCTTTCCTCTCTTATCTCTCCCTACACCCCTCCTCTGGAACTCCACTCTTCTGGCAAATTGCTTCTATCTGTGCCCTTTTAAAGGAAAAAGGGTACTATAGAAGTTGGTATAGAAGGGCTGCTGCCATGTTTCTGTGTTTCTTCCACTGCCAACTCCAGACTTCGATCTTCCCATGTTGCTGCTCCTTATGCCTGGAACAAACTACCTGAGTTCAGTACATCAGGTTTCATCTCTGGCTCTTTCAAAATCCAGGCTAAAAATTCACCTCTTTGTGGCTGCTTTTGGATCCTGATCCGCTTCGTCTCCTGCTCACCAAATGTGTTTCCTTATATATTCTATTCCTTGTGTTCTTTGTCTTGACTAGATTGTAAGCTCTGAGGAGCAGGGACCATCTCTTAAATGTCTCTGTACAACGCTGTGTACACCTTGTAGCGTTATACAAATGATCAGCAGTAGTAGTAATAGTAGTAGTACTGAAGATTTACTATAATTGTTCAGAGAGAGGGCAGGTTTGAAACACTAAACAACAGTGCTTGATTTTGTCAGTGTTACTTTTAAGGAAACATTTAATTTCATATCAAAAAGCCATATGTCAGCCAGTGGTAAAGTTGCCATGTTTCCTCTGCTGTTCCTGTTGATATCATGGGATACATCTGAGCAGTTAGAAGAGCTATTTGTTGGCTGGATCACAGCCCTTATGCACACAAATGGTATTTGGGAAGTGTCTTGGCTGGGTCTTCTCTTGTTTCTCAGTACACATGAGCCAGCTGCCATGCAGATTTCTATTATCTACGGGATCCAAAGCCATGACTCACAAGTGCTGCAGGCAAACTCTACCACCCTGAGGCACAGGAAATATAGGCTACTTATAAATCTGTTTACAAGAAGATGTGGGAGGCACAAATGCAATTCTATGCTGGATAATGTGAGCTTTATTCCACCAGGGAAACTGATTCACAATGAATAAACCACGCTTAGATTTTAACTTGGATGCTAGATATTTTTAATATCATAGGAATAAATTAAAACTTTAAAGCATATAAATAATGTATCTTAATCAAAATACTTTGGTGGTAGCCATGAAAATATATAGTGGGGGAGGGAGGGATATTCAAAGGCATTTACATGGTTTGCAGACCTGCCACTAAGGGGTATGTTTACAAAGCAGTGGTAGTGGTTTCAGTGCGATATGGGAATTCAGTGGTGCCGCGGCTCCGATATTGCACGGAAGCCACTACCACAGCTTTGTAAACATATCCCTAAGAGGGATATTCAGTGGCACTAACACAGTACCATCGGATTTCCACAGGTGCCGCTGCCACGTGCCCTAATGCTACGCGTTTAGCATCGGCGCATTCTGGGGGCATTCCAGGGTGGGGCAGAGGCGGCCCCCATCACTAACCGGTCAGTGGCGATATTGAACCGCTGCCCAGTTAGTGACCTGTGGGTAAAGTAAGCTGCAGCAAAGGCTGGCCTAAGTTTACCCGTAGAGGCTAACTGGGCAGTGATTTAATATTGTCAGAGCCCGGTTCGCTGCTGGGGTCTGCAATGACCTGGATAGTCAGTGCTGATGGTCGGATGTAGCACTGCGATTGAATTTATCTAGGGTTAGTTTTCAGCTACGATAGCTAGCTAGCCGCGTTAGCAGCACTAGCCGCTGTTGCTAAATATCCCGCGCCCCCCCCCCCCCCATTATTCCTAGACAATTACATTCTGACTGTAAAATACATATACCAGATTCCTTACATCTGGTTCTTAGCTTGGAAATGATTTTGTCTATAAATGGAGCAACATCAAATAGGAAAAATCCTGTAAATCAGTTGACTTGCAGAGTGCCTCAAATAGCACCTCTTTTGCCAAAGGATTTAACTTCTCGTAATTTTAGGAGTGAAAAAAAATCTACAGAAAGAAGATCCTGTGCAAGGAAGAATTTATGGCAAAAACGGTGTCATTTGTCCAAAAGTGTTATGTTTAAGAATCAGACAAGAGTTTCTGCACGAGGTTTTGATTGTATGGTTTATTCTGTAGTTCTTTAGTTTCCTTTCCAGATGTTGCATGAAATAAGGCATCAGGCAAATGTTATTTCTAAATTATGATGTAAAGACTTTGGGGATCTTTTACTAAAGGGTGCTAGTTGGTAGTGCATGTTCTGGCATACATTGAAGGGGGACGATTCCCATGCTAACTGTGCAACCCGTGTTAGGGGTGCAAGTTGGCG
The DNA here is from genome assembly GCA_033557465.1 of Ichthyophis bannanicus. Classification (NCBI taxonomy): domain Eukaryota; kingdom Metazoa; phylum Chordata; class Amphibia; order Gymnophiona; family Ichthyophiidae; genus Ichthyophis; species Ichthyophis bannanicus. Next base: position 433,792,648 of record CM066035.1, read on the forward strand.
GGTTAGGGATGGAGAGTGCACATCGTGAGCACAGTGCAGTTAGCATGGAGCTCATACCGTGTGCTAACCGTATCCCAAGTGATTAGCATGGATTCACATAACTCCATCTCAATAGGTGGAGTTCATTGCATCCGCGCTAATGTGGTGCACATTAAAGGAAAGTGCTCTACGTTAATGCTTTCCAGTTAACACAGTGGTGTTGCACCTGATGCGCCTAGGTTAAGGGAGTTATTTTAGAAGCCCTATTTGCGATATAAATGTATATAATTGCATATATGCTTGTGCAAATCACATCAACATGTAAATGGGCATTTTAGAAAAGATCCTATTTACACGTGTTTTACCATACAACATCCAAAGTGCATGGAGGCATGTCAGGTTAGTGTCCTGGATGACAAGAAAATCTACATGTGCATTTCCCATTTTATATAGGGGATGCACATGCAGCCCAGTGTTCTCAAGTAGGCCCATGCATTCTCTCTCTTCTAAAGTTTTCACAGCTTTGCAGACGTTTTTACTTCCACATCCCTCTCGCCACATAAATGGCCTTTCTAAAATGTGCCTTTAAGTGAGCAGAAATGTGCCTAATTTGGTTCTAATTTATAAAGAAGGAGGAGTGACCTAGTGGTTGGGGCAAGGTACTACAGGCCGGAAGGTCGGTGGTTCAAATCCCACTAGAGGACAGCAACCTTGGGCCGGAAGGACTGGGGTTTCTAGTCCCACAGGTGCTCCTTGTGGTCTTGGGCAAGCCACTTAACCCTCCATTGCCCATGTTCCCTGTAAGTATTAGTGTATGTGTCTCATATCCCCTCGTGTTAAATGTATCCCCCAACCGCTTTGACCCGGTGAAAAGCGGGATATAAATGCAGATAAATAAATAAATAAATGAATAAAGAGTCTTAGAGGTAATTCTGTAAATAGTAGCTAGATTTATGAGGGTATTTACGTACGTTATAATGCCTAGTCTCTAAGGTAGAATCCACATGGATGTGAGTTTATAGAGTACCGGCAGGTGTGGCTGTGTGCATAGATGAAGCTGTGGCCACTTACTCTGTTTCTAGAGCAGGTGTAGATGATCAGGCATAGCGGACATATTCTGGAAAGTATGTGCATAAATTTAAGCTCTCCCTGCTCTGCCCAGACTATGCTCCTACGCATGCCCATAGTGAAAGTATATGCCTGTACGTACTTTCAGAATAGTGACAACAAAACGCCATGCATAAAGCACTAAAATTCCAAGATTTACATGTGTCAATACATGCAGAAATCTAGCCACGCCTTACAGAATTACCCTCTTAAAGGCCTATTTTAGACAAAAGGCGTCACAGAAACGACATTTACATTTCTGTCCCTATTTTAGAAAAGACTTTGCTCAATGGAGGTGCAGGAGTGTACATGTATGTGCTGGTACATGGAGCTGGAGGAACCATTTTACAAATCTAAACTTTGGAAAATCAGTGGTGGCAACTCAGCACCACTCATGTGTAAACGTAGCCACTTACACGTAGAGGCTGGTATTTCAAAACATCCATGTGTAAGTGCCTACATTTAAATGTGCGGGTTACCTATTTTGCAAACCTACACTTGTAAAGACGGTCAATTAACTATAGAGGCCACTATTTTTATTTAGGTTATGTGCCGTATGCTGAAGGACTGACATTTGCCTGCCATTGAGACGCCTGGGAACATCTACTGACACTGTTTTACAACTTGCTGTGCTGCTGGGCTATATTTGAATTTCATCTTGCTAACTGCAGAATAAGCCAGGACAGAGCTAGCTCTGCCCCGGTGACATCATCAGGGTGCCGGTGCTTAAACACTTGTGCTGTTCTCCGGAGGTGGAGTGCCTCCTCTTTCACACTGAAGGAGTGCGACCAAGGAGCTCCTTGGTGAGCTCCTTAGCATGAACATGAGTGCAGTATAAACCAATAAGAGAACGTTGACTCCGTTGCAGCTGTGCTCATTCCTTCTATATGTGCTAATGTGTTTGATTCCCACAGTCTGGTCTCCCTATCGCCCTGGCCATGCCACTTTTGTCCAGCTTTCTGCCACTTGTAACACCAGCAACTTGGTTTACTGTCCTATCATGTCTATTGGTAATTCCTCTCTCACTTTGCCTCCGTCAATCCTAGTCTCTCTTTGTTGCAGCTGCTTAACTGCAGACCCCTCCACTCAAAAATGGCCCTTAGTCAGGATCTCATCTCTCAGCACTCTCTGGATCTCCTTTTTCTTACAGAGACCTGGCTCAGACCGGGGGATGAACCACTTCTGAATCACTGTCTCCTGGCAGACTATTCCTCCTTCTCTACACCTTGTGCCATGCGCACGGGTGGCGGTGTTGCTACTGTCTATTATTCCTCTTTTACAAGCGCCGAAGTTCCTATAGCAATGTCACTCTATCCAGAATCTCCACTTCTGTGCCTTGCAACACTCACCACCATCGCTTTCCACTCCTCTCCGGGACTCACTCTTGCTTACTATCTCCAAGGCTCTTCTCCATTACCTCAACCTTTACATTGTCGGGGATTTTAATGTTCATGTGGACTCCCCTACCAGAGCCTGTGACAGACTTTTCCTAGCTTCCATCTTCAACTTCAGACTCACCCAGCATGTCAATTTCCCCAAACATTCCATGGACCACACCCTTAATCTTATTGAATTCCAGTGTCTTCCCTGTTCCCTTAGAACTATGGTTCTATGTTGGAGGGGGTCAAAATGGAAACTTGCCCCTCACCCCAACTGATCACTGCTCTGCTATAGGAGCACTGCTGTATATATCTTCATTCCCACTGCTACCCCTCTGTAAATTACTGGTTCTGCTGCTGTAGCTGCTCTGTGCTGACCATCCCTGCTTATACATGATGCTTTTTGGGCAAAGACTGAACTATCGAGCAAGTGCTTGGGAAAGAGATCAGAAAAGGAGTTCTGGGGATGAAGAGAAGTGATGAGAGACGAGAGGCTTAGGGATAAAGAGGCAGGGAAATTCGCCAGCTCCTTCTCTACGTTCCTTATCTTTATATTGATATACGTATCTTACTGTACAACGAATGCAGATATATTTAACGTTGCTGCTTTTTAAGTCATTTTAATAAATGATTTATAGTTATTGAATTAGTAATGGGAGCATTCAGTTTCAGTTTTTTAACGAGGTGGATACAACTGGAAACACATTTAAGAATTCTTAATATACAACATGTCTATAAGGCCTTGGTTTACACACCATTTATGTATGTTTTTAAACCCTGATGCTAGTTGTGCTACGTATTAAAGGGATTTGGGCTCTGAAAAAGACTAAACTGTGTTTCAAAACTAGCCTCCTCTGTTTACTCCAGAAAGATAACTGAGTCAGAGTGAAAAAATGAGACTGACTTAATAAACAGTGAGAGGAAGAGAGCTGGAATTTCAGTTGACCATATGGGTCTGAATTCCTTGGTGTTATCCTAACACACACTTAATTATAAAGCCAGAAGCTGACAATGAAATTAGTGTCCTGGGTGAAAGAAGTAACAGCTCCAGCCTTTAGGTGCACCTGTTTGTAGCCTCCAGGCATGCTCAGTGAGGGCGGCGTGATTGCCCCTGACATTGCAGCTGTTCTATTGCCATGGGAACATCTGTTTGTTAAGGCTGAAGGCTCTGTGAACACCGCGGCGCAAGCTTATGAAAAGTGGGCCGTAATGCCTTGTCTGGACAGTGATAACAGTTGAGATAAAGATCCAGTATGTGACCCCCAGATGACAGCATCGATGCTTAACAGAATGAAGAACTATACTGAGCCATATAAAACCGAGAGTGAATGCGAACCATGGAAAATTAATGATTAACTGCTCCCAGCTGCACTACACTGCTGTTCTAAAGTAAATTATATGAAAGAAATTTAACCCAGGAAGGGTGATTATTATTCTTGAGGAGCTATCAAATGAAATTGTAAGCTAGATTGAATTATTTATGCTTCGTTATTTGCTGTCTTGTGTAGTGGAGTGTAAGTTATTGAGCAGTCAGATTTTGTGAAGCCTGATTTTTATATAAGTCATCTAGGTAGAAAAAGGAACGTTCAAATCAGGATGTTCAACATTTGCGAGGTATTTTACAAAAGGCTTGCCCAAGCATGGAGCCTTTTGTAAAATACCTATTAGGTCATGGGAAAAACATGTAGTTGGTGGCACGTAGAGAAGGAGCAACTGTTTTTACAAAAATTAATGTTTAAAAAAAGAGCAGCATTACTTGAGTTTTCAGCATTTCAGTAGCAGCACTTAGATATACAAGGCATTGATTTTCAGAGATGCTAAGTCTTACTCATTAGGAGTGTGTCATGCTCATCTGAAGGCTCTCTCACTCATACTCTCTTTCAGCCCCTTCTCTCACTCATTAGAGCATAAGTGACAGGGATCCTGATCATTGCATTCGTGAGAGGCAAGCCTAAAAGGAGAAAAGCCAAGTGACCCAAAACAGGGCTGGCCCTACCATTAGGTGAATTAGGTGGTCGCCCAGGGCTCCAAGCGTGTGCCACTGATGAAACTGCTACCCCTCTCCAGGACTGGCAGGGACAGCAATGGTTTTAAAAAGCACTGCAGTGCTTACCTAAACCTTTGGCACAGAGGAGCTACTCCTGCATCTGCCTCCTTTGATGCAGACTTTCTGTTTGCATGGTGGCGGAAGCAGCTGCATCAGAGGGGTGGAAGCATGAACAGCACCGCAGCGCCGAAGGTTTAGGTAAGTACCGTGGTGCTGTTTAAAGCCATTGCCACTGCTGTTGGTCTCACATAGGGGCAGTAGGGGTGGGGTAGAGGCAGAGTGGGGTGCCAGGAATGAAGTTCAGCTAGGGTGTCTCATATCCTTTCACCATCGCTGATCCAACCAGTGAGAAGAAATCTAAGCAGACCTTCCTTCATACGTTGCCTTTTCCTGTCTCATCCCTTCTCCGTGCACTTACTACATGCATACTTTTAGCTACTGAATGGAAAACAATTTTCAATCCAGTGAATACACCACTATTGCCTCCACCCTGTCTGGATCCTTACAGATATTTCAAAGAAAAACAAATATCATTTTAGAATTTTATTGTTTTTCCATTTGTAGCGCAATGTTACACTTAAATCTTTCTAAATTTATACCTGAATGCATAGTCTGGCTTTCAATCTTACACTTTGGGCTGATAAATCTCATTCTTTGGGATGGATCCTTGGCATCTCTGAATTTTTGTGCCCTACAGACATAAAGTGCCACCATGTATGTGTGTAAATGCCAGATTGAACAAAACTGGACATCCAATGGGAGCCAATATAGGAGCTAAGCTTCAAAACTTTAATTTTTGGATTTTTGAGATGCTTTCATACATCAGAGTGATAAGCACAATTGCCCTTCAATCACTCCTCCAAAACCTAAGATTAAACAAACAATTAGCTGACATGATAGTTTCACATGATACCAAACTGGTGCAAATGTCAATAAGGAAATATGTTAAAAAATTCACACATACTTTTCAGGCCTGTCCAGAACATGCCCCCTTCAGAAATGTGTACTGCAGATATACACAGGGCCATTTAGATATGTAAACCTTCTAGTTGCACGTACAAAAACCTCATAACTCTTCTACAATGAGTGGAGTGGAGTGGAGGAGTAGCCTAATCGTTTAAGCACTAGCTTGGGAGTCATTAGCACTCCTTGTGGCCTTGGGCATGTCACTTAACCATCCATTACCTCAGAAAATTCCAAGTTATCAATGTCCCTGTTCAATGTGCATTACCAAATTTAAGTTACAATGTAAACCGCTTTGACTGAAATGATAAAGCAGTATAAAAACCCTGTTAAATAAAATGACCTCTTTAGTGTACTAAGTTCAATAAACTACTGCAGAAATATACAATAGATATTGTTTGTACATACTTTTTAACTCATAGAGTATATATTAAGGATCTAGGACTGGTGCATGGATATGATGCCCCTAGATGAACCTCATTCTAATGGACCCTGATCCAGCCCCTGCTCCAATTCCCACCACTGCCACCCATCTCTGGGACGTGCAGTGAACATAAGAACATAAGACATGCCATACTGGGTCAGACCAAGATTCATCAAGCCCAGTATCCTGTTTCCAACAGTGGCCAGTCTAGGTCATACATACCTAGCAGTTTCCCCAAAAGACACAGGTTCCACAATGCTTGTACTGGGTCAAGCATTGATATCCTGGGTTCCTTCTTAATAATGGTTTATGGACCTTTCCTTCAGGAACTTGTCCAAACCTTTTTTAAACCCAGCTACACTAACAGCCTTTACTACATCCTCCGGTAACAAATTCCGGAATTTGATTACACGTTGAGTGAAAAAATATTTTCTTTTATTAGTCTTAAATAGTTTACCCTGTAGCTTCATTGCATGTCCCCTAGTCTTTCTATATTCTGATAACGTAAACAATCGATCTACGTTTACCCGTTCCACTCCGTTCATTAATTTATAGACTTTTATCATATCTCCCCTCAGCCGTCTCTTTTCCAGGTTAAAGAGCCCTAACCTTTTTAGCCTTTCTTCATAGGAGTATCATTCCATCCCCTTTACCATTTTGGTGACTCTTCTCTGAACCTTTTCTAATATCGCTATATCCTTTTTAAGATACGGTGACCAGAATTGCACACAATATTCAAGGTGCGGTCTCACCATGGAACGATATAGAGGCATTATAATATCTTTTGTTTTATTTTCCATTCCTTTCCTTATGATACCTAGCATTCTATTTGCTCTCTTGGCCGCCACTGCACACTGGGCCGAGGGTTTTAACATGTTATCCACAATGACGTCTAAATCTTTTTCCTGGGTGGTGGTTCCTAATGTGGAACCTTGCATCGTGTAACCATAGTTTGGGTTGTTCTTCCCTAGGTGCATAACTTTGCACTTGTCCACATTAAATCTCATCTGCCATTTTGATGCCCAGTCTTCCAATTTATCAAGATCCTCTTGCAATTTTCCATAATCCTCTTGGGTTTTAACAACTTTAAATAGTTTTGTGTCATCTGCAAATTTGATAACCTCACTCATTATTCCACTTTCCAGGTCGTTTATGAATATGTCAAAAAGCAGCGGACCCAGCACAGATCCCTGGGGTACACCACTATTCACCTTTCTCTATTGGGAAAATTGGCCATTTTGCCCTACCCTCTGCTTTCTATCTTTTAACCAGTTCCTGATCCACAGTAGTACACTGCCTCCTATCCCATGACTCTTTAGTTTTGCCAAAAGTCTCTGATGAGGGACCTTGTCAAAGGCTTTCTGAAAGTCCAGATACACTATATCAACCGACTCACCTTTGTCCACCTGTTTATTCACACCTTCAAAAAAATATAACAGATTAGTAAGACAAGATCTTCCTTGTCTAAAGCCATGTTGGCTGTCTCCCATTAGGCCATGACTATCTACATGCTGAGTAATTTTATCCTTTATGATGGTTTCTACCATTTTTCCCGGTACTGACGTCAGGTGGCAATGCTTTAAATGGCACCAAAGCGCCGGAGTTATCTTTGACTCCGATGCTGCGGTACCATTCAGACTTTCATCCTCCTTCAATTCTACTTCCTATTTGCATGGGGGCAGAAGCCACTTCCACCCTTAGGAGTTGTTTAGCCTAATGCAAGACATCACCTGTTTGCATCTTTCTCAGGTTTAGAGTTGTATATTGGACCCAGAAAAGATGGATGTCCATTTACAAACTAAGATGCAGGAATTGCAGGTTCAAACAATGGTTCATTTAATCCTTTATGAGACCCAGTTGGCTGATGTCTGAATAAGGTGATCCAGTTTCCATCCTATGGATGATAAAAGCTATTTAAGATCTGATAAAGAAATTGTCTTGTACCACTTTGACATTAGATCCTTGTTCAGTTGCATAGATTAAAATTGTTCTTCCTGATGTAATTCCTTATCTGTGTCAGTTAATTAGGAATTCTATTGCTACTAGTGTGATGACATCTGAGTTAAAGAAAGAGAGTGTTTGTCCCGTGATAAAAATATCCATCTTGAGGTTTCAAGATGGCGGCGGAGTAGGATGCCGATTGAGGAATGTGGAGAGGTTTGGAGTCTGGTCGGAGCTGATGGAGAAAAAGAGGAAGCAGCGGTCAGCTAAGCCCCCCATTACCTCACTCCCCGGAGGCGGCTTGATCCAGTCATCCATTGCTGCATTCTGCTCACCGATGGCGTCGGCTATGGCTTCGGCGGACCTGCCGACTAATTCAGCAGATCTGAGCAATGGGGTCGATTTGAGCCCTGTTCAGGCATTGCCGCTGCAGCCCGGAAGGAGTTCAGAGGAGGGGCTGTGTGAAGGAGTGCCTCCGGGTCGGGAGGACACAGTCACAGCGGGGGGCGCCTCCTCGAAGTCAACGCCGGGTGTGTTAGCTGCTTCGGTGGGGGTGCAGAGATTTTAATGCCTCCCTAAGTTGGAGCAGTTGAAGACCAGCTCCACGGATACATCGGCGTCCCGGGCAATATGCATGTCAGAAAAACTGGCACAGGTGACTTTAGAGAGCTTATGGGAAGCCATCTCATCATTGCAAAGGTCCCTGCTTCCTATTGTGGGTGCTTTTTCACAGGAATTGAATGTTCTTAAAGGCCAGTGTTCTACGGTAGAGACGAATTTGGCGGGGCAAGCCGCTACAGTGACTTGACTGGAAGCCCAGGTGGAAGATCTGCAGGCCTTGGGAGGAGCCTAATCCAGGGGGCGAACGATTTATGCACGGAGTTTGGAGTTCATGGATAATCAGTTACGATGGACTAATTTGAGGTTTTTAAATGTTCCAAAATCTCCATTAATGGATCCTATGGGATTGGTCCGTAAGTACTTTTTAGAGGTCCTGCTGATGCCTGATGAGTCTTTGCCTCCTATTGTGAGAGCCCAGTATGTGGCAATTTCATCTGGTGAAGTGGGTACGGAGAAGGGCCCTGAGGGTGCTGCTGGGTCTGATCAATTGGACCTGACGGAGTTTCTGGAGAGCTCCCTGGAAGTGGTGACCAGTCGTGCTACACTATTGGTCTGCTTTGCATTTGAGTCTGACCGAAACTCTATCCTTAGATTACATTTTCGGAAAATGTCTGTTTCTCAATTTATGGGGTCAAAAATTTCTATTTTTCCTGATCTTTCTAGGGATACCCAGAAAAGGCGGAGAGAGTTTTTAGCTTTGCGTCAAAGATCAACCGCCCTGGATGCGCAATTTAGATTAAAGTATCCATGTAAATGTTTGATATTATTTCAATCTAAACAGTTTCTTTTTTTTGAACCCCAGCAATTGGTGCAATTTCTTCAGGGCAAGGAGGGTGATAGGCGGGTTTGATTCCTGTACCGGCTGCCATATTGATAACTATGCTTGTATGATGGTGATGTAAGGGTGGGCTCTCCATATCAGTGCGTGGCCCTTCCCTTCTTTTTTCCTTTTTTTGTCTTCTTATTTCCTTATTGGGACCTTATTGGGGTTTGTATTTTGTGGTCTAAACCATATATGTATGATTTTCTTCTTAATGTTTTGATACCTGTATAAGTTTGTTATCCTTATTCAGATGATTCTGGATTACAATTGTAAAACTTAATAAAAATAAAGTTAAAAAAAATATATCCATCTTTAGATCTTGGTGGCTGGAACTCGTTTAGGCCTATCTTCATCTTCTCCTTTCTTGCTATGGTTATTGATTGCATGATTCTACATCAATAGTAGAATTTCTTAGAGAAACATGGAATACTGGATATACAGCAACATGACTTTAGGAGGCTTCAAGGGAGGGACTACTTTGATATATCAGCTGATTTGGGGAACCGATGATGCTGAAACAGTTTACTTATTGATTTTTCTTGACATTATCTTTGCCTTTGATTCTGTCAGCCATGACATGTTCTTATACAGACTGTGATCACTTGGTCTTGTCTCTACTGTGCTTGTCTTCAGTCCTTTTTGACTGAACATGTTCAGCAAGTGAGGGTAGGCTGTAAATCCTTCACTTTGTTTAGTGTGACTTGGGGGATACCATGGAGTTCTGCCTATCTGCTGTTATTTATCCTCTATATTCAACAACTTTGTCTACTGCTGTGAAACTTTGTTTTCAATTTCATATATATACAGATGATGTAATAATATACAGTAGGTCCCTTTAAGATCACTTTAGGTATGAAGCTACAACTATTACTGAATGTTTTCAGGCTGTTTGTAAATGGTTAATTCAGCATAGCTTAATGATTAACCTGAAGAAGACCTAATATCCAGGGACTGGACAAGAGAGCACCAAATGTTGTACAGCTGGAAGATATGATTATCTCATTAAGAACCAAGGTTACTTATTTGGGGTGAAGATTGACTCTTACCTAACTGTGTGTCCCCTTGTAAAAGGAATTGTTAATGCAGTGTTCTATAAAATCCATCTCTTTCGCTGTTTACATCCTTATTTGGACTCTGATTTTTTGTACTATATTTCAGACTATGCTCTTTCCATATGTTAACTTTCTATTCTATTAACTGGACTGTCTGCATCTACACTGAAGGTGTTGTAGTTGGCTCAAAATGTACTAACTCGAGTGCTTTTAAATAGAGCTAGATATGACCATGTTACACCTTGCTTGATAGAATAGCATTGACTGCTGGTTGAGTACCAAATTAGAAATAAGAGAACTGTGACTGTTCAAAATAATGTGTGGTTTTTCCACTAACTGCTTATAATGTTTAATGCAGCTGTGTAGCTCAATGAGGTCAATCCAATCAAGTCATACAAATATATTTGTTATTCCCACAGTTAGACAACCTTCCAAGAAGATTATCAGAAAGGGGGCCCTTTTAGTTTTTGCCCCATGTATATGAAATTCCCTGCCAGATGAGTTGGGATTCATTAAGGATCGCCACCCTTTTGTAAACAGCTGAAGACTTTCATGTTTAGTCAGGCTTATAGTTCTAATGGGTAAACTAGCCATGAACATAGGCACTGGGGTTATTTGGATGTTTTTATTGTATGTGATATCATTTTTGTTTTTTTCTGTCCATTATGTGACATGAAGTGGTATTTTACAAAGGACATCCAAGTCAAATCCGGGACGTCCAGGGCAGAACATGTAGAAAAACAGGACCGTACCAAGCTAGAAATGTGCCCTGTGTAATCAACGAATCTGGTGTTCCTCCTTCACCCAGCCACATTCATTAACTCTCTCTTTTTGAGCTTCCTGGAAGCCCACTGATGATATCTGTGCCCTCTTCTGTGCTTGCGCCCTGTGCGGCTGCACCGCTCACTCAGCCCTTGGTACAGCCCTAATGGCAAGTAAAGGTAGACACTTTGATCCATTCATAGTGAAGCTGTCTATAAGAAGAGACGACAAGGAGGTTGGGCTGAGATGAGAGCAAAGAGCAACCAGGAGTATAAGGGATAAGGAGTTCTGCTAAGTAAAGAGGGAAACCTATGTAAAAAGCGTTGTGGACCAACAGCAGAACCTTCAATTTTATCTAACTGTAAATAGGCAGCCAATGCTCTTTAAGCAACAGAGGGGCAAAATGTTCAAAGCAGCCTACATTGTGAATTAATTTTATTGCAGTGTTTTGTATAACTTGTAGTTGCTTAACAAAATACTTTGGAACACTGGCTAAAAGAGGATTGCAGTAATCCAAACGTCTGAGGACTAGAGCTTTAATTAACATCGGTACTGAGTGGATATTGAGGAAGGGTTTCGAGGATCTCACCAGTCTGAGAGCATATTCTGGCCAAAGAAGAACTATGTGGGTGGAAGGACAGATCATTATCTATAATTTCTCCCAAGGAAGTGATGGAGCCTTTCATAGGGATACCGGTATAGGCCATTTTCGGAAGACAATGACATGAGGAACCATCCTTTGTGAACCAGATGGCAGAGGACTTTAAGACATTCAAGACCAGTTTCCAGGAAGAAAACCAATCTGAAATCTTAGTAAGTGAACAAGTGACCTGAGAACAAAAGTTAGGATCCTGGTGATCATCACTGATAATAATCTGAATATCAGCAGTGTAAATATATAGCCCAAAATTAAGGTCCTGAATTAAAATTGCAAGAGGAGCAATGAAAATATTGAACAGGATAGGGATAAAATATAATCCTGGTGGGCACCACAGTGAATGGGAAAGACAAGGGATACATTTCCATCTGAAGTTCTAACTTTAAAAGTGCACTGAAACAGGAAGGACTGAAACCAGTCTAATACCAGACCAGTAAGGCTGATGTCGGAGAGTCTAGCCAGCAAAAAATGGTGGTCCACCAAATCGAATGCCGAGGAGAGGACCAGATGAATTAAGAGGATCTTTTTTCCACCATTCAGGTGGGTTAGGATGTCATTAGACAAAACATCCAGTAATGTTTCCATGCTATGAAATGGCCTAAAACCAGACTGCGTAGGATGCAGGATATTAACTGATTCAATAAAAGAAGATAGGTAATGGAAAACCCACTTTTTCTGTCACCTTAGCAAGGAATGGGAGATTTGAAATGGGATGGAAACTAGCTGAGAGATAAGGGTCAAGCTTGGAATCTTTCAGAAGTGGTTTGACAAAGGCACACTTCCAGGGAGAGGGTAAAATGCTGGTGCATAGGCTATTACTGACCAAATCAGAATCCAACTAGAGAGATGAGGAAGTAGTTCTTTTAAAAGAGGCAAAGGAAAGGAATCGGAAGGAGATAGTTATTTCGTCTATGAATGTGAAACTTTCTTGAAGAATGCATTGGTGAGAGGGGGGAAAGTACTTAAAGTACTATAAGGGACAAACTGCGATTAAGCTGAAACTTGCACAGACCTAGATGGAACAGTGATTGGAGAAGCTGTAGAAGAACTATTTAAAGGCTGAGGCTGGCACACATGTTCTTCTGGGGCGGGAGGATATGAGGAAAAGAAAGCATGAAGACCCCCACCTTCTGAACCAGAAACTTACGGAATTGATTGGCAGTAATAGCTATAGTAAGGCCATTAGCCTTAGGGAGAGCAGCTAACCTTCGAGCAAGTCTGAAGAGTTGACTAGATGAACCATCATTCTTTTGAATGAAACTAGAATAATTATCTTTTCTGATTTTTCTCAGTGAACGATGATAGTGGCGACTTAAAAACAAGTAATCCTGGTGATTAAGAGTAGCGCTTTCTTTGCACCATTGTCGCGCAGCTCTGCAGAGGTACTGTTGAACCAGGGCTGTTTTTTTAGATGCTAGCGGCCACAAACATGTCCTCCTTAGAAAAGCATGGGGTGGGGGCATCTATTTCATGCAAGCTAAGATAAGGGGACATCCAGCAGCATAGCAAAATGGAAATACGAGCCCCCATTCCCTGTCAGCATTCGCTGTTAAATTGTAAAATAAAGGGGGTATTAGTGTAGCTCCTTCTCCACATCCTCCAGACATCTGACTGACAAAACAATCACTTTTCAGATGCCTATTCATGACTGGAGCAAGGGCTGGGCCAACCATCAGGCAAAGTAGGCTGTTGCCTAGAGTGACCATTTCTGGAGGGTGCAAAGAGCAGGGCATTCAAAGCTAAATAATGGATTCTGACTGCCGGGGGGAGCATAAAGTTTAAGGTTTGCCCAGAATGCCAATGGCTTGAATCAACTCTGGGGCCATCCCTAACTGAAGCAAGTATAACTTTTAGACACGATGCTGGATATCCAAGACGTTTCTGAGATCAGGCGGGGACACACTTGTTCTTGAGAAACACCCTGGCCATGTCTCTGCCACGCCCCTGTTCAGACTTGGACGTCCTCATACTGGGGGCATCCAAGGACCCAGCTTCTACAATGGCTCTAGAGATGTTTCCGTGCTTTTGACATCTCTATGGCTTTTTCCAGACGCCCAGAGCACAAATACGGCTTGCAGAATAACCTTTGTTATGATCATATATGTTGATTGGAAGCCACTTAGAATTTAAGAATAGCGACAAATATGAATTTTAAATAAATAAAATAAAGATGAGAGAGAGAGAGAGAGCAGGGGGTAACTGTGTGGCAGCAAGAGGCTAGAGATGCCATTGAGAGGGGGATCTTCTTCAGGCTTGTCTGAAGGCAACAGAGAGAGAAAGAGAGATGAGCTCTGTGTCTTCTGGGTCAAAGATCCACTCACCCTTCTGATGTTAGCAAGAGGAGCCGATGCCTCTGTATTAATTTCAGCTCTCCCCATGGCATTACTGAAGGGGGTACCAATGTGGTAGTGCAAAATCAGAGATGCTCTTGAGAGAAGAATTTTCCTTGAGGCTGGTCCAAAGGCTGAAAGGGAGAGAGAAGAAGCTCTGGGTCTTTTGGGTCAAAGATCCATCTACCCCTCTGTCAGCAAGAAAGTCAGCATCTCTGTTAATTTCAGCTTTCCCCCTTGCAGCACGAATGAGAGAGCAGGGGATATCTGTGTGATTGTGTGAGGCCAGAGACGCCATTGAGAACAGGATCTTCCACTGAGGCTGATCCAAAGACCAACAAAGAGAGAGAGAAGATGTATCCAACCCTTTGAGCTCAGCAAGAAGAGCTGACATCTCTGAATTATTTTTAGTTCCCTCATGTCATACAGCCGTGGCATGCGATTGCTGTGCATGATCAAAGGGGTAGACCAGGGGGAAGGTATCTCTCATGACCTAGAGTGTGTTTGCTGGTATTTGCTGCGCTGTTTGGCTTTCCTTTAAGTGGTTAGTTCTATATCCCCCACCCCTGTCCTGAGGTATCCCTCTGATTTATCCCATATCTCCAAACTCCTGCTGGCCTTTCCCCTTCATTATGCTATAAAGAGTTTCCTCTATCAATCCCTCTGCCTATCAGGTCCCCATTCCCTCAAACCAACACCCATATACAGTTGCCTCCTCCGTTGCCTCCAACCTCTCCCATCATGTGTGTGACTGGGTGCATGTACGTTGTGGTATGTGTGATGATTATGTGCAAGTGTCACTGCTGTGTGTCTGTGTCTGTGCACATTTGAGTGGGTGTGTGTTCCAGTGTTAGAATTTGTGGGGGTGTGATGCAATGGCCATAGCTGATGTCTATGTGGGAATGTCCCTGGGTTTGTGTTGGTGTCTGTGTTCATGTGTCTTTCTCTGAACCACTGTCTGGGCTTGTGTGTTGCACAGTGACTGTCAGTGTGTCCCTCTGCAAGGCCTGTTGGTGGTGCCTGGTGGTGGGTGCTGGTGATGGGTGGCTATACCTGGAGAGACAACAGACTGAGAGTGGCTCAGCGGTGACTCCTGTATGCTCTCCTAGGGCAGAAGAGAGAGGCAACAGAGTAGGAGGAAATACACACTGCGGAGGGTAGAAAGGCCAGGATACAGTTCCTGGACCTCACAGAGGAGAAATACAAGCAGAGGCTCAGATTTGACAAGGAGACAATAGTGCACTTGTGCAACCAGCTGGAGACTGACCTGGAACGCACAGCATGGAGGCACAGAGCCCTGCCAGTGCACCTGAAAGTGACAACAGCCCTGATCTTCCTAGCCGCAAGAATTTTCAAACATCCCTTAGGACTGCAGCAGGCATTAACCAGGCAGCAACCTCTCGCTGCACAGCTCAGTTCCTCGATGCCTTGCTAATTATTGGAAACGCTGCTGAAAGAGAAAATAGTTCTGGAGTCCAGCGGATTACAGGATCCGAAGCAGCATGGATTCACCAGAGGCAGGTCTTGTCAGACAAATCTGATTGATTTCTTTGACTGGGTCACCAGGGAGTTGGACTGAGGGAGAGCCCTAGATGTGGTATATTTAGATTTCAGTAAAGCCTTTGACGCTGTTCCTCATAGGCAACTTATAAACAAACTGAGCACCCTAGGGATGGACCCTAAAGTTACTGCTTGGGTTCGAAATTGGTTGGGTGGGAGGCAACAAAGAGCATAGGTAAATGGAACTCACTCTGAGGAGAAGGATCTTACCAGTGGTGTTCCCCAAGGATCTGTCCTTGGTCCGATTCTTTTTAACATCTTTGTTAGTGATATAGCGGAAGGGCTGTTGGGTAAGGTTTGCCTCTTTGCGGATGATACCAAAATCTGCAATAGAGTAGACACCAAGGAAGGTGTAGATAACATGAGGAGGGTTCTAGCTAAGCTTGAAGAATGGTCTAGAATTTGGCAGCTGGGATTTAATGTTAAAAAAATGTGAGGTCATGCATTTGGGCTGCAGCAATCCAAGGGAGCAATATAATATAGGGGGTGAAGTACTTTTGTCCACTAAAGAAGAGTGGGACCTAGGCGTGGTTGTGTCTGATGACCTTAAAGTAGTTAAACAGGTAGAAAAGGCGATGGCAAAAGCTAGAAGGATGCTTGGGTGCATACGGAGAGGAATGGCTAGCAGAAAAAAGGAGGTGATAGTGCCTCTGTGTAAGTCTTTGGTGCTACCTCATTTGGAGTATAGTGTGCAATTCTGGAGACCGCATCTTCAAAAGGATATAAACAGGATGGAGTCAATACAGAGGGTGGCTACTGAAATGGTTAGTGGTCTTCATTATAAAGCATATGAGGACAGACTTAAGGATCTTAATATGTACACCTTAGAGGAAAGGCAGGATAGAGGTGATATGATTGAAATGTTTAAATACCTCCGTGGCATAAATGTTCAGGGGGAGAGCCTCTTTCGATTGAAAGCAAGTTCTGCTATGAGGGGGACATGGGATGAGGGTGAAGGGAGATAGATTCAGGAGTGATATGCGTAAATATTTCTTTACGGAAAGAGTGGTGGATCCGTGGAATAGTCTCCCAGTGGAGGTGGTAGAGATGAGGACAGTAACTGAATTCAAAAAAGCATGGGACAAACACAGAGGATCTCTAAAGGAAAAAAGGGGACTGTTGTAGTTGTTGATATGGAAGGACAGACTAGATAGGCCATGTGGTCTTTTTCTGTCGTCATATTTCTATGTTTCTAAGGAGAAACACACAGTATATTGTGTTTCTTGAGACTGAAAAGCAGCAACATCAAACAATGACAGAATTCTTTGAGCTGGTACATTTCCCCTCTGTGCTTGGAGCAATAGACTGCTACCAGGCCACCTGCAGGAAGGGAGACAACATACCACAACTGCAAGGTCTTCCACTCCCTTAACATGCAGGGAGCCTGTAATGCCACACACTATCAGAAACGTATGCCTGCTTTCCTGGCTTGTGTCATGATGCTTACATTCTATCACGATCTGGCATACATGACCTCTTCCAGAGTGGCCAGCTGGCTGATAGATGACTGCTAAGTAAGTATACATAACACATAAAGTACCCCCCCCCCCCCCCAACATGCACAAACACACTGTCAGCACCACATTTGTGGTCTGGACAAATGTGCTAAGGTAACCTTCCTTGAAGAAAAATTGAGGACAACTTTAAACATCTGATACCTGTGATATAAAGGAACTTGAACAGGAAGGTGTGTATAAATTTCTAGGAGTAGAGGAAAGAGCAACAATCCAACATAAAGTATTAAAAACAAAAAGGCCTGCAAAGAGTACCACAGGACACTGATACTGAAAAGTATGCTAACATCAAAGAATAAGATACAAGCCATCAACCATATAGCTTTGGAATTAGCCTCTGAATATCTTGAAAAACTTAATGTACGAACAAGAAAACTCCTCCATGCTCATGAACGAATCAGTGTATGTTGAGGCTTACATCCCTAGAGCTGAAGGATGAATGGGCCTCATAGAAATTGATTATACAGATAGTATGACCGTCATAGGCCTCCAGGCCTACTTAACAGTATCAACAGACTTGAATACAAAAAAAGTGTTGCGGTTTGAAAGTAAACAACTAGAATTCATCTACATTATCATGCTTGGACACACATTCTTGGGGGCCCCTCATTATAACTTACACATGGTTACTGAGGGCCCTCAATTGTCACACCAGTGGCCCCCCCCCCAATTCGGTGGCTTAGACAACAAATGTACTTCATTGTGTTTGCTCTACTGCCTCAACTCTTATAAGTTTGACATGGGCCCGATGGCTGTTCCCCGCCGCGCTGAGGTCTTGCGGTGTGGCTGTTATTGTGAGACTTAGCCTAGCAAGGAACAGCCGCCTGGTCCACAACAGACTTACAAGAGTGGAGGCAGCGCGGCAATCATGATAAATTAAGTTTGACGTGTTGCCGCCGCCTCCGCTGTGTGGATCCCCTTTCTTCTCAGGCCCCCATCCCCTGCTTGGGTGGAATTTACACCACTGGTTGAAGCTATTAGCATCTCTAAACTGTATTTCCCATCTAAGAAGATTGCAGGGAATGTGACAGAAGAGCAGCCTGATATGTGGACAGTGTCAGATAATTTCAGATGTTTCAGCTTTTTTGGAGTCTTCAGAATATTTATAATAGAGCCACTCATTTGGTGACATTCCTTAGGGAACTGGATGAGATTAATGTGCTTAGGGCTTACTTTACAAAGAAAGAATTTCCTTTTTCTGCTCAAAAATTGCATTTATTTCCTGATCTATGGAAAGTTACCAAAGCCAGGAGGAAAGCATTCTTTCAGCTGAGGCCTCAAGCCTTGGCTTAGGGGGCTACTTTCTTTTTAAAATTTCCCTGTAAATGTTTGGTAACTTTTCAAGGTATTAGATATATTTTAATAGAATCTTTACAATCAGAAAGGTTTCTAAAAGAGAACAGTGTTTTAAGCTGTGAGATTTCTTTTGGGGTATGGACATTACGGAGTTATTTATGAAATCGGAGTGACTTGATTTTTATAAGTCACCCTTCTCTCTTCATGATGAAGGTTGTGTAGAACTGTTTAATTTTCATAAAGAATGGAATATTTTTTCTTTTGTTTATTTCTGAATTGCAATTATATTTATTGTATGTGAGTATACTGGAAATATTAAAATAGTAATCATACTTTTCTTTAACAGTTTCCAGTTCATGTCTTTTTGATTACTAAATGTCTATTGGATTATTTCAAAAGCAAATGTATGACTATACTTTTAGCACTGAAACTCACTGGAGTGAAAGAGTTAAAAAAAATTCTAACCGAAACTACAGGCAAGTAACAGCTTGAACAGAATGAATGCCGAAAGACAAACCTTTAGCAATTACAGTATAAACAATTCTACCAGGTTTTCAACCATTCCTAGTCACAATAACATTTTATGGAAATTCTTTAGTTAGTGACAAAAGGACCTGAGCGTTTTCTACATTTTAGATAGAAAGAATTGGACCGAAACGGACTTACTAGTAATAACGTAATCTCCATTTTATGTAATACTTTTGAGAAAAAGTAATATAATTAAAAGCAATAGCTCAGTAGTAAAAACTCTCTGGCCTGTTAATTAACCATCAAGCTAACGAGGTCATGAGAAAGCGGAGATGAAGAAACTAAGCCCTTGCAATTAGAGGAGAAAGAAGAAGAGGAGAAAAACATAAAACAGCAAGCCAAGCAAAATGGAACCCATATGGTACATATGCAAGGGAAAAATCCCATAGGAGAGGATGAGAATTAGGAGTGTACTAGGAACCAGCAAGCAGCAGGGATATGCAGATCAAAATGTTTTGCTTAATTCCTTTTCCATGTTTATGGGATTTTTTATTTTATTTGAATTTATTTTTTTGTTTTTGTTTTGGGTGCAATATCATCTATAATGGTGCATTATTGCACAGTAGTGCACACTGTTGCTGAATAGTGCACTCTTTTGCTCAAATAGTGCATCCTATACACAATTCAAATAAGGTATACTATTGCTCAATAGTAGGACTATACTGTTGAACACTAGGGCACAGTATTGAGCAATAGTATGCACTATATCTAACGCAGAATAAAAGAAGGTAGCAAAAACAAACAAACATAAAAAACTGATAGAGAGATGTAGTTATCTATCATGGCCTAAGATTTCATTATGCTTCAATTGCTCCATTATAACTTTAGGGTGGTTAGATACAGAGGTTGCCTACCTGGTGGAAATGAAATCATGGTGGCTGATCAGTATGGCTAACATTGGGATATCAGTAATGGAAAAACTGTAGAAGGATACTCCAGCCAGGGCGATCAGTGCTACTTTCAGCAACTGAAACATTTAAAAAGTGGAAAAATGGAAAATATGTAAATGTCAGACAGTTTGGCACTCAGACCAGACAGAGGGGGAGCAATATAATAAATATAAAGAAATAATAAATAACGTTATATATTTTCCATCCATATGAATAAATTATATTCTGCAGCATCCTATTACTGTGTACCTGTTATATAAATAGGTCAGAATTAAATGTATGCTTAACTCATAAAAAAAATTATTGCTCAACAAAAAAAAATTGAATTTGATAGGACATAATGTAAATATGATATTAAATATATGCTACATGTTACTCAGGGGTTACTAATGAAAAATTGTGCATGGTATGGAATAGTGAGACAACTCCCAAAGCTCTTTCTGGAGTTACTTGTAATGGAATGAGTGATCTAGAAGATGAAGGGTAAGTAGAATCGCAGCCACTGTAACATAATATCTCGAGTGAATACCTATTTGAGGAATCTTAGATGGGCCAAACCAGAGGAAAAAGAGATTTATTGATGAGAGACCACTTGAGTGTCTAGAAAGTTCTGGTTTGGTTCAAAGAAAATAGACTGGGGAATGTTGCAGTAATGACGTCCCATGTTTTATCCAAGTTCTCTGACCTGTTCTCTGTAAAACCAAACAGTTTGTTGTTCTGGTCTGTTGTTATATTGTGAACCGCGCTGATGCTGAATAGAGCGGTATATAAGAGCCTGTAATAAATAAATAAATAAATAAATAAAAATGTGAGTCAATAGAGAAGTCATTAGTAGCGTATACTAGAGATTAGCATTATGCATGAATTTCTAGTGGAAGAGAATTCCATAAGGAAGGAGCCACAAGATAAAAAGCTGTGTGTCGTGATGTTTCCAAAAAGGCATGAGAAATGGATTGAATAACCAGCAGATGAATGTTTTGAGAGCGAAGAGTATGAATGGCAGTGTAGGGCGTAAGTAAGGTGGAGAAGTATAGCGGGAGACCTGTATAGCAAGCTTTGTGTGCTAAGATCAAAACCTTGAATTGAAATTGGTAAGGGACAGGCAACCAATGATTCTGGAAAAAGAGGAGTAATGTGCTCATATTTGGAGGTGCTTTTTAGGTCCTGGACCCTAAACAAAATACCAATAAAGAAACAATTGAGAGTCCCAGCTGTGGTCATTTTCTGTTGGTTGATTTTCTTCTGCATTTACACACAGCACATTTTAACAGACATACAACTATTATTCTGGATTAGTTGAAATTTCTTTTGATTTGAAGTTTTGAGGCCACAGTAAATAGAATCATTATAGTCGATTTGGGAAGTATTCCTATTTTTCCTAATAGTCCTATTTTTCTGCAAGTATAAAAACATTTGAAAAGTATCAAAATACCTCTAGAAAATAACAAGAGCTGTGTTGCTTCAGTAGCAGTTTGAGGAATGTCACAGATAAATAACCCTATGAAGAATGGAAATAATCTCAATAGTTTCTTTGCAATTAAATCAGGAGCACTTGCTACTTATTAGAAGGTCTCAGACTTATTCCGGCTGTACCTTTCAGACTCACGTCTTAAAACGGTACTATGCCTTGTAGCATCAACGACCTTCAAGTTATTTTCCCCAGTGGAGCTGGTCTTTGGAAAGCTAATGTATAAACTAATATGACTGCTTTGATAGCTTCAACAAGATACAAGGTGTAAAAGATACACTTAGCTCTCTGCTATTAGTCTCCTAGCTCCTCTGTCACACAGACATATGCTGATCCCATATGTCTGTGCGACAGAGGAGCTAGGAGACTAATAGCAGAGAGCTAAGTGTATCTTTTACACCTTGTATCTTGTTGAAGCTATCAAAGCTGTCATATTAGTTTATACATTAGCTTTCCAAAGACCAGCTCCACTGGGGAAAATAACTTGAAGGTTGTTGATGCTACAAGGCATAGTACCGTTTTAAGACGTGAGTCTGAAAGGTACAGCCGGAATAAGTCTGAGACCTTCTTATAAGTAGCAAGTGCTCCTGATTTAATTGCAAAGAAACTATTGAGATTATTTCCATTCTTCATAGTGTTGATACTGAACGACTTTTCATTAAAGCACACAACGGTTGATCGTTCAAAACCAGACCAAAACAAAGTGTATAGCTAAATAACCAGCACATATGACTGTAGCTGTATGTTGGCATGTGCATAGTTACTCCTTATGCTGTGAACTCCATGGGGGGCATTTTCAGTGATGGCAGCCAGACTGAGTAAAGTGGCTGGCCCTCACCACTTTAAATTAAGCCGAGATGTTCAATGTTGGGGTCAGCACTGAATATCTGGGGTGGCCAGATAGTGAATTAGCTATCTGGTCAGCAGCAATATTCAGCCGCTAGCCAGATTGATAAACCGGCTAAAGTTGGCCAGCTTATTTTTGGCCTAATTTTAGCTGCTTTAGGTTAACCGGTGGCCAGGCGTCGCTGCTGCTTGGCTAACTTCTGATGCCACCCCTGCTCTGTCCCTGCAATGCTCTGACGCTAAGTGGTTAGTGTCGGGGCATACAGTGTCACTGAGAGGGCATATTCAGTGGCACAAACCCTTTGATAATGCCTCCCCTCCTCCCCCCACATATTGATTAATGATGAGGTTATAAGGATATAGTCTCAAGGACAACATCAGGAAATATTTTTTCATGTAAAGTGTGTTGGAGACAGCAGTAGAGACAGACAGAGTGACAGAATTTGAGAAAGCATGTGACAAGAATAGAGAATTCCTTAGTATGACGATTTCAGAGGAAAGCCAAAGATCGACTGAAGTTTAGGCACTGCAATAGGAATTAAGTCGGACAAGCTAAATGCATCTTATGGTTCTTACGAGTTATCTTCTGTCAAATTCTATTTTCCTACTAAACTATGACAAATGTTCTCTTTCATTTCCGTATGGATACCTCTTGAATATCTACTTTTACAGCATGTGCTAATTTGTTGTGCACACTTGTCTTCCAAAGGACTTGGGTGCTTAAGCATTTTTAATATTTTCTGTTTTCTTTTTACCAGGCAGCTTCCTCCTACTCCTTTTGGTCATTCTACTCAGTTGGACCCAGAGCTGGGATCTAGTCCCATAAGCTTCCCTTTGTAACCAGCCAGGTATCTTTACATCCGTTTTATATGTTCTTCCAATGTACTTTAGTCCAATCATTGCACTGATGGTCTTCGACCAGAGGCCAGGCACCAGGGCTCCTTCTGAAATCCTGCAATTATGTGCCTGAAATCTGGTCACTAGATGTAGCTATTGCACAATCATTGTGACTTCCTCTTCCTAGAAGCTGTAAATACTCGTACTTCCTCTGTGACATCTAAGCCATCGCAGCTCAAGCCAGGAATCAAACTCAGATCCCTCTGTTGAGTGATGGGGTCGGCCCTGAAAGCAAACATGATAAATTATTTAGGTTTTCATGTTCATATTTAAAAAACTGTTAATTACTTAGATGACGACATTTCAGTTGTACGATTCACCTATGTTGATTATTCATTCATTCTATTTATACCCCATAAAACTGGTACATAAACATTCTATGCAGTTTACAAACAAATATCCAAATATATTAAACACAATACTGAGGAATGATGTCAGCCAAACTGATGGCAGCTTAGATCGCTTGCTCCACCAGCCTGCACGAACAAAAGCAAATTTTGAAGGAGAATATAGTAGTGAAGCACTGTGGCAGCCAGCCTTGACTGTTAGCACTTATTGTTGGTGTGAAGACAGTGAGAGCTAAGTCAGCAGAGGTAAAAGATTAACCCCATAGCTCACAACGTTTTTGTGCACAACGCGGGTCCACATGCAGATTTGCCAGCAAGCATGGCTTCAGGTGAATCAGATGTAGACGTCCAAACTGGGGAATGGCATGCTGCTCTTGATATGGTAGTGATAAAAGAAAATAATTTTGCCAATGTTTGAGGAGTTCGCTACTGAATTATGCATGATGAGGGAGGAAATTGTTGCAAAGATTGAGGATATACATGGTAAACTCTGTGAGTTGGGAGGGTACATAGGGGAGGCAGAAACTAATTTGGAGGAGCATTCTGAAATCCTGACTGACTTGCAGAGGGCATTAAACTATCAAAAGCGGCTGACAGAAGAGCTGTTCTACACACTTGATGACATCGAGAATTTTAATAAGTTACATAGAAACATAGAAATATGACGACAGAAAAAGACCACATGGCCTATCTAGTCTGTCCTTCCATATCAACAACTACAACAGTCCCCTTTTTCCTTTAGAGTTCCTTTGTGTTTGTCCCATGCTTTTTTGAATTCAGTTACTGTCCTCATCTCTACCACCTCCACTGGGAGACTATTCCACGGATCCACCACTCTTTCCGTAAAGAAATATTTCCGCATATCACTCCTGAATCTATCCCCCATCACCCTCATCCCATGTCCCCTCATAGCAGAACTTGCTTTCAATTGAAAGAGGCTCTCCCCCTGAACATTTATGCCACGGAGGTATTTAAACATCTCAATCATATCACCTCTATCCTGCCTTTCCTCTAAGGTGTACATATTAAGATCCTTAAGTCTGTCCTCATATGCTTTATAGTGAAGACCACTAACCATTTTAGTAACCACCCTCTGCACCGACTCCATTCTGTTCACATCCTTTTAAAGGTGCGGTCTCCAGAATTGCACACTATACTCCAAATGAGGTTGCACCAAAGACTTATACAGAGGTACTATCACCTCTTTTTTTCTGCTAGCCATTCCTCTCCGTATGCACCCAAGCATCCTTCTAGCTTTTGCCGTTGCCTTTTCTACCTGTTTAGCTACTTTAAGATCATCAGACACAACCCGCTCTTCTTTAGTGGACAAAAGTACTTCACCCCCTATACTATATTGCTCCCTTGGATTGCCGCAGCCCAAATGCATGACCTTACATTTTTTAACATTAAATCCCAGCTGCCAAATTCTAGACCATTCTTCAAGCTTAGCTAGATCCCTCCTCATGTTATCTACACCTTCCTGGGTGTCTACTCTATTGCAGATTTTGGTATCATCCGCAAAGAGGCAAACCTTACCCGACAGTCCTTCTGCTATATCACTAACAAAGATGTTAAAAAGAATCGGACCAGGGACTGATCCCTGGGGCACACCACTGGTAAGATCCTTCTCCTCAGACTGAGTTCCATTTACCTGTACTCTTTGTCGCCTCCCACCCAACCAATTTCTAACCCAAGCAGTGACTTTAGGGTCCATCCCTAGGGTGCTCAGTTTGTCTATAAGTTGCCTGTGAGGAACGGTGTCAAAGGCTTTACTGAAATCTAAATACACCACATCTAGGACTCTCCCTCAGTCCATCTCCCTGGTCACCCAGTCAAAAAAATCAATCAGATTTGTCTGACAAGACCTGCCTCTGTTGAGTCCATGCTGCCTCGGATTCTGTAATCCACTGGACTCCAGAAACCTCACTATTTTCTCTTTCAGAAGCGTTTCCAATAATTTACTCACCACCGAAGTTAAACTAACTGGCCTGTAGTTTTCAACCACATCCTTACTTCCGTTTTTGTGTAAAGGCACCACATGAGCCTCTCTCCAGTCCTTTCGCACCACTCCTGAGTCCAATAAGGCATTGATTAGGTCAGTCAGTGGAGCTGCTAGAACGTCCCCAAGTTCCCTCAGTATTCTAGGGTGTATCCCATCCGGTCCCATCGCTTTGTCTACTTTAAGTTGAGCTAGTTTCTCACGAACACAGTCTTCTGAAAATTGTTCAAGATGTCCCTCGCTTCTGTTCCTGTTTGTGGGTGTTTTCTGAGGTTCTGCTCCTGGTTCTTCATCTGTGAACACAGAACAAAAATATTTGTTAAGCAATCCCGCTTTATCCTCATCAGCATCTACATATTCCTCCCCTTCATCCTTGAGTCTGACAATACCACTTTTGGCCTTCCTCTTCTCACTAACATATCTGAAAAATGTCTTATCCCCCCATTTTATTGCATTGGCTATTTCCTCCTATATTTGAATCTTTGCTTTCCTGACTACTTTGCTAGCTTCTCTACATTTTTCCAAATATAGATGCCTGTCTTCCTCTTTCTGTGATCTCTTGTATTTCATGAAGGCCTCCCTCTTTTTCTTCAATTTTTCAGCTACTTTCGAAAGCCATAGCAGTCTCCTTTTCCTTTTACCTTTATTTACCATTTTAACAAAAAGGTTGGTTGCCCTTAAAATATCCCCTTTCAGTTTTGCCCACTGTTTTTCTACATCCCTCAGCTGTTCGCATCCCGCTAACGACTCCTGAGGTATCGGCCCATCCTGGCAAAGTTAGTCTCCTAAAATCTAAGACCCTCACCTTTGAATGGATTCTAACAGCCCTAGTCCTAATAATGAACCACACCATCTGGTGATCACTGGATGCAAAATGATCTCCCACTATAACATCAGAAACACTTTCACCATTGGTAAGCACCAAGTCCAGTATGGCCCCTTCACATGTGGGGTCTGTTACCTATTGCTTGAATAGTTCTCCCTGTAGAGAATCCAGGATCTCTTTACTTCTAGATGATACTGCAGCAGGAATGTGCCAATCAACATCTGGCATATTGAAATCCCCTATCAGTAGCACTTCCCCTTTCCTAGCAATACTGCGTGTGTCTTCAATTAACTCTCTGTCCACCTCTTCCTCTTGTGAGGGAGGTCTGTATATCACGCCAATGCAAATAGATTTCTCTAGGAACCAGATTACTGGCATTAACCTTTAAAAAGGAGATAGAGCAGCTTTTAAACTAGATAATAGGGGAAAGCCGACAGTCGCCCAGGAGTTCATGGTTTGGAAGAATGTATCCTTGAAGGATACCAAAAGCAGAGAGGTTCCAAAAAAGAGTAAAGTAGCCCAAATGCCCTCGAGTATGGATCAGGCAGAGCTTAAAGATCCCAAATTACCCATGTCTACCAATAACTAGATTAATATGAATAAAATACAGTCTCTAAAATGCTTTTATGCAAATGCTAGAAGTCTAAAAAATAAGATGGGAGAGTTAGAATATATAGCACTAAATGAGAGGTTAGATATGATTGGAATATCAGAGACATGGTGGAAGGAGGAAAACCAGTGGGACACTGTGATACCTGGGTACAAACTATATCGTAATGATAGAGCTGATCAAATTGGTGGAGGGGTTGCGCTCTATATTAGAGAGGGCATTGAGTCAGAAAGGATTAAAGTTTTGCAGGAAACAAAATTTGCTGTAGAATTTCTATGGGTTGAAATTCCATGTAAAATGGGGAAGGCGATGGCAGGGGGTGTACTATTGACCGCCTGGCCAGAATGAACAAATGGATGATGAAATGCTCAAAGAAATCAAGGAAGCTAACAAAAGTTACAGTGCAGTAATAATAATGGGTGATTTCAATTACCCCGGTATCGACTGGTCAGTGTCACGGCAGGACATGCTAGGGAGATAAAGTTCCTAGATGAAATAAATGACTGCTTCTTGGAGCAGCTGGTTCATGAACTGACCAGAGGGGTAGCCATATTAGACCTAGTCCTTAGTGGAACACCAGATCTAATGCAAGAGATAAGGGTGTTGGGGCCACTTGGCAATAGTGATCATAGCATGATCGCGTTTGATTAAATTAGTGGAGGAGGGATAGTAAGGAAATCCACAGTACTACCTTTTAACTTTTGAAAGGGAGACTATGATAAAATGGTGAAAAAAGTTAAGAAAAAACTAAAAGGAGCAGTTGCAAAGGTTAAAGACTTACATCAAGCTTGGGTGTTGTTGAAAAATACTATCTTGGAAGCCCAGACCAGCTGTATTCCACGCTTTAAGAAAAGTGGAAGGAAGTCCAAAAAAACTGCCAGCATGGTTTAAAGGTGAGGTCAGAGAGGCTGTTGTTGCCAAAAAAGCATCTTTCAGGAAATGGAAAAAAAGAGCCAAACGACGAAACCTGGAAACAGCACAAGCACTGGCAAGTCAAATGCAAGGCATTGATATGGCAGGCAAAGGGAGGATTTGAGAAGAAGCTCGCTGCGGCAGCAAAAACGCAAAATAAAGACTTTTTCAAGTACATTCGTAGCAAAAAACCTGTGAGAGAGTCAGTTGGTCCATTAGATGATAGAGGGGTTAAAGGCGATAGTGGAGAGATTGAATGAATTCTTTGCTTTGGTCTTTACTGAAGAAGATGTAGGGATGTTACCCATGACTGAAGTGGTGTTTAAAGGTGCGGAAGAATTGAAGGAAATATCGATACATCGGGAGGATGTAATACAACTATTAGATAAACTGAAGAGTAGCAAATCACCTGGGCCGGATGGTATACATCCAAGAGTGTTGAAAGAACTGCAATATGAGATTGCAGACTTGCTATTAGTAATCTGTGAATTTTCATTAAAATCATCCGTAATACCTGAAGATTGGAGGATCGCCAATGTAATGCCAATTTTTAAAAAGGGTTCCAGGGGTGATCCGGGAAACTACAGACCAGTGAGCCTGACGTCAGTACCGGGAAAAATGATAGAAACCATCATAAAGAATAAAATTATTCAGCATGTAGATAGTCGTGGCCTAATGGGAGATAGCCAACATGGCTTTAGACAAGGAGGATCTTGTCTTACTAATCTGTTATGTTTTTTTGAAGGTCTGAATAAACAGGTGGACAAAGGTGAGTTGGTTAATATAGTGTATCTGGACTTACAGAAAGCCTTTGACAAGGTCCCTCATCAGAGACTTTTGGCAAAACTAAAGAGTCATCTGATAGGAGGCAGTGTACTATTGTGGATCAGGAACTGGTTAAAAGATAGAAAGCAGAGGGTAGGGCTAAATGGCCAATTTTCCCAATGGAGAAAGGTGAATAGTGGTGTAGCCCATGGATCTGTGCTGGGTCTGCTGCTTTTTGACATATTTATAAATGGCCTGGTTAGGGGAATAACGAGCGAGGTTATCAAATTTGCAGATGACACAAAACTATTTAAAGTTGTTAAAACCCAAGAGGATTGTGGAAAATTGCAAGAGGTTCTTGATAAATTGGAAGACTGGGCATCAAAATGACAGATGAAATTTAATGTGGACAAGTGCAAAGTTATGCACCTAGGGAAGAACAACCCAAACTATGGTTAAACGATGCAAGGTTCCACATTAGGAACCACCACCCAGGAAAAAGATTTAGGCGTCATTGTGGATAACATGTTAAAACCATCGGCCCAGTGTGCAGCGGCAGCTAAGAGAGCAAATAGAATGCTAGGTATCATAAGGAAAGGAATGGAAAATAAAACAAAAGATATTATAATGCCTCTATATCGTTCCATGGTGAGACCGCATCTTGAATATTGTGTGCAATTCTGGTCGCCGTATCTTAAAAAGTATATAGCGTTATTAGAAAAGGTTCAGAGAAGAGCCACCAAAATGGTAAAGGGGATGGAAGGATACTCCTATGAAGAAAGGCTGAAAAGGTTAGGGCTCTTTAACCTGGAAAAGAGACGGCTGAGGGGAGATATGATAGAAGTCTATAAATTAATGAACGGAGTGGAATGGGTAAACGTACATCAATTGTTTACATTATCAGAATATAGAAAGACTAGGGGACATGCAATGAAACTACAGGGTAAACTATTTAAGACTAATAAAAGAAAACAGTTTTTTCACTCAACGTGTAATCAAACTCTGGAATTTGTTACCGGAGGATGTAGTAAAGGCTGTTAGTGTAGCTGGGTTTAAAAAAGGTTTGGACAAGTTCCTGGAGGAAAGGTCCATAAACCATTATTAAGAAGGGACCCAGGATATCAATGCTTGACCCAGTACAAGCATTGTGGAACCTGTGTCTTTTGGGGAACTGCTAGGTACGTATGACCTAGATTGGCCACTGTTGGAAACAGAATACTGGTTGGAAAGAGAATACTGGGATTGATGGACGTTGGTCTGACTCAGTATGGCATATCTTATGTTCTTATGTTTCTCTCTTTCTAGTTTAACCCACAATGCCTCCTCTCTCCCTTTTAAGCTCTGTAATTCCAAAGCTTTAATAGTATTTTTTACATATAGTGCCACTCCTCCTCCCTTTCTTCCTACCCTGTCCTTTCTGAATAAAATATAGCCAGGTATAGTTACATCGCAGTCATGGTTTTCTGTGAACCATCTTTCTGTAACTGCCACTAAATCCAAGTCGGCCACTCCCACCAAAGCTTCAACATCAGGGATCTTATTTCCCATGCTACTGGCATTTATACACACTGCTTTCCATATGTTACCCCTGTTATTTCCATAAAGGTATTTAATGTATCACTTACTTGGGGGCTTTCACTTACCTGGGGGCTTTCTTACCCATCCCCAATGAATGTAGTTTAAAGCCCTCTTCAGTAGATTAGCCAGTCTACTACTGAAGACGCGATGACCTTTCTTGGACAGATGGATGCCATCTCTGCTCTGCAACCCTTGGAACAGCATCCCGTGGTCTAGGAAACCAAAATGCTCTCGATGACACCATCCACGCAGCCATGCATTCATCTCCAGGATGTGAGCCTTTCTGCCTTGGCCTTTACCCACAACAGGGAGGATTGAAGAGAACACCACCTGTGCACCTAACTTCTTCACCCTCTGTCCCAGAGCCATGAAGTCATTTTTGATACGCTCAGAGGGATACCTGGCAGTAACATTTGTTCCGACATGGATTAGCAACATTGGGTAATAGTCGGTGGGCTTGATGAGTCTCGGCAAACTCTCCGTAACATCTTGGATTTTGGCACTTAGCAGACAGCATACCTCTCTGGACATCAAGTCTGGTCGGCAGATGGACGCCTCAGTACCCCTCAGAAGAGACTCACCAACCACCACTATCCTTCGCTTCCTTGTGGTCGCTGATTCTGCAACTTTGGGGTACTTGAGCTCTGGTTCTTCCCTTTCCAGGGATGCCTTCACCTCCTCCACTTCCAGGGCTGCATAATGGTTCTCTAATTCAAGGGCTGGAGAAGTTGGATTGGTGATTCTGCAGGCCTTGGTGACTTGTGTCCAACCTTCGTCATTCTGTTGGCACCCATCTTTTCCTCTGATGGAGAGCTTGGTTGCTGCAAGAAGCATCTCATCAATGTACTTCTCACTGTCTTGAATGCTCCTCAGCCTCGCCACCTCCTCTCTGAGTTCCTCCACTTGTTTCCTCAGAGTTTCAGCATGCAGGCACCCTGCACATGGAAACAGTTCCTCAACTGGCATTGGGACCTCTGTCTGGACAGAGCGAGAAGCTGCAACGGGGGCAACAGCTTTAGCGATACGATTTTTCCCAGGCATTGTTCTGTTCGTGGAGCTTAGGTATCTGTTAAACAAAGAGAGAGATCTACCAAAGTACCAGCAGGTTTCTCAGCTGTCCTTTCAGAGAAACAGCAGTTAAATCTCCTTAATTATATTCAAAATGTGCTGTTCGAAGTCCCTGTGCTTTGTTAAATGGGGAGGTGCCCTATAAAGCAAGACTGCCCACTAGGGATGGGAGGGAGTTGGGGTGGGTAGGAAGGGAACTAACACCTGATTAGGTGTCCAGCAGTTTCACAAAAGCTGAAAAGGTTACTGGAGTTTAAAACCTAGTCCAGCAAAGAAAATAGTTCTACTAAAGCACCACAAGAATGTAACTATGCTTTAAAAATATACCAAAACCCTTTTAAGAGCTCCCAGTCAGAGAGCTAGCAATTTAATAAAAAGTTAAACTAAACAGGAATTGCTGCAATTGTGTGCATTTTCAAGCTGTTGGTGCTGAAAATGTGGAGGAGGTTGGGTGAACCCTATACATGGGAGTGCTTAAGAGGGATGAGCTGGAGGCAAGACCAGCTACTTTGGAGAATGGACACGTGCATAGGGCACTACGTATATCTCCAGTAAGAAACCAGAGTTATAATTGTGTGCTTTCTCAAATTCCAAGATGCGGCAATACTGTTGCATGAGGATCAAAAGAAGAAACATATTTCATATGAAGATGAGCAGATTGTTTACCAAGATTTATCAGCATTTACTTTGACATGGCGAAGGGAGATGAAGCCGGTCACTGATCTTCTCAATAATGAGAAGCAGGAATGGCCTGTCTACTAGGTAAACTAGGAATTCGCCTAGGACGGTAAGCCCTGGTGGGAGTCATCTCCCCCCCCCCCCCGGTGAAAGCAGCAGTTCAGCACCGCCCAGCCTGCCATACTGCCCACGGCATCCATCTTCTTGCCTGGGGAGGAAGGATGGTATAGTGATCCCTTTGATGTTGGGCTTTAAAGTGCCCACGCTGGCACGCTTACAGCCTGCCACTTCTTCCCCTCCTGCCCCTCCAACAGGAAGTTGTGTTGTAGGGGGGCAGGAGTGTCAGGCTATGAGTGTGCCAGCGCAGGAACTTTAAGGCTTGATGCAGTGGAGAGATTCCTCTCCCAGGTGAGAAGATGGATACTGGAGGGGTTGGGGCAGTGGCTTGGTGGGCCAGGCAGTGCCATAATTCTCAGGGGGTGGCATGGAGGGTTTGCCTAGGGTAGCAGAAGTCCTCTGGTCGGCTCTAATTAGAAGATGCAATATTCGTGGTGGTAATCTGGTTGGTTTGCTGTACTGTCCAGAGCTGAGAGAAGTTTGATACCATGGCTAGGCCAATCAGAGAGCTACACAATGCTGGCATGTGCTCTGGGGTTATTAGCTTGCATTTCTGGTTAAGTTGTAATGTTTAAGTTCTTTGAATATGCTTAATTATATAGGTCATTTGAGTGTGTGCAGGCTGGGTGGTGAAGTGGTTTAGGCGTAGTTGGTGGGTTGGAGTAAGCACTTTCGTTTCTCCATTGAAGTGTGGATATTGTTGGTGAGTGGGTATGGGGATTATTGGGGAGTAAGGTGGGGATTGGGGAGGGAAATATGAGTGGGTGAGGGATGAATCTATCAGGGGGATGGGGTGGTTGAGTGAAGTGTGTGGGGAGCTCTAACTGACTATTCTAAGTATGTAACTTAACATGGGGATGGAATTATAAGGGCGCATGTAAGGGTGTCTATATGTGGAGAGGATACACTGGATGGGACGCCGGGAGATAAAACACCAAGTGAGCTATGAAAAACTGTAAATTAGAGGGCCTATGTGGGGATAAGACCTCCATTACCACCCTGATCTCGACTCTCTACTGTTACCAACTGAGTTAGGCCTTTAAGGCTGAGAGATAAGACAATTTTGGGCACAGAGTTTCAGGTGCACTACTCAGATAAGCAGTGGAAATGGATTGAAAAAGGGATGAGTAGAAGCTCAAGTGGTTGTGCAGGGAAGTTAAATGGGGGCGGGGAAGTGGCGGCTCGGGGGTGTACGTCCAGGGCTGACAACATGTGCTGGTAAGTTATTCCACCTCCGAGGTTGAATAACATCCCTGGACTTGTTTTTTTTAATTGCCCAGGGCACAAATGGGTCAGGGGGGCCAGGGGACATTCCCCGCAGCCTGACCCTGGCCTTAGGAGGCCAGATCAGGGGTTGGGCTGCAGGGAATAAACACTTTTTTGAGGCGGCTGGCATTATGGCTTTTAAATGGAACTGTGGTGCCATGGCAACAGGACGCCATGGCGCCGCAGCTCATTTAAAAGCCCTTACTGAGTTAGCCAGGCTGTGCATGTACGTACAGGCCACACTGAATCGCAGTCCCAGATTGCACGTACATGCCTGATTGTGATTCTGATCCGGCGGGCTAGACATGTCCCGCGGGATCAGAATTGCGATCCCCTCTGTACATCTGGCTCAGACTGGACATACAGAGGGTATAGATGTCGGGGATGGAATCGGGCCTATAGCAAAATCTTTCCCTGGCTCTTCAGCCTTATATTGGAGGAAATGGGGGCAGGTGGGAATGTTGGCACATTTCTGGTGGAACTGCTCCTATGTTTGGGGTAGTGGCTAGGAATACAATATAGGTCCAAAAAATGTTAGGTCTGGTGCTGCCCTGGGATCCTGGGATCTGTTTGATTAATCTACTGGCTCCCTGTTCGAAATCTCATCCACATGCATTAGTGAGACCTGTATGAATGGAGATGAATTGAATCCTGCGTGGAAAGAGATATCTCCTTTCTTGACTGTGGTTAATGGGTATGCGGGATGTATATAGTTTGGAGCATGTGGCTGCACTTTGGAAGGCGTCTTGAACAGATATGGGGACCTTCTGTGAAAATGTGTGGAACTCGCACTGATGAAAGCTGAGGAATACATACATGGTGTGAAGGAGTATATAATTCTTGAGAGAATGTTTGCGCGGTATTAAATTCTAGAAGGGGTGGGATTGGGGGAGTAGGGAGGGGGAGGGGGATTAGGAGACGGGGTTTTTCTTGCTTTCTCTTCTTTCTCTGTTTCTCTTCCTTCTTTGACTTTCTATTTCTCTCTTTGGGCAAGGGGAGGTTTTTCTGCTTCTAACAAAATAAGGAGATATTGTAAAGATGAGGCTTAATTCCTAGTTTTGGCTATATTGCTACTGCTACTACTACTGGAGTGGAGGAGTAGCCTAGTGGTTAGAACACTGGCTTGGTAACCAAGCAACCAGGGTTCAATTCCCACTAGCACTCCTTGTGGTCTTGGGCAAGTCATTTAATCCTCCATTGCCTTGGAAGAAAGGCCTGGCAATCTACTTCTAGTGACACTGCCAAGAAAACCCAGGAGCTTCTGGGTTGCCAGGAGTCAGGACTGACTTAAAGGCACACATTAGCTTTTTACTACTACTGAACATTTGCATAGCGCTACAAGACGTACGCAGCGCTGCACAGACACATGTAAAAGACGTTCCCTGTTCATCCGAGCTTACAGTCTAGTCAAGACAGACAACACAGTAGCTGTAGACATGGGACACAGTTAGGGGGAATGGTAAGGAAACACAAAGGAGACCAGGTGGGTCACGATCCGAAAGTGGCAGTGAAGAGGCGAGTTTTCAGCTTGGATTTTAGGGCCAGTACAACCACTAGGCAAACTAGGCAGTTACCTTGGGTGACAGCTTCTGGGGATGGCAAAGAGTCAGGCATTCAAAGCTAAACAATAATATCTGACAGTTGGGAGTGGGGGCATGCAGTTTACGTTTTGCCTAGGGCGCCAACACCTTGAACCAACTCTTAGGCTGACCCTGATCACATTGGGCCATTGTTTGTAATGGAGATGTAATGATTTCTTGACTATTGTGTGTGTTGGTTTAATAAAACCCTTGAAAAAGAATGTAAAACACAATATAAGCCAAACACACAGAAATGGAAAATAATGCCAGTAGGAACTGCAAGGCAAAAAAAGCAACACTCCAGAAATCAAAGTATAAAAATGCATCACGATAGCACTTGCTTTAACATAAGCTCAGAATTGTTTTTTTTACTATCAAACTATTAGGGGCCACTTTTTCCCTAAATAGAAAATGAGCCGGAGCTAGGATGTAGCTTTCTGTTTTACATGCAAATAACCTGGTTTATATTGATTCATTTGCACAGGCTTGTCCACCATCGTGCAATATTAAATTCCTATGAATTCCACTGGGTTTTCAGACAAAAATGAAAACTGCTTGTTCTGGCTTCAGTTAAAAATAAAATGGAAGTTTATATATTTAGAGACATATTCACAATAGGGAACAATATCAGGATTTCCAGAAAAGCATGTTTTTTTTATTTGCAGTCAGAGCAGAGCCAGAATTAAAAACAAAATGTTGGCCCTGTTAAATGTTGGCTTGAACTCAAGGGACAGTTTCCTCCCACTCATCCGTCTTCCTGCCAACCCACATATCTTCCATTTAAGTCTCCATATGTAAATAATTGCAAAGGAAATATTTTTTAGCAATATGCTTTCTTTTTTTTTTTTTTTACTACATCCTGTTTCCTTAATAGCTGCTCAGGTTGACCATTAGTGCCTTTGTACGAGAGCGCTGTCCCTATGCCTTCGTCATTATTTTGTGAAATGTAAGGAAAGGGAATTGGATTTAGCTCACACCTTTCTCAGAAGCTCAAGGGGAGTTAAAATCAAGTACAGTAGATATTTTCCTTCCCCCAAGGGCTTACAATCTAAGTTTTTACTTAAGGCAATTGAGGGTTTAGTGGCTTGCCCAAGATCACAAGGAGCAGCTGTGGAATTTGAGCCCTGGCTTCCTGTATGCTGCTCTAGCTGTAGGCTACGTCTTCCTTCTGAGGCTGTAAAATAATAGGGTATTTAACCAATAATAAATGTAATGGTATGTGCATAAGTATGTCTCCAAAGGGCTCAACCAACATGCTATCTGAGGTTCATTAAAGCTTCTCTTCCACCAAGATCCATATATTTTCCCTCCTTGTCATCATAATTAGGTGCTATCTTTGATACAGTTAGCAATATGATGAAGCACTTCCCATGGTGCTCAATGTTCCCCTTTGTTTCACCCATATTCCAGACCATGACTAGGGAGGGTCATTTTAGAAACTCCATTTATGATTTGGATGCCTGAAAATGGGCATTCAGACTTGCAGATCACAAAGACATCCCCAGACCCATTTTAGAAAGCCAGGTATAGGGGCGTCCCTAGTGTGAGCAGGTCCATTTAGCCTGGGGGTGTGGTGGAGGAATGGCCTGGGTGATGCGTTTTCAGAACCACACAAGGACTTCTGACCCTGGCAATTGATGCATCCATGCCTATATCTGCTCCTGACCATTAATAAGGTGCAAAAAAGTGTTTGATTGCAGCAACACTTGCAGGGGGGGGGGGGGGGGAGGGGGAAGAGTGAAACGTGCTCTCATTGCCACAATTAATTTTTCTGGGCCAAAGAAACCAGCATGTAACTGTCCCATTGCTGCCCATCGGCTTATCTGAAATGGCTGGCCAGGAAGTGCATGTCTCATAACATAGACACCCCCCTTCTGAAATAGTCTGGCTGGCATGTCCAAATAGCCAGTTCTGCGGCAGTGCAATTTGGGGATGTCCTTATTTCTGAAATAGCCTACAACCATGCACATACTTGGTCTTGCTATCTGTACGGTCCCATCGCCAGAACTAATTACTGAGATGTTCATCTTTCAGGGCAGAGCCAGAGTGATTTCAGAAGACACTTACATGTACCTCCCTTCACTGATGCCATTCCCCTAGATTTTTGGTTGGTGTGGTCTGGACATCCCAGATTCCTCCTGATGGCCCTCCTAAAATCCCACTTCACGTTTTTATATCTGCACCTCAAAGTTACCTAGATATCACAGTGAATGCCAGTCAGGCCATATATTTGGCCTTTGGTTCACTCCTGTCTGATTTAGAAGTAATGTATAGATTTTATGCAGATAATAAACAGCTTATTTTACCGATGGCCAACTGACAGGAGGAAACTGCTTCCTGGCTGGAGAATGGTTGCTATGTTAGCTGTTAAGATCTGGCTGAAGGCTAATCAGTTATCACCGAATATTCAAAATACAGAAGTATAATGAAGTTGGAAGTCAGCTCAGAATACTTTGTTCCCTTTCCCCAGGTGAGAAGAAAGGGAGATTTTAATTTGTGAATAATACCCCATTACTACACATGGCTGGCACTATTTGGCATAGTTCACAGTGAAAATCCAGAGAGAAGGGAAAATGGGCATGTTTAATGATATCCCTGGAGCAAAGGTTTTCAAGCTGGAATGGGGGCATGTGGTAGATGTGTTTGGAGTGTTCCCAAGAACACGGACATCCTTGTGCGATTCCAGAAACTCCCAGCATGTCTCTGGGCTGCATCAAAGCTTATACCTAAGCCAGGCACAAATGGGCATTGGAAAAAAACTCATGTTGCCAGCCAAACATCCAGTGGGTGTGGAGAAGGAGATATACCTATACCCCCTATATGTTCCATGCTGGCAACAAACATTGATGCGGAAAGAAGGCTCTTCTTTTCATTTTGCCATGCCAATGGACGTCCCCAGATGCAACATAGTAACATAGTAAGTGACGGCAGATAAAGACCAGCATGGTCCATCTAGTCTGCCCAGCAAGATGGCAAGAGTAGGTGCACCTGTCGCTCTGTGCAGGCCACCCCTCCCCATGTTTTTGTTTCTGTTTAGGGGTGAACCCACCACTCCATGTAGGACACCCTTATTTGTTCAGATGCTAGATAGTTCAGAAGTTAGATGGTACTGTTTGTTTTGCTTTTATCCTGTTGCTGTAAAGGGATCCACTGTGTTTGTCCCATGCCGTTTTGAATTCCATCACCGTGTTTGCCCTCACCACTTCCATCGGGAGGGCATTCCAAGCATCCACCACCCTTTCAGTGAAGAAATATTTCCTGACATTGCCTTTCAATTTACCACCTTGCAGCTTCATGTTATGCCCTCTAGTTTTAGAGCTTCCCCGTCTTTGGAAGAGGTTTGTTTGTTCATCATTTCTCTTTAAGTATTTAAAGGTCTGAATCATATCTCCCCTGTCCCTCCTCTCCTCCAAAGTGTACATATTTAGGTCTTCAAGTCTCTTCTCATAAGGCTTCTGACGCAGGCTCCAAATCATTTTGGTCGCCTTTCTCTGAACAGTTTCCAGTCTTTTTACATCTCTTGCAAGATATGGCCTCCAAAACTGAACACAGTATTCCAAGTGAGGCCTCACCAGTGACCTGTACAGTGGCATAAGTACCTCTTCCTTTCTGCTGGTAATCCCTCTTTGAATGCAGCCCAACATCCTCCTGGCTTTTGCCACCGCCTTGTCGCACTGTTTTGCCACCTTGAGATCATCAGAGATAATCACACCAAGGTCTTTCTCCTGAACCGTGCATACCAACCTCTCACCCCCTATTGTGTACTTTTCCCTTGGATTTCTGCTACCCAAGTGCATGACACTGCACTTTTTCACATTAAATCGTAGTTGCCAAGCATTAGACCAGTCTTCCAGCTTTTGTAGATCTTTCCTCATGTTATCCACTCCCTCTGGGGAGTCCACTCTGTTGCAAATTTTTGTGTCATCTGCAAAAAGACAGACCTTTCCATTCAGTCCTTCAGCAATATCACTCACAAATACATTGAACAGTGCCGGGCCCAGGATCGAACCCTGAGGCACCCCGCTAATCACCTTCCTCTCATCCGAGTGAGCTCCATGTACCATCACCCTCTGTTGTCTGTCAGTCAACCAATTTCTAATCCAGTTTACTATTTTGGGACCCATCCCCAAGCTACTGAGTTTATTGACAAGCCTCCTATGAGGAACAGTATCAAAGGCTTTGCTGAAATCCAGATAGATGACATCCATTGCATGCCCCAGATCTAGTTCCTTGGTCACCCAATCAAAGAACTCAATCAGATTTGTTTGGCAAGACCGTCCTTCGGTAAAACCATGTTGCCTGGGATCTTGCAACCTGTTGGTTTTGAGAAAGTTCACTATTCGCTCTTTCAGGAGCGCCTCCATTACTTTTCCTGCCACCGAGGTAAGGCTCACGGGCCTGTAATTTGACACTTCTTCCCTGTCACCACTTTTGTGTAGAGGTACAACATTAGCCATTCTCCAGTCCTGAGGAACCACTCCTGTTTCCAAGGATCTGTTGAAGACATCCTTTAACGGTCCTGCAAGAACCTCTCTGAGCTCTTTCAGTATCCTGGGATGTATCCCATCCGGTCCCATGGCTTTGTCCACTTTCAGTTTAGCAAGTTGTTCTAACACCTCATCTTCTGTGAATGGTGTGGTATCTACTTCAGTCCTATTTTTATATTTGGGAGTCACAGCTGGTCCATCTCCAGGATCTTCTTTAGTAAAAACAGAGCAGAAGTATTTGTTTAGCAATTTCGCTTTTTCAGTGTCACTTTCCACGAGTCCTTTCCCAGCACTTCTGAGTCCTGCAATTCCAACTCTGATCTTCTTCCTTTCCTGAATATACCTGAAGAAAGTTTTGTTGCCACCCTTAACATCTTTAGCCATTTTTTTTTCTGCCTTTGATTTTGCTATCCTTATTACTCTTTTAGACTCTTTGAGTTGGATCCTGTATTCATTTCTGTGTTCTTCTGTTTGCAAGCTTTTGAATTTTGAAAAAGCTGTGTTTTTTGCCTTTATTTGCGCAGCCACCTCTTTGGAAAACCAAATAGGTTTCCTTCTCCTCTTGTTTTTATTTATTTTTCTTACATATTTATCTGTTGCCCCTTTTATTGCCGCCTTTAGTTTAGTCCATTGCAATTCCACTTCCCTTATCTTCTTCCACCCCGTCATCTCCTCCTTTAAGTACTCGGCCATTTCATTGAAGTCAGTGTTTTTGAAGTTTAGGACTTTGAGCTTGCTATGATTGGCCTGTACCATGGCTTTTATCTCAAACCACACCGTGTGATGGTCGCTGTTGCTCACAGGGGCACTCACGCAGACATTCGACACGTTATCACTGTTGGTGAGCACTACATCCAGCGTTGAGCTTTCCCTGGTAGGTTCCATCACCATTTGTCTAAGTAATGCATCTTGGAGAGCATCCACAATTTTTTTGCTTCTTTCCAGATGTGCAGAAGGAGTAATCCAATCCACATCAGGTAGATTAAAGTCACCTAATATGATCGTTTCCCCCTTTGTTGCTATCTTGGCAATATCTATAATCAATTCGTTATCTCTCTCTTCAATTTGAGTTGGAGGTCTGTAGACTACAGCAATATGGATGACAGTGCCATCTCCTCTTTCCAACGCAATCCAGAGCGCTTCTTCTTTTCCCCATGTTCCCTGCATTTCAGTAGCTTTAATACTGCTTTTGACATACAAGGCTACTCCTCCTCCTTTTCCATTTTCTCTGTCTCTTCTGAATAGATTATAGCCAGCTATGGCTATATCCCAATCATGCGATTCATTAAACCATGTTTCCGTAATGGCCACGATGTCCAAATCCGTTTCCACCATTAGGGCTTCCAGGTCTGGAATTTTTTGGCTAAGCTTCGAGCATTTGTGCTCATTGCTTTCCAGCATTTACCTGGCTTGTGTGTATTTTGCATTGATTTTATTCTGCCCATTTCTTCCCACTTGTTTTTGATGTGTGGTTTAAGAGTATGGCTGTTTCTGATGTTGTTCTGCTTTTGCAGGGGGTGGCATGCAGATGTTGACCTTCCACATCCGTCACCCCCTTTTCCTAGTTTAAATGCATATCCACATACTGCCTGAATTTTTCACTTAGGTTTCTTTTCCCTGCGACAGAGAGATGTAGTCCATCAGCACAGTATAGTCTCTTGTTGGTCCATCTATTGTCCCAGTTGCCAATAAATCTGAATCCTTCTTGTTTGCACCAGGTCTGGAGCCATGTATTAAAGTTGTTAATGCGATGCAGCCTTTTTGTCCCCTTACCAAGAACAGGTAGAACTTCTGAGAATGCATGTGATATACATTTTCTCCCCAAGATTTTGTAGCAAAGATGTCTGTGTGGATGGCAGCATGGATGTCCACGTCGGGAATGTCTATGTTTCTATAACCAGGCTGAAACATATACGTCCCCAGTGTTTCTCTGCACACTTTGTCCTGGATGTCCCAAATTGTAATTGTATGCTCTTGCTAAAATGATACTTCTTATATTAGTGCACACTATCTGCCATAATGCCCATAGGAATAACACAGCTGCTATAGCGGATAGCGCATGCTAATATTTAGTAGATATGGCCAATAGTGCCTAAGTAGGCATCTACATTCATGAGGAAAGTAGGCGCCTCCTTATAAAACAGGGATACCAGATTTTGGATAGCAAAAATGTCGGACACCTGGGCAGGGCTGAGCTGGGTTGGAAGGGGCAGGGTAGGGGTCCTCCCTTCTTAGGCATATTTTCTGCATATATTTCAAAATGAGCAGTCTAAATAGCATTCAGTCATTTCAAGCGTTTCAAAAAAGATAGCGGCAGCCTTTCTTGCGTTATAAGCGCATATCTTTCCATCTGTCTAAGAAGGGTTGAAATGTCTTCAGCAGCAGACTGGCTAACCTACTGAAAAGGGCTTTAAACTAGATTCATTGGGGATGGGTGAAAAAAGCCCCCCAGGTAAGTGAAACATTAAATACCTCTGTAGAAATGGGTAATAGGGGCAACATCTGGAAAGTGGTGTGTATAAATGCCCGTAGCATGGGAAATAAGATCCCAGATGTTGAAGCTTTAATGGAACAGGCTGACTTGAGTTTAATGGCAGTTACGGAGACATGGTTCACGGAAAACCATGACTGGGATGTAATTAAACCGGGCTATACTTTATTCAAGAAGGACAGGGTAGGAAAAAGGGGAGGTGGAGTGCTACTATATATAAAAAATAATATTAAAGCTATAGAATTGCAGGGCCTAAAAGGAAGATAGGCACTATAGGTTAAACTATAAAGAGGGAAAGAGAAATCCATTTGCATTGGAGTTATATACAGATCCCCCTCACAGAGAGTAGAAGTGGATGAAGATTTAATAGAAGACATACACAGTATTGAAAGGAAAAGTGCTACTGATAGGTGATTTCAATATGCAGGATGTGGATTGACACATCCCTGCTGTGGTGTCATCTAGAAGTAAGGGGATCCTGGATTCTCTACAGGAAGAACTATTCAGGGAATTGGTAACAGAACCCACACATGATGGGGCCATACTGGACTTAGTGCTTACCAATGGGGAAAGTGTTTCTGATGTTACAGTGGGAGATCATCTCGCTTCCTGTGATCACCAGATGGTATGGTTAAGTATTAGGACTAGGGCTGATAAAATCCATTCAAAAGCAAGGATCTTAGACTTTAGGAAAACTAACTTTGCCAAGATGGGACAATACCTCAAAAAGTTGTTAGTGGAATGGGAACAGCAGGGAGATGTAGAAAAACAGTTGACAAAACTGGAAGGGTATATTTTAAGGGCAAAAAACCTTTTTGTTAGAAAGGTAAATAAAAGGAAAAGGAGGCCACTATGGTTCTCAAAAAAAAGTAGTTGAAAAGGTGAAGAAAAAAAGGGAGGCCTTCATGAAATACAAAAGATCACAGAAAGAGGAAGACAGGCATCTATATTTGGAAAAACTTAAAGAAACTAGCAAAGTAGTCCAGAAAGCAAAGGTACAAAAAGAAGAAGAAATAGCCAAGGCAAAAAAATGTGGGGATAAGATATTTTTCAGATATGTTAGTGAGAGGAGGAAGGGTAAAAGTGGTATTGTCAGTCTCAAGGGTGCAGGGTAGGAATATACAGAAACTGATGAGGAAAAAGCAGAATTGTTAACAAATATTTCTGCTCTGTGTTCACAGATGAATGGCCAGGAGCAGGACCCCAGAAAACACCTACAAATAGGAACAGAAGCAACGGGAATCTCTAATGATTTTCAGAAGACTGTGTTCAAGAAGATAGCTAAACTAAAAATAGACAAAGCCTTGGGTCCAGATGGGATACATCCAAGAATATTGAGGGAACTTGGGGACATTCTAGCATTTCCACTGTCTGACCTTTTCAATGCCTCTTTGGAGTCAGGAGTGGTGTCAGAGGACTGGAGAAAGGCACATGTGGTGCCTTTACATAAAAGTGGAAGTAAGAATGACATTGAGAACTACAGGCCAGTTAGTCTAACCTCTGTGATTAGTAAATTATTGGAAAGGCTACTAAAGAAGAGAATAGTGAGGTTTCTGGAGTCCAATGGATTACAGGATCCGAGGCAGCATGGATTCATCAGAGGAAGGTCTTGTCAGACAAATCTGATAGATTTCTTTGACTGGGTGACCAGTGAGTTGCAACAAGGGAGAACCCTAGATGTGGTATATTTAGATTTTAATAAAGCCTTTGACACCGTTCCGCACAGGTGACTTATAAACAAACTGAGCACCCTAGGGATGGACTCTAAAGTGACTGATTGGGTTAGAAATTGGTTGCATGGGAGGTGATAAAGGGTACAGGTAAATAGAGCTCACTCTGAGGAGAAGGAGGTTACCAGTGGTGTGCTGTAGGGATCTGTCATTGGTCTGATTCTGTTTAACATCTTTGTTAGTAAGGTTTGTTTGTTTGCGGATGATACCAAAATCTGCAATGGAGTAGACACCCAGGAAGAAGTCGATAACATAAGGAGGGATCTAGCTAAGGCTGAAGAATGATCTAGAATTTGGCAGCTGAAATTAATGCTAAAAAATGCAGGGTCATGCATTTGGGCTGCAAAAATCCAAAGGAGCTATACAGTGTAGGGGGTGAGGTACTTCTGTCCACAAAAGAAGAGCGGGACCTGGGCATAATTGTGTCTGATGATCTTAAAGTAGCTAAACAGGTATAAAAGGCAACTGGGAAAGCCAGAAGGATTCTTGGGTGTACAGCGAGAGGAATGGCCAGCAGAAAAAAGGAGGTCATAATGCCTCGGTATAAGTCTCTGGTGCGACCTCATTTGGAGTATTGTGTGAAATTCTGGTGACTGCACCTTCAAAAGTATATAAGCAGGTTGGAGTCTGTGCAAAGGGTGGCTACTAAAATGGTTAGCGGTCTTCGTTATGAAGCATATGAGGACAGACTTAAAGATTTTAATATGTATACTTCAGAGGAAAGGCGGGATAGGGGCAATATGATAGAGACCTTTAAGTACCTCCGTGGCATAAATGCACAGGAGGGTCTCTTTCAGTTGAAGGCAAGCTCTACTACAAGGTGACATAGGATGAGGGGGAGAGGGAATACACTCAGGAGTAATATGTGGAAATATTTCTTTACGGAAAGAGTGGTAATACGTGGAATAGTCCTCCAGTGGAGGTGGTGGACACGAGGACAGTATCTGAATTCAAAAAAGCATGGGAAAAACACAGAGGATCTCTAAAGGTAAAAAGAAGAATATTGTAGTTGATATGGAAGGGCAGAGTAGATAGGCCATGTGGTCTTTTTCTGTCGTCATGTTTCTATGTTACTAAATACATATACAGTATGCTTAAACTTTGTTTAATACATATAGGTAAGTATTCTACATATTGCTAAAGTTCCCTCCACTTTTTTCAGAAACAAGTTAATTTTATATCTTCTCCTATCAGAACAGAGAAGACATTATACATATG
This sequence comes from Ichthyophis bannanicus, assembly GCA_033557465.1. Classification (NCBI taxonomy): domain Eukaryota; kingdom Metazoa; phylum Chordata; class Amphibia; order Gymnophiona; family Ichthyophiidae; genus Ichthyophis; species Ichthyophis bannanicus. The sequence goes on from CM066035.1 coordinate 433,837,405, forward strand.
GATATGCAGGAGAAACAATGTCGTTTGCCTCTGTCCCCACTGAAATCAGCCCCAAGAGGTGGTCAAAGACCATGGAGTCATAGACACTAACTCAAAGTCAGGGACAATCTCCTAAAATCAGGGACATCTGGTAACTTTATTATAAAATTACCCTCATGATGTATAAGGCCTCTCATGCAAAAGTGTCTGCTTTGTGTCTATGCACAACTGTGTACTACATCATGGATTCTTTGACAAAATTAGAAATAAAAGCAACATCTCTGACACTAGTGCCTCTCTTTTACTTATAGCCCAAGCAGCTAGCCAGCTGGCATTTCTTTCAGTGGGTGTCTTTTTCAGATGGGTTCAGAGATTCTGTCTATCTCCTGGAGCTCTCTGCATCTCTTCAAGGGACTCTCCACTGGCTTTGTGTAGCCCACCTTGCTCTTCAGCTTTCTGTATCTTTCATTACCCATTCTCTCTTCTCTGGCTGCTGGTGCCTTTTTGGGCTTTGCATCTTCAGTCCACAGTGTGGGGACTCATAAGGTTTCTTCTAAAATTGCAATACAGTATAAGAGACCTTACCAGAGTAAATAAGATCTACCCCTTTAAGGCTACGAGATTCAAAGGCAAACAATCGCAGGATATCTTGCAGTTCACAGGGATCCTGCTGCTTACTGTACATTAATCTCTGCCTGTTTCTAACTATAGGCAGTTTATTTAAAAAACGGAAAATGCCTGGAGTTTCACGGAAAGGGTGGTGGATGCCTGGAATGCCCTCCCACTGGAGCTGGTGGGGACAAAAACAGTGATGGAAATCAAAAAGGCAAGAGATAAACAAGGAGGATCCCTGGACGGCAAGAGCAGCCTTCGGCTCAAAGCAAACAAATGATTTTGACAGTTCAAAAAAAGCATAGAGGGGGTACAGAGTGGTAGTTAGTGGGGGTAAACTGCATGAAACAGACGTTACCCAAAGGAAAAGCATACTGTAGAGCAGGTTTAACCTGCAGAGAGTACAGTTACCCAAAGTAAAAGCATAAAGTGGGGGTAACCCGCACAGAGCGGAAGTTACAACCCAGAATGAAAGCATAGAGCAGGGTTAACCTCCACGGAGTCACAGTTATCCAAAGTAAAAGCAGAGTGGGAGGTAACTTGCACAGAGTGGGTGTTACAACCCAAAGTAAAAGCTGAGTGGGAGGAACCTGCAGAGAACAGCTGATACAACCCTAAACACCTTACTAGATAGACTAGATGGCCATGCTGGTCTTTAGCTTCCCTCCTTTCCTATGTTACTATGTAAGAAATAAATGGTTCCAGACTTCTGTGGAACAACGAATACTCTTTGCAGGTTTTCTACAACTGGCTATATAGCTGCTTAGATTTGAGGCGAATAAGCTCGACTGAAAGAGCTGGGTTCTGGGCTTATGCAATTTAGTTTGGGGCATATTATTGTAATATGAATGATGTGTTTCTTGTTTTTAAAACTCGGGATATGAACAGGCAAACAAGAATTCAGTTTGTTTTTGGAATTTTTGGAGATTTTTTTTCACTTTCAGTTGGACTTGTTTTACTGTATTTTGCAAGAGAATTAGTTTCCACAGCTGAAGTGGAAAGGGCTAAAGGCATTTAGACATTTAGGGGTATGTTTACTAAACCGGGCTAACGGTTAACCCGGGCTATCTGCCACTAGGTCGCATATTATTCAATTGGAACTAGTTGCAGATAGCCCGGGTTAACCGTTAGCCCGGTTTAGTAAACATACCCCTTAGATTTTGGACATCTGCGGTAAATGAAGCAGCAACTGTACTGAGTCATTAGTGGCATTTGCCTGGAAGTGGTAGTTCCGTATTTTATTCAGGTTCTTTGATTATGCCTCAAACATACAGAAAAAATATCCACAGAAAAATGAATATAGCACACCAATGCAGATATACGTGTATTCCTTGATGTTTGATAGAGGTCTTTCTCAGGAAGTGCAGACATGACCTAATTGTAGAAATTGCTATGTTGACTGGATGCTAAGACACCAAGAGCCTAATGTATTAACCCTTGAAAATATTCATCAGTCAGTACTCACCAAAACTTCTTTCCATATTACCATAGCCAGGAACTCCTCACATTCCCAGCTTCAGTTATGTGCAAATTTTGTTTTTCTTTTTTAAGTATTTATTTATTTAGCTGTATTTATATTCTGCTTTTCACTGGGTCAAAGCGGTCAATTGGGGGATACATTTAACACGAGGGTATATCACACACATATGCTAATACTTACAGGGAACATGGGCAATGGAGGGTTAAATGGCTTGCCCAAGACCACAAGGAGAGCCTATAGGACTAGAAATCCCAGTCCCTCTGGCCTGAGATTGTTGTCCCCAGCTGGGACTTGAACCCCTGGCCCTCTGGCCTGAAGTACCTTGTCCTAACCACTAGACCACTCCTCCCTAAGTGCCATCAAGTCAATGCTGACTCCTGGTGACCCAACAGCCCAAAGGTTTTCTTGGCAAGGTATGACCGGAAGTAGATTGCCAGGCCTTTTCCTCTGAGGCAATGGAGGGTAAAATGACTTGTCCATGGTTGCAAAGAGTGCCAGTGGGAATCGAACCCAGATCTCTTAGGTGCTAGGCTGTTGCCCCATTTCACATAGCAATGGCAAGAATTAAAGAGCCCCCATGGCCAGAATTGGAGGTTCTCAGACCCCGCTACCAGACCTCCAATCCATGGTGGTTCAGCAGCACCCAACCTTGCCCAACCCTAACTCCTCCTTTGAGGGAACTTCAAGCTCCTGGCTGTTCAGTGATGTCCTTAAACCCCCTTCCCTGGCTCCTATTGAAGCTCTGTCCTTTAAAACTTCCAAAAACTGAAGGCCAGCCTCAAAACCACCATTCTCCTCACTTTCCCAGGGGCTTCAAATCAGCCAAAGGATCTGGGGGACATAAGTGATAGGAGCAATCCTCAAGTACTTCTGCCCTGGAAGCTGCATGCTGTCAAAATGGGATTGCATGATCCCTAGTACAGGTACACCGCCGATTTTCCAGCAACTGATGGTTTGACACCTTTTTTATTCTGCACAAAGTAAGCGGTGCAGTTCTTGGCTTCGGCTCTTCCCTACGATACCTGTCCTTGCCCCCCTGACACTTTTTGTGTTCCCGCAGCAGCGGTGGTGGCAGTGGCAGCAGTGGAGTGGACCTGCAATTGGAAAAAACCACATGGGTATTTCTGATTCCACGCTTGCATGCTGGCCTGATCCCTCGCTCCTCTGATGTGTGCTTGCATCAGAGGAGGGAGGGACCAGACTAGCCCTTCAAGCATGGGTCTTTGCAACTCCATGACTGAAGGGCTGGTCTGGTCCCTTCCTTCCTTCTATGTCAGAGGAGGGAGGGGTCAGACCAGAATGCAAGCGTGAAGTTGGAAAGACCCGTGTGTGTTTTTTTAAAATTTGAGGTCCGCTCCGCTGCCGCCACTGCCATCACCAAAGGAAAACGAAAAGCGGCAGTGGCGGGCCAAGGGCAGGCTGTGCAGGCAGTTTGGGAGGGGGGGGCGGCTGGACATGGAGGTGTGGGATAAGAAGGGGAGATGCTGGGCATGGGGCAAATGACAGACCTGTGATGTGGGATGGGGGTGGGGGTAGAGCAGGGGGGATGCGCCAGATATGCAAGTCGCACAGGGCACATTTCTGGCTTTATATGGCACTGATCTCTGGTGGTCTGGCAAAACTGATAATCTGACAAGGTTTTGGAACCAAGGGTGCAGGAAAATTGGCGGTGTACCTGTAGTAGTCTGACTGTACTACAAGTAGATGTCAAGAGAACTCTGAATTAATTGTCAGCCTGACCCCTAAAGGCTGTCCCACAAGACTACCGCTAAGGACCATGTAAAACCATTTTGATAGTGTCAGCTCCCATCCCCAACATCCTCCGGACCCCTCAGGTGATTCAGGTTCCTGTGGGTTGGAGACTAGGGGAAGTAGAGCAGGGCTGGCTCTACGATTTTGTGTGTCTTAAGGGGAATAAGCATATGCATTCATTAGGGTGCATTTGATGCTTTAGTACACCTTACAATATTTAGGGGTATGTTTACTAAAACCCGCTAATGTGCGGGCCGCGCTAGTGTGTGGGTGCCATATAAGGAGTGGGCGTGTCTGGCTGAAAAAAGCAAAACCGGGATTATTCATGTGCTAATGTGCGTGGCGCCCATGTGCGCCCCGCACATTAGCGCATGAGAAAGCTGCGCGGGAGGCATAAGTGGCGTGCTGATGTGCAAACAGAGGAGCAGAGCCACAGCACAATGGTTAAGACACTGACCAATGGTGCAGGGATCAGGGGTTCAATCTCCCACAGTGCCCAATGAAGACAGCTGGCTGAGGCATTTAAATAATGGGCGGCATAAGGCGGCACGCTAATGCTTTAGGAGGCATTTTAATATTGGGTGGCATAAGGCAGCGCACTGATGCACAAGCACAGGAACAGAGCCACAGTACAATGGTTAAGACACTGACCAATGGTGCAGGGATCATGGGTATAGTCCCCCACTGTGCCCAATGAAGAAGGCTTGCGGAGGCATTACCTATTATGGGTAAGTTTGCTTTAGGAGGCATTTTACTTTTTATTTTAATTACCACTACTAGCAAACACACTCTCAAAGAGTGTTAACATAAGGCGCCCCATAAGGCACATTTTAAAGTGCACTGTCCGCCAAGGCACCCTAGAATGTTGCTTATAGGGCGCTTTATAGGGTGCCGTATGAGGTACCGCAAGGTCACAGCAATGTTTTTGATGGCAGCACTGTGCAGTTTAAGGAATGAAAAGCATAAGTAGGTGCGCTGACATGCAAGGAGGAGCAGCAGTGTAGCACAATGGGTAAGGCACTGACTGCTGATACAGGGGTCATGAGTTTGCTCACCAGTGTGCCTAATACATAAGGCTGGCTGTGGCATCAGCTTTGCAATGTACGTATTTTTTCCTGCAGCACTTTAGTTGTATTTTATTAATTGCTGCCAGCAAACAGGTCCTCACGTGCCGTAATTGAAGGTGCCGCATAAGGCACCCTATAAGGCACTCCATAGGGCACATCATAAAGTGCACTGTCCGCCACGGCACCCTAAAATGTCCCCTATAGGGCACCCTATAAGTTGCTCCACAGGATAACGTATAGTGCACCTTATATGGACGGTAACCATAAGGTAACCTATAGGGCGCCCTATAAAGCGCCCTCTGAGGCACCTTATGGGTACAGTACGATGAGGGTGTTTTTGCTGGCAGCAATAATGTACATTAAAAAGAGATAATGCTCTGGGAAGCCCCATCAAATAACCCCACTGTGGGTTTGAACCCATGACCTCTGGCTCCACAGGCAGTGAAGTAGCCATTGTGCTACAGCCCTATAGCTGCTAGCAAGCCCCTGGCTGGCTGCAGAGGGAGTGCACGTCACCACACAGACAGTCTGCTGTGGTCACCAGGATAGGGTTAGCCCACCCGTACCCATGATGCACTGCACATGCAAATCAGCTGTCCACAGATAAACACAAGATGGGGAATGCACCCCCACAGCACCTCGGCCTGGTAGGGGGTACTGACCATGTGTTTTACTGGCACAGAGTAGCTACACACCGTCACATTGTGCGGGTACTGTGCTCACCCTGAGGGTGCGGTGAGGCGCCCAGCACCAGGTCCACAGCACCTTCCATGGCTGAAAGAGGCCATGCCGGAGGTCCAAAGCAGTGTTAATGTGTGAGATAGGTAGTTTCTGCAGCAACACCTTGGATATCTCTGTCTGTCTCAGTCAGGTGTAGCCCCCATGGACCCCTAGGTGGGCTATGTACCACCACTCCCCTCCTCCAGGGCTGAGGGTGGCAAACAGGGTCTCCTATCAACAGATCCCCATTCTACCTCCCTGCAATGGTGGCAGTAGAGGGGACCATCAACCCCGGTCCATGCTGGGGAACAGACACCCTACAGGGCAGTCAATGCAGCTCTGTACACATCCATAACACAATAGCAGACAGACATTAGGCCTGGATATGCTAAGCTGCACCCCACCACTATCTGATATTCTCCTGCAGCAAGCCTTCAGCCGCTGCACCCTGCAAGCCACTCCATCAAGACACATACCAGCTGCAAACAGTCTGCTAGCTAGTCCATAGTGCATGTTCCCAGTGGAAATGCATGCACCCAGAACTGGGATGTCAGCATACACAACAAGCAGATATATCAGTGACTGGGCCCCAAAAGGAAACCCATAAATATCACATGAGGGAAATACTGTATAGCACTATGGGGGTGCCTAGCCATGCTGTCGTCACTGCACAGTCAGGGTGAGAGTGATCCCCCAGCAGGACATACTGAGGTCACCCTGTCTGTGTAGTTGGTGTCCGGGCACTACAATGTCCCAGCCAGTGCCCTATGCCCTGTGCAGATGCATCCTGGCCAGGTCACCCTGTCCGGGCTATACCCATGGTACCTTGCTCCTCATTATGCACATTGGCAGGCCAATACTGGCAACAGTGCTGGCAGTGTGGGCTGTGGAAGGTGTTTGCAGCCACCACACACTGTATACTGTATAGACAGACACACACTCCCACACCTATGCCAGCATTGTGCTACTATAGAGGAGTTTAGCAGCCCTGCCCACCACACCAGTCCTGGGCACAGTACAGGCATGGATGTGCTACGCAATACTTTTGGGGGTCACTCCCCAGGGTGGTAAACACTGTCAGAGACCAGACCTGAAGCACACACCGCAGACATCAGAAAGATTGTTATGATGGAGCTCAATGAGCAAACTGTGCTTAACGTAGGACTTGCAATCTGCCGGTAATCATAGGAAACGTTTGATAGGTGTGTACTGTATACCCAGGTGTAGAGTGGCATTGCTAAGGTATGCAAGTGCTAGTATTGGGAGATGCACGCAGGGCCCAATGTCCTGCCTTTCCAGGAGGCATTAGCCAATGGGGCCTGTGGGTGTGGGTATGGGTGTGTCTGGCCCTGTTGGCTGCTGCTTTACGGCAGAGGTTCCCAACTCCAGTCCTGGTGTGCCAAACACTGTTCGGGTTTTCATGCTGTCCCTCATGAATATGTATGGGATACATCTGCATACCATGGGGGTGGTGCATAGATATGCAGCACAGGCATCTTTATTAGAGGCAGCATGGAACCTGAATGGTGTTTGGCCCTCCAGGACTGCATTTAGGGGATTCTGCCGTAGGTAATGCACATTTCTATGGTGCTTGTGCTGTGTAGGGTAAAATAGAGGTTTTTGACCCATGCTTATGGTCTCAGCAATAATGGTTCAGTCTTTACTACCATGTTTTCTTCATGGGTAAAATAAGGGGACTGGGTTGGCAGGAGCCCCAGCTGGGATTTGAACGTGTGACCTTCTGGTCCTAAAGGCACTGGCTGTGTCTGCTGCACCACCGTCTTAGCACAAAAACAGTGCATTCCCTGGGGAGTCCATGGCTGTTTGTCAGACAGGGCCTGTCTGTTGGAGGGCACTGCACCCACGTGAAGGGGGTTAGGCCACCGTCTGCTGTGGGCAGCAGCCACTGCCCCCTCCACCAACGGTACCCCTCCACCACCATGCTGACATGGCCTTATATTGCTGACAGCATCACAGCTAAATGATATGTGGCCCTCCAGGACTGCATTGAGGGGACTGTGGTCTAGGTAATGCGCATGTTTCTGGTGTCTGTGCTCTGTAGGGTAAAATAGAGGTGTTTGGACCATGCTTATGTTATCTGCAAAAAAGGTTGGTCTTTACTATCATGGTTTAGTGGTGGGTAAAATATGGGGATTGGGTTTGCAGGAGCCCCAGCTGGGACCTGAACTGGTGATCTTTGGCTACTGAACATACTGTCTGTGTTCACTGCACCACACTGTGGCCACAGAGACAGTACAGTCCCTGGAGATAGGAAACCTGGCCAAAGGAGTCATAAACCCTGCTCTGCACAATTTCACTGTGGGATCATTCACCTTGTATGGGGACGGAGCGTAGACCTTTCTAAAATTCATATTTATTTTTTGGGGCTTTCTTGGGAGTGATTTTTGATGTTTTCCATGATTATCACTGTTGCCCAGCTGGATTATAATTTATTAGAATTTTGTTATGGCCATTTTCAATTTTTATTTGCTATTTTGTTCTGTGCACATGTATCACACTGCTCACGGTTTTGTAGGTTTCCCTGGTTTTGCTGTACATTGCTGACAGAAATGGTTTCTCTTCCCTTTAAATCGGCTCTACCGCGAGGTTTTCACTCGCGGTATTTTTTTCATCGAATTTCAGCCCCGCTCCTGTGCGGGGAGCCTCTCCCATCCCACTCTCCACCCATTGACCCGTCTCTCCGCCCCTGGGGAGCCTTCCTCCGCCCTCCGGGAGCCTTTCCACGCCTCTATCGCTCATTTGCACGACGCGCACATGAGCGGGCCCGTTAGTGCGGTGCGCACGTGTGCGGGGCACAAAAACGCATCATTAGCGTGCGCTAAGGTACCTTAGCGCACGCTCAAGTGCGCCCCGCACAATTGCGCGGTTTAGTAAACATACCCCTTAGTGTATGTTAAACTGATCTTAACATGCACTAACCAACTTAGTGCGCCTTATTTGTGTTAATTAAATCAATTTACTGTGCAGTAAAGATTCCCTATTAAGATGTCTGAAACAAACCTAAACACACTCGAAAATCATGAAAAATTTGTGAAGTAAAAAAATACAAATGTCTGTGAATATCCCTAAGTACCAGGAATTCAATGGGGGTTTCTTGTAACATTTATGCCCTGTGTCACAGTTAGAGGGAGAAGGCAAGTTAGGTGGTGAACTTTAGATGCACATATTTACGCTCGCTCTGCCTGCTTCTCTTTATAAAATTGGCTTTAAATAGGTGCATGTTGGCAACTTAGGTGCCCTGTTACAAAATTATCCTCTTTGGGGGTAATTTTTTAAGGGGCACATACTTTAGGTGGTAAAGTACACACCTTCTTTGGCAGTATTTTAGTAATTTGTGCAGATATGGGGCCACATATGTGTGTGAATGGTCCCTTATAAAATACCGAGCGGAGTAAATGTGTGTGCATTGGCATGATGATGTGGACTTTGCTAGCAGGCATGCATGTGTAGAACATGGGTGGAGTGTTCAAGTGCATACTTGGATTAGAAAATATTATAATATATATATATACACAGTTTTGACTCCTGCTATGTGTGCTGCTTAAAACATTTGAAGGTTTAATTCCACCCAGTGAAAGAGTAACCTCATCTACAACACCAACATCAAACTCTTGATTCCTTCCTTCTTGTTGACATACGTGACTGCTGTTCCATTGTCCAAAAGCACCTTCACGGCCACCCCTGAACTAGGGGACGGAAGTGGAGCAAGGTTTATTGGATGGTCCTCGCCTCTAAACAATTGATAGGCCATACTGCCTTGCATTGTGGTTAATGGCCCTTTCTGCAATTGACTTACTAGGCAATGGAGGGGAGGGGGAAATAAGTCAGGAATGGTGGGAGGAGGCAAGAGCCAAACACCTCTAGACTTCACCTACTCGGGTAGACCTCACCTGCTGAAGGCCTTCTCCATGGGCACACAGTCACAGGCTTTATCTCCCAAGTATTTCCTGCTGTGACATTGACCAAGTCAATACTGGCGTAATTTAAATCACGCATTATTACTGTGTTGTAACTTTTATTAGCTTCCCAGATTTATTTTAGCATTTCATCATCCATCTGTTCATTCTGGTCGGGTGGTCTACAGTACACCCCCACTGCCATCGCCTTCCCCTTTTCACATGGAATTTCTATTCATAAAGATTCTACAGTGTATTTTGCTTCCTGCAAAACTTTTATCCTGTGTGACTGAATGCCCTCTCTAACATAGAGCGCGACTCCCTCCACCAATTTGATCTACTCTATCTTTGTGATATAGTTTGTACCCAGGTATCACGGTGTCCCATTGGTTGTTTTTCTTCCACCAGGTCTCCGAGATGCCAATCATATCTAACCTTTCATTTAGTGCTATTTATTCTAACTCTTCCATCTTATTTTTTAGACTTCTGGTATTTGCATATAGGCATTTCAGAGATTGTATTTTGTTCATATTAACAATCTGGCTATCACTTGATAGAGGTAGTTTGGAATCTTTCTGCTCTGTACTTAAAAGCTAAACCAACAAAAAAATCCAATGCAAACAGGGAAATCCCCGTACGGCTGAACAATTATTTTTGTCGGAGCTTGTCAGTCCAGCGTCCAGGAAACATTCCTCAGACACCACTGTGACCGCTCACTTTTATTTTTTGTCAAATTTTAAATATATAGTAATAAAGCAGAAAGTCCATCAACTTAGCTTATTGTGCAGAGCACCGCCAAAGTGCCAGTAACAAGTAGGTAGACGACATGGCCCACGTTTCGCCACTTGCCGAGGAGCGGGACCTGAAGCAGGGTTTTGTTTTTCTGTAAAACCCGAAACGTGGGCCATGTCGTCTACCTACTTGTTACTGGCACTTTGGCGGTGCTCTGCACAATAAGCTAAGTTGATGGACTTTCTGCTTTATTACTATATATTTAAAATTTGACAAAAAATAAAAGTGAGCGGTCACAGTGGTGTCTGAGGAATGTTTCCTGGACGCTGGGCTGACAAGCTCCGACAAAAATAATTGTTCAGCCGTATGGGGATTTCCCTGTTTGCATTGGATTTTTTTGTTGGTTTAGTCTTTAATTCAATCCAATTGGGTTCTTGGTTTTCACGTTTGGCTGTACTTAAAAGCATCTGGGTTACTTTTATCATTATTGGAACCTTTCTATCTGGATGCCCTAACTTCTCTCTTTTGCTAATATTCTTCAAGGATACACCATTCCGAACCTGCGCTCATCAAACAAATACCAGATTTGAAGTTACTCATTGTACAGCTTTTCATGCAGCTCCTACCATATGGAATTCTCTCTCATCAGATGTCATGAGACTTCCTATTCACACTTTCAGGGCTCCTTTAAGACATAACTGTATAAAGCTGCTTTCACTATACTGTAGCTCTTTCAGTTAGTACTTAGCACCAGAGTACTGTAGCAGATAAATGAGTGAAGAAAGAAACACCCGAGGAGTCTTAAAAGAAACAATGGTTTAATGTGCACAGACCCGAGAAAATAGTTTTTCCAAATTCTGGGCCCCCACCAGAGGGCTCAGAGAGATTATATAGACCTCATATCAGATTATTACAGCATTTCTTCATGATTGGTCACTTTATTACAGTGTAGTCCCGATTGGAGAAAGTCTACTGTAGTCTTATCTCTAGCGAAGCAGAGGGAGAGTAGTTATCTCTAGCAAGCAGAGAGAGAGCAGCAGGACAAAGGAACAGGGGAAGGGACAAGTGTGTACCAGGGTATGACTTCACCAAGAGGGGTGTATCCTTTTCACTTAACCCTTCCAGCTCTCAGCCCTGCCTGGATTTCTACTTCATTCCCCATTTTTTAAGGGAAAGATTTGCCTTGTAGTGAAGGAGGCCAATTTTCCTCATAGCAGTTGATCTGACTGTGGAAGGGATTTGTATTTGCATACTGCCATCACATGGGCAGCAGTTTTTCTGCTCCACCATGGTCTCAATGGTGGAGATAATAAATCGGATAAGGATAGGGATACGGCATGGCAGGATGACACATACCAGGAGAATAAGGAGAACCCCTACCACTAGGGTTTTTAAGTCCACCTAATCAATTGAACCATTCTGCAAACCACCCAGCACCTATAGAAGGAGCCGTGATATGATTAGCTAGATCACATAGGTCTTGAATAGAGCATTTAATGGAAACACTCTCATCAGTGAGATTAAAACAACACATACCCTCAAACTCCTTGCAGCCATGATTTAAGTGTAGGAGCAGAAAATCAATGGTCATCCTATTCTGCAGAATCGCTGTCCGCAGACCGGACATCTCATGATTCATAGTGGCTAGGATGGTTTAGGTAAGATTAATGGATTTGGCCAAGGAACAAGCAATATGGCTTACTTCCATAGCATTGTGTAAAGCTAACCCAGGATAATGCCAGTCCTAGAGCTGTCTGATCACTATAAGGTTCCACATTAGAGTTACAGGTAGGAGGCATAGGTTTTGATCGAGGATAGCGCGAGTGGGAACTAACCTTACTAGGGGTATGAGAGAAAGCAGCAGTAGTAAGTCTTCCAAAAGTGCAAGGACCTCCAGTAAGTAGCGTTTATGGGAACATAAGTGTAAGCAGTTTTACCACATAACAAAAAACATCCTAAGGGAAGATACATTTCTGAGTAAGCATAAGATACCTTCGTAATAGACTTGCATGATAATACAGTGTTAGACACATTAAAAAACCCTTTAGTGGCATTTACAAAAATAAAGCAATCTATAGCTTTAAGCGTGGAGAAAACCTGCAAGGAGAAAGGGGCCAAAGGCATGTTGATAAAAAAAAATTCCAGGCTGCGATGATCTGCGTACACAAAAGTCCAAAGTATTCAAATCAGTCCCGGCAAGTAGTGTTACTACATTTATAGTCCCTGAGGCAAATAAGGGAAGGCCCCAGATGAATGCCAGAATAAAAGTCAGCATGAGCAGGTGCATGGTGCATACTGACCATGGAGCTTATGTCCCATTAACAGTATCTGAAGATAGAAACATAGAAATATGATGATAGAAAAAGATCACATGGCCTATCTAGTCTGTCCTTCCATATCAACAACTACAACAGTCCCCTTTTACCTTTAGAGATCCTCTGTGTTTGTCCCATGCTTTTTTGAATTCAGTTACTGTCCTCATCTCTACCACCTCCACTGGGAGACTATTCCATGGATTCACTACTCTTTCTGTAAAGAAATATTTCCGCATATCACTCCTGAATCTATCTCCCTTCACCCTCATCCCATGTCCCCTCATAGCAGAACTTGCTTTCAATTGAAAGAGGCTTTCTCCCTGAACATTTACGCCACGGAAGTATTTAAACATCTCAATCATATCACCTCTATCCTGCCTTTCCTCTAAGGTGTACATATTAAGATCCTTCAGTCTGTCCTCATATGCTTTATAATGAAGACCACTAATCATTTTAGTAGCCACCCTCTGCACCGACTCCATCCTGTTCACATCCTTTTGAAGGTGCGGTCTCCAGAACTGCACACTATACTCCAAATGAGGTCGCACCAAAGACTTAAACAGAGGCATTATCATCTCCTTTTTTCTGCTAGCCATTCCTCTCCGTATGCACCCAAGCATCCTTCTAGCTTTTGCCGTCGCCTTTTCTACCTGTTTAGCTACTTTAAAATCATCAGACACAACCACGCCTAGGTCCCGCTCTTCTTTAGTGGACAAAGTACAAAAGTACTTTACCCCTTATACTATATTGCTCCCTTGGATTGCCGCAGCCCAAATGCATGACCTTACATTTTTTAACATTAAATCCCAGCTGCCAAATTCTAGACCATTCTTCAAGCTTAGCTAGATCCCTCCTCATGTTATCTATACCTTCCTGGGTGTCTACTCTATTGCAGATTTTGGTATCATCCGCAAAGAGGCAAACCTTACCCGACAGCCCTTCTGCTATATCACTAACGAAGATGTTAAAAAGAATCGGACCAAGGACAGATCCCTGGGGCACACCACTGGTAACATCCTTCTCCTCAGAGTAAGCTCCATTTACTTGTACTCTTTGTCGCCTCCCACTCAACCAATTTCTAACCCAAGCAGTAACTTTAGGGTCCATCCCTAGGGTGCTCAGTTTGTTTATAAGTCGCCTGTGAGATGACTCCTCAAGCTTCTGCCGTGCGTAGACTAGCCGGCTTCTGGTATGCGGCTAGCGCAGGGCTCCGTCGTCTGCCGATTCCCTGGTTCTCCGCAGCGTGAGGCATAAGGGATCCTGAGAATGTTCATGCACTGTCCACTTATCATCCAAGTCAAGAGCAGCTTTCTTAAGATGAGTATGATGAATCCACGGGGTAACCTCTGCGACCTTGACTGCAGTCAGTGTGGCTAGGAGAACTGTGTAAGGACTTCTCCAGGTAGGGCACAGTGGTTGACGTTTCCATTCCTTAATCCACACACGATCTCCCGGCTGGTGGGCATGGAGTGGCTCTGACAAAGAGATAGGCAATCACTCTTGTATCCACCTGTTCAAAGACTGAAAAACAGATCCCAATGCCAGTAGGTGTTGTCTCGTAAGTTCATTACCTATCTTCTCCAGGTCTCCCTCAAGGCCCTGAACAATGGGTGGTGGTTGACCATACAGTACTTCATAAGGGGATATTCCCAAGGTCCGAGTCGGGGAGGACCGGACCCGGAGAAGGGCTATCGGCAAAGCCTGATCCCACTTAAGATGTGCTTCCTGACAGAGTTTAGACAACTGGAGCTTCAGAGTTCGGTTCATCCTTTCCACCTTTCCCGAACTCTGTGGGTGGTAAGCAGTGTGAAATTTCCAGGTAATCTGGAGGGCCTTAGAAAGGTCTTGAAGGCACTTAGCAACAAACGCAGGGCCATTATCTGACCCTATAGTAAGGTAGGCCAAACCTGGGAATGATCTCTTTCAGCAGGGCCCTGGTAACTTCTCAGGCTAACTCTGTTCTACAGGGGTAGGCCTCAACCCATCCTGAAAATGTACACACTATCACCAGCAGATATCGATAACCCCTTACTCGGGGAAACTCAGTGAAATCAACCACAACATTCTCCATAGGGGCAGCCCCAACCGCCCACATGGAAACCGGGGGTAGAGGCCCTTGCGAGGGTTACCCCTGGCACATTGGAGACAGTGATGTGCTGCAGCTGCCGTCAGATGTGGAACATAGAAGCAAGACTGTAGAATGGTTTGCATGGAGGTCTTACCTAAGTGGGTGGTCTCATGAAATCGGCGGACAAAAAACAGGCACTAGACTCTCAGGGATAACATATCGGGGTGCATCTGCCAGTAACCGCAACCACCCAGCAGTAGTGAGAGTAGCCCCTTCCTGAGTGAAGAAATCCATCTCTTTCCTGGTATAATGTGGGTCCCACTCTGACATAGGAATTGGAAACAGGGGGCTTGAACACTTACTGGGACTGTTCCTTGCTGGGCTGCTAACTTGGCCTCCCTATCTGCCCTGCAGTTACCCTGGATGATCAGAATGTCTCCTCGTTGGTGTGCCTTGCAGTGAACAACAGCCACCACTTCTGGTGCCCACACAGCCTCTAGTAACTCCAAAATCTCCCTCCTATACTTTATAGATTTCCCGCTTGAATTTATGAGTCCCTTCTCTCTATAGAGGGCCCCATGGGCATGGAGTGTAGTGAATGCATACTTAGAATCAGTGAAAATGTTTGCCTTCAGACCTGCAGCTAACTGGAGGACTCGAGTAAGGGCAATGAGTTCAGCTTTCTGGGCAGAAGTCCCTAAGGTAAGGGCTCAGCCTCCAAAACAACCCCAGGAGTGACCACAGCATATCCGGCCTTCCGCTGTCCATCTTCCACGAAACTGCTGCCATCGGTAAAGTATTGAACATCAGGAGAGGCTAGCGGTACATCCTTCAAATCTGGATGGCTGGAGTACACTTCATCCATAACCTGGATACAATCATGTTCAGGTAGCCCAGGTGCTACAGGATGTAGAGTAGCAGGATTGAGTGTTTTCACTATCTCCAAGGGAACCTGAGGATTCGCACACAGCATCCTCTGCTACTTTGTCATCCGCTCATTGGTAAACCAATAATTGCCTTTGTACTCCATCAGTGTCAGTACTGCAAGCGGCACTTTAACATTCAGTTCTTGCCCAAGGGACAATTTATCAGCCTCTGTTGCCAAGAGAGCTGTTGCTGCTACTGCGCGGAGACAAGAAGGCCACCCTCTTGCTACTGGATCCAGCTGTTTGGACAGATAAGCCACCGGTCGTTGCCAGGAACGTAGGCTCTGAGTGAGGACACCAACTGCCATCCCCCTTTCTTCATGGACATACAGATGGAATGTTTTTTCCATGTCGGGCAGTCCTAGACTAGGGTCTGATAGCAAAGCCTTCTTCATATTCTGAAAGGCCTCCTTTTGGTCTGGGCCCCAGTCGAAAGGATCTCGTTCTTCCCCTGTTGTAGCTGCATACAGGGGCTTTGCCAACACTGCATAGTTGGGTATCCAGATTTGACAAAAACTGGCAGCCCCTAAGAAGCCTCTCAACTGCCTGCGATTCTGTGGCTCAGGAATAGAACAAACAGCCTCCCTCCGCTCAGAGCCCAATCTTCGAAGGCCTTGGGCAACATGGAATCCCAAGTATCTGACTTCAGTCTGGCAAAATTGGGCCTTACTTTGGGACACCCGATAGCCAGACATCCAAAGTAGGTGTAGAGGTTCTGAAGTAGCGGTTAGACATTCTTCCTGGGAAACAGCAGCAATGAGTAAATCATCCACATATTGGAACTGACGCGAATCTTGACTAAGTGCATTCCCAAACAGCGTGGGGGAGTTTTTGAATCCTTGGGGTAACCGTGTCCATATCAACTGACCCTTACTGCCAGTAATAGGGTCTTCCCATTCAAATGCAAACAGTGGCTGGCTAGGAGTGGCCAATCTCAAACAGAAAAAGGCATCCTTTAAGTCCAGAACAGTGAAGCAGGTTGCTTGTGCAGGATTCAAACTCAGTAAATTGTAGGGGTTTGGCACAACAGGGTGAATGGTAACAACAGCTTCATTGACCTTCCGTAGCTCCTGCACAGGTCGGTAATCATCAGTACCTGGTTTTTCAACTGGCAGCAAAGGGGTATTCCAGGGTGATTGGCATGATTTTCAGGAGTCCAGGCTTAAGTAGTTGCTGGAGATGTTTATGAATGCCCTCAACCTCTCTTCGGGGCAGGGAATATTGCCTGACACAATTGGGACATTCGTTTTTTCTTCTCTTTTTCAGTGGCCCATTTCTCTGCAATAGGCACATTAATCTCGTTCCAATAATCCTTGCTCCAATGATCCTCGCTGGGTTCCTCTACCCCGGCCTCGGCTTCTCGGTTCCCACGTTGACTTTCCTTGTCCTTTCTCGACTAGCGCCGCTGCTAACATAGCTTTCTTTTTCATCTTTCGTTCACACTCACGCTTCATCTCCTGATCTCTGTTCACAAATACTTTCATAGCAACTTCCATCCACTGGGTTATATTCATTCCAGCAAAACTTTCAAGCTTCTGAAGTTTCCTTCGAATGTCCCCCTGTGATTGTCCCACAAACGCTGTATTCACCATCCGCTGGTTTTCAAGTGCTTCGGGGTCAAATGGAGTGTAAACACGGAAGGATTCACAGAGTCTTTCATAAAACTGGCCAGGACTCTCGTCAGGGATTTGCAGTACCTCAGATATTTTCCCTACATTCATCGCTTTCTGGCCCCCCTTTTAAAGCCTTCAAGGAGAGTCCGATGATAACAATTCAGAGCAAGGCAGGCTGCATCACTGTTTGCCGCCCAGTGAGGTTTTAGGTCAGGAAAGTCTCTCAGTGCTTCTCACTGGGGCCCCCCCAAATGAGGTCGCAGTGCTCTAGTACGGGGTGGGGGGGGAAGGGTGTACGAACGTGGAACTGACATTCTTCAGATCTGGGACTCAGGGAACTTTCTGAAGTGCTGGGCAGGTCTGTATCTGAAACTGGCATTTGTATGCTTCACTCACTGCTCTTCTGACTGTCAGAGAATGCAGTATTTGTGAGAGGGGCAGGGAGAACTAGCTGAATGCCCTGCTGAGACTGCCGACCTAGCTGAAGTCACAGAAATCTGCCTGGGAGGAGGGAAAGGGGGAAATTCTTCTGTCTCTGGCTCCTGTACTAAAATGGGCAATTGTGATTTTAATTTAGGCTGCATTTCCTGTGGGCTACGAGACAAACGTATGCGACAGTGTTCCCCGTAGCATCTCCTGAGCCATTTAGGTCTCTGCTGACAAACATCCAGCCAGGAATCAATATAAGGGAATTGATCAGGATGTTTAGCTGCCACAACTTGGTGCACTCGGCTAACCAAGTCATAATTAAATGTTCCTTCTTGGGGCCAATCAGTATTAAAGCTGGCCACTCATGCTCACAATATTTCTTTAACAAGGATGGAGTCATGCAAACTCCATAATCTGCAGAGAATATCTTCCTGAAATGCTTTACCATACACTCTAAGAGGCTGCATTTCGTCTCTGATCCCCCATATCTTTCTTCCAGGCTTTGAAAACACAGAGGGAAAGGAATGCAGACAGCCAGGAATCCGGCTGCTCTAGTTTCAAGAAGGGTAACTAACAAGATGGCGCTGTCACCCCACCCTAACAAAATGGAGCTTTCGCCATTTTTCCCCCGACCTGGGCGCGGTCGCCTGGCCAGGAACTGCACTAATCAGGAGTCTATGCTCACTGCACAAGCCTCTGCTTGTGCCAAACACATAAATCAAGCACAGACCAACAATTCGTAGAAAACAGTCTAAATATTAGGAACGCAGTTTTCCCCAGCTCAGCTCAGGGTACTAGAGCGATTCCCTCGAGAGGTGATCAATCTCTCCTTCTTCCCCGTAGGAAGGACCGACTTTTCCTGAACTGCAGACAGAAACAGACCCCCGTTATCACTTACCCCACTCAGATGTCCTCCGGAGTTGAAAGGGTTGTTTCCTAAACCCCAGAACGGGTTCTTAGGTGTCCTTCGGATAAAGCCAGTGGCAGAGGCGAATCAGGAAGGAATACTTTCCAGAACAACTGGTCTGGTGGCGCCTTGTATTCCCTCCTGTGTTCGCCACCAGCCCGGCTCAAACCGATTGAACCTAGAGGTAGCAAGATAACCTTTTCTTTCTTATCTCGCTGTCTCAGCCAGGTCAGGGAACCAAAAATGTAGCAGATAAACGAGTGAAGAAAGAAACACCCAAGGAGTCTTAAAAGAAACAACGGTTTAATGTGCACAGACCCAGAGAAAATAGTTTTTCCAAATTCTGGGCCCCCACCAGAGGGCTCAGAGAGATTATATAGACCTCATATCAGATTATTACAGCATTTCTTCATGATTGGTCACTTTATTACAGTATAGTCCCGATTGGAGAAAGTCTACTGTACTCTTATCTCTAGCGAAGCAGAGGGAGAGTAGTTATCTCTAGCAAGCAGAGAGAGCAGCAGGACAAAGGAATAAGGGAGGGGACAAGCGTGTACCAGGGTATGACTTCACCAAGAGGGGTGTATCCTTTTCACTTAACCCTTCCAGATCTCAGCCCTGCCTGGATTTCTACCTCAGTACTATGCCAGATTGCTATTCCTATGATATCTTTTCCCATTCGACATGAGAAGGGGACCACTTCAGAGTTTGAGTTACCCAGAATCTTTAGGGGTATTTTGAACTAAATAAAATATTCTGAGCCATATATCTAAGCAACTTGAGTCCTCGGAATGCAGAGGACCTGGGTGGCTGAAAGGTAGGGCAGCTCAGCAAGGTCAATGAACAGTTCAGATAAGGTTTAATTAGGCAGCTTGCAAAAGTAAGTACACCTCAGAATTCATAATTAAGAAGACTAACAAAAGAAAGGGTTACTTCAGAAAATCACAAAAAGAGAAAGCAGTTTTACCATGGACCTGGTAAGGGCTCTGACAAGAGTCAGATTTTGGCTTGTAGTCCTTAGCTTAGTCTTGGTGCAGTCTGTGCAGGATGCTCTGACTGTCTGGCTTTTACCAAAGAAGATGTGCCATGTCCTTAGATAGGCAACCCTTTTTTTCTAGGGAATTCTATATAGACATTTAGCAGGGTTTCTGAAATCTCTCAGTACTTCCATCTTGTCTCTGAAGGAATAAACTAGGCTTTCACAGGGTGTACAATAATCTCCATAAGGGTCTCTCTGATCTGGGAAACAAGCAAAGCTTTTCAAGCTGCCCAGTTTGCTCATTGATTAGGGAAGCATTTTCACAAGCCCATAGCCAGTCACTAGATAAAGAGGAAAAGGCATAGGAGGTGGCCCCTACCAGCATAGGAGGGGCTCAAAGAGAGGAAGATGCATTAGCATAAGGTCAGCAAGAGCAGCCCCTTAAGGCTCTTCCTAATCAGGGGATTCATTCCCCTATTTAACTTGCCACTGCCAATGATCGGGTTCTCCATAGCAACTTAGCAAACTCTTAGTTGCTCTGTGAGAAACCAGGTCTCGATTACAAGAAAAGGCTTCAGTAAGTGTAACAAACTTTCTATACAGACAAGCAGGAAGATGCAAGCATACTCCACTGATGATGTCATGGACAGAGCTAGCAGAGTGTGTTCCTGCTTTCCCCCAAGTCCCTCCCCTTTGGTCAGTCTATTTCATTCACAGCCAGAATTGGCCATAGTTCTCTTGCTTTCCTCACAGAATGCCTCAGCTTTAAAAAAGACAGATAAAGAAAATGGAAAACTTACAGTGGCTGACATAGTAGGGATCCCAACAGCCAAAAAGCTCTGATCTCACTGCTGCCACTTGCTGTGATCCACCCCTCAGCACTGCTAACCTCTCACTTCATGGCTGCGGCACAGCTGCTAATTCCATTATCGACCATTCTCACCATGTGGACCCAGAAAAGACTCTATCAGGTGAGGCCATAAGACCTCAGCATGCAGCCATGCAGTCAGAGGCAGACTCCCTCCTGGTAGTCGGAGGATCGCAAAGAGCATAGGGCCTGATATTCAATTGGGCACGGCTAAGCACCACAGCCGCTTAGCCCTGCCCGCCAACTCCAAAACCCTGGATATTCACTTCCACGGCAATGGAAGTGAATATCCGGGTCTGGCCACGTTGCCCAGAAGCTGCTGAGGATTTTCCTTGTCTATCTTATAGGTGCCGAGCACTAACCATGCAACTTCCAATATCAGTGCTGCACGGTTAGCGCTGGTCCTCACCTCTGCTCCACCCTGGAACACCCCGATGCTAGCCGGCTAGCATCAGGGCACATAGGGGACTTAGTTGGGGATATTCGATGGCATTACCCGTATATGTGCCATCGAATATCTGGTTAGCAGGCATTTATATGGTTAACTGGCTGTTAACCATGTAAATGCCTTTTGAATATCGGGCCCATAGTTTCCACAAACTTGCGACCATTGCTCCATCCTCACTCCTCATTTGGTGACAGATTTTTCCTGTCCATTCAAAGTTTCTGACACATGGGCCACTTCCTTAAAGTCTGGATGGAACCCTTAAAGAAGAAGAGATAAATGCAAACCAAAACACAGGGCCATACCAAACCATAAATGTGCCCTGTGTGACTTGCAAACTTTTGTCATTTGTCCTACCCTGCCATGCCCAGCAGAGCCCTTCTGCCCCAATCATTTCATGCCCAGCATCTCCCCATCTTACCTCTCCTCTTCATGTCCAGCCTGCTCCCCTCCACACTGCCTGCCCTTGCCCCGCTGCCACATTTTCTGTTCCTTTGGTAGTGGCAGTGGACCTCCAATTAAAAAAAAAAAAGTTCTTTCCAACTCCAAGCTTGCATGGCTGGTTTGATCCCTCCCTCCTCTGATCAGACCAGTCATGCAAGCACGGAGTTGCAAAGACCTGTGTCTGTTTTTTTTTTAAATCGGAGGTCCGCGTCTTCAGCTGCCACCAAGGGAACAGGAAAAGAGGTGGTGGGGCAATGGCAGGTCAGGCAGGCAGCTTGGGGGGGGGGGGGGAGACGAGACCGGCGGTCATCAACCTTAAATGTCCCCCTATTTTTTTGTACCCTGTGTGGCTGCACCACTCACATAGGTCTAGGTAAAGCGCTGCCAAAACATTCTTCCCAGCATGCTGCCTAGCAAGCAATTCAAGTCAAAATAAAGGCAAAGCTCCTTTTCAATCCTCTGCACACAATATAGGCCAGAGGCATGTCTCTGCACACAAGAGAGGACACAAGCCGACTAATGCCACAGCAGATTCGCTAGGAGCACCTCCAAAAGTATTCTGTTTCTTCACTGGACATGTCAGAACTGTCTCCTGAGATCCCTGTGCCTACTCAGACAAGGGCTTTCCACCAGCCCCAACAGCTCCCTCATCTCCCTCCGAAGTATTTTGTAGAGGAGAGCATGGTTGTTTACAGAAGACTGCAACACCTTTGTGGTTCCCTCCCTCTCCCAGTCTCTATAACCCTTCCTCCTGAAAACCTGGTCAGGTTCTTCCATTTCCAGATCTCCATCCTACATAGACTGGCCATCTGGCCCCTACTAGTCTCCTACCTTCGAGGATGATGCTCACTTTCTTGAAAGCACCTCTTGTTCCCATCACTGGGATGCCATCACAGAGCCAGCTAATCTCAGCTTTTCCCCTCTCCATTTACAGAAGCAACACCAGAAGAACCCATGTCTGACTATTTCTACCCAAAATGTTTACAGAGTATGTCAAAAGCATTTGTGCCTAATAATTCCCAAACTCCCAGTAACAAAAAAGGTTTTTAGTCCATCCTCAAAGCTTGCAGTGCACCCAAACAAGTCATAACGCTTTTAGTTCACCAAATCCTACAGGATCTCCAGGCATCCATCTGGAAAACTCCATTTTTCATACATTCCACCTCAAAATACAAAGTTCTTGCGTTTCCTAGACATGTCCACAGCAGCTGCCTCAGCAATCCATTGTGTCTGAACAGCCCTCAAGTGGGTTGCAGGTTTGAAAGTACAGGCTCATGCACCACCAGGAAAGGAGCAAAAAATCTTGAACACCTGGGAAATAGGATCTACCAGAGTGCACAGTTGACTTTGAAAATTCTAGCCCATCAACTTCAGATCCTGCACTACCATCACCATCTTCTCCAAAATTTGACAATTCCGATCACTCTCTATCCCATCAGGATTGAACTCAGATACATATCATCCAGCTTACCATCTCATCTGGTCCACCTACAACAATTGTGCGCTCAGCAGCCATAGCAATGTGTGTTTGATGGATGGCATGGCTCAGAGATTTGGGCCTCTGAGATAACCTGCACGATCACCTAACAGATGCTCACTGTGGAAGCAATAATTTGTTTGGAGAGACTGTACAAAAAGCAGTAACTGAGTTGAAAAACCATGCTTTCACAGTCAGAGAGCTCTCTTCACAGTTGTCAGATCCATCCTCCAGGATTCAGAGGTCATAACTGCTCCAATATAGCTGATCTTACCATTATCAGTATTTTCAGCAGTTTTACCCATGCATGAGATACCAATCATATTTCAGATCACCGATTCAGTGGCAATCTACCTAGAACTATAACCAGCATCTAAGACCTTGATAGCAGATGCAATAACCCTCTGTTTCTTCTCCTGCTACTAAAACAAACTCCAGGGCTTGACTATCCACTGGGAGGTAGGCTTTGTTATTTCAGGGAGGCATGGCAATCTATCACCACAGTTTGTTGGGTCCTAAATATCATTCAATAGGGCTACAAAATGACCTTCTGATAATTCCCTCCCACTCACCCACTGTCCAGCCAGTGAGTGCTTTCAGCCCAGCATATCCCCATCCTACAGCACATTGCCTTCATGAGCAGCATGGAACAAGTGCCACAGGACCAACAGAATAGAGTTTCTATTCCAGATTATTCCTCATCCCCAAAATGTCATGTAATGTTTGACTAATTCTTGACCTTTGCATCCTCAATGTCTATATCAAGAGGGAAAGATTCAAGATGAGCTTTCTGGTCATGATATTCTCACTCCTAATCCAAAAGCATTGGTATGCTTCCATGGTCCTCAAAGATGTCTAAACTTACATTACTATCCATCCTCAACATTAGAGATTTTTGTTCTTCATGTTGCAGAGTCATCATTTCCAGTACCACATGCTCCCATTTGGCTTCTTATTGGTGCTCAAGGTATTTACGAAGTGCCTTTCTGTGGTCACTGCTTACCAATGCCTCTGTTCTCAGTGTATCTATCCATATCTGGATGACTGGCTCTTCGCATCCATTTCCAAACAAGGTGCTCTTCGCACTCTACAAGAAACCATCTATATACACAGAGTACTTGGTTTTATCAATACTGACAAATCAGAAATTGTTCTCTAACAGATGATAAAATTTAAAGTAGCACACATAAATACCAGATCAGCCAAAGCTTATTATCCAGTTGGGCACTAAGGTAAACCAAACACCATCAATAGCTGCCCTGCAATGTTCTCTGTCCTCTCAGTCTGTAGGAGGGCACTCTTATGTTTTATTCAAGCCAGTAAGACTTCTGAACAATGTTTTAGCTGTTTGTCACCCATAATCCAAACAACCCAGGAAGGACTGCCTCCAAAGGCACCATTTCTAACTGGATATCTGTTTGCATTTCTTTCTGCTACAGATTGATATGTGACCTCCAGGCTACACTGGACCATATCAACTCTATGCCAGTGCAATCTCAAAAGCCGGTTTCAGTTCAGTCTCCATAGAAGACGTCTCTAAAGCAGCCACTTGGAACTCTATGCACACCGTAGCAAGCATTCCTGCTTGGATCGTTCCTCAGCACGAAGATCTGGTTTTGAGTAAGTAGTCCTAAGTAACCTATATGCCTCATAACTATTCGAACCAATCAATATTACCACTACCACCACCCAGTGAATGCCTGGACTGCCAAAAGAGGAACTTAATCTAGTGTGGCTTCAACTTCGCATTACCAGTGGAGTGTGCCTGCATCCCCCTGCCTGTTTGCAGAGAAAATGAAGTTGCTTATCAATAATGGGAATTCTCCATAGATAGCAGGGGTATGCAGCCATACTCACTTTCTGACCATCCCCACAAAAAAAAATACCTGCTTTCACCTATGCTATTGACTAACAAAACAGGAGGGACTTGGGGATAATGGGAACACACATGCAGTCTCAGAGAAATCAAAAAAGATACCTCTGAGCTGGGGAAGAGCGCTGCCATGCTGACTCCATCAATGATGTCACAAGTGGAATGTAGTTGTATATCCTTGCAATCTATGGAAAGCCCCCTGCGCTTGATGGAGGACTCCTTTACAGGTAAACAACTTTGCTTTCATCTTATAACTTTCTCCTTTTCCTCCCTGTTGATCTTAAGATGAGCAAACTAGAACAACATTTATAGTGGAAGTAAATGGGTGAGGATTGAAAATAATTTGAAACCATTTTATGTAGATACTATTTGCTCTTCTGAGTACTGCAAATTTGAACACCAAGGTAAATTTATCTGAATAGAATAATAAACAAATTAAATTTAGAGAAAAAATATAGAAATGCTTACTTTATAATGACTGTCCATGTTTTCTTTCACTTCACTAGCATGATTCCAATTGTAATATCTTGTACAGATGTAGAATTTGATTTTGGCAAGGATTCTCTAAATAGAATAAAGTATTGTTCGAAATTAAAAGGTATGAAGGTAGAATTTGATTTTGGCAAGGATTCTCTAAATAGAATAAAGTATTGTTCGAAATTAAAAGGTATGAAGCATAAGGGACATCCTTGAAACACAAAAGTCATTCTATGTCATTTTCTCAGGATGGTTTATTTATTGGAAACAGTTATGATTGTAATTTTCATTTCATTTTATTAAATTTATAAACCACTTATCATGTCTAAGCAGTGTACAATAATTAACACACATAATAAAAGAGCATAAATCACATTACATAAACTAGCATAAGTGATCCATAATAAAATTACATAAATTGCATTTTTCTTTATTCTGCATGATCTGATTTTTCTTTTGATATTATTGTTTGTGGATTTTTGATTATTGTTGTACACCCCTCAGAGCAAAGTTTCCTTTAGAAAAGGGGTTTATTATAATGTAAAATGTTCCTAGTTCTTAAAGTTCAATGTACCTGTTCTGTTTGTTATAATGTAAACCGCTGCTGATCCTTGGAAGCAGCGGTATATAAAAGTTGTTCAAATAAATAAATAAAAATAAATAAATAAATATTAAGTTATAAATAAATAAATATCTTGAGAAATGTTATTTTCATTCTCTATGATCATGAATTATTAGAAGATATTTTTTAATCCTCATTCTCTTGCTTCCCACCCACAGACTATTGGTGTGCAGTAAATCTGTACAACTTTTCTTTTTATTTTCTTTTAACTTCTTTCTTTATATATACTATTTGATGCAAAAATTTCAATATGTTAAGTAGACATCTTTTTAAACTAACGTGGAAGTAATTTTTTACACTCTTTGGGCCAGTGCTTCTCAAACGTCTCCTGGAGGATCGCCTATCTAGTCAGGGTTTATAGAAAAATGTGCTTACAATGAATCTCCATTATTTGTAAATCTCTCTTATGCATGTTCATTGTGGTAATCCTAAAAGCCCTATTGGTCTTCAGAGAGGTTTGAGAAACATTACCCTAGGCAGCTTGCAGATCCTTGGGAACTTTGCACCCACCGACCTGCAATCTCATTTTCAAAGTGAAAATTCCATAATTTTCCCTTTGAAAATCTGCCCAGGCGCACACCACAAATACCAAGGTTTCCACAGAATTTGCATCTGCATTGCAGTATGTGCAAATTGGGCACTAAATAATTATGCATGGTAACTTCAAAATGAGATCGCGCCATGGACTCTTCTTTTCCTGTCCTAATCTCACCCCTTTTTTCCACATGTAATTGTATGCATTTGTAAAACATCTGGCATACCTTTTATCTGCATTGGGTGGGGAAGGGATGAATTTCAAAAGGAATTTGTATGGGGTAAATATGGGTTTACCCATATAAAAACCTTTCATCCCTGTCCTCTGTAAGTGTAATTGAAATGAAAGTAAAATAAATTAAATAATTTATATGCTGTATTTTAGCTACAACAACAGCTTCAAGGCAGATTACAAGATGTACAGCATTTATAAGCAATAAAATATCAAATGATACAACTGAAAGGGCATATTTACTGAGCTGTGTGGAGCAGCCTAGTGGTTAGGGCAGCAGCCTGGGAGCAGAAAGCAATGCAAGCCTTTGAGTCAATACCAACGCCTGGTGACCGAGCAGTGCCTGAATTTTCTTGGCAGTGTGACCAGAAATAGTTTGCCAGACCTTTCTTCCAAGGCAAAAGAGGGTTAAGTGGCTTGTCCAAGACTAGAAGCAGTGCCACTGGGAATCAAACCTTCATTGCTTGGCTATCAAGCCAGGACTCTAACCACTAGGCTGCTCCTCCACTCTTGGGACCAGAAAGACCAGGGTTCAAATCCCACTGGTACTCCTTGTGGTCTTGGGAAAATCATTTAACCCTCCATTGCCTCAGGTACAAACTTAGAATGTAAACCCCCTGGGGACAGGGAAATGCCTAAAGTACCTGAATGTAACTCACCTTGAACTACCACTGGAAAGCTGTGAGCTAAATATAAATAAATAAAAACTGTTAACATGGTATATAGCGCATGCTACCTGGCCACATTAAGAGATAATGCATGGAGAATGCAGATAACGCAGCAATTTCCTGCACTATCTGCAGAAAGTGTGTTATCTGCTTGAGTGGGCGAGATTAGGTCGGAGAGTGTGTGTGTCTTCATTGTGAAGTTACAATAGGCCTCAATAGCGAGCATAACTGCTGGATATGCAGACAGCGCAGGTTGTACTAAAGCCACCTCAATGAGTGGTGTTAGTTGCATCCAGGATGCTGGCTGACCATGCTTTCAGTGCATTATCTGCTGGGGAAATGCTGTGCACACCCCCAACAGAAAACGCATGGCTTAATGCATTGTAGTAAACAGACCCCTTACTGAGTCAGACCCTATCAATTGTACATTATAAACCTCTTTGAATAAGTTAACTACAAGTGAATACCTGAATTTATCTTGGATGATGTGAAATGATCTGTAGTAAGATCAAGATAACTATACTATATATTTTTCCAATATTCTATCCAAGAGGACAGAATACTTTTGACTACTGACTACTAGAGGGTCTTAAGTCCTCCCTATCCAGAAATGAAAGGCAGTCTGCATTATGCACTCACCTGATTCTTATTCATTTGCTGGAATACTCTAAACCTGAAAAACTGACATTTGCTTTGTTTTTCCCTGCAATCCTTTAAATTTATAGGCACAGCTTTTTGAACATCTGGTGCTCTTGACATTGGAAAAATGTTCTAAGTTGAGGGTCAATAAATACTTTCACTTAATAAAAGCCATTTTGTGTAACCATTATGTAACAGTTCTCCTTTCTATTCAATGAGAAATAGAATCAGATAAACCAGATGCCAATATGTATCTCTTCTGAATGCACATTTAAAAATATTGATGCCAAAATTACATTATGAGAATAATTTTATTTCATCTTCGTAGTTGAGAAATTCATCACTGATGACATTACTCTAGTTTATTTCTCATAAACCCCAATTGTTGGAAAGTGCATAGTTCTATTATCTCCAAACCTAACCTAACCTAACAAAACATTCTACATTCTCTGCAAATGTTTAATTTCTACCTTGGCTTCCAGTTTGGATTTCTTATTACCATAGAGCACAATTCCATAACAGCCACGTCCAGCCGACAGAAACATCTAACCTGAAAACAGGCACGTAATAAACCTGATTCTGAAATTGCAGGTATAGACACGCCCATGGTTCTGGAACCAGGGAGATATATTTCCCTGTGCCCACCATATTCTGACAAGATAGACATCTCAGATGCTTCCTGTCTCCATGCGGCCATGGCCCCACTGGCAAAATGTACATCTCCTAAGCTGATGCTCACACTGACAGTGGTGTACTCATCCAAACAACACATTAATACAAATGAAACAGATCTGGTCATACAAACCAGACTATATATACAAGGTTATGTACATGAACCAAAGCTATTGTATAAGCAAGTGGAAAGTGAGATATTTGTCCAGACAGACCCTGCAGCAAAACAAACATGGCATCTGAAGAACACCTTAGTAATTGCAGTCACAAATAACATGGTGCAGTCAGATATATATTAGGACTGTTTGCACTGCAGCATGCCCCTACTCTGAGGATCCCCCACCAATGACAGGGACATGTCCTGCTATGTTGCTGCAGAGCAGCTTTTCAGAATATACTGCCTATTCACACTGGTTCCTGGTGATGCTGCAGTCAGTCCCACGGTCCAGGTACTGGCCAGGCATACATGTCCCTCCCAGGGTTGTGGATTAGCACACCAGGGGCTCCCCTGCACCCACACACATATAGGCACTCTTGCTTGCAGTCACAAATAACATACCTCTGCAAAAACCATGCCCTGCACCTATAAACAACTGCTGGTGAGACATAATGGCATGGTGTCTCAGGACAACACATCTGCTCTACATTTCTCAGCCAAACATGAATCTGCTCCATACTACCTCACTTATCATCCTACATCGATATTCCTGTCTTTCTGAACACCAGAATTATTTGGGAAGCCTAGAATAGCCCCTTTAGCACAAACAGCAAATGTCAGCATAGCCAGAATAAAGACTATTTCAGGGGTGTTTTTTATTGATCCCTAAACGTACAAACGTCCCTCACCTGTATATTCTATTCTTTACAACTGCATCTTGTGCCATCCTAGACAGCAGAATACCAGTTCAGTTCAGACATGTCACAGCCATTCATCTATATGGGACATGTTGAAGATCAGAGATGTTTTTCTAAGTGCTGGTCTTATTCCACGTTGCTGCTGGTATAATGTAGGCATTCACGGGAAACACTTAGGACATACATGGGCCTTTCCTGAATATGCTTTCCACATCTCCGAGCTTGACATGACCCTGTTGCGCTCCCTCCTGGCTACGTTCTAAGATCCCAGTTTTTGTGCTGTGTATGTGCAGGGCCATGTGGTTTAAGAATAGGGGGTCTAGATGATGTTGTGAGGAAAATGTCTATCCCACACATCCAGGTGGCCTATATGCATTTTGGAATGACCCCCCAGGCTGTTTATTATATGGAATCTCTGCTACCTTGAAATAATAATATGGCAATGGGATTGGTAATAATAGGAAAAGTCTAATTAGCCCATCTGGTCTGACCATTTATTATGGCCTACACCACTAAAGATTTATGCTGGTGGTCAGCACTAGAAGCATCATCTCTTGCAAATCCATTTTTTGCGTCATCTTTCTTGGTTCTAACCATTCCAGATAAATGAGCATCTAAGTTCACATACTTAATCTAACATACAGCTACCCTCCCCCAATTCTCTACCACAAAGTTTTGTATGAGGCTACCTAGGAGCTGCTGGGTTGCCATGAGTCAGCATTGACTTGAAGGCACACATTGCACGGCATACAGCTGATAAAAATAGTGACACTGTTGCCTGAACATCTAGCTGCATAGGTCCTTTGATCTTACTGGAAATACTATTCCACCCCCAGTCAGCCTATATCTATCCAGCTGGTTTCTGAGGAGCTTTAGCCAGTGAGTACCAACTCTGCTACCCTGTGGATGCAATGATTTAATTTCTATCTCATTAGTATACAGAGCTCCAAACAGCCAAGATGAAAACCTCTCGCTCAGACTTCAGCAAATATGCAAATACACAGGAAGTAAAAAAGCCCCTTGTCCTGCTTGGTGACCTCAACATCCCATCTACACCAAGTAAGGATAAGCAAGCACTCCAGAAGGCAAAGGAGGACCTGCAATACACACTAATAATCCATGGCCAACATATAGAAAAGGAGCAACTTTGGATCTCATCTAAGAACATAAGAACATCAGTTATGCCATACTGGGTCAGACCAAGGTCGATCTAGCCCAGTATCCTGTTTCCAACAGTGGCCAATCTAGGTCATACGTAACTAGCAGTTTCCCCAAAAGACACAGGTTGCACAATGCTTGAACTGGGTCAAGCATTGATATCCTGGGTCCCTTCTTAATAATGGTTTATGGACCTTTCCTCCAGGAACTTGTCCAAACCTTTTTTAAACCCAGCTACACAAACAGCCTTTACTACATCTTCCGGTAACAAATTCCAGAGTTTGATTACACGTTGAGGAAAAAATATTTTCTTTTATTAGTCTTAAATAGTTTACCCTGTAGCTTCATTGCATGTCCCCTAGTCTTTCTATATTCTGATAACGTAAACAATCGATCTACGTTTACCCGTTCCACTCTGTTCATTAATTTATAGACTTCTATCATATCTCCCCTCAGCCATCTCTTTTCCAGGTTAAAGAGCCTTAACCTTTTTAGCCTTTCTTCATAGGAGTATCCTTCCATCTCCTTTACCATTTTGGTGGCTCTTCTCTAAACCTTTTCTAATAACGCTATAGCCTTTTTAAGATACAGCGACCAGAATTGCACACAATATTCAAGGTGCGGTCTCACCATGGAACGATATAGAGGCATTATAATATCTTTTGTTTTATTTTCCATTCCTTTCCTTACGATACCTAGCATTCTATTTGCTCTCTTGGCCGCCGCTGCACACTGGCCGAGGGTTTTAACATGTTATCCACAATGACGCCTAAATCTTTTTCCTGGGTGGTGGCTCCTAATGTGGAACCTTGCATCGTGTAACCATAGTTTGGGTTGTTCTTCCCTAGGTGCATAACTTTGCACTTGTCCACATTAAATTTCATCTGCCATTTTGATGCCCAGTCTTCCAATTTATCAAGATCCTCTTGCAATTTTCCACAATCCTCTTGGGTTTTAACAACTTTAAATAGTTTTGTGTGATCTGTAAATTGATAACCTCACTCGTTATTCCCTTTTCCAGGTCATTTATGAATATGTCAAAAAGCAGCAGACCCAGCACAGATCCCTGGGGCACACCACTTATTCACCTTTCTCCATTGAGAAAATTGGCCATTTAGCTCTACCCTCTGCTTTCTATCTTTTAATCAGTTCCTGATCCACAATAGTACACTGCCTTCTATCCCATGACTCTTTAGTTTTGCCAAAAGTCTCTGATTAGGGACCTTGTCAAAGGCTTTCTGAAAGTCCAGATACACTATATCAACTGACTCAGCTTTGTCCACCTGTTTATTCACACCTTTAAAAAAACATAACAGATTAGTAAGACAAGATCTTCCTTGTCTAAAGCCATGTTGGCTGTCTCCCATTAGGCCATGACTATCTACATGCTGTGTAATTTTGTTCTTTATGATGGTTTCTACCATTTTCCCGGTACTGACATCAGGCTCACCGGTCTGTAGTTTCCCAGATCACCCCTGGAACCCTTTTTAAAAATTGGTGTTACATTGGCGATCTTCCAATCTTCAGGTATTACAGATGATTTTAATGAAAATTCACAGATTATAGCAGGTCTGCAATCTCATATTTCAGTTCTTTCAACACCCTTGGATGTATACCATCCGGCCCTGGTGATTTGCTACTCTTCAGTTTATTCAATAGTTTAATACATCTTCCCGATGTATCGATATTTCCTTCAATTCTTCCGCACCTTTAAATACCACTTCAGAAATGGGTAACATCCCTACATCTTCCTCAGTAAAGACCGAAGCAAAGAATTCATTCAGTCTCTCCGCTATCGCCTTGTTGCCTCTTAGTGCCCCTTTAACACCTCTATCATCTAATGGACCAACTGACTCTCTCACAGGTTTTTTGCTACGAATGTACTTGAAAAAGTCTTTATTTCATGTTTTTGCTTCCGCAGCAAGCTTCTTCTCAAATTCTCACTTTGCCTGCCTTATCAATGCCTTGCATTTGACTTGCCAGTGCTTGTGCTGTTTACAGGTTTCGTCGTTTGGCTCTTTTTTTCCATTTCCTGAAAGATGCTTTTTTGGAAACAACAGCCTCTCTGACCTCACCTTTAAACCATCTATATTCCTAATACCCTACTTAACTAACACCCCCATCTACCCATCCAACTTCTACACCAATTCCATGGTCGGATTATGACATGCTATGGATGACGTTAGTGATCCCATCAAAGAGTGATTCAATTAAAGAGGTGCCAAAAGAACAGAGGAGATTCTCCAATCTCAATATTGACACATTCATAAAGGAGGTAATTCCAAATCTAATATCCACCTCAGCAAACCTTGAAAATGCAATAGACAACTGGAACTCCACCCTGAAGCAAGCCTCAGCACCGACAATCAAACACCTGAGTAATCATAGAAATCACTCTGCACCATGGTTCTCAGAACAGATCAATGACATAAAAAAATCCCTCCAGAAATCCGAAAGAAAATGGAGAGAGACCAAGGCAGAAGAAGTCCTACACAAATACCCCACAAAACTTCAACAACAGCAACATCAATGAATACAAGTAAAAAGGAATACCATAAAAAACTCATCCTGAAATCTTTAAATGAACCACGTGAACACTTTGACATTGCATGTTCCCTAACCAAGGACAATTCAAGGCATGATGGGACAACACCACTTCACCCTGAAATCATGGCCGACTATCTGGAAAGAAAACTATGAACCGCTACCTAAGGGGACCTGGGAAATCCACTGCTTGCCCCAATACAAGCATTGTGGAACCTGTGTCTTTTGGGGAAACTGCTAGGTATTTGTGACCTAGATTGGCCACTGTTGGAAACAGGATACTGGGCTTGATGGACCTTGGTCTGAACTAGTATGGCATATCTTATGTTCTTACCTCGCATCCACTGACCTAGCTGGAAGAAAATAATCCCATTCAAGAGTCCCATGATCAATGGAGCTCTTTCCACATACCCTTCACTGACCAATTACAAAGCATAGTGACCAAAATTAACACCACTACCTCCCCCCTTGATCCTTGTCCTGTCTCTTGGATTAAGCTAACTGCCAAACTCTACACTGTATCATGCGGCTCTCATTTACACAGGGAATCATGCCCCCCTGGCTCAAACAAACAATTGTGAGACCCATACTAAAAAGCCAAACGCTGGTTTCATCAAACCCCAGCTCCTACAGACCCATCTCGAGTCTCCCGTTTCTGACAAAACTGATAGAGAAAGTAGTGATAACCCAATTGCAGGATTATATCGACCTCCATACCCCAATATGGGTTCAAGCCAAATCATAGTGTGGAAACGCTGTTCACCTCTTTACTGGATAGAGTCATAACTATTATTGATGATGTCAGACTGGGTGTGCTTTTGATCTTTATTGCTATCAAAGTGGCATTTGACTCTATAATTCGTTCAACACTACTGGATCGCTTGAAGAATATGGGCTTAAATGGCATCACCCTCCAATGGTTCTCTTCCTACCTCAGTCAACGCAAACTATTAGTAAAGTCTGGCCCCAACTTCTCCAGAATACTTGACCAACCAGAAGCGATACCTCAGCGATCAGCACTCTCAGCTATATTATTCAATATATACTTTCAACCCTTGTGTGACATAATAAAAAACTACAAAACTGAATACCAAATCTATGCAGACGATATAAAGGTCTTTGCCCCATTCCAAACAGCTCAACCCAACTTCACTGTTATTATATCCTGTCTGGAAACAATGACTAACTGGCTACATCAACAAAACCTCCACATAAACTATACCAAATTGGAAGCACTCATCATAACCCATAATAACTCATTCACAGCTCCGAACAAACTTAAAATTCATCAAAGTGAAATAGAGATTAAGCAGGAAGTGAAGTATCTTGGACTCATACTGGACCATAACTTAAATTTCCAAACACACATATCTAAAGCAACAAGATCAGCATACCATAAATTGCGAACAATACAAAGACTCCAATGATTTCTGGATGAGAAGAGCCAGGCAATGATTATGCTGATACTGTATTATGCAACTCCATTTATCATGGTCTACCAAAACACAGCACCCAACTCCTACAACTAATAGAAAACACGGTAGCAAGAGTAATATCTTGGGTACCGAGGGGCACACACATATCCCCTACATTAAAACAACTGCACCGGCTCCAAATCCTTCAGAGAACCAAATTCAAATTTCTCACAATTATCTTTAAGATAATTTATCAACTGGCACCAATCACTCTCTAGCCAATAGTCAAGAGAGAGCCAGAAACGAGGAAGCACCAAGCCTCTACGAGAAACCTATTGCTCATTCCAAAGGCAAAAACTAAAGCCAGACAGCTATCCTACAACAGAGCGCTCTCCCTCTATGTACCATTGCTTTGGAACTCACTACCAAAAGCAACAAGAGCCACCACAGACCTCCAAGCTGTTCACAAATCCGTAAAGACACTTCTATTCACGGAGCATTATGCCAACATTATCTGATCTAAAAGATAGCCCCGGCTCCAAACCTCCGTATGTGATATGTAATATGCAACCCTTATAATCTACTCATAAGAAACACTTTCTTTTTGTCGGAGTAACCAACCAGAGGAGGCAGGAAATACAACCCGTCCCTCGCCGTGGTCATTCCATTTTAATCATTTTAAATGCTTGAAAAGATAACTTATCTTGTTTGAATCCAGCCAACAAAGAATTCAAAGGACACTACGTGCCACGTTTCGAGCCATCCAGCAGTCACTGGCTCTGCATCAGGTGAAAAACTAGAATCCCGGAAAATGGCTTTTACAAAACTCAACACAACGGTCAGGTTTAAAGAGATGGCGTGTGACGTCAAACACACGTGAGAAGATCAGGTAGCCAATCAATGATAACTCTGTTACAAGCATTGAGAATTGGGGAAACCCACTGCTAGGGAATCCCAATACTGACAGTATGACGTAAACTCACAGCTCATAGTAAAGTGTGCTGATGGCACACTTTACTATGAGCTGTGAGTTTATGTCATACTGTCAGTATTGGGATTCCCTAGCAGTGGGTTTCCCCAATTCTCAATGCTTGTAACAGAGTTATCATTGATTGGCTACCTGATCTTCTCACGTGTGTTTGACGTCACACGCCATCTCTTTAAACCTGACCGTTGTGTTGAGTTTTGCAAAAGCCATTTTCCGGGATTCTAGTTTTTCACCTGATGCAGAGCCAGTGACTGCTGGATGGCTCGAAACGTGGCACGTAGTGTCCTTTGAATTCTTTGTTGGCTGGATTCAAACAAGATAAGTTATCTTTTCAAGCATTTAAAATGATTAAAATGGAATGACCACGGCGAGGGACGGGTTGTATTTCCTGCCTCCTCTGGTTGGTTACTCCGACAAAAAGAAAGTGTTTCTTATGAGTAGATTATAAGGGTTGCATATTACATATCACATACGGAGGTTTGGAGCCGGGGCTATCTTTTAGATTTGGAGTATTTCCGCCTTGTGCTGGGTGTTTTTTCTTTGACATTATCTGATGAACACCCTCTTGTCCTATCCTATGCAACCAGTCCCCTTCTCATACCCTATCACTTCCCCCTGCAATAATAGTTCATTGAAGTTCATATATGTTACATGTATTTATCTCCAAGTTTAATTGCCTGTTCACTGTAAAGTTGTTGTTGTTATAATGTAAACCACCCTGAATGGAAGACGTCGATATAGAAGACCTGTTAAATAAATAAAATGTCAGGCAACTTCCCACTGTTCCCTCTAAAGTCCATGCATGTGTAACAACACTAAATACCTAAAGTGGTTGTGAACATAGGGGGGAATATTCAGTGGTGATGGCTAGTGCTTCTACAGCAGCTGGCTGCCACCGCTGAACTTTAAACCGATATTCAATGTCTGGGCTACGGGCAGCCCTTAAAGTGCTGAATATTCACCACTGTGGATAACCAGCTAGCGGAAATATTCAGCATTGGGGCTTTTAACAGTAGCACCCAGGAATATTCAGCAGCACCAACTGTGATAGTGCCTCTGAATATCCTACTTAGTGCCATTTAGGCAGTTTTCAGGTCTCCAATTTTCCTAAATGGCTTTATAAATGCCCCCTTCTAATACCTTGGGCCATACATAACTGCACAGGAAAGCAGAGAAAACTTCCAAAGCTCATCACAGCTGTAGTTCTGTGCCGGCACTTCAAGGTTGCTCAAAACTCATGGAAGGCACATCCTGCATGCTGATCTTCCAATGTGTGAGAGCGGCATACAGGTAGCACCTGCTTGCAAGGTTTGAACAAGCTCATAATGCTTACACAGACTGACAGCAGCCCATCAGGTCAGTGGGAACGGTGAGGATGTTTTGTGTGCACCATGGCAGAGTTGGGAAAAGAGCCTCTGCAGCAGCAGGTGAGGAGTTCAGTGGAGAGAGGCAGCAGCGTGACATGCATTAAGATAGAGATGGAGAGGAGAGAGGCAGATGCTGGGGATGTAGACTGTAAGATTCAGAGCATGTGGAGGGGAGTAGATTAGGTGGGGAAAGGTGCTCGAGGAAGGGCAAAAGAAGGCAGGGGAAAGGATCCTGGGGTAAGGGGAAGAGACGGGGTGAAAATACTGGAGGAGGGTAAAGAAGGCAAGCAGAATTGAGTACAGAGAATGGCAACCAAAATGATAAAGGGGATGGAACAACTCTCATATAAGGAAAAGCTGAGACTGGAGAAGAAACAACTGAGGGGAGATATGATTGAGGTCTATAAAATTCTGAGTGGAGTGGAATGCATAAACACAAATCGATAGTTTACTCTTTCAAAAACAAAAACAAACAAACCAAAGACTAGGGGACACACCATAAAGTTACACAAGTAGAACATTTAAAACAAATAGGTGAAAATATTTGTTTTTACTCGGCCCGTACTTAGGCTCTGGAATTCATTGATGGAGGATCTGCTAAAAGCAGTTAGTGTACCAGGGTTTAAACAGGGCTTTCAACAAGTTTCTGGAGGAAAAGCTCATAAGCCAATGTGGTAGACTTGGAGATAGCCACTACTTATCCCTGGGGGTAAATAGCATATGAATTTTCTACTTTTCAAGATCCTGTCAGATCATGGATTGGCCAGTGTTGGAAACAGAATACTGCATTTGATTCAGCTTATGTTCTTATGAGGAAAAGGACAGGAGGTGATGCTTGGAAAAGGGAGGAAGGATGCTGAGGAAATGATTCTGAATGAAGGAGGAAGGAGGAAGAGGAAGGAGGCAAGGGAAATGATATTGGGGAGGGAGGAAGAGAAGAGGGGGTGATGCTTGAAGAGGGGAAAAGGAACCAGCAAAACAGAATGCTGGGTGAAGGTGGAAAAGGAGAAGATACTGGAGAGGGGAGGAAGAGGCAGGGGAGAGGATGCTTAGGGAAAGAAGGGGAAGGATGCAGGGGAGATGATGCTTGGGGAAGAGGGGAAACAGACAGGGGAGAGGATAGTGAAGGAAGGAGGGGGGAGCAAAGGACAGTGGGGAGGGAAGAAAGATGCAGATGAGATGATGCTTGGGGAAGGAAAGAAGGAGACAGGGAAGAGGATGCTTATGGAAGAGGGGAAGAGAAAGGAAAGAGTATACTGGGTAAAGGGAAGAAGGGCAGGTGAGCGAATGCTAGTTGAAACAGTCAGAGATCGATGCCTAGGGAAGGGAGGAAGAGGCAGGGGAGAGGATGCTTAAGGTAGGGGGAAGGAGATGGGGTGAGGATGCATGGGGAAGGGTAGAAACACAGGACTGAGGATGCTCAGAGAAGGAGGCAGGGGAGAATACTGGGAAGAGGATGGGGAAAGGAAAAGGATGGTGGATGCTTGAAGGGGATGGAGGAAAGTCAGGAGGGCAGATGCTGGAGAAGAGAGAAATGGAGGGTTCTAAATGTAAAGAGTGGAATGAAAAGGAGGCATGATAGAGATAGAAACAGAAACATGATGACAGAAAAAGACCACATGGCCTATCTAGTCTGTCCTTCCATATCAACAACTACAGCAGTTCCCTTTTTTCCTTTAGAGATGAGGGATTATGCAAAAATGAAAGAATAAGGGAAGGAAGTGTGAGGAATGTGAGACGAAAGAAATGGAAAGAAAGGAGAGAGGAAAATGAAGTGAAGGGATGAAAGATGAGGCATAGAAAAGGGAATGGAGAACACAAGAACATAAGAAATGTCATACTGGGTCAGACCAAGGTCCATCAAACCCAGTATTCTGTTTCCAACAGTGGCCAATCCAGGTTGCAAGTACCTGGCAGGTTTCCAAAGGCCACAAGTTCCACAATGTTCGTCCTGTGGTAAGCAGTGGATTTACTGGGTCCTCTTTAATAATGGTTTATGGGCCTTTCCTCCAGGAACTTGTCCAACCTTTTTTTAAACCCAGCTACACTAACAGCTTTTACTACATCCTCTGGAAACAAATTCCAGAGTTTGATTACACATGGAGTGAAAAAATATTTTCTTGTAATAGTCTTAAAGGGGTTACATTGTAGCTTCATTGTATGTCCTCTAATCTTTCTACTTTTCATGGCATAGACAACCGATCTACGTTAACCCATTCCACTCCATTCATTAATTTATAGACCTCTATCATATCCCCCCTCAGCCTTCTCTTTTCCAAGTTGAAGAGCCTTAACCTTTTAAACCTTTCCTCATAGGGGTATCCTTCCATCCGTTTTACAATTTTTGTGTCTCTTCTTTGTACCTTATCTAATTCCGCTAAATTCTTTTTAAGATACGGCGACTAGAATCTCACACAATATTCAAGGTGCAATCACAGCATGGAATGATACAGAGGCATTATAATATTCTTGGTTTTATTCTCCATTCCTTTCCTTATGATTCCTAGCATTCTATTTGCTCTTTTGGCCGCCGCTGCACACTGGATTAACATATTATCCACATGACGCCTAAATCTTTTTCCTGGGTGATGGTTTCTAAGGTGGTACCTTGCATCATGTAACCAAAATTTGGGTTGTTCTTTCCTAGGTGCATAACTTTGCACTTGTCCACATTGTCCAAGCTACAAAATACTTGTTACCACCTTCAAAATAATCCACAACATAGCCCCATCCTTCCTGAACACCGTAATCACTATTGAAACCTCAAACAGAATCCAAAGAAGCAAAAATAAACACAAACTCGAAATGACAAAGAACTTCAGAAAAGCCAAAAAATTAACAAATAAAAAAGCATTTTCACACACTGCTCCAACCCTCTGGAACGATCTCCCCGAGGACATCAGAGAACAAAATGACATCAAGACATTCTGCAAAAAACTTAAAACATTCCTCTTTACCTCTCACTATGGCACACACTCAAACTCTGACACTCAAGCTGACTTCAACGCAGCACACTCACACAACAGGGCAAATAGCGAACCAAATATATGATAGAAATATATTAGCAACGTCCTGTTAGAGCGACTCAAAACATCAGTTATGCTCAAATATTGTATATATCTGTTCTGTTTTGATCTCATCAATATAAATAGTTATATATTGTTCCATGTAACTGAATAAGACCATGTTTTAGTGTACTTTTCAGACCATTGTTGCTTGTAAACCGTGCTTGATCATGTGGAAAGTGCGGTATAAAAATGTTTGTTAAATAAATAAATTAATTAATTAAATTTCATCTGCCATTTGAATGTCTAGTCTTATAATTCATCAAAGCCCTCTTGCAATTTTTCACAATCCTCTTGTGTTTTAACAACTTTGAATAATTTTGTCTCATCTGCAAATTTGATCACCTCACTCATTATTCCCATTTTGAAGTCATTTATGAATATGTTATAAAGCAGCAGGTCCAGCACAGATCCCTGCGGTTCTCCACTATTTACTTTTCTCCACTGAGAAAAGTGGCCATTTAGCCCTACTCTCTGCTTTCAATCTTTTAACCAGTTTCTGATCCACACTACTACACTGCCTTCTATTCCATGACTTTTTAATTTTGCCAAGAGTCTCTCATCAGGGACCTTGTCAAAGGCTTTCTGAAAATCCAGATACATGATATCAACTGTCTCACCTTTGTCTACCTGTTTATTCACACCTTCAAAAAAATATAATAGATTAGTAAGACAAGACTTTCATTGGCTAAATCCATGTTGGCTGTCTCACATTAAACCGACTATATACATGACCAATAATTTTATTCTTTATAATTGTTTCTACCATTTTGCCCTGTTCTGATGTCAGTCTCACTGGTCTGTAGTTTCCCGTATCACCCCTGGTACCCTTTTTAAAAATTGACATGACAATGGCCATTCTCCACTCTTCAAGTACTACAGCTGATTGTAATGATAGTTCACAAATTTCTAATAGTAGGCCTGCAATCTCATATTTCAGTTCTTTCAATACCCTCAGATGTATACCATCCAGTCCAGGTGATTTGCTACTCTTCAATTTATCAAACAGTAGTAATACATCTTCCCGGTTTATCAATATTTCTTTCATTTCTTCTGATACATCACCTTTATATACCATTTCAGGCATGGGTAAAGATCGAAGCAAAGAATTGATTCATTCTCTCCGCTATGGCCTTGTCCTCACTTAGCGCCCCTTTTACTCCTCTATCATCCAATGGTCCAACTGATGCTCGCATGGGTTTTTTGCTACAGATGTACTTGGAAAAGTTTTTATATGCACTTTTGCTTCCATGGCTAGCTTTTTTACAAATTCTTTCTTTGCCTGTCTTATCAATGCCTATGTTGTTTCCTGTTTTTGTCATTTGGCTCCTTTTTCCATTTCCTGAAAGATACCTTTTTGGCAGCAACAGCTAAGATAGGAAGAGGAAGATAGACAGTACAAAGGAGAAAGATGCAGTCTGGGATTCTGATAGTGAGCTGAAGAGAGTGGTACATGGTGGCACTAGAATAGAAAGAATGTATGGGGAAACAACCCTCACCACTCACATCTGCTCACTTGTAGAAATTATGTGCCCAAGAGTGGGGCATGCTTATATTACCTAAAAAAATATAGAAAGAAGATTGCTATCAACCATCTTCCTACAACTGTCTTCTGTATCTGTCCTAAGCTTGCTTGAATTTTTTTGTACTACTGGGTTCCACAAACTCTGCTGGTGGGTTATTGTAGGCATCTACCATCCCCCTCAATAAAGAAGTATTGTCACATGTTTCCTCTGCCTCTTCCATCTTCATATTATCATTCCTCTTCCTTAAAGTTCCTTTTCAGTAGAAAATTTCCCTTTTTTTGTATTTATTGAGATCTTCCAAAAATTCAAATATTTCTATCATCTCCTGTTTATTTCTTTCAGCAAGTACATTTTGATTATCTTAAGCCTTTTGTAGAATTTTTTTGCAGGCTCTGTATCTTTAAGTAGTCCTTTTCTGAACTGTTTTAATCCTCTCAAGGTCCTTATGAAATCCATTTTCTCTATCAATATCCCCTCTATTTCTCATATTCTTAACCTCTCTCTCTCCACTGCTACTGTCCCTACCTCTTTCAAGCATGCTTTGGTTACTCCCCTGCTCAAGAAATCTTCTCTTGATCCTAACTCCCCTTCTAACTATCGTCCAATCTCCCTTCTTCCCTTTGTTTCAAAGCTTCTTGAATGCACTGTCCTACATCGCTGCCTTGATTTTCTATCCTCTCATGCTCTTTTGAAACCTCTTCAGTCTGGCTTTCGCCCCTTACATTCTACTGAAACAGCTTTCACCAAAGTCTCCAGTGACTTGTTTCTGGCCAAATCTAAGGATCTTTACTCAATCCTTATCCTTCTTGACCTTTCTGCAGCATTTGACACTGTCGACCATCACCTTCTAGTTGATACCCTGTCTTCGTTTGGATTCAGTGGTTTGGTTTTGTAATGATACTCTTCCTATCTCTCACAAAGCTCTTTTGGTGTTTATTCCAATGGTTCTTTTTCTTCCCCGATTCTTCTCTCAGTTGATGTTCCCCAGGGATCTGTTTTGGGCCCGCTACTCTTCTCACTCTACACCCTATCCCTTGGCTTTCTCATCTCTGCACATGATTTTCAATACCACTTCTATGCTGACAATTCTGAAATCTGTCTGTGCCTGTTATCTCCCAGGCATTGCAGGCCCATATTTCTTCCTGTCTCTCTGATATTGCCACTTGGATGTCTTACCACTGCCTTAAACTTAATATGAACAAGACTGAACTGCTTATCTTTCCACCCAAACCCTCCTCTCCCCTTCCTCCTTTCTCCATCTCTGTTTGAAACTCACTTTTCCATCCTGTTTCCTCTGCCCACAATCTTGGTGTTATCTTTGATTCCTCTCTTTCCTTCTCTGCTCATATACAACAGACTGCAAAAACCTGTTGTTTCTCTGTCTATAATATCTATAAAATTTGTCCCTTACTCTCTGTTAATACCACACAAAT
The DNA here is from genome assembly GCA_033557465.1 of Ichthyophis bannanicus. Lineage (NCBI taxonomy): Eukaryota > Metazoa > Chordata > Amphibia > Gymnophiona > Ichthyophiidae > Ichthyophis > Ichthyophis bannanicus. The sequence continues at coordinate 433,880,203 of CM066035.1, forward strand.
GCTTGTCAACTCTTTGATTACCTCTCACCTCGACTATTGCAATCTCCTTCTTTCCGGCCTCCCTCTGAGTCATCTCTCTCCCTTTCAATCAGTTCAAAACTCTGCTGTGCGTCTCATCTTTCTCCAGCCTTGCTTTACGCATATAAACCCTCTTCTCAAATCACTTCATTGGCTTCCCTTCCATTGCCACATCCAATTCAAGCTTCTCCTTTTAATTTTTAAATGCATTCATTTTGCTGCTCCGCCCTATTTTTCTTCTCTCCTCTCCTCCTTGCAAACTTTGTTCTTTTTCTAGCTTGCTCCTTTCCCTGCCCTTGTCCTCTTCTGCGAACACCAGACTTCGGTCCTTTCACCTTGCAGCTCCTTACGCATGGAACTTTCTTCCTCATTCCTTCCTTGTCCTGTTTGTCCTGATTAGATTGTAAGCTCTAAGGAGCAGGACCTGTCTTTCTGTGTTTGTACAGTGCTGCGTACGCCGTGTGATGCTCTATAAATGTTTATTAATAATAATAATGAAATTATGGTCCCTGGAACTGCACCAGTAGTCAAGAAGGGATCTCATAACACAGGTACACTAAAAAAATTTTTTTTTAAACTGCCTCTAATGTTTCGATTGATTTTTACGTTTTTTGGTGCGCTGAATCCAAATCTGGTAACCAATTTGCTCCATCACGTACAGATTTTTTGCTACATTGGGTTAGCAGTTTGAGGTGAACGTTTCAGATTGAGTGCGATCGAGATAAAAGTTTCTTGGATGAATTCTTTATACTAATTGTTTAGTAGTTAATCAAATACGAATAAAGAAAAATTGTAACAAGGCAGCACATAAGAATAGAGTAATGTCAACAAAACACTGTGATGGTAGCAAAATTGTCTGCACTTAAAACAGCCACATACATGTGCACAACATTGAGCATATAAGTGCGAGGTTAGACACAAAGCAAAGCAAAGAAATGTGCAAAAAATGTTGTACAGGTATGTATGTAAGAATAGAAAACGCAAACCGCACCATTGCAATCCATGAAGACAATCACCCGATGGTGTGAAAATAAAATTCTAATAATGAGATCCGACACTGTGGTAATAACTAGCAAATTTTTTATTTCAAAGTTTAGTAAAAACACGATATTTGTCAACACAGTTTAGATTTTAAAGGCATTCTTGGGTCAATCAATCTCCTGGTGGGCCCGTTTCTTCTCCCCCGAATGCTTCTCTTGGTGCGCTGCTTGGCGTATTTTTCATCTGGGGTTTCCCGCAGCAGCAACCAGCAGAAATCAGCCATCATAGTGGTGTTCCATCTTCCTTGGTACCTTCTCTCTGCGTCCTTGATGTCCTGGTGAAACCTGTCACCTTGTTCTTCACTGTACGCCCCCAGGTTTTTCGGAAAGTAGTTCACATGGGAGTGCAAGAAATGGACGTTCAGGCTCAGGTTACAGCCTTGTTCGTTGAAGGCATTGAGCATCCTGGCAACAATATCCTTATAGTTCTCATCCCGCCTGTTCCCCAAGAATTAGAGAACAACATCCTTGACGGAATCCCAGGCTTCTTTTTTTTCCTTCTCAGACATCGTTTCAGCGAATGCTCCATCTGAAATGCGTTTCCTTATATCGGGCCAACAAACACTCCTTCCTTTAGCTTTGCTTCAGAAAGTCGGGGGAACTTTGAGCAAGGTACCGAAAGCACTCACCATCTTTTGGAAGGGACTTGATGAATTGCTTAATGAGACCCAACTTAATGTGGAGAGGTGGTAATAGAATTTTATCACGAGGTACCAAGCTCTCATGAAGAACATTTTTCTCACCGGGTCTCAAATACTCCCGAATTGGCCAGTCTTTTTCCCCCAGTGTAGGTCGCGGGCCCGTCTATCCCACAAGCAAAGGAAGCAGGGATATTTGGTGAAACCGGATTGCTGCCCTAATAGCATGGATAGAATTTTAAAGTCTCCACAAATCATCCACTTATGCTCATCATAACGAATCTTCTGAAGAATCAGGGCCAAATTCCATCGTATTTTTCTTGGAGAATAACAGAGTGAGCAATAGGAACTGAAGTGAATGTGTTGCCATTATGAAGAACACCTTTTATGCTGTCTTTTGACGAATCAATGAACAGCCGCCATTCAGCAGGATCATACTTGAGTTTAAAACTTTTCCATCACTCCGTAATATCGTTGCAAATACCAAATCTTCCTCTTTGCTGAAATACTTCAAAAATTGTGTCTCGCGGTTGCGGTACCAATAAAAAGTTGTTCCTGGTGACAATAGATTTTTCTGTTTAAGCCGAGAACCTAGCAGTTGGGCAGCATCTTTTGGGAGTCCTAAATCCCGGACTAAATCATTCAATTCAGCTTGAGAGAAAAGTTCAGGTTTTGGATCTGGTTCAGTTTCAAACTCGGAAGTACTGGACTCATCGGGAAAAAGCCAATCTGATGAGTCTCATCATGATCAGAACCGTCCACACACAAATATGATCCAAAGATTTTGGTGGTTCAGGCACAGGTACTTCGTTGCTATGAGGCATAGGCCTAATTGCTGAGGAAGGTTGGGGTAACTTATTACGTTCTTATTTTTTAAGTTGTATCCCTTCACAATGCAAGAGCAAAAATAGCAGTCACTGCTGTGGTCTCTTTGTTCACGCCACATCATAGGTATTCCAAAACGAAATGCTTGTTTTTTACCTTTCATCCATAAGCGTAGATCTTCCTCACGTGTCTTGCACACTTTGTGAGGAGCCCACGGTTTGTCTTGATCGCCTAACTTCAACCGAAATAGGCGAAATATACTTTTTTTAATAAATGCAGAAATATTCCTCTGCCGCTTTTTCACGGTATATTCCCCACAATAAAACAAAACTGTCCGGAGAGTTGACGCAACCTCTGGCTCTGTGAGCCATCACAAATACACAGCCACTGCAAACTACAACTGTAGTGAACCACTTCGGAATAAAGCTGGATTACGACTGAGCAAACAAAGGTAATAATGAACTTGCAAGAACTGAAATTTGACAGGAACGTTCATGTCGCAACCACCGTGTTTGAGCGAGCGAATGAGGCGAGGCGAACAGGAAAGAACATGCGCCAGCGCGGGAGTATCTGGATTTAGCCCCCGCCTCCCAATTGTCCTGTCAATGTATAAAATGAATACAAACACTCTAAAATATCATGAGGGAGTGTTTCTAGTTAGTTAAAAACCATTACAACCCTCTATTTTGGGGCCAAGAAAATAACTGCAGTCGGCTAAAAAGAAATTATGTGAACATTCCTTATATGGGTAAGAAATCTAATTTTGCAAGAAAACGTGACGTGATGGAACATTTTGGCTATTTTTCCTGGATTCAGCACCCCAAAATCTATAGGAATCAGTTGCAAAACTGGAGGCAGTTTTTTGGTAGTGTACCTGTGTAATCAGTAATAGTAACATTACTTCCTGTCTTCTGCAGATGATACTTCCACTTAGCAACAAAGCATCCCATTAGCTTTATTATATTGCCCTACTGCCTTCATGTGATCTGAAATGAGTCTTCAGATCACATGAAGGCAGCCAGGCAATATAATAAAGCTAACGGGATACTCAGTTGATAAGTGTTACTCCATTTCTTAAGTTTCCAGTTCTTATTATTTTAAATAATATACAGCCAGTTGAGTTTTTGCATCCAAAACATATTATTTTACACTTTTTAGCACTGTCACATTTTTCAAAGACTTCTTCAAAATTTTTCACTCCTTCTGGTGTATCTGGTGAATTGTTTTTATCTCATGAAAACTTTTATATCACAAGCATATTTTCTCCTGAAGCCCCTCTGGAATATCAGCACTAAAGGTCCTCTTGTGCTAAAGTGTGAAGACATAAGAACATAACATAAGATATGCCATACTGGGTCAGACCAAGGTCCATCAAGCCCAGTATCCTGTTCCAGAAGTGGCCAATCTAGGTCACAAGTACCTAGCAGTTTCCCCAAAGGACGCAGGTTCCACAATGCTTGTATTGGGTCAAGCATTGATATCCTGGGTCCCTTCTTAATAATGGTTTATGGACCTTTCCTCCAGGAACTTGTCCAAACCTCTTTTAAACCCGGCTACACTAACAGCCTTTACTACATCCTCCGGTAACAAATTCCAGAGTTTGTTTACATGTTGAATGAAAAAATATTTTCTCTTATTAGTCTTAAATAGGTTACCCTGTAGCTTCATTGCATGTCCCCTAGTCTTTCTATATTCTTAGGGGCTTAAACAATCGATCTACGTTTACCCGTTCCACTCCATTCATTAATTTATAGATCTTTATCATATCTCCCCTCAGCCATCTCTTTTCCAGGTTAAAGAGCCCTAACCTTTTTAGCCTCTCTTCATAGGGGTATCCTTCAATCCCCTTTACCATTTTGGTGGCTCTTCTCTGTACCTTTTCTAATAACGCTATATCCTTTTTAAGATACGACGACCAGAATTGCACACAATATTCAAGGTGCGGTCGCACCATGGAATGATACAGAGGCATTATAAAATCTTATAACAAGACACTCTTCCAAAGTATGCTTTATGTGAAAAACAATGAAAAATGTCTGAAATTTGGTATTATTGTGAGTTTCTGGGCCTTGTGTGCTACATTTCATGTGATGCACACTTTTGCCAGTTTATTTAAAATTGCCATCAGTGATCTGCTACATTGCAAAATAATACAAGTCAGCTCAATACTTCCAGAAATCATGAAAATGAGCATGCAAAAAAGACTTTGTGGGCCCCTTTTTGCAATAACCCAAATCGCTGGCGGTATGGCTATTTTTGTCAGAGCTGCTTAAAAAAAAGTGCCCTTCATGCATCAAAGACTATTGAAAATAGTAATTTAACATAGTTGCAAAAAAGCTTCATTTACCATAAGCTATTTTCTGAAAGTATGTGGCATCATTGAACAATAATAGTGTCTGCATCTCTTTATATAGTATGAATTATCAGTCACATGGGGTATGTGTACTAAAGGACATTAGGCTTTTGCAGCAAATGCCGGGCATTAGTGCAAATAGCACCATGTTAGCTGCAAAAGTCACTTGTTATCTGTTGGGGGCGTGCACAGCCTTTCCCCAACACATAATGCAGCTAAAACCCAGGGATCATAGCGCAGCAGCATTACTGATGCAGTTATGCCATCCACTGAGGTGGTTTTAGTTGCACCCATGAACAGTGGCGGGATTTGATCCAAGCAGGGACTGATTCGGCTCGATCCCGCCACTGACAAAACTGAATGGTACGGCATGAGTTTGCGTTGCCGGTGCCACATTCTCAGTCCCCTGGCAGCCACTGCAGGGCAGCAATTCCCTTGTGGCCCAGAGGCCTGGTCCCCCCACCTGCCAGTGGTTTGATGGATTGGGGGCTTCTCCTGATGCTGCGATGCTATCAAACCACTGGCGGGTGCGGGGATTCCCACCAGTGCAGCACTGACATTGAGATGCTGCTTTTGGCCCAGTTCGGCGAACGTGGCCTGTGGCAGAAACCGGTTTGCATGAACTGGGCTGAACAGGCCGAATCCCTCCACTGCCCATGATATCTGCAAATTTGACAGTTACTGCACTTGCAATACTGGGCATTGCAGATATGCCCCCTTTCTGCCCTAATCTCATTTACACATGCAGATAATACACAATCTGCAGATTGTGCAGAAAATCACTACATTAACAGCTAATGTGCTTCAGTAAACATGTCCCATAGAGTCTTCATATATGGTGTTTCTTTGGTCACTCTCTGAAATTATTGTGTCCAAACTTAAACTCGCAGCTAGAATCAAACAGTCTTCAGAGAGGCTGTGGGAGATGAAAATGCTATTTGAATTATATAAAACATAATAACTGCCATCTATTTCAATTGTTATCTTTTGCACCTCGGCGTGCATAGTACTATAAACCTGAGACAGACAAATTTAACATGTAAATATTCATTGTTTGATACTTGCAGTTTTCAAGCTACTATGTAACATACATAGTAACATATAGCAACATAGTAAATGACGGCAGATAAAGACCAGTATTGTCCATCTAGTCTGCCCAGTAAGATGGGAAGAGTAGGTGCACCTGCCGCTCCGTGCAGGCCACCCCTCCCCATGTCTGTTTTAGGGGTGAACCCACCGCTCTTTGTAGGACACCCCTGTATGTTGAGAAATTAGCTAGTTAAGTTTATTTTGATTTTATCCTGTTTCTGTAAAGGGATCCACTGTGTCTGTCCCATGCCATTTTGAATTCTGTCACTGTATTTGCCCCCACCACTTCCATCGGGAGGGCATTCCAAGCATCCACCACCCTTTCAGTGAAGTAGTATTTCCTGACATTGCCTTTCAATTTACTCCCTTGCAGCTTTATGTTATGCCCTCTAGTTTTACAGCTTCCCTGTCTTTGGAAGAGGTTTGTTTGTTTGTTCATTTTTTCTCTTTAAGTATTTAAAGGTCTGAATCATATCTCCCCTGTCCCTCCTCTTCTCCAGAGTGTACATATTTAGGTCTTCAAGTCTCTTCTCATAAGGCTTCTGACGCAGGTTCCAAATCATTTTGGTCGCCTTCCTCTGAACAGTTTCCAGTCTTTTTATATCCTTTGCAAGATATGGTCTCCAAAACGGAACACAGTAGTCCAAGTGAGGCCTCACCAGTAACTTATACAGTTCTTTTCTGCTGGTAATTCCTCTTCGTATGCAACCCAACATCCTCCTGGCTTTTGCCACTGCCTTGTCGCACTGTTTTGCCACTTTGAGATCCTCAGAAATAATCACACCAAGGTCCTTCTCCTGGTCCGTGCACACCAATCTCTCTCCCCCCTATCGCGTACATTTCACCTGGATTTCTGCTTCCCAAGTGCATGACACTGCACTTCTTTGCATTAAATCTTAACTGCCAAGCATTAGACCATTCTTCCAGCTTTTGTAGATTTTTCCCCATTTCCTCAGGGGAGTCCACTCTGTTGCAAATTTTTGTGTCATCTGCAAAAAGACAGACTTTTCCACTTTTAACATAAAGAAGCAAATGAGTCCAACTGATTAATCAAATAGGCTGTTTCCTTCCATACAGGAAATATGCATAAGCTGTCAATTTATCAGCTTAATATGCTTCTTCCACGCCCATGTTTCCAACCCAGCCACAATCTACTTAAATGCTGTTCTTTGTTGCTAATGATTTGAGCAAGTGGGGAGTGTGGAGGAGAGAAGGTCCAAATCTGAAGCATGGGCCTTCAGATTCAGGTTCAAAATCTTTATTGGCATGTGTTGACAAAATAATACAAACATTAAAAACAAGAATGAAAATGTAAAAGTCACATAAAATGATGAAGTGCAGAAAGGAGTCCAGTGATATTCATTATTGTTCATCATTCACAACTGTCATGAATTATTTAAAGAGTGAAAATGAGCTTATTACTACAATTTTTTCTTGAAGGAACTTAAGAGGTTAGAGCCATGTTCTATAAACTTAAGTCATATAGGCACAGAATGAAAGAAGGTTCCTCTTTAATGAAATAATAAATGCTTCATTTGGGATTATACATATGGCCTTCTCCCCATTCCCTACTTATTAAATCTTTATTGACCAAGACCCATATAATAGGGTTGAGATCTGAAGTTGTTTCTCCCCTTCTTGCCATTCTGCTTCTTGAACTGTTATGCTACACTTCTATCCTTGGTTTAGCTTCTATTTTAAGCTTAGAAAAAAATGTTAAATAATGGAAAGAAAATCCAACAGGGAAAGTGGGATTCTGTGAATAGAAATGGAAAGAGTCGTACAAATTTTCAGCATTGCAAAATAAAAATGGCCATCTCTGTTAGACATTTCTATAAAAGCTATGATTGCCTTTCTTAGTGGTAGTAAACTTTTTTTAAATTAGTTTTTCAGTGAAGGACCCCCCCCCCCCCCAAGCAGGCGCTTACCTGTCTATCTTACCCTATAGCAAATGCATGGGAAACTATTTATTAATGAATACTACAGGCCCTCTTTGATTTGAAAGCCTTCAGCCTGCTGAAAAGATTCAAAAGGCCTTGCTTCTTGCACCAGTGGTGTTCCTTTATACAGCGCAGTAGTTTTCTCCTACCCAGCTGCTATATCTCATTAACAAGCATTTGACCATTCCAGCAAAGTTTGGAGTGTTGACACTTGAAAGGCCTGGGCAGGCGCTGGCAAGCTATCAGCTATAGCAACAGGAAATTGCCTGAAGACAACACTGAGAAAACAGCAGCTGCACGATCCTAAGCTAAGGAAGACTGAGAGAGTTTGGTGTTTCCACACTTTTAATTTAGGGGTTGATTAACCTCTCCTGTTTCTCTGCTCCAGAGGATGAACATCTTGGGAAAATCAAGTTTTGCTGAATAGCAACTGTCATAAAAGGAAGAACAATGTGGGGTGGATATAATATATTTGGCATAGCTCAAAAATAGAAATTTAGGGCATGCAGGAAGTGAAGCACCAGACGCTCCATTTGCATACGTCATTTCTCTCATAGATTGATAGACAAGGAGTTATTCATCAACACAAACCCCCAAACTCTAACTCAGGGAAAGATTATTTCCAGAAGGACCTATCCCTCAGCCTTATAGCTACCATTGCAGTTTATAAGACAATTGAAACACTTTTTTTTTAACCTCTCACACAGCACCAAGTTACCCAGGTCCAGGAGGGAAATTTCAGTTTAGTCCTGAATTTCTGACTTCCTCATCCTGATACATTATGGAATCTGCAGCCTTGATTTCAATGGGTAGAATCAGATGTAAGCTCAAACTCAGGAATGGCCTAAGAGTCTCCTTCCTGGAACTGGGCAACTTTGCAGCTCTGATCTCATGGGTAAATCAGCTAATCTAGCTGAAAGAAGTCATGTTATTCTACTATAGCATGCTAGGAAAGGGAAAGAGGACAACATCTTTTGCTCAGAAAAACAGAGTGGCCAAGTTACCCGGTTATAGGAGTGAGATTTTTTTGCCAATTCTGGTTTCAAATTTGCATTGTAATGCAGTATATTTGTTGCCCCTGATTTTACCCATTGAAATCGGTGCTGCAGGTCCCATAATGCATCAGAATGAGATTGTCAAAAATCCAGCAGTGGTTTAATATCTCACTCCTGGAACTTGACAACTCTGGAAAAATCATTGGGCGCAGCTTTTTTTAATGACAAAATAACTTTTAAAGAGAAAGTGCTATATTATCTGTGCATCAGATTACAGCGGTTGTCTTTTAAAAATTCTAAGGGCCCGATATTAAAAAACAGTTACACGGTTTACAGACCCGTAAACCGTGTAACTGCCTCTAAGCGGGGTATTTATAAGAATATTCCTGGATACCACCACTATACGCTTCAATGTTGCACATTTAGCATAAGGGTGTTCCAGGAGCGGTACCCAGGGATATTCAGCCGCAGTCTGGTTATCCTTCAGTGGCAAAAATTAGGTACACCAAATCTGTCCTAACTTTTGCTGCCGAAGCTAACCAGGAAGCGGCTGAATATCAGCACTGCTCGGTTAGCTTCTGCGCCGTACGGCGCTCTGTGGCAGACCTGGGTATTCAATGCAAGTTGCCGGATATGGTTCCGACATTGAATATCCAGGTTAACTCTTCAGTGGCGACGGCTAGGCGCTGTACTTGTGCTAGCCGCCGCTGTAGAATCTCGGATATGAAGATTTTATTACAATTTTATACACTATGGGGGTCATTTTAGAAGCCCTATTCGTGCTTAGAGATGTCGAAAGCACAGGAATGTCTCCAGAGCCATTTTAGAAGCTGGCTCTGAGAACAGCCAAGTCTGAATAGGATCCTGGAGGCATGGTTTGGTGGGGTCTAGGATCTTGGATTCCCCTCCTGATCTCAGAAACGTCACGGATATCCAGCATAACACTAGATTGCCCCAAGCACCTGAAAAGTGCTTGTTTTAGCTAAAAAAAACATTCAGAGGGTGTGCAGAAGAAAGCACTCCATCACCTCCAGTACTCGCCAACAACAGCCTCTGTGAGATTTAAACACTGGCTGTCCTGTTCCTCACCCAATGCTCTAACCATTAAGCTATCCTAGATATCCAGGTCCTGTAATACAGTTCTGGGATGTCTATGTTTTTTTCTGTTCCTGATTCTTGTTTTTGCTCTTCTTGTTTATTGTATACTTTGTCTTACTTGACTGTATTTGTATTTTGTGATCTTCTTGACTAGATTGTGAGCTCTGATGAGCAGGGACTGTCTTTTCTTCATGTATGTACAGCGCTTCGTACGTTTGAAGCGCTTTATATATGTTAAATAGATAGATAGATATGTATAGATGCCCCTGCAGACATCCTTATCAGGCATGGCTACATTTGTGAAACCACATCTTTACCTGGACGTGACTGCTTTTTTTTTTTTTCAGATGTTCTGGCTTAGACGTCCCAGATTGCACTTGGACGTCCCTTCTAAAATTCCTCTCCACATGGTGCTGATTTTTATGAAGCTAAAATCATTCTAGTTTAACACTCTAGAATGTTAGAAAAGTTCTATAATCTATAACAATGTCCCAAAGTCCATCTGCTTTTTTTTTTTTTTTTTGGTATATTCTTACGAGGGCAGCATCACATCAGTAAGTTTCTTCTTTTCTGCATCATTGTATAACACCAGTCCTCATGACAGCATGCATGATCCCCTGAAGAGTACTCGCTCAAAGCCTGTCTAAATAGAGTCAGTTTGTCTTTGAAAACCATAGTAACTACACTAAATTACCAATGTGTCCTAGATGATCCATTTAAAGAGAAAGCATCTCACTCAAAGCATCCTAACTAGATGAGGTATAACTGCTAGTAAAGGATATAGTACAAAATAGGTATGTGCGTTGGTTTTAAAATTAATTATAAAACACAATTAATGAGGTTATTTTCAGTTTGGTTCCTTCAAATTAACCAAGTGGCTGCAAGCTGCGAAAATCATTCATTTTCAGATTCATTGTAGACCATGTGACTAGAAAAACAGCCTGTCTTTGCTTGACCAGACATATCAGAGCCTCTTTGAAGAAAGATAAAAAATAAGCAGGAATCACTTCATTAATCATGCTGAAACTATGACAAGCAACCAAACAAGCCTATCACAGCCTTAATTCTTCCAAATTCCATAGCGGGTAATGTCAGCAGGAAACTGAAATCAGAAAGCAACAACATTTTCTGTTCCTTCCTTGTTTTTAGAGAGAGAGGATGGTTGTTGGTTGAAAGCTAGGAGGGTTAAAAAAAGAATTGACAATCATAAAAATATTATCTTCCTTATACTGAAATAAAAGGCAGCTCAGAAGTTAACTGGAGCTGTATAATGCTGGCGATGGGCTGCTGGTTAGTCGGGGAGTGGCTGGGGGCTGGAGATGGACTGCTGGTAAGTCAGGGGCTGGCTGGGGGCTGGAAAAGCAGTGCTGGTGAATTGGGGAGAGTGACTAGGAGATGGAAATGTGTATACACTTGGGGCGAGGAGAAAGAAAGGTGTAGGGATGTGCCTTTTGTTAGAAACAATGAGAGGTAAGGTAACTCCATAACATCTCAGATTTTGTCACCTGGCAGACAGCATACCTCCCTGGATATCAAGTCTGGTCGGCAGATGGATGCTTCGGTACCCCTCAGAAGAGAGTCACCAACCACCACTACCCTTTTCTTCCTTGTGGTCACTGATTCTGCAACTTTAGGGTGCTTGAGCTCTGGTTCTTCCCTTTCCTGGGATGTTTTCACCTCCAGTGCTGCATACTGGTTCTTTAATTCAAGGGCTGAAGATGTTGGATTGTTGATTCTGCAGGCTTTGGTGACTCATGTCCAACTCTATTCATTCTATAGCATATCATCTTCTTAATTTCTGGCGATGAGCTTGGATGCCTCATGAACCATTTCATCAATGTATTTCTTGCTGTCACAGATGCTTCTCAGCTTTGCTGCCTCTTCTCTGAGCTCCTCCACTCCTCCTTCAGGAAATCAGAATACAGAAACCAAACATCTAAGATCATCACACAATGAATATAGTTAAAATCTTGAGGTATGGAAGTGCCATTACCACTATTATTTCAGCTTTCTGTGCTTGCTTGTCACAGTCTTTTGGTGGTGATCACCATAAGAATACACAAGAATATCTAAAGCATTTGGGGGTTATTTTTTACTCTGATCTCACTTTCCGGGCTCACATTTCACATGTTTCCAAGACCTCATTCTTCTTTCTTTGTCAAATTCACGCCATTTGCCCCTTGCTCACCACTCAGGCTCTCACCACTCTTCTCCTTTCTCTGGTCATATCACACGTTGACTTCTGTAATTCAGTTCTGGCTGGTCTCCCACACTCGCAAATCTATCACTTGCAACGCATTCAGCATACAGCCACCCGCCTTATCTTTCACTCCTCTCCCTGGGATCACATCACCCCTCTTTTGATTTACTAAGAGTCTTACATTGGTCCATCACGTCATGTACACCCACACACCACAATACCTGGCAGACCTTATTCAATCCCATACTTCTAGCCATTCACTCCGGTCATTGCATGTCAATCGTCTTCACCTCCCTTTCCCCTCTCGTGCCCACCTACAAACCACCCGCTCATCTGCTTTCTTCTTTCTCGGTCCTTCACTATGGAACTCTCTCCCCAGACTCGAATAGCAATTTACAACATTTAAAAAAGACCTGAATACCCACCTTTTCTCCATTGCTTTTGACCTCCCCTCTCCTCCTGTGTGAAATTATCTTTTTCCTTCTCTTTCTCACTCCCTTTCCTCTTAGTCACATGTGTTAAATGTCTTGAGTGTTTTCCTGTTGCATTGTAATTTCCTTTCCTTTTCCGGCCTATTGGCCTCCTTTTTGTATTTTACTTTGTAAACCGTTATGTTATAATTTGAATGGCGGTATATCAAAACTAATAAACATAAACATAAACATTTCTCTTACCTACATTATATAATGTGGTTATTTTATTTTGAGTGATTTCTAGGAGTGTTAATTCATTAGTGTTCATTTGGTTCATTACTGCATCTTAAAAAATGTGCTTGCTAAATTATTTAGAAGAATATTTTAGAAGCCCTCTTCATGATTTGCACATGTGCATCACATCCACATTCAAACATCGATTTTAGAAGGGACCAATTGTGCACATTTCTGCCGTGATCATATCCAAATCAAACAGGGGTGTCTTGGGCATCTCAGGGTATGCCATGGGGAAAAGATATACATATATCTATGATTTCACATAAGGCATGCATGTCTGTAGTGGCTATTGCAATGCAATGTGTTTCTTTGAGTCAGTGCTGACTCCTGCCAACCCAGCAGCTCCTAAATGGCTATATAAGACACTGCATTTTAAAAATAAACACAGATGTTATCAGCTTAAACCCCAAAAAATTACCTTTTCCCCAAGACTTTTGAGAATTTCCCAGCAGGTAAATACTTAGAAGTGCAGATTCCTTCCAAGCAGGAAGTTCTTCCTCTCAGTAGTTCTTCAAGACAACTTGCACATGCATGCGTCGGCATTTCAGAACATGCACACATCTCCTGTCTCTTTTACCGTCCACCATCTTTAAGCACTGATGAGCTGGCCACAATCCTTAATGTAGCATGCAACCAAAATCGCTCTGGCTACTAGGGGACTTTAATCTCCCAACACTCCCTACCAAGCACTCCACAGCTTTCCTTGATGCAATGACTACACTGGATTACGATCAATTTATACACACACCCTGGACCTCATCTTTGCCCCTCTACCCTCCCACATTTTGAGTAACCAGAGCTCACTGTTTATCCTCTCGGTCCCCTGGTCCGACCATAGTGCCAAACATTTCCACATACCGATTGTCTCAGAAGAACAGTTGTCCTCTGTATCCAATCCTCCTGAGTTCCACAGCTTCAGATTCTTCAACAAAGAAACATTCCTCAGTGACATTCTGCAGGATCTCAACTCTGATACCAATGATCTGGACAAGCTAATAGATATATGGAACAACATCCTAGCCAAAGGTTAGCTCCTACCGCCCTCCATGAAGCCTAACTTCAAGAACCACGTAGCCATGTGATTTACTGCCGAACTGCATGAATCATTATTGTTAGTGTTGCTGACTTTAAAAAAGGTTTGGACAAGTTCCTGGAGGAAAGGTCCATAAACCATTATTAAAAGGGTCCCAGGATATCACTGCTTGACCCAATACAAGAATTGAGGGACCTGTGTCTTTTGGGGAGATTGCTAGGTACTTATGATCTAGATTGGCCACTGTTGGAAACAGAATACTGGGTTTGATGGACCTTTCTCTGACCCAGTATGGCATTTCTTATGTTCTTACACTTCAGAAAGCTTGAGCGATGCTGGCGACACTCTAGGCATGTCAGTGACCATGTGGCAAACCTGAACAAATTACAGGAACATCGCAGAGCAATCAACCACAAAAGAAAGGAATACCACACCAATACCCTCATGAGCTCTCTTAACAAGCCCCGGGAGCTCTTCAGTCTCATTTAATCATAGAAACACAGAAACATAGAAATAAGACGACAGAAAAAGACCACATGGCCTATCTAGTCTGTCCTTCCATATCAACAACTAAAACAGTCCCCTTTTTACCTTTAGAGATCTTCTGTGTTTGTCCCATGCTTTTTTGAATTCAGTTACTGTCCTCATCTCTACCACCTCCACTGGGAGACTATTCCACGGATCCACCACTCTTTCCGTAAAGAAATATTTCCGCATATCACTCCTGAATCTATCTCCCTTCACCCTCATCCCATGTCCCCTCGTAGCAGAACTTGCTTTCAATTGAAAGAGGCTCTCTCTGAACATTTATGCCACGGAGGTATTTAAACATCTCAATCATATCACCTCTATCCCGCCTTTCCTCTAAGGTGTACATATTAAGATCCTTCAGTCTGTCCTCATATGCTTTATAATGAATACCACTAATCATTTTAGTAGCCACCCTCTGCACCGACTCCATCCTGTTCACATCCTTTTGAAGGTGCGGTCTCCAGAATTGCACACTATACTCCAAATGAGGTCGCACCAAAGACTTATAAAGAGGCATTATCACCTCCTTTTTTCTGCTAGCCATTCCTCTCTGTATGCACCCAAGCATCCTTCTAGCTTTTGCCGTCGCCTTTTCTACCTGTTTAGCTACTTTAAGATCATCAGACACAACCACACCTAGGTCACGCTCTTCTTTAGTGGACAAATGTACTTCACCCCCTATACTATATTGCTCCCTTGGATTGCTGCATCCCAAATGCATGACCTTACATTTTTTAACATTAAATCCCAGCTGCCAGATTCTAGACCATTCTTCAAGCTTAGCTAGATCCCTCCTCATGTTATCTACACCTTCCTGGGTGTCTACTCTATTGCAGATTTTGGAATCATCCGCAAAGAGGCAAACCTTACCCGACAGCACTTCCGCTATATCACTAACAAAGATGTTAAAAAGAATCTGACCAAGGACAGATCCCTGGGGCACACCACTGGTAACATCCTTCTCCTCGGAGTGAGCTCCATTTACTTGTACTCTTTGTCGCCTCCCACCCAACCAATTTCTAACCCAAGCAGTAACTTTAGGGTCCATCCCTAGGGTGCTCAGTTTGTTTATAAGTTGCCTGTGAGGAACAGTGTCAAAGGCTTTACTGAAATCTAAATACACCAATCTAGGGCTCTCCCTCGGTCTAACTCCCTGGTCACCCAGTCAAAGAAATCAATCAGATTTGTCTGACAAGACCTGCCTCTGGTGAACCCATGCTGCCTCGGATCCTGTAATCCACTGGACTCCAGAAACCTGACTATTTTCTCTTTTAGCAGCGTTTCCAATAATTTACTCACCACCGAAGTTAAATTAACCGGCCTGTTACTTCCGCTTTTGTGTAAAGGCACCACATGAGCCTCTCTCCAGTCCTTTGGCACCACTCCCCACTCCAACGAGGTATTGAAAAGGTCAGTCAGTGGAGCTGCTAGAACGTCCCCAAGTTCCCTCAATATTCTAGGGTGTATCCCATCTGGTCCCATCACTTTGTCTACTTTAAGTTGAGCTAGTTTCTCATGAACGCAGTCTTCTGAAAATTGTTTAAGATGTCCCTCGCTTTTGTTCCTGTTTGTGGGTGTTTTCTGAGGTCTTGCTCCTGGTTCTTCATCTGTGAACACAGAACAGAAATATTTGTTAAGCAATTCCGCTTTATCCTTATCAGCTTCTGCATATTCCTCCCCTGCACCTTTGAGTCTGACAATACCACTTTTGCCCTTCCTCTTCTCACTAATATATCTGAAAAATGTCTTATCCCCTATTTTATTGCATTGGCTATTTCCTCCTCCTTTTGAATCTTTGCCTTCCTGACTACATTGCTAGCTTCTCTAAGTTTTTCCAAATACAGATGCCTGTCTTCCTCTGTCTGTGATCTCTTGTATTTCATGAAGGCCTCCCTCTTTTTCTTCACTTTTTCAGCTACTTCTTTCGAAAACCATAGCGGTCTCCTTTTCCTTTTACCTTTATTTACCATTTTAACAAAAAGGTTGGTTGCCCTTAAAATATCCCCTTTCAGTTTTGCCCACTGTTTTTCTACATCCCTCAGCTGTTCCCATCCCACTAACAACTCCCTGAGGTATTAGCCCATCTTGGCAAAGTTAGTCACCCAAAAGTCTAAGATCCTCACCTTTGAATGGATTCTAACAGCCCTAGTCCTAATACTGAACCACACCATCTGGTGATCACTGGATGCAAAATGATCTCCCACTACAACATCAGAAACACTTTCACCATTGGTAAGCACCAAGTCCAGTATGGCCCCTTCACATGTGTGGTCTGTTACCAATTGCCTGAATAGTTCTCCCTGTAGAGAATCCAGGATCTCCTTACTTCTAGATGATACTGCAGCAGGAATGTGCCAATCAACATCTGGCATATTGAAATCTCCAATCAGTAGCACTTCCCCTTTCCTAGCAATGCTGCATATGTTTTCAATTAACTCTCTGTCCTCCTCTTCCTCTTGTGAGGGAGATCTGTATATCACACCAATGCAAATAGATTTCTCTTTCCCTCTTTCTAGTTTAACCCACAATGCCTCCTCTCTCCCTTTTAAGCTCTGTAATTCCAAAGCTTTAATAGTAGTTTTTACATGTAGTGCCACTCCTCCTCCCCTTCTTCCTACCCTGTCCTTTCTGAATAAAGTATAGCCAGGTATAGTTACATCCCAATCATGGTTTTCTGTGAACCATGTTTCTGTAACTGCCACTAAATCCAAGTCAGCCACTCCCACCAAAGCTTCAAGATCAGGGATATTATTTCCCATGCTACGGGCATTTATACACACTGCTTTCCATATGTTACCCCTGTTACCCATTTCCATAAAGGTATTTAATGTATCACCTACCTGGGGGCTTTCACCTACCTGAGGGCTTTCTTCACCCATCCCCAACGAATCTAGTTTAAAGCCCTCTTCAGTAGATTAGCCAGTCTACTACCGAAGATGCATCAACCTTTATTGGATAGATGGATGCCATCTCTGCTCTGCAACCCTTGGAACAGCATCCCATGGTCTAGGAAACCAAAACGCTCTCGATGACACCATCCATGCAGCCATGCATTCATCTCCAGGATGAGAGCCTCTCTGCCTTGGCCTTTACCCTCAACAGGGAGGATTGAAGAGAACACCACCTGTGCAACTAACTGCTTCATCCTCTGTGCCAGAGCCATGAAGTCACTTTTGATACGTTCCGAGGTATACCTGGCAGTATCATTTGTTCCAACATGGATTAGCAACATTGGGTAATAGTCGGTGGGCTTGATGAGTCTCAGCAAACTCTCCGTAACATCTTGGATTTTGGCACCAGGCAGACAGCATACCTCTCTGGACATCAAGTCTGGTCGGCAGAAGGACGCCTCAGTACCCCTCAGAAGAGAGTCTCCAACCACCACTACCCTTCGTTTCCTTGTGGTCACTGATTCTGCAACTTTGGGGTACTTGAGCTCTGGTTCATCCCTCACAAAGGACATATGTAAGAATGATCCGATGTATATCCTCAGGCCAGAGGCCTTTGCCTCATACTTCCAAATCAAAACGAATTTGATAAGGCCCTACTCAGAGATGACTGACTGAAAATCCACTCATGAACCACCCTCCAGGAGACATACTCATACCCAAGTTAGATGCTTTTACCCATACTCTCCTGAGCAAATAGAGAACATCATTTGTGGGATTAACGCCTCCACCTCTTCAGCTGATCCATGCCCAGCATCTGGATTAAGCAAGCAAGATTCAACCTAAGTGCAACTATTGCCAAAATCACTCACCTCTCCCTGTCTACAGGTGTTCTCCCACTGCCCCTATAAAACACCTCCTTCAGACCACTGCTTAAGAATAACAAAATAGATACATCAGATATCAGCTCCTACATATCCAGTCTCCCCTTCCTGACTAAGATATTAGAAGAAATCATCCAGCAACAATTCCAGGGCCACATAGACTCCCATGCCGCTCTTGATCTGCTACAGCATGAGGTGGAAACCCTCCTAGCAACTCTTCTGGATAGACTCTACATGGGCTTAGACAAGAAGAGACAAGGATTCATCCTAATATTCATTGATATTGCTTCTGCCTTCGATACGGTCAGTCATAATCTTCTACTCGATCGCTTGCATCAAAAAGGGATATGGAACTTAGCCCTCAACTGGTGTAAATCATTTCACCAGCAACAGATACACATAGAAGCCTGGTCATCGAGTACATTCCAGCAAACTCAAGGAGTCCTGCAGGGCTCATCCCTCTCAGCCCTGCTCTTCAACATCTACATACAACCAATCTGTGCTACAATACAGTTCTTCAATATATTCTACCACATTTATAACAATGATGTCTTGCTCTACACCCCTTTCTCCATAGACAGCCCTGACTATTCCACAATCATAGAATGCTTCAATATGGTCTCAGATTGGCTCTCTACACATAACCTTATGGTTAATTGCAGGAAGACAGAGGTCTTATTGATAATTGGATCTCTCTCCTTTCAATATCTGTCTTTCACATGTGGCTTCTTGGCTTTCCCAACATTTCTTACGTCTTAACCCATCTAAATCCACGGCTATGTGGGTATCCCTTACTGGCTCTTGTCCTTCCTCTGCCCCTTTGATCGACTCTGTACCCATTCCTCTTGTATCTTCCTTTCGGTATCTCGGAGTAGTTCTTGATTCTTCCCTTTCCTTTCATGACCATATCTCCTCCCTCACTAGGCGCTGTTTTGCTACCCTTCGTCAAATTCGAGCTGTTCGCACATTTCTTCCTTTAGAATCCTTAGTTACCCTTGTCCTTGCCCTGATCACTAGCCGACTCGACAACTGTAATGTTTTCATGGCCAACCTTCCCAATTAACAGCTCCAACGCCTCCAACTTATTCAAAACACCGCTGCCCGTATCATCACTTTTGCCCGCCGTTTTGATCATATCACTCCTATTCTCCTCTGTCTGCATTGGCTGCCCCTATCTGTTCGTTTTCATTATAAAATTCTCATCCTCACTCACCATGCTATCCACACCCATAACCCTCTGTATCTGGCCGATTTGGTTTCTTTGCATACACCCTATCGCCAGCTCCGCGCTCTTCACGCTAATCGCCTGTCCTTGCCTTCCCCCTCCCATGCACATCTTGAAAAGACCCGTCACTCAGCTTTCTTTTTCCTTGGCCCATGGTTGTGGAATACTTTACCTTCGTCCCTTCGTCTTGAAATCTCTTATTCCCAATTCAAAGCCTCCCTTAAAACCTATCTTTTCCAAAAAGCATTTGACCTTCCCTTAGACCCCCCTCCCTGATGCAGTAGTTTCATTGTTGTCTTGTCTCAGCTAGGTCTTGGTTTTGTTTTTCCCCCTGTTTGTCGGTGTTTAACTGAGTCAGTTTGTGTTTGGTTGTGATTATTGTTTCTGTTTTTTTTGCTTTGCACTGTCCTTTCTCTTCTTTCCTGTTATATTTTGGCGTTCTTTTTCCATAGTTTGCAGTGTTGACCTTTTTGTTTTTCTTTGTACACAGCTTTTATGTTTCGGCCTAAGCGGTCTATCAAATTTTAAATAAAGATAAAGATAAAGATAACCAGAGACCAAACATTTACCCCACCAACTTCCTTGAAGATGAAAGATGTCTGCTCATGATTAAGCATGAGGTACGTTATCTAGGAGTCATCTTGGACCAACAACTGAATATGGAAGCCCACATACAAAATGTCATCAAGGAAGTTTACCATAAAATAAGGACCCTCCGTCATCTATGCCTGCTCCTAGATCCCTCAGATTTTTGCACAGTATTCCAAGTTCTCATCTTTCCACACTTGGACTACGCCAATATTATTTTCCACGGCCTGCCAAAACACACTCTCCAGCCACTACAATTGGCCATGAACACAGCTGCCCAAAACACTCCAAGATGTGTCCAGATTCGAACACATCATACCCATCTTAATTCAGCTACACTGGCTCCCTATAACAAGCAGTCTGATTTATAAAACCCTTCTACTTATGTTCAAGACTCTTCACGGCATGTCTGCGACTTCCCTCGCAGCATTCATACAATGTACCCTTGACAACAGAATGAGGAGATCATGCATGGAAAACACCCCTTTGTCAATAAAGATATGCACTCAGGCCACCAAGAATCGCACATTTTCCTTATATACACCAAACCTACGGAATGCCCTACCTGCATCAATCCGAGCCATCTCCGACCAGTCATCTTTTAGAAAGGCCTTAAAGACATACTTGTTTCAGCTAGTTTATGACCACATACCTTAGATCAGTGGTTCTCAAACCCAGTCCTGGGGGCCCAGTCCTGGGGGCCCAGTCAGGTTTTCAGGATATCCACAATAAATATGCATGAGAGGGATTTGCATATACTGGAAGTAGAAGGCATGCAAATCTCTCTTGTGCATATTCATTGTGGATATCCTGAAAACCTGACTGTCTGGTGGGCCCCCAGGACTGGGTTTGAGAATCACTGCCTTAGATAGAACATGAGTGTTAGGTTCTACTGTCCAGTTTGTAATTAGTTCTCCTACTTGTCCCCTAATTCCCCCTGCACGTTCCAAGTCATGTCTCCATTTAATATTTAATGTTTTAGCCACGTGTTCGGTTTAATTCCTGTTCTATGTAAAATACATGTTCTATGTAAAATTGTTTCTACTGTTTGCATTATATGAAACCACACTGATTTTGAAAGAGTGCGGTATATAAAAAGCAACTAAATAAATTAATTAATTAATGGACATATATTCAATGCCATCTGTACGGTTCAGTCTTTGATGGTGGGTCTGTGTTCAAAACTTCTTCCTACATTTCTTATTTCCATCAGGTCATGTGCTAGGCACTTTTTGGCTTTATATGTATATCCAGATGACTTGTTCTATGTTGCTGTGTATCTGGGGTACTTGTACCTAAGGGTCATGTGCAACTTTGGATGCCATATCTGAAGATTTGGGCTGCTTCTCTGGTTCTACAGGCCATGTTTCCTACTCTCAGCTAGCAGCAATCTCACAAACCTATATACAATATGTTCCTATCCTATTCAGTCGTTCATCTGCCTACCAGACTTGATGTCCAGAGAGATATGCTCTCTGCCAGGTGCCAAAATCCGAGATGTTACAGAGAGTTTGGGGAACTTGGGGACGTTTTAGTAGCTCCACTGACTGACCTTTTCAATGCCTCGTTGGAATCAGGAGTGGTGCCAAAGGACTGGAGGCACATGTGGTACCTTTACACAAAAGCGGAAGTAAGGATGTGGTTGAAAACTACAGGCTGGTTAGTTTAACTTTGGTGGTGAGTAAATTATTGGAAGAGCTGCTGAAAGAAAAAATAGTGAGGTTTCTGGAGTCCAATGGATTACAGGATCCGAGGCAGCATGGATTTACTAGAGACAAGTCTTGTCAGACAAATCTTATTGATTTCTTTGACTGGGTGACCAGGGAGTTAGACCGAGGGAGAGCCCTAGGTATGTTGTGTTTAGATTTCAGTAAAGCCTTTGATACCATTCCTCACAGGAAACGTATAAACAAACTCAGCACCCTAGGGATGGACCCTAAAGTTACTGCTTGGGTTAGAAATTGGTTGAGTGGGAGGCAACAAAAGGGTACAGATAAATGAAGCTCACTCTGAGAAGAAGGTTACCAGTGGTGTGCCCCAGGGATCTATCCTTGGTTCGATTCTTTTTAACATCTTTGTTAGTGATATAGTGGAACGGCTTTGGGTAAGGTTTGCCTCTTTGTGGATGATACCAAAATCTGCAATACAGTAGACACCCAGGAAGGAGAAGATAACATGAGGAGGGATCTAGCTAAGCTTGAAGAATGGCATAGAATTTGGCAGCTGAGATTTAATGTTAAAAAATGCAAGGTCATGCATTTGGGCTGCAGCAATCCAAGGGAGCAATATAGTGTAGGGGGTGAAGTACTTTTGTCCACTAAAGAAGAGCAGGACCTAGACGTGATTGTGTCTGATGATCTTAAAGTAGGTAATCAAGTAGAAAAGGCGACAGCAAAAGCTAGACAGATGCGTTGGTGCATAGGGAGAGGAATGGCCAGCAGAAGAAAGGAGGTAATAGTGCCTCTGTTTAAGTCTTTAGAGTTATGGAATGACATCAAGAAGCTTGTGTTGGAAGAAAGTGAGAAGTCTCTACAAAAGGTGAAAAAGAATAAACGGCCAAAATGGATGATGGAAGAAACTCTGAAAATTGCCCAGAAACGCAGAGAAGCTAAAGCCAGAGGAGAAAGAAAGACAATCACAGAACTCAACAGAGATTTCCAACGTGCAGCAAGACAGGACAAGGAAAAGTACTACAATGATGCATGCAAGGAAATAGAAGCAGAAACTATTAGAGGAAGAACAAGATCGGCTTTCCTAAAGCTACGAGGATTAAAGAAAAAATTCCAGCCTCGAAGTGGAATGTTACAAGATACTCAAGGTTCTATGTTGAATGATGCTGAGAAGATCAAGAAAAGATGGAAGGAATATACAGAGTTTTTATATGATAAAGATCAAATGGACCAACAGCTGTTTCAACCTGTACCTTATGATCGGGAACCATTGGTGATGAAAGAAGAAGTTGAAGCAGCATTGAAAGCCTTATCAAAGAACAAAGCATCAGGCATTGATAGCATTCCCATAGAAGTATTACAGCAATCTGATGCAGCTGTTACCGTACTTACAAGGCTCTGCCAAGAAATATGGAAGACAACATCATGGCCAACTGACTGGAAAAGATCTGTATTTATACCAATACTAAAGAAAGGTGATCCAACTGACTGTGAAAATTATCGCACAATCGCTCTGATCCCACATGCCAGCAAGATTCTACTGAAGATTATTCAAAACAGACTACAACCATATCTGAAACAAAAACTACCTGAAGTGCAAGCAGGGTTCAGGAAAGGGTGAGGAACAAGAGACATCACTGCGGATGTGAGATGGATCCTTGAAAGGACTAAAGAATACCAAAAGGATATCTATTTGTGCTTTATCGACTATAGCAAAGCTTTTGACTGTGTAAACCATGAGAAACTCTGGGCCACATTAAGAAGCATGGGTATACCAGAACACCTGATTGTACTGTTGCACAATCTGTACATTGATCAAGAAGCAACAGTTTGAACAGAACAAGGAAAAACAGAATGGTTTAAAATAAGCAAAGGTATAAGACAAGGCTGCATACTTTCCCCCTACCTGTTTAATTTATATGCAGAACAAATCATCAGAGAAGCAGGATTGTATGAAGACAATAGGGGTGTGAAGATTGGTGGAAGACTCATCAACAACCTTTGCTCTGTTGATGATACCACATTACTGGCTCAAAGTGAAGATGATCTGAAACATTTGCTTCTCACAATCAAAGAACATAGTCTCAAAATGGGCCTGCACCTTAATGTAAAGAAGGCAAAGATCATGACAACTGGCATAATCAACAGGTTCATCGCTGAAGAAGAGAAGAAATTGAAATCGTGAACAACTTTAACCTACTTGGATCAACTATCAATAAAGAAGCAACAAGCAGTCAAGAAATCAGACGACGCATTGCTCTTGGCAGAATGGCTATGAAAGACCTAGATAAGATTCTCAAGAGCAGAGATGTCTCTCTCCATACAAAGATTTGACTTGTTCAAGCAATGGTATTTTCAATAACATCATATGGATGTGAAAGTTGGACAGTGAAAAAGATGGACAGGAAGAAAAGATGCCTTTTAATTCTGGTGCTGGCGGCAAATATTGTGTATACCATGGACTGCCCGAAGAACAAACCGGTCGGTACTAGAGGAGATCAAACCTAAGCTTTCTTTAGAAGCTCAGATGACTTCGACTTTCATACTTTGGACACATCATGCGAAGAGAGAGATCATTAGAGAAAGACATCATGCTTAGCAAGATAGAAGGTCAACGCAAAAGAGGAAGGCCAGCAATGAGATGGATCGATACAATAACAGCAGCTACGGGTACCAGTCTGTCAACAATGAGCCGCCTGACTGAAGACAACACAATTTAGGATAGCTATCCAGAGGGTCTCCATGATTCGACTCAGACTTGACGGCTCTTAACAACAAATAACATAAGTCTTTGGTGCGAACTCATTTGGAGTATTGTGTACAATTCTGGAGACCGCACCTTCCACAGGAGTGGAGGAGTGGCCTAGTGGTTGGGGCAAGGTACTTCAGGCCAGAAGGTCAGGGGTTCAAATCCCACTAGAGAACAGCAACCTTGGGCCAGAAGGACTGGGGTTTCTAGTCCCACAGGTGCTCCTTGTGGTCTTGGGCAAGCCTTCATAGCCCATGTTCCCTGTAAAATAGTATCTCTAAGTTATAATGCCCTGTTCAATGTAATTTCAGTTTGTTCAATGTAAACTGCACTGATGCAGAATAGCATGGTATATAAGAGAATGTAAATAAATAAATATAAACAGGCTGGAGTCAGTACAGAGGGTGGCTACTAAAATGGTTAGTGGTCATCATTATAAAGCATATGAGGACAGACTTAAGGATCTTAATATGTACATCTTAGAGGAAAGGTGGGATAGAGGTGATATGATTGAGACATTTAAATACCTCCATGGCACAAATGCACAGGAGGAGAGCCTCTTTCGATTGAAAGCAAGCTCTGCTATGAGGGGACATGGGATGATGGTGAAAGGGGATAGATTCAGAAGTGTTATGTGGAAATATTTCTTTACGGAAAGAGTGGTGGATCCGTGGAATAGTCTCCCACTGGAGATGGTAGAGATGACTACAGTGTCTGAATTCAAAGAAGCATGGGACAAACACAGAGGATCTCTAAAGAAAAAAAGGGGACTGTTGTAGTGGTTGATATGGAAGGGCAGACTAGATAGGCCATGTGGTCTTTTTCTGTCGTTATGTTTGTATGTTTCTATCTCTTGCATTCAGCTGCTGAGCACAGCCCAATGGGAGTGATAAGCCTCATGTGTGGGAAAGGTCTCAGACTCAGAAGGAGGATTTTGGCCTGTGATTGTTGGTTTCATCTGGTGTACTTGTTTCCTGATTGGTAACCACAAGGCTAGTCATGTTGATCATGCCCTGCACATCACCCAAGATTGTTTCCATGTGGTGGCTTCTGCAAATGTGCCTTTTGGATGCTGTATGGTCCTCAGTGCACCTGGCATCTTCACAGGCCCTGCAGTGCATACAGAGGCATAGGAACATAAGATGTGCCATACTGGGTCAGACCAAGGGTCCATCAAGCCTAATATCCTGTTTCCAACAGTGGCCAATCCAGGTCACCAGTACCAGTCAGGTTCCCAAAAGATATACAGACTCCATGTTTCTTGTCCCATGCATAAGCAATAGAGTTCCCTGATCCTCTTTAATAATGGTTTATAGACTTTTCCTCCAGGAACTTGTTCAAACCTCTTTTAAACCCAGCTATACTAACAGCTTTTACTACATCTTCTGGTACCGAATTCCAGAGTTTGATTACACATTACAGGAAAAAATATTTTCTTTGATTAGTCTTAAATCTTCTACATTGTAGCTTCGTTGTGTGTCCCCTAGTCTTTCTACTTTTTGAAGGAGTAAAAACTGATCTACATTTACTAGTTCCACTCCACTCCTTATTTTATAAACCCTTATCATATCTCCCCTCAGCCATCTCTTTTCGAAGTTGAAAAGCCCTAATCTTTTAAGCCTTTCCTCACAGGGGTATCCTGCCATCCCTTTTATCATTTTGTTGGCTCTTCTCTGTACCTTTTCTAATTCTGCTATGTCCTTTTTAAGATATGGTGACCAGAACTGCATACAATATTCAAGGTGTGGTCACACCATGGAAGGATACAAAGACATAATAATATCCTCCATTTTATTCTCTATTCCTTTCTTTATGATTCCCAGCATTCTATTTGATTTCTTGGCCGCTTCCGCACAGAGGGCAGAGGGTTTCAATGTATTTATGATGATGCCCAAATCCTTTTCCTGGGTGGTGATTTCTAATCTGGAACCTTGCATCATGTAACCGTACTTTGGGTTGTTCATCCTTACGTGCATAACTTTGCACCTGTCCACATTAAATTTCATCTGCCATTTGGATGGCCAGCCTCCCAATTTATCAAGGTCCTCTTGCAATTTTTTACAGTCCTCTTGTATTTGATTAACTTTTAATAATTTTGTGTCATCTGTAAATTCGATTACCTCACTCATTATTCTCATTTTCAGATCATTTATGAATATGTTAAAAAGCAGTGGGCCCAGCTGGGGTACTCCACTATTCACCTTTCTCCATTGAGAAAATTGGCCATTTAGCCATTTTGTTTTTTATAATGCTTTCTACCATTTTGCCTGGTAGTGACATCAGGCTCACCAGTCTGTAGTTTCCTGGAACACCCCTGGTACCCTTTTTAAAAATTGGCGTTACATTGGCCACTCTCCAATCTTCAGGTACTACAGATGATTTTAATGATAGGTCACAGATTACTAATAGTAGTTCTGCAATCTCATATATCAGTTCTTTCAGCACACTGGGATATATAACATCTGGTCCAGGTGATTTGCTGCTCTTTAGTTTATCAATTAGCTGTATTATATCTTCTTGATTTATCGTGATTTGTTTCAATTCCTCTGATACATCATCTTAAAATATTATTTCTGGCATGGATAAGTTTCCTACATCTTCTTCAGTAAAGACTGAAACAAAAAATTAATTTAGTCTCTTCGCTATGGCCTTGTCCTCTCTTAGTGCCCCTTTTACCCCCCTATCATCTAATGGTCCGACTATCTCACAGGTGGTTTGCTATGAATGTACTTGAAAAAGCTTTTATTATGTGCTTTTGCTTCCATGGCAAGCTGCTTTTCAAATCTCTCTTAGCTATAACGGCCTCTCTGACCTCACCTTTAAACCATGCTGGCTGTCATTTGGCTTTCCTTCCACCTTTTTTAAAGTGTAGAATACATCTCATCTGGGCTTCCAAGATGGTATTTTTAAATAACACCCAGGCTTGATGTAAACTCTTAACCTTTACAGTTGCTCCTTCTAGTTTTTTCTTAACCATTTTCCTCATTTTATCATAGTTTACTTTTTGAAAGTTAAATGCCACTGCAGTGAATTTCCTTGCTATACTCCCTCCATTTATTAAATCCAAGCAGCCCCAAAACAGTTACCTCTCTCACTAGATCCTGCGTTCTACTGAGGGACTGATTCGAAAATAGCTTCTCCTCATGTTGATTCCTGAACCAGCTGCTCCATGAAGCAATCATTTATTTCAACTAGAAACGTTATCTTCCTAGCATGTCCTGATATTGCATTGGCTCAACCAGTACTGGGATTGCTGAAGTCTCCCATTATTACTGTGTTATAAACTTTGCCAGCTTCTCTAATTTCTGTTAGCATTTCATCATCTGTCTGTTCATTCTGTCCAGGTAGACCATAGTATACCCCCATTGCCATTCCCTTCCCCTTTTTATCTTTATCTTTATTTAGTATTTGATATACCGCCCAGGCAGCCCTGGCATCAGAGTGATTACAATAATAATAAAAAACGGCAGCTGTAGGAAAGGTTTAAAGGAACATCAAAGTTATGACAGGACAGTCTAGAAAGGAGAGAAGAGAGAGGAGACAGAAAGTAGGCAGTTGCGGGATAGGAGAAACACATCAGGACTACGAGGGGAGGGAGGGGCTAAGGGTGTCCTGCTGGGTAGTATGAGGAGGGAAATCAAACACAGTAAGGAAAAAGTGAGTTTTTAGAAGTGCTTTAAACCTTGAGAAAGAGGTTTCAGAGTGTAGGGTAGAAGAGTTCCATAATTCAGGGCCCAGATAAAAGACAGCAGATTTCCGAGTTTGTTCGAAATGGGCATGAGTGACTGTGGGGAGGGCTAGGCAATGAACGTGGATAGACCTGAGATGCCGGTGAGGGGTATGAAACTGAATTAGATTTGAGAGGTACTGTGGGGTACTGGTGTACATGGCTTTGTGAACAAGGGTGAGAATTTTGTAATCAATCCTGAATTTGAGGGGGAGCCAGTGTAGGTAGATGAGAAACGGGGTGATATGAGGGCACTGTGAGGAATGAGTGAGTATGCAAGCAGCCGTAGGAGTTGAAGGCAATGAAGCTGGTAGAGTGGAAGACCCATGAATGCAACATTACAGTAGTCTAGCCTGGATATAACTAATGAAAGGAGGATAGTTGTGAGGGAAGGCACCGTGAGGAGAGGGCGAATGGCACGAACCTGACAGAGGGAGAGAAAAGATCGCTGGACCAGAAAGGGAAGAGTCAAGCAGAACCCCAAGATACTGTAGTGTTTGGACGAGGGGGACAGGGGTACAGGCATTCTGAAGGGTGAGTAAAGGACATTGTGTGTGGAAGCTGAACCAGATGGCTGTGGATTTGGAAGTGTTGAGGTCAAGATGATTCGTGGATAGAAACATAGAAACATAGAAATATGATGACAGAAAAAGACCACATGGTCTATCTAGTCTGTCCTTCCATATCAACAATTACAAAAGTACCCTTTTTCTTTTAGAGATCCTCTGTGTTTGTCCCATGCTTTTTTGAATTCAGTTACTGTCCTCATCTCTACCACCTCCACTGGGAGACTATTTGACGGATCCACCACTCTTTCCGTAAAGAAATATTTCCACATATCACTCCTGAATCTATCCCCCATCACTCTCATCCCATGTCCCCTCTTAGCAGAACTTGCTTTCAATTGAAAGAGGCTCTCCCCCTGAACATTTATGCCATGGAGGTGTTTAAACATCTCAATCATATCACCTCTATCCCGCCTTTCCTCTAAGGTGTACATATTAAGATCCTTAAGTCTGTTCTCATATGCTTTATAATTAAGATCACTAACCATTTTAGTAGCTACCCTCTGCACCGACTCCATTCTGTTCACATCCTATTGAAGGTGCGGTCTCCAGAATTGCACACTATACTCCAAATGAGGTTGCACCAAAGACTTATACAGAGGCACTATCACCTCCTTTTTTCTGCTAGCCATTCCATGTGTGAATTGTAGCTAAGCATGAGTTCATTGGAGAGAGTTCGGGAGACTGAGAGCTAGTGAGATGGAGCAGAATGATGTCATCAGTGTAGAAATAAGAGGAAATGCCAGATTGTTGGAAAAGTAAAGCAAGGGGTGCTAAGAAAACATTAAAAAGGAGGGGAGTCAGCACCGAGTCTTGGGGGACAACACAGGTGAGGGGGACAGTGGAGGAAGTGGATGACCCGCAAGACACAATAAAGGAATGGAGAGAGAGGAATGACTTAAACCAATGAGAAACAACACTATGGAGCCCAAAATTATGGAGATGAGTAAGCAGAAGAGAGTGGTCGACCAGATCAAAGGCTGCAGAAAGATCCAGTAAGACAGCGAGATAGAGATCACCCGGGCATGAGCAACGTGGAATTTCTTTTACATGGAATTTCTATCCATAGAGATTTTACAGTGTATTTTGTTTCCTGCAAAACCTTTATCCTTTTTGACTTGATGCCCTCTTTAACATATAACACCACCGCTCCATCAATGTGATCTACTTTATTACTGTGATATAGTTTCTAGCCTGGTATCACTGTCCTATTGGCTATCCTCCTTCCACCAGATCTCTGAGATGCCAATTCTATCTAACCTTTCATTCATGTCTATTCTTTCAAAAATAAATAATTTTTATTAACAACATAAAGTATGCGCTATTTTATTTACACATACATCTCCCCCTAACCAGACCCCCTTCCTCCATGTGCTGAAGGAATTAGGGCAGACACATGCCAGCAGCTGCTGTGCTGCCTCTGAGGGAACATACATCCCTGCTCTCATTCCCTCCAGGTGAGGTTGTTGACCCAAGTGAAAGCACCAAAGCTCTGCTGCCTTTCCTGCTGGATGGCCTGGAGATGCTGCCAGACCTGAAGCTTGCTCAGTCTTGGGGGAAGGGGGGTGCCTCATGGTGGAGCATGACACAGAGAGGCCATACTGCACCACTCATAATGTGTGAAGTGATACAGCATGTATTTTTGTGGCATCCCACCTTTCTCCTCTCCTACCTCCTCCCCCCATTTATTTATTTATTTACAGTCTCTTATATACTGCACTATTCAGCATCAGCGCGGTTTACATGGAACAAAATTGCTCAGTACAATTAACACGTATGAGTTTACAGATAACAGGGCAAATAACTTGGATAACAGGGGTAAACTATTTACAAATCTTGCTACATAGAGTCATATGAACATGAATTCCATAGAAACATATGCACCACTAAGGGTTAGGGTATCCATTCCCAACCTCCTCCCCTCCCTCCCCTCCCCAAACCATTCCTGCACATCTGCTCACTCCTCAGATGGAATGTGTGGAGATGCTGATTCCAGTCTTTCATGAACCTCTTGTGGTTCCAGTGTTGGAACATATCGTAGAGGGTATAGGGCCTCGCCCTCCCTAACACCTAACTCCACCTTTTCCACCTCCTCTTCTTTCTCTTCCACTGAGGTGTCAATAATGAGGTGGTAGCTGCTTAAACTGGAGGAACTGAGGGTCACTGGTGGCATCATGGTGTGGGCTGATAAGGAGGAAAGGACTGGAAATGGGCTAATGGGGGAGGGGAAGAGAGTGCTGCTGGCCCTGAAAGAAAACTAGGGGCTAGGGCTACAAATGGGCTGATGTGAGGGGATGGCAGAATAGGATTGGAAGGGAGCGGATACTGAGAGGGTCTGCCAGTGGAAGGAGGGGGCAGGAAGGGAGCTGACATGCGGGAATGAGGGGGCTGGAAAGGAGCTTATATGGCGGGGGAAGGAGGGGGCTGGAATGAAGCTGACACCTAGGATGTAATGAAGTGGGACTGGAAGGGAGCTGACACTTGTGGATGGGAGTGGTAGGTGGCTGGGTAATGGGGAGGAAGCTGGAAGGGAGCTGACGTGCAAATGGCACTGGAAGGGAGCTGATTGGGGGGGTTGGCACTGAGAGTGGATGTGGGATGGTATTTGGACTAGAAGTGGCTGAACAGTGGAGAAGGAGGGGGACTGGAAGGGAATGGACACCAGTGGCAGTTGTAGGAATGCAAGGAGGTTGACATTGGAAGGTACTGGGAGGGGAGGACTGGAAAGGGGACTGATATTGGGGAGGGTTACTGGAACTAGAAATGGGCTGATGGAAGGAAGTGAAGAAAACAAAAGAAGAAATAAGAAATGGCAGATGGACCATAGTCCACAGAAAGAGAGCTAAGAGAAGACAGGAAAACAGAAGCCTCAGATCGGGACCAGCATAATCAGAGAATAAAATGATCAGCAACAAAGGTAGAAAAAATAATTTTATTTAATTTTAGTGATTGGACTTTGTGCTATCTTTATATTTAAACACAGTATGGGGGAACTGCATCTCTTATTTATCTGATGTTGCACTGCATGCGGAGTCTGGCTTCTTGGGGTTTCAGTTTAAATTTTGTCTACATATTTTTATTTTTACTTTAGATTGTGGTTACTTATTCTGTACTTGGTGAGGGTCTGTGTTCTGAGTGTGTGACTGAGACCAGGTGTTCTGTTAACATGGAGTTTGTACATAAAGATCTGTACTGTAGTAATTTGACTTGTTCAGCTTTTCAAATAGGTGTATGGATGTTCCAGGGCCCACTGTAGTATTTACAGTGACACTTTTTTGGATGGGCTCCTTATGTGAGTTTTGGAAGTTTGTGATGGTATGGTATGGTAGATTTGTTTTTTATTGTAGGGTTTTGTATTAGTTCACAATATGCCTGGTACTGGAGAATGTTTGTTGTTGTTGTTAGTGAGATGACCAGAATCAGATTTTTTTTTGTTTTAAGATATTGAGTTCTGTGGGTGAATGTCCTGGTTCTGCTCTGCACCCACTGTGGATGCAAAATATATGTTGAAAAAGAAAAAGCAAGAACCATAACACAGTTTATAACAACAAAATAAAAATGAGTTATAATTTTGTTTTATAAACTGTGCTGTTGGTTCTTGCTCTCTTTTAGTTCCTTGGTGTGCAAACATCTTGCATTTCCTCCATATAATCTAATCGGCTTTTTGATTTGATTCAGTCCCTGACTGGAGTTCTGAAAAAGCCCAGCCCCCCTCTATGGGGGGTGGGGGGGGGCGCCATCTCATCCTTTGCCTCAGGCAGCAGATTGCCTTGAGCCGCCCCTGCTTGCATGGATACATTGTCATATTCGCCATGCGCTGCACATACGGTTGGCAGTCTTGTGCCCTACAATCAGCCTTTCGGACATTCACAGAGTGATTTCAGACAGAGCCTGCACATTCACAGGCCCAGTTCTGAAATCAGCTCCATTAGTGGCATGCCCTTATTTGCATGTTCTTTCCATTTCCGGCATGTCTTTTCTAAAATCTGACTTCACACCTTTTGTATTCAGTTTGAAGAGACTTAGGGGTATGTTTTCTGAACGGCGGCTCTGATATCGCACGGTCCACTACCGCCGTTTAGTAAACATACCCCTTAGATATTTAAAGACTGGAAAAATCTTTGTTTCCTCCAGTTTCTTTCTGTAGCACATATTTTCTTTTTCATGTCTCTCAAGATATTATTGTACCAGGGTGCACAATGACTCTGTCTAAACACCTTGGTCTTAGAAGGGGCAAATATGTCCAGAAAATTTTTTGTGTTGGTTTGCCATAAAGCAATTTTCTCATGAAGGGAGACGGAATAAGACATGGATAGCAAAGGCTTCCCGTTCCAGAGATTCTTAAGGTTCCTGAAAGTCTGTGTTTAGTTGGGATAGTTTGTGGGAGAAATCTGCATTGATAAGGAGAACTAAAAGAGGTGATGAGTCCTAGATAACGGACAGCAGACTCTTGCAAGAGAACTGGGCAAAAACAGAGGATAGCAGAAAAGAGAGACTAGGACTGATACGATGGAAAAAAAGAAAATTCTTAGACAACAAAGATAGACAAAGCATTTTATTTTCAATTTATTAAGTGGAATATGCCAGCTTTGGGAAATGTACATCTCTGATGTCTTTGTATTTTGTTAAGTACAAGAGGAAATGCATTTCTGTTTGCATATTTCCATATCTAATTTGTGTTGCCTTGCTCTGTATTTGGTGAGGGGATGCCTCTATTTTTCATATGATGCTTCATTCTGCTAGTGTTAACTTTCTGAGTAGTGGTCTATAGCAGTCCTGCTTGTTCTGTTTTCCAAATAGAAGGTGTATTGCTGTGCTAGGGCTCAATATAATATCTGTAGTGCTGCCTTTTAATAAGTAGGGTTGTTCCTGTGTGAGTCCTGGCAGTATTGTTATGGTATGGTCGTGCTTTTACTATATGGAGGATTTGCTATAGGCCCTGAAAGAGCAGGGATTTGTAATACTTCATAATGTGCATGGCAATTGGCACTGGAGGAAAATCATGTAAACATCCAGTAGCTTTCCTCTAACCCCAGTGTAAATGATGGTCAAACACTTAAGTTATTGTTGGAACAATAGAGAAGTTTGTGCAGGGCTCCACTGGAATCTTCTTGGGGGGAGGGGGGGGGGGAGGGAGGAGGGGATAAGGGCAGGACAGTAATCGTTCACACAGGGCAGCAAAAAAGGTAGCACTAGCCCTGGCTACATCCTGTTAGTTGTAGCTTTGAAACAGCAGTGCATGCTAGAAATTTAATATCTGATCCAAGGTGCTAAATAGTGTATGGAAGTAGAACATGCCTTGCTAAATCCTAATTTGCATTTGACATTTCTTCACTTAAATGTAGGTAAGTGCTCATTTTGGCAGGTACTTACATGCCAAACGGCTTAGCATGTACTGTGTGGTTGAGAAGATAAAAAGTGGAGATGTGAAAAGGAATGAATGCACTTGTGAGTGTATGAGGTGTGACTCGATAAGTATGAGAGGATGGAGACTAAAGGTGGGAATGTAAAGAAAATTAGGTTTGCCTATTTTTAATGAATCTCTCCAGAATATCTACTTTCACAATAATTGCTTTTTGGCTATTTAGATAAAATTTGCTGCAGTGAGTGCAGCTGATATGTGTCCACCTGGCTATTTCTTTGTTCTTTCTGAAAATTAAAAGGTCATGCATTGGGGGAGTAGTATGAAGTACCGGAGTGCTTCAGAACCTCTTTGGATCAAAGAGCAGAACCTTGGATTTGTGTGATGATTTAGGGAACGGTCGCAACACCATTCCCGGGGTTAGAGAGACCTGCATGTGCTGTGCAATTTCCTTTGAAATGCCAACAGATTTCTTAGTTCCTCCTGGCAGAGGAGGTGAGAGAGGAGGGAGGGATAGAAGAGGAAGAAAAAAGAGGAGGAGGAAGGTGAGGGAAATACAGTAGAAGGAAAGGCGGGTAGGAGGAAGAGATGAAATAGAAGAGCCAAGTAGAAGGGGGAGGGGGAACGAGACAGGAGGGGAGAGAAGTGGGTAACCCACATTATGCCATCCACTCAAACACACCACACCCTGTCACTCTCTCACACACAAACAAATCATTCATTCAGTCATATACACCCCCAAATCAACTCAGCCATACACATGCATGCACCAACCCCATCTACCCCCTTAGACACATTCCTACCTCCAGCCTACTCCCCCATTCATCCCCCTCACATGTACTCCCAAAAGTCTAATTTGGTTACTTGAATCTTTCATAGAGAAGCACACCTTTGTGCTGTGCATGTAGACTGCATTTTTCAACCTTTTTTTTTTAATCATTATTTGCCCTCCGGGGGACAAAAAGATTTTTGATTGAATGGAGCCTTTAATTCCTAACAGATGTTTCAGTTTTCCAATATGTTCCTGTGACCCAGTAATAGGGGCTCAATTAAGCGCAGCATAATAAAGATAAAATCAGTGGAAGACAGGTATTTCCACTTTATTGTTGCAGTCCGTCTAAGGCGGTCAATAAAGTGAATGAATTCAGTTTCGGCCTAGTGTTGTTACAGCAGGATTATTATCATCTAAGCCACATTCAACAAACAGAAGACAGACACATGTCTTTATTTAGAGCTGTCTGCCCAGGAAGAATGCAGTTGATTGCTCCACTTCTGCTACCAGAGTTTGGATGCTGAATTACCTCTATCAGTTTCAGTATACATTAGGCAAACACCATATCATTTGGATGCCAGGTAAATTGGTCCTATTGAAAGATTTATTGACTGCGCTGTGCATGATTGCTAGCATTACAATTGCACAGGAAACACTGCCTGGATTCTCATAGGATTCTGCCTCTTTGTTACTGCTGTTATGAAGTATTATGTATTCAGTCCCCCATGTAAATGTCCCGTCCAGCTGTTACGTGCAATCAAGTGTATTCTAGCTAGGGGCTGTGCTGTAGTCTTTATAGTAGTGTCTGTGTTTCTGTGCGATGTGTGTAGGCCTTAGCTTTTGAATAAATCTACATTATCTTCGACCTCTCGCACTCATTCTGGGTGACAAACAACTCACCATAGCAAGTCATGCTCTTCCAAATTCAAAAAAGAGCACCATTTTTAAGATCTTTCATGTTGTTCTTGTAGGTTAGGAAATCAGTTCCTATAGTAAGACAGTAATTTTATAAACCATATTTGCATGTAAAATGCTGACTTATATACATAAATGGACTGTAATAGAAACAGGTCATGCCTAAAAGTACGCATGGTACAAGCTGACATGTACAGTACTTGTACAGTAAGCAGGCTCAGGAGGGGAGTTGCAATTTACACGCGTATAAAGTAGGAACTGTTTACATGTATTCTCGGGCAGGTGCAATGTCTGTGACTTCAAGCTAGGAATGATTGCAGCAGAATTTGTGAAGACAGAGGCCTAATTCCCACATTAATATCCCATAGATATAGGAAAGGACCATCAAAATTATTGATCTATTATATTGGCCATCCAGCACAGACTTTGGCCGCAAGAGTAACAAACATCATTGGATTTCATCATCGGTCCTATTTAGTTCATTTTTTGTCCATTTTTATTTTTTATATAAACTACGAAATATGAAAAGGTCATGTAGATCTAAGAAGCTGAATATACAAACAAAAAGATTTTAAAAAATTTGAAGTCTGACTTCACAAAAATAGTATTAAAAATTCAAAATCTCATTTTACAAGAAACATCACTAACATGACAGTCATGTTTCATAAGCAATGATTTATTTACATATCTCTTTAGGCATCAGGATGCGTTATAAATTCCATCAGTTCAAAAACTCTTCCATTCAGCTTAGTTCAATT
Source organism: Ichthyophis bannanicus (assembly GCA_033557465.1). Lineage (NCBI taxonomy): Eukaryota > Metazoa > Chordata > Amphibia > Gymnophiona > Ichthyophiidae > Ichthyophis > Ichthyophis bannanicus. Next base: position 433,916,777 of record CM066035.1, read on the forward strand.
ATCTCGGATATAGTCCTCCCATTTGTCTATTTGCTTTATAAAGCAAATAGGCACCATTGTATCTTTATAAAATAGGCTAAAAATAGGCATCTTCCTAAGCACTCTATTATATAATGGCCCCCTAAATATCCACGTTTGCCACACATTGTACATGCCGTTTAGCCCATAATCCTAAAGACCATTTCAGGTTATCATAGGAAGAGGAAATGATTAGCAAGTTTATAGCACCTTAAACGTGTGCAAAATGAAGAATGGTCAGGGCCCAGAAACTCGTCGATAGTAAATTATAAATGCTGTTAAATGCCATTGCTGATTTGAGCATAGTGCTGCCAGATAGGGTCAGATGCAGTTGTTAACTACTGCAATGAAAGGTAGCACAAGGTTGATAGTGGCCAAGGGAAGCCATCGCCCACTGCCTTATGGAAAGACTCCTGTCTGACGAGATAATTTTAGTGGCTTTGCAATTCTATCCAAGCTTTCACCCTTAAACCAGTTCTAGGTTTCCGGGAAGAACATTTCTAAAGCCATTTATGAGAGTAAACAATGACTGATTCATGTATTATTGGTTGTCTGAAAATTGCCCTTTCTCCATTTGGCCAAAAGCACTATTAGAATTGCAGTAGCACTTTGAAGAAATCAGACGGAGTCTCGACCTGGAAGTTGAAACTAACAAATTGTACCACAGAGTTTAAGATAAAATGAGAAAGAATATAAAAGAGGAGGATATGCTGAGATTATACATTCCAAAAGCTGAAGGCCATATAGAAATTGATTAGACATATAAAACTGCTATTGTCTACCTTCAGACAGACCCACTAATCAGAACGTGCTGATATACAAAGCTGAATGACTAAACTTGGTTCTCATCCTTAAGCTCGTCTAAGCGTTCCGATAAACAGAAGGAATAAGTGAAAATCAACCAGCACACAAGGGAAAAGAAGCAATAGAATTTGCAAAGCAAGACTAAAGTAATCTTTAAACAATCAGTTCAGAAAACAAGGAAAAACAATTTACTAAAGCAGGAAATACAGCATTAGCAATCACAAGTAGTCATAAATCTGACACAGGAATGGTTAAGCCAACTTAAGTATAACAGCAAAGACAGTGGACTACAGACAAGATGCTTCACATCAGTACTGAAAAATAATTTAAAACCCCCCAGAAATAAAGACAAAATATAGATTCTGTAACACAGACCTGGAAACCAATCCACATTTCACTGCTGACTGTGATGTGATGTATTGAGCAGCCCCCCCCCCCCAAACCAGTTGGGTTTTCAGGATATTCACAGTGAATATGCAGGAGATAAGTTTGCATATAATGGCGGCTGTGCATGTAGATCTAGATTTTGCATATTCATTGTGGATATCCTAAAAATCTGAGTGGCGTGGGGTCTCCGGGACAGGTTTGGGAAGCCCTAGTATAAAGAAAGGCATAATAAGGTAACTTGGCACATCCACTGGAAACTGTGTACGTTCATTAGCATGCTTTAGGTTTGCTGGGGTGCCTAAAAATGTAAAATGAGCACAAATTGCTTGTGCACATGTATAATTATGAATTAACATACATAAAGTTCTATCACACATATGTTGTGCATCCCAAGAACTAATATGTGAAGCAAACATGAAAACATTCCTGAAAATTGGGAAACATTTGTTTTAAATGAGCATGAAAGAAACTTTTTTTGGTCATGCATACCCCTACGATAAGGATACCAGGACTTAGGTTAAGATTACCAGATGTCCCTGATTTTCAGGGATTGGTCACAATTTTAGAGCTGGGTCTTCCATCCCCAATTCCAGCAACAGAGACAAAGGGGGTAGAAAAACAATTTTATTTTCAATTTAGTGATTTGAATACATCAGTTTTTAGAATTTATATCTATTATCTTTATATTTTGCATGATACAAGGAAAATGCCTCAAAGCTTCAATTTTTCTTTCAATTTGCTTGGAAATGATATTGTTGCTGTCATGGAATGAATAGGGGAAGGGTAATGACTCCTCTTCCCTCCTCCACATGTTGCTCAAAACTGAAACTACAATATCCACTTACCCCCCACCCCCCCCACCCTCCGCCACACACATTGGATAAATGAACCAGATTTGCCTGCAAAAGGTTTGGCAACCTTAACTTAGGTAAATGAGAAAAATGCAAGAATGGCAATTCTAATTGAAGTCACAGTATCAAATGACTATTTTGTATTATCTATGGAGAAAGAGATCCTCAACCATCAGAAATATAATCAGAGACCAAGAAACGGAGACAGAGGGACATAGAATAGTCCCAATTGTATTGGACAGCAGCAGTTTTATTCAAAAGTACTTTCAAGTGCTTGTACATTTTACATCTCATAGATTCCAGAAAGAGGCTCTCTTGCACAGAGCAATAATAAGATCAGCACTAGCAGTAAATTTGAAAGGCTAAGATCATATCCAGCATATTCAGGCTTAGTAATGAGGTTCATTCCTGTCACAGTATGTAAAACACCCATTTAGAGACATTGAGTCTTGTTAATCTATTAAAATTCTTTGATATAGCACAGGGCAAACAATTCTAGTCCTCAAGCTCCACGAGCAAGTTGGCTTTCCAAGATATTCACACTGAATATGCATGAGATGTATTTTCATATGCTGCCTCTTTGGTTACATCAAGAACAAGATTTGAAGTCCCTTTGGAGGAATTTGAAAACATCATCTTAATGTTGATGGCTTATGCAGTGTGACAGTGTTTTTAGACTGAATTGTTTTATATTGTTGATTTTAATGGTATCATCCCTGTTTTATGTTTAATACTGTGAATGTAAAAGCGTGAATCACATAGATATACTATGTTTTGCTTTATATAAGCAGAATTTAAAAAATACATAATTGTTGTGGATATCCTGAAAATCTGATAGACCTGTGGCATTTGAGGACTGTAGCTGCATACCTCTAATGTAACCTGATTTTGCAGAAAACATTTGATAAGGCGTCTAATGAGAGACTCCAGAGACCCCGGAGGAGTCATGGGATAAGAAGTTATGTCCTTTTGTGGAATGATGACTGCTTAAAGGAAAAGAAACTAAAAATAGGATTAAAGTCAGTTTTCAAATGAAAGAGGGATCAGTAATGGAGTCTCCAAATAGTTTTTACTGGAACCTGTGTTGTTTAATGAATTTGTTAATATTTTGCAAAAGAGGGGAAACAGAGCAAAGAGTTGGATGATAAAATTTGCAGATGTCACCTTATTTAGCTGGATAGCAATTTAGGCCAAATTGTCACTATCTGGATAGTGGCTGCACCACCCTAGTTCCGCCTACAGACTGGCCCGGCACTGACTAGATAATGCTGCTGAATACAATAGCACTTTCAGTAGCTCTTTGGTTACCTGGATAAGAGCTTTTAAATACCAGACCCTAACATTTTAGCTTACACACCACTGAAACGGCTCAGCTAAGAGGAAGCATTGGGAACTACAGATGAAAGAGATGTGATAGCTGTAAAGAAGAACTTATGGGAGATACAGAGTATAGGACAAGGGAGACAAAGAGGACCGGGAGAGAGCAACAAGGGAGAGCAGAATCTATCAAGGGAGAACTAGAAAAGGGGATAGTGGGGCTAGCCCGAGCACTAGGCAGCTGCCTAGGGAGGCACGATTTTAGGAGCAGCAGACCATGGGCATAGTTTGGGAGACTAAGGAGGACCATTGCCCTCCAAATGCTGCAGGACATAGGACAAATTGAAGTGCCTCTCTCCACCTCCTCCTTCCCTCTCCATCCCCTCTTGCCTTTCCACCTCTCTCCCCATGGTCCAATCCCATTCCTTAAGAACTTTGAGGTTACTGTTGCAGTTCTTTCCTGTTGTCACGACAGTGTCAGCGGTATGCAAGTCTCTGCCAGGTCCCACTGCCATGGCAACAAGTGTGCATCAGAAGGGGTGGACCTGGCTGAGACTCACAGAGGCTTGAGCACCAAAGCTCCATGGTGCATTAACTTTCTTTTTGCTACTGATGCTGCCACAGCAATAGGAAGGAGCTGTGATAGTGTGGCAGGCTATGGCCTATAATTGTCTGCAAATGTGAAAGGCCTGTACGTTAGGCCCTGATTCCAACCCCCATCATAGCTAGAAAAGAACCAAAAATCTGTGGAAAATGAGAAAACTGTTTAAAATGCTTAATAAGAAGTTTTCATGAATGCATAAATCTTCCATTATTCTCTTGTGCTGTGAAAATAGAAATGTTTCAATACATGCATTCCTAGAGCCAGAAATGACCTTGCAATAGAGAAGTATCCAAACCTAGAAACTGCACCATTGTTAGAACAGTCCCAGAGGAGGGAGCTGTGTGCTAGGCCCAGGAGGGATCTCCGATTGGACAAATGCAGGGGGCATTGGAACCAATAGAAAGTTTGCATGTATCAAACTGAAGAAAAATGTATAAATGAATATGTTTCTGTAAAAACTTTGCTCAGTCCTTTTTGAAGCTGTGACTAACTGGGCCTTGTGCACAATAAATTGGCTTGGACCCTGTAAATTGACTCCTGGATTTATTCATTGTCTGCACTTCACTGCTACATATTCTTGGTGCGTTGGCTGGGAATGTGCGGATAGTGAATGGTAGTCAAGCGAATATTCCACGCAATTCGCCTCCAGGTTTGGTCCGGTTGGAACCGTGTCTGTCCGACCGCAGGGGAAACCTCAGGCACTGCCGGTCCCTTTGTATCGGAGAGGGTTCCGCCTTGCCTCGGCGGGCCACTGGGTCCGACCGGCCAACACCTCCGAACCCGAGGGGAGTCCAGGATCCAACCCAAGAACTGGTTTGGTATCGGGAACCGGATCCGGTGAATAGACATTTTCTTGTTTAACAGTCAGTGAAGCCTGGGGAAAAGAGTCTTGCATGAGTGCGCGAGACTGATTTGGTATAGACTAACTGGGAAAATCTCACATGAGTGGGCGAGACAAGAGAGCCTGATCACCTCTCATAAGGGCGGTCCTAGTACGCTCTGCATAAGGGTTAGCGGAAGCCGAAGCCACCGATCCTTTGGTTGGGAATAGTCAGTTAGTCAGAAAACCTTGGGCATTTTGAAAAATGATTTCTTGTGATGGTATGATTGTCTGTGTGATTGAGAGGTCTTGAGACACAGACCGAGCGAGAGCAGACTCCTGAGTAGCGCAGTTCCTGGCCGGGCGACCGCGCCCAGGTCGCGAAAAGGAGGATGCGTGTGGTGTTTGTTCCCCTCAGTGTTCTGTGGGCTGTACGGACCCCTTACCTACAGCAATACTACCTACCCTTACTGTTTGTTGTCTTGTACATCATTACGTGTATGCCATTACGATTATGGGAGGGATGGAGTCCATGCAAACTCCGTTGGAATGTATGATCACGAATTTCCGTAAAGGATTTTCAGGAGACTACGGCATAAGAATGTCTCCGTCTAGATTGCGAATATTATGTGATAGGGAGTGGCCTGTGCTAGCTACTTCATGGCCCCGTGGGGGCACCTTTGATGTAGAAATAGTTTCCCGTGTTCATCAGCATGTACAAAAAGCTCACCCTGATCAGTTCCCCTACATAGATTCCTGGTTGGGTGTTTGCGAAAGGCAGCCCTCTTGGGTAAAGCGCTGCTATGAGGAACAGTGTAGAATATTAGTAGCAACCACTAGGGGAACCTGGAAGGTTGAGGAGAGGAAGCCGCCTGTG